>CM066038.1:6063289-7263289 GCA_033557465.1 Ichthyophis bannanicus
AAGAATACAAATATCTGGGAAGCAATCAGAGCAGAAGTCCTTTAGAAGAAAGTGAAAATATCTGCTCTAAACATAAACAATATTTTGCACAGTTATCAACAAATATTTCTTACAATCTTTACAAGCAAAAAACTGTAGTCATTTAACACTTCTCGAGCGAAGGATCATAGAACTGAGCAGTTGATGCATATGCACAGACTGGCTAGGTCATTTGAACTCAATCTCAGGGAGGCTTTATAACAAATTCTTTGTGAAGGCAATTGGTCTTTGTTTCAGGGAGCCTCCAAGCAAAAGAGAGAGGGGATATGCATATGTATCATGTACTTTGGGGCTCATTAGGGCCTCTTAAATCTTGGTAGAGCTCTGACATGTAATATGCTAAGGAGCTAAGTAGCTGAGTGCTTTATCAAGTTCTACATTGCCTTGCAGGTTCTGCTATTCCTAGAGGGTCTGTATTGTAAGCAAGGTAATACTGTGGGACTCTTGAAGGGGTCTTTTTCATTTTTTAATTTTTTTTCTGCTGTATTGCAAATGGAAAATGTTTGTGTTCTAGGGCAAAGGTTGTGGTTTTTTTATTTTTTTTCTGCTGCTAGAGTTCTTTTTCTTCTCCTCTAGCTTACAAGTTCAAAGAGGTAGGAAAGCTGTCTAAAGTCAGACATACTCAGGTGTTAGATCCCTCCCTTCCCACCCACTTCCCATCCACCACTTGTGAGAATTATTGCTATATAGGGCAACCAGTCAGCACTAGAGGAGATCAAACCTAAGCTTTCTTTAGAAGTTCGGATGACAAGATTTCAACTTTTATACTTTGGACACATCATACAAAGAGATAATGCTTGGCAAGGTAGAGGGTCAATGCAAAAGAGGAAGGCCAGTAATAAGATGGATTGATACAACAGCAACTACGGGTGCTAGTCTGTTAACAATGAGCCGCCTGACTGAAGACTGAACACAATTTAGAACAACTATCCAGAGGGTCGCCATGAGTCGACACTGACTTGACGGCACTTAACAACAACAGATATCCAAATGTGGAACTATTTGCTTCCTAGATTTTTCCTACCAACCAATAAAAATCTGTTCTCTAACTTAACAAGTTAAATGAGGAGTTTGTTCTTTGGGCAGTCCATGGTATACACAGTATTCGCCACCAGCACCATAATTCAAAGGCATCAATTTTCTTCCTGTCTATCTTTTTCACTGTTCAACTTTTGCATCCATATGATGTTATTGAAAATAACATGGTTGAATCTTTGTATGTAGAGAGACATCTCTGCTCTTGAGAATCTTGTCCAAGTCCTTCACAGCCATTCTGCCAAGAGCAATGCGTCGTCGGATTTCTTGATTGCTTGTTGCTGCTTTATTGATAGTTGATCCAAGTAGGCTAAAATTGTCCACAATTTCAATTTCTTCATCAACGATGAACTTATTGATTTTGCCTGTTGTCATGATCTTTTGTCTTCTTTACATTAAGGTGCAGGCCCATTTTAAGACTGTTCCTTGATCTTGAGAAGCAAATGTTTCAGATTGTCTTCACTTCAGCCAGTAATGTGGTATCATCAGCATAGCGAAGGCTGTTGAGTCTGCCACCAATCTTCACACCTCTGTCTTCATTCAATCCTGCTTCTCTGATTTGTTCTGCATATAAATTAAAGAGGTAAGGGGGAAGTATGTAGCCTTGTCTTACACCTTTGCTGATTTTAAACCATTCTGTTTCTCCTTCTTCCGTTTGAACTGTTGCTTTTTGATCAATGTACAGATTGTGCAAGAGAATGATCAGGTGTTCTGGTATACCCATGCTTCTTAATATGGCCCAGAGTTTCTCATGGTTTACAGAGTCAAAAGTCTTGCTGTAGTCGATAAAGCACAAATAGATATCCTTTTGGTATTCTTTAGTTCTTTGTTGATATCCCTTGTACATAGTTTCTGACTGTTAGAATGTGCCTGAAACCACACACTTTGCCTTGTAATTAGTTCGGAATGTTAAAATTTGTTCTATGTAATAATGTTGTTCAATGTACACCGCCTCTGATCTCAGGAAGGAGCGGTATAAAAGTAACAAATCTCACATCCTTGATGTCTCTCATTCCTCGCCCTTTCCTGAACCCTACTTGCACATCAGGTAATTCTTGTTTCAGGTATGGTTGTAGTCTCTGTTGAATAATCTTCAGTAGAATCTTGCTGGCATGTGGGATCAGAGCTTTTTGTGTAATAATTTCCACAGCAAGTTGGATCACCTTTCTTTAGTATTGGTATAAACACAGATCTTTTCCAGTCAGATGGCCATGATGATGTCGTCCAAATTTCCTGGAAGAGCCTTGTAAGATGGTAACGGCTTCATTTGGATTGCTATAGTACTTCTATGGGAATGCCATCAATGCCTGGTGCTTTGTTCTTTGATAAAACTTTTAATGCTGCTTCGACTTTTTTTCATCACCAATGGTTCCGGATCATAAGGTACAGGTTGAAATGGCTGTTGGGCCACTTGATCTTTATCATATAAAAACTCTGCATATTCTTTCCACCTTTTCTTGATCTTCTCAGCATCATTCAACATAGATCCTTGAGCATCATGTAACATTCCAATTTGTGGCTGGAATTTTTTCTTTAATTCTCATAGCTTTAGGAAAGCTGATCTTATTCTTCCTCTAATAGTTTCTACTTTTTCCTTGCATGCATCATTGTTGTACTTTTCCTTGTCCTGTCTTGCTGCACATTGGAAATCTCTGAGTTCTGCGATTGGATATCTACTAAAAGTAAACAATTTGATATTCTTGAAGGTGCTTTGATTAGGTAATTTTACAAAGGGAACACATTAATCCATGTACCTCAGACACATGAGATTAGAATTTTACTACTCTAAAGTAATATCTGTCTGTAAAAGGTAAAGTCTTTCATGGTGGGGTTTTGCAGTTGCCATGATTGCACTAGTCCTGCCATAAAGATAAGAGACTGCAAGACCTCGAGTGATGATATTTTAGGTGGCAATTGGGTAGGGGATCTAGAGTGAGATTAACATCACCTCTTATAAGAACCTTCTGGGGGGCAACATCTGTGATTTCCCTCAGATATGGATTGTCATAAGTCAAGGCATATATCGTAATAAGAACTAAGGTCAACTGGCCTATTTGAACTGTGGCCTTAGTCCAGAGACCATCCGTGTCTGCTCTAGTTTGGAGGATCATTGGTGACAGAAATTTGTGCACTAGTATTCAGACTCCACATATCTTATGAGCTGGAGAGCAACTGACTAGGGAGAAAGCACCCAATCCAAGCTTGGCAGTTTCTGCCATAGACAAATGATATCTGCTGCTGCCTTTTGACAGTATAGAAGTATTTTTTTCCTCTTAATGGAGTTATTGATGCCTTTGACATTAAGAGAGGATTTTCAATGGTGTGGCCATCTTGCATTGTAGAAATGGGACCGGGCAACCAGACTGAGAGTGGCTCCGTAGCTCAGACACTACAGATATGGGATCCATCCACAGACAATCAGACACACTGATGAGTAGCAATATACATGTAATAGTGTCATATAGGTCCTAACTTGGGATGAGCCAGGAGATTGAAACAAACAGAACCAAGCAAGAACAATCCAGCTTGCCGCTAGTGGAGGAGCCATCCCACGATTCAACACCTGCAATGGGGCCTGAGGCCTGCTAAATATACCCTCTCCACTTCCCTCCCACCCCTTACCACTAAAATATACAAGCACACTTAAGTTCCCAGAGATTATAATAGATTGCTATAGGTCAAACACAATACACATACCCCGATATATATACAATTAAAATAAACCCCTAAAGAAACAAAGGGACTATATTAGTTGATATGGAAGGGCAGACTAGATTGGCCATATGATATTTTTCTGCCTTCATGTTTCTACGCAGCAATAACTGTGTCCCCTTACATTGAATAATTTGAAAAATGTAAAGTCTTTCAATCTTCCATGCAGTTTTGGAAAATATTCTAAAGAAAAAAGACATCTTGGGCCTGAAGAATATGATCTTGGAAAACATGTCACCTTCAAGCTGGGAAACTTTCATTTATGTAATGAAATGTATTAATTGCGCTTAAGCAGGTATTTGCGAGGGCTGGTGACACTGAGCACCCATGTGCTGGTTTCGAACTCTGCCCTTCCATTCTTGCAAATATGAAACTTTACCTTTCCTAAAATACAAGTTACAGATTCTATGCCATGTGCCCATCAAATTCATTTTTAGTAGTTCTATTAGAAGAGAATCAGCAATTTATTTATTTTATTTAAAACATTTATAGGCCGCAGCTATCTAAAATTCTAGGCGGTGTACAATAAAACACACATAAAAATTCAGAAGACAAACAGTACAGATCAATCAACTTTCCTTAAATGTTTATATCAGTATCTGCTAACTAAATATTTATTTAAAACATTTATAGAGGGGAGGATCCAAGATGGCGTTTGAGGTGTGCTGATCGGCACGGCGTCTCATATGGGGAAGAAGCAGAAGACCAGAGGGGCTGAACAGCCTTCTATTGCCCCTCAGGTCTCTTTGCCATTAGCTGCTGCTGTCATTGGTCCTTTGGACTCTTACTACTTCTCCGCACCGAGACAGTTGAGTGGAGAAGGGGAGCGTGGCTCGGCTTTGCAGCTGCCGGAGGTGGAATCCTCGTCATCTGCGACGGGCGGTAATCCTTGCTCCCCGGGCTCAGTTCGGGCCTTGAAAGTCCCTCATCAGGACATCAGCAGCTTGGGGATTCAGGTGGAGGATATTGAGTCGTCGGACTCCCCCAGAAGGCAGCGCCTGGCCTCGGAGCAAGGCTCGGACGCTGCTGGCCACCAAGATCGGTGTCCGAGGGCAGAGGTCATAGATGGGATGGCAGAGGGAGGTGACGGTCCTGTGATTGGACTGTCTGCATCAACTCCGTTGCCAGGCGGATCATCTGTAGTTGGAGTGGTGGAGTCTTTCCCAGCAGCATCTTTGGAAGCTCTGGAGGTGGTAACGCTGGAAACCATTGGGCTGCTGTTATGCAGCTACGGGAAGAGTTGGCGCCGTGGATGACTAGCCTGGCATCTCAGATTGTCGGTAATGAAGGAAAATGTGGTAAAAATTTCTAATCTTCAGGCAGTAGTTTCTGATGGCCAAATTAAAACTTTGACTCTTGAGAATGAGGTGGAATGCCTTAAGAGTGTATTACCTATGAGATTTAAGTTAGAGATGTTGGAAAATACTTCTAGAGCTGTGAATCTTTGTGTGGTTAACTTTCCTAGGGTACCGTTGATTTCTGCGAGGGACATGTTCCAGACTTATTTGGTGAAGAATTTGGGTATTCCTCCTAAATCCCATCCCCCTATTGCTAAAATGTATTTGCCATCTGGGAAAAAATGATGAGGATTTGGGCGTGGTTAGAGGAATATTAAATGTGGATGTTTTAAATGTAACAGCAATGTTGGAATCATCGCAGGAGGAGCAAGTGGTGCCCTCTACTTTAATAATTACATAGTCATTGCTTTCTGATAAGGAATGGCTTATGAAGTTGTTTTTCAAGAAGTGGCATATGTTATTTAAGGGGTTGACTGTCCGTATGTTTCCAGATCTATCCAGGGAGACCCAGAAGAGGCGGCAGGATTTTCTCCTTTAACATCCTGGAGTTCAGCAATTGGGAGGGCTCTTTTTTCTAAAATTTCCATGTAAGTGTCTGATCAAGTATCAGTCTGATTCCTTTATTTTTTTTTTGAGCCTTCCCAATTGCTGGACTTTATAAATGCCCCTTCTGCTTCTGTCTGAGCATAAAGGGTATCAACAGTTTGGCACACCTTTAATTGCCTTTCAGATCTAGTGGTGGTTATCATTTTCTTTCTTATTGTATCCTTCCCTTTTTTGGGGGCTAGAGTGGGTTGGATATTAGATTTTATTTTACCGTATGTTGTATTGGTGGGACTGTTTAGTTCTATGCAATTGTTTTCCTTACCCTTCTCAGTTTCTGTTTCAAGATGTATTCTTGATATGTATGTAGAAATTTATAAATATTACATTAAAAAAAAACATTTATAGAAACATATATAGCCCACAGTTATCTAAAATTCTAAGAGGGGTACAACAAGCTGTACAATCTTAGCCCATGCAATAACGTCTCATCTCTGAGACATCCAGCCCTCAATATATTGGAAGCGGAAACCTTAAGTTGGATGACTGTGCCGCCTCCCCAAGACAGGAGGAATTTCCCATTGAAAGCTAGGTGTGAGTCAGTATAGTGGTGACTGAGGTGACAATACAGAAGAACGATGTGGAAACGAGCAGTGGCCTGAGGGAACTCAGTCTGTACAGGAGAGTAGGGCACTTATCTCTCTCTCTCTCTTTCCCTGTCACTGGCATGTTACTATGTTAGTTCAACCGTATTACGTAAAATGAGAATGTCATTAATTCCGTGCATCCAGCCTTCCACACGAGAAGTGGTTGCATGTATGGTATCAGAGTACTAAAACTGGAAAGTAAGGATGTTTACACTCTTCATGGTGAAAAGCTCTGTGTATATACATTGAAACTGATGTTAAAAGGAGAAACTAAAATATTGGCACATACCTGCAATATTCTTTAGAAGCGAATGGATTTCTAAGATAAAAGCCTTATTCTCAAAGAGATGCAAGTTATTTGAGATGCCATTTTAATATGACTCCTTTTAATCAAAGTCCTTTGACACTGGGATTAAAGTCCTTGAGCCAGGATACTGTAAAAGGTGAGGAGTCTGACAGAGTTAGAGAGAAGAAGCCATATCAATATTGTACCAAGGTCATACATGGCAACAAAGTAAATGAAGGCAGATAAACTCCGGCAGAGTCCATCTAGTCTGCCCAATAAGGTGGCTAAAATTGTACAGATTTGCCCCTCTGTTCAGGTTACTCCCCTATGCTTTTGCTTAAGGTTGTATCTGCCCCTCTGTCATGGGCATAGTTGGGGAAGATGAGGGCGGGCATTGCCTCCCAAACAAGTTTCCCCAATGGCCGCGACCCTTTGGATCGCCGCAGGCAGACAATCTCCCGTGGGCAGAAGAGAAAGGGATCTCTTCTGCCAGCAGGAGATGGGATGCCTGTGGGCACACAGCTTGCTTCCCGCTTTTCTTCTGCCCTTGGGGATCCCATCCCCCACAGCAGAAGAGAAGGGAATGGCTGCAATCGGGCAAAGATCCCTTCTATCTGCCCGTGGGAGATCAGCTCCCAATGGGCAGATGAGAAGAGGGAGGTCGCGGTCTGCAGCAGAAAAGGTGTTGGGGCGGGGGGGGGGGGAAGTGAGATAAAGGCAGGGACAATTTAAAGGGGCAGTGGCCTCCTTAAAGGAGGATGTGGGGAGGGGATTTTAGAGCAGGGGATAGGGGTGCTAGGTTGGTTAGTGAAGGGGGGAGAGGCTGAAGGGGAACCAGCAGGAAAGGAGTTGGAACGGGAGGGAAGAGTGAAAGCTGTTGAATTTAGGAGCATAGGGGAGTATATTTGGTGGCAGTGGCCAGTGCAATTAAAGCAGCTTTAAGTGATGCCCAGATCTTCAATATGTAAACCGCACTGATGACAAATAGCGCGGTATATAAGAAAATTAAATAAATAATAAATAGTGAATTAGGTTTCTGATCGGCAGCTTTAGATGGTTAGAGTTAATCAGCCTGTGACTCAATATAGCCATTGACTGGCTAATCCTGTGCCCCAGAATGCTTTGACTCTATCCAGCCATGAACATTGAATATCCGGTTTGGCTGGCGCAATGGCGATATTCTGCTGCTGCCCGGTTAGCTTTGGTGGTAAAAGTTAGGACAGCCTTTAATATACTTAACTTTTACCACCAATGGATAACTGGGCAGTGGCTGAGTATTCCTGGGTGTTGCCCCAGAACACCCTACTGTGAACTGGTTAGCACTGGGACAATATCTCGATTAGCAGCATTTACACAGCTTTTCAGGTCTGCAAACTATATAATGCCTTTGAATACTGGGTCCTTTGTGTGTGCTTTCTGCTTTGAAAATCAGGCCCTGCTGTCTTTTCTCTGAACAAGGATTCAGCTGTATTGGGCTAGACGTGGCTGAATACAACACCGAGAGCCCTTCGAGAGGACTCAGCAATCTTCTGTCTCTCTGGAGTCTTGCCATAGTCTATGGCGAACCGGTTTCGTGAAAGGGCAGGGTATAGCTCCATGAAGCAGCATGGTTGGCGAGCTCTCTCCTTCCCTCTGTGGGAAGCACACTGATTTTATTACAAGGAATGTAGACTCACTCGCAGTCTGCCAATAGAGAAACAATTTACAGTTTGTTGGACATAGGTGGTTTGAATAATGAGTTGAAAACTAGTCCTGCATCTCTTTATGCTGTCTGTAGACCTTTACTCAAATGCAGTTAAATCAAGTTATTAAGAATGTGCACAAAACAAACATTTTGTCCCTTGTCAATTTTTGGACTCTTTTTCCTGATATATATATATATTTTTTTTTTTTTTTACTCTTTTTCGCTTTTGTTTAAATAAAAAAATTGTAACGTGAAATTTTAACACACATAAATCAACTTCATACACATTTATTTGTAGGGTAACATCTATTAAATCAGTTTTGATGCACTAAGGGCTCAATATTCAGCGCTAGTGACTAATATTGCTAAAACGACTAGCTGCCGGCGCTTAACTTTAAACCTGGATAGCAAATGCCTGGGCCACATCTGTGTTGTCTGTATTCAGCAAAGCTAACCGGGCAATGGTGATATTCAGCCGCTGCTCAGTTAGCTTCTGTGGCAACAGTTAGGCCAGTGTTTCCTGCACCTGGCTTTTGCTGTGTGCTGCCACCTGGTTATCAACGAGTGCCAACCCGGAACACCCCCGGCATGCCCAGCTGCTAACTGGTTAACACTGGCGCATGCAGCAGCAGCACTCGTGGATATTGAATAGCCCTCTGACTGGCATGTTTGCAGATCTGCAAATCATGTGAATGCCTTTGAATATCCCCCATTATTTCTAAAACTGCAGTAACATATCAAAGGTGTACTAATATGAATAGAAGAACATAAGAGATATCATCATACTGGGTCAGACCAAGGTCCATCAAGCTCAGTATCCGGTTTCCAACAGTAGCCAATACAGGTCACTAGTACCTGGCAGTTTCCCAAAAGACACACAGCTTCCACAATGCTTGTCCTGGGGCAAACAGTGGACTTCCCGGGTCCTCTTTAATAATGATTTATGGAGCTTTCCTCCAGGAATTTGTCCAAACCTTTTTTAAACCCATCTACTCTAACAGCTTTTACTACATCCTCCGTTAATGAATTCCAAAGTTTGATTATGCGTTGAGTGAAAAAATATTTTCTCTTATTAGTCTTAAATGGGTTGTGTTCTAGTTTCATTGCATGACCCCTTTTCTTTCTACTTTTTGATGGTGTAAACAACCAATCTATGTTTAACCGTCCAATTCCATTCATTAATTTATAGACCTCTATCATATCTCCCTTGAGCAATTTCTTTTCCAAGTTGAAAAGCCCTAATCCTTTAAGCCTTTCGTCATAGGGATATTCTTCCATCCCCTTTACAATTTTGGTGGCTCTTCTCTCTACCTTTTCTAATTCCATTATATCATTTTTAAGCTATGGTGAACAGAATTACACACAATATTCAAGGTGCGGTCGTACCATGGAACAATGCAGAGGCATTTTACGTAATATTTTTTGTTTTATTCTCCATTCCTTTCCTTATGATTCCTAGCATTCTATTTGCTTTCTTGGCCACTTCTGCACACTGGGCGGAGGGTTTCAACATATTATTCACAATGACACATAAATCTTTCTCCTGGGTGGTGGTTCCTAATGTGGAACTGTGCATCGGGTAACCATAGTTAGGGTTGATCTTTCCTAGATGCATAACTTTGCACTCATCCACATTAAATATCATCTGCCGTTTGGATATCCAGTCTTCCAATTTATCAAGATCCTCTTGCAAGTTTTCACAATCCTCTTTTGTTTTAACAACTGTGAATAATTTTGTCTCATCTGCAGATTTGATCACTTCACTCATTTTTCCCATTTCCAGGTCATTTATGAATATGTCAAAAGCAGTGGACCCAGCACAGTTCCCTGCGGTACTCCACTATTCATCTTTCTTCATTGGGAAAATTAGCCGTACCCTCTGTTTTCTAAATTTTTTAATCAGTTTCTGATCCACAGTACTATACTGTCTCCAATCCCATGACTTTTTAATTTCGCCAAGAGTCTCTCATGACGGACCTTGTCACAGGTTTTGTGAAAAGCCAAGTACACTATATCAACTGACTCACCTTGGTCTACCTGTTTATTAACACCTTCAAAAAAATATAACAGATTAGTAAGACAAGACTTTCTTTGGCTAAATCCATGTTGGCTTTCTCCATTAAACCTTAACTACCTATATGTTCAGTAATTTTATTACATCACCTGGAGGACAGGTCCTAGCAACCACTTTGATTTAAGGATTTATTTATTTATTTATTTAACAGTATTTCTAAACCGCCTTATCATAATAATCAAGGTGGTATCACAGCAAACAATCTGGTAGTGTGAGTGTGTTATACATGCAGTGAGGGAGAAAATTTAGTTGGGTGCGTGTTGTGTTGTGTGCTAGATTAGTTTGATCTATGTACAAAGTGGGCTATATACAGTGGTGCTACAAACATCTTATATACATACAGTGTTAGGCGGTGACGTGTGCTGATATATAGCTATTTGGACTATGTGATGTGTCCATAGTGTTCTATGAACAGCATGGTTTTCAGCTGTTTCCTAAAGTCCTTGAGGTCTGTAGTTGCCCTCAAATCGTCCGGTAGTTTGTTCCATATTGTTGGAGCAGCCATGGAGAGTGCTCGGTCTGTTGTGTCCTTGCGTGTGTGTTTGTATTCACTTGGGGTGCTGACTCGGTTGTGAGTTTGTTTTCTTCTTGGACGTGTACTGGTGTCTGGTTGTATGAGGGTGTGCAGGCTGTTGGCTGATGTGTGCTGTTTTATCTTGTATAGGTTTATGATAGTTTTGTATCTGATGCGTGCACTGATTGGAAGCCAGTGTAAGTCCTTTAAGGTGGGTGTGATGTGCTCCTGTCTTGCAGTTCCGGATATGATTCGTGCTGCGGTGTTTTGTGCCAGTTGGAGTGGTTTGATGGCTTGTTTCGGTAGACCAAGGTATATCGGATTGCAGAAGTCCAGTAGTGGGGTTATCAGAGCTTGACATACGGTACGGAAGTGTTCTGGGGCGAGGAGTGGTTTCAGTCTCCTGATGATTCGCATCCTGTAGTAGGCTTTTTGTATTGTTTTGCCTATGTGTGGCTTGAGATTGAGTTTATTGTCCAGCGTAACCCCGAGGTATCTCACTTCTGACCTTATTGGTATAGTAGTGTTTTGTATCTTTATATTCGGTGGGTGTATGAAGTTTTGGTTCCGAGTGATGATTAAAGCTTCAGTCTTGTTGTAGTTTATTGCGAGGTTGTTGTCCTGACACCAATTGGTCATTTGTGTAAGGCAGTCTGTTATCTTAGAGAAGTCCGGGTTGTCGATTGATATCGGAGTGTATATCATGATGTCGTCCGCATAGATTGTGTATTGAATGTTGTTCTCTTTCATGATGTTGCATATTGGTTGGATGTAGATGTTAAATAGGAGTGCTGAGAGCGCAGATCCTTGAGGTACTCCTTGACGGATTTTGATGGGTCGGGAGGTGATGTGTCCCACCTTGACCTGTAGCTGTCTTTCGGTTAGGTACGAGTGGAACCATTTCAGTGCGATGCCGTGTATACCAGGATAAAGTGGTATAGACATCCTTTAAAATAAATAAATAAATAAGCTACAGGATCACTGCCTGCCACACCAAAGGGATGCTCTCCTTTCACGTGACCTCTCTCCTCCATGGCAACTGAGAGATTGCCAGAGTGGAGGTGGGACTTCAGTACTACTTCCCTGTAATTCTCATCTATATATCTCTCTCTGTCTTCCTTATGTCCTTCAAGTCTGCCACTTTGCCCTCAGGGAATGAGTCCAATCTCTGGAAGCTAAAGAGCTCCTTGCATGTAGTACACATGTACGCCCCTCACCAACTGGGAGAAAATCGTACATGTAACACCCAATGCAAAAGACTGGATGGGCCCCATCTCGCTGCTGGACTGCTGTCTGCATCTTAGTTTTAAGGTTTTGTTTAGCTGTTTAAGTTGTTTACTTACTTAAAGTTGCTAGGGATACTTGTACTGATACAATTGTACCTAATTAGGCTCATTCCGTGGCATGAAGAGCAGGGATCCCCACTATTCGTTCCCCCTCCCAATTCCGACTAACTTTCCTGCTTATACAGGGAAGTTAGATGGGGGCGGTGAAAGGGCGGATTGGGAGCAGCGTTAGGGCAGGTGGTGGGCAGTCGGCAGCCCTGGACGTACAGGGCCGATTCCAATGTTGGCTCTGTTGACTGGGACTGACAGTTTGTACGGGGAACTTATTCCACCTCTGAGGTGGAATAAGTTCCCCGATGCAGGAGGAACAGTAGGCTCGTGGCTGGGAAGGGGTGGCAGGGGGAAGAGGGTGTTCTCCGCAGTCTGACCTTGGCCCTGGGAGGCCTGATCGGGGGTCGAGCTACAGGGAAAGTACTTTGGCAGCCAGCGGCCAGGGATCGCAGCTTTTCAGTGGAGCCATGGTGCCATGGCGCCGCAGCTCCATTGAAAAGCCCTGACCGAATTAGTTGGGCAAGGCCTGTACATGCAGGCCGGATGGAATTGAGGTCCCGGCCTGCATGAACAGGCCTGTTTGCGATTCTGATCCTGCAGGGCTAGACTGCCCCGCGGGATCAAAATCGCGACTCCCTCTGTGTCCGGTTCTGACTGGGTGCACAGAGGGCCTGGACGTCGGGGATGGACTCGGGCTCAATATGTTTAAGGGATATAATTTCCCTCAAGCTTAATCAATCTATCCTGGTGAGGATAACCAGATGAACCTGAAGTAATTTTGACCACCTCTTCCCCTTTAATAGGTTTAAGAGCCTATAAAGCTAAGATTATGTCTGGGATGGGTGGGAGTCAGGGTAGATGGGAGGGAAAGAACCCCTAGTAAAAGCTGGCTTGCTACACAGTGTCCTGACCTGTGCTTCTAAGGTAATCTTTTAACAATTTCTTTCAAATTGCCCCTTTGACCTGTTACTTGGCTTTAACACCTATTTAAAACAGTTTCACACGTCTTTTGACTCCTAACTGGAAGGCCTCTTTGTGACGGTCTCTAGAAACAATTTATTTATTTCTACCCAAAAAATATTTGCCCTAATCTTCCTTCTATGCTAAGATGTACTCTAATTTGATTTAAATTAAAAGCTCTGAGGCCACTGACTGAGATTTAAATGTTCTACTTTAAAATTAGACTATTTTTTATTACTAGAAAATGAGAAAATATTTTTTGTATATAGGATAAGGGGGTCATTCTGTGCCACAAATAGCATGGATATATGTCCTGCCTGGACATACATCCCCCTGACACTCCCTGCACAAAGGCTCCCCGTACAAACAGAACTGTTGTATGGAGAGCCTTTAGATGGGGGTGGGAAGGGGCAGACTGGAGGTGGAGCGAGGAAGGGACATGGGTGGGCTGTGACCCCCAATGTACAGGGCTAATTGTGAGGTCGACCCTGTATGTCTGGAGTCAGGCATGTAGACAGGGGACTATTTCCACCTTGGAGGTAGAATAAGTCCCTCTGGACATTAGGGGATGCCAGAGCTGTGGGGCGGCGATGAGGTGAGGGGGCACAGGTGGATCCCTGCAGCCCGACCCTGGCCATGGGAGGCTGGATCAGGGGTTGGGCTGCAGGGAAAGGACATTGAGTCTTGTGGTCGGTGATCATGGCTCTTGAATGGAGCTGTGGTGCCATGGCGATGGGACGCTATGGCACTGTTGCTCCTTTCAGGAGCTTGGCTGAGTTAGTTGGGGATCTGCTGGGCATGCGGCCCATCAGAATCAGAGTCCGGTCAGTAGACCCAATTCTGATCCTGCGGGCACGTCTAGCCTCCATGGGATCAGAATCGGGTGCTACTGCTGTATCCCTTGATTCTGAGGGGCTGCATAGGGACTGGACGGCCAGAACAGAATTGGCCTCTGAGTGTAATGTTAAGACGTTTATGACTAATGAAAGGCAGAGCCTTTACCATGAAATATCAGTAGAGCCTGGCTTGCTGACACCCAGAGCAGTGAAGCAAAGCAGAGAGACTCAGAGCTTTTTAATATTTATTAGCTGGATGGGGAAACGGCCTTTATACAGTACAATTTGCATGAAGCTTTCAAGATACATCTTGTGTACAACCACAAAACCAGGACGTGGATTTTTACATCGAGTGCAAGTGAGAGATTTACAAGCATTTCTTTATACAGTTCTCAGACTCGTTTGCTTCAGTTTATACAACATCTCAAAGCAAGGGCTTTTGTAAGAGGATCTGGAAGCCAAATAAGAATTATAATAAAAAAAATTGAGAAAGAAAAGAGAATTCTATCGACCGACCAGTCAATGCATGCAACGTTCAGTGCGGAGACATCGACATACTCTAAGGAACTATTCTCAGTTGACTTTTTTTTCTGCATTTTATTTCAACGATGGATTTTATGTACAGGTTCTGATTGGATGACAGCACACATTCTACTCAGTCATTGGTGATTTAGCACTTCACTGAACAGTAATGCAAATACAGTTAAGGAAAAGGCTCACATTTACATGCTGAATGGCTGAAGAAGGCCGAATCATTGCAACGCGCCCCCACCCCCCTTCCTTATGCAAAAATTACACTTATTTACATGGTAACAAACTAAGGAAACGGTTTCCTTGCTCTGTATCCTGAATTCTCCAGGGTAATTTATCTGAAGAACCAAACTCAAAATAGAGAAAAGATGAATAATAAATTCAGAACGTCCTGTTCGGTTTCTCCTTCCAGTTACATCAGGACAGACCTACTGCAGCTGGACTCAGACCCCTCTAGACCTGAGCACAACCCCTGTGATGTGTTGATGACATAATTTAGGACATTTCAAAATGTTACAGTGGAATTAAAGCTCAGAACATATTTCTAATAATGATACAAGACAGTAAAATATACAGGTCTATATTAGTATCTATGAATATCTGTGTGCAAAATGATATAATGGTGACATTTTTAATCATGAAACACTTCTTAACTTAAGAATATATGTTAAAGTATCTGTAAATCCCACAATAGTAACTTTAATTATAAGTTTTATTTTCCATCAGCCCCATCATTGTACAATAATTATACCCAGCAGCCACTCTTCAGCTAGCTAACGACAAGTATTTATGAGTTACAGCGGTCAAGACAAATGTAGCCAGAGGTGCAGCTGTCCTAATTCCTCCCTTCTGAATTACAATGTGACCTTAGCTAAGGGTCACCCCCTCTGCAAAATGATGCTGTCCCTTAAAATAACAATATGGAAACTCTTCATTCTCAGAAGCAGACAAGACATCTTGCTGTTGACCACAATACACAATGGGCTGTATGTTCATAGGTAAAATAGAGTTAACTTGCCTAAGGCAGACATCAGAGAAGTGGACTGACCACCTGAGAGTGCACACGTATGTTCATAGCAGGCATACTTTGGCCACTCCAGAGGGTGTTTCAGAGGTGTCTCTGGAAACTAGACCTGCACATTGAATTTTCCATAATGTGTTTGCACTGTAATGCAGCCTCTGATACACTACATCATGTCAAAGGTTCACAACATGAAAAGTGCATGTGTGCAGTTGAGTCCAATATTCAAATCCAAGGTATGCAGGTATCTTGTATTTGTGTGGGCTAAAGAATACCAGCATAGTTTTCAGTGAGGCGCCCTATTGAAAATGTATTCCAGTACATTTCGAGCATCTCTGTACACACACACACATATACACACACATACACTGTGCTTCCATATTTGTTTGGTTCCATTGTCCAAGGCTTTGAAACAGATGTGATTATTCCAGATTCCACTGGCCCAGCAGAGGTATGAAAACAATGAATGTGTTTTGCCTTTCCATATAAAAAATATATATAATAAAATATTTAACTTAAAATAAGGAAGGATGAATAAATTGTAAGTTTTTTTGCATTACCCTAAGGATTTCTCTGAAAAAAACACAAATCAAAGTACGTAAAAGTGCTGAAACGTCCAAGAATAAAGGAAACAAAGAAATACTGCAGCATTCCAGAGACAATAGCTATTTTATCACGAAGAATGATTTATCTGCATTCACGCAGCAGTGTTGCATAGAATCACTCATGTAAAAGCTCCACAGTTGGCACTCTTCACAGCCATCAGACAGTCTCAGGACAGGTGCAAACACGCGAGCTATCGTTATGACTATTTAACTAGCAGGAAGGAGATCACTACACCAGTGACCAGTGGATTTACTTCTGTGTTTAAATAGCTCAAGTACATTGTAGCATTTCATGTCAAAAGGACAATTGAATCTAAGAACAGAAATCACTTTTTTACCTCTTCAGTGCCGCAAACAAAACAGCCCTTTTGTGTGGGACTGCCAGGTGAAAATATTCAATGCTTATTGGTGTCAGCTTAAAGCCTTCCTGTGCCAAGATGATTATAGGTTCCCTACACAGAGACCCAGTTAGTTTTCACATTCCTGCTGGAAATTTCCATGGCAACCATCAGCTTGCCTTGCTGTCTTCCGAATACATCTTCATATGAAGGAAAAAATCTGCCAGTCTCTTTTCACAAGATTGCGCATCTGGCTCGTCTACTTTTATCATCAAGTAGAATTAGACTTTGTGAAGCAAAAAAAATAGGTAGTGTGTGTCTTGGGAAAAGCAACCACAACTCAACAATCCACCTTTGTGCAAAAAATATATTTATACCATGAAATTTAGTTGTTCTTTGCTGTGGAGCTTCTCTCCATATCATATCACATTATGCATCAAAATTAAGACAGGTTCTGTATATAGTTTACACTTGTTGATAAATAACAAACCACCTACACTAAGCTCGATCGGTCACCTGAGTTACTAGCGGAAATGCTATGTGCTACCTTAATGCATCGATCCATGGATTTAGAGGTTGTTGTCACACCTTCAAGGAGAACAAGGTGAAGAGACCATTTCTGAGTCAATCTGAAGCCCACGAGGGAGAACAAAAAGCAGACTCATCGTCTTTGCTAATTTGAGTCCAATATGACTGCAGTTGTCTTGCCGTACGTGGAAAAATCATTCCCTTTGGGCTAAGGCTTATGTGTGCAGATAGAATTGGTACATTGCAATACTGAGCCCAGGAACTGATTATCAGCTTTGACTGCAATGATTAAAAGGCTGGGGTGAACTTGGCTGTCGCTGTGCTATATCCTGTATTTATTTTAGACTTTTTGCACTCTAGTCTGCATAAATTCTCTAAACATTATTCCAAGAGCCCACGCCTGTAATTTCGCTATATCACACTGTGTTTCAGTAAAGTGATAAACATCAAATCTAATGCACAAAATCTAAATTAAACCTTTGAAACCTACACCATGAACTGTACCTTCAGAGAAAATTCTCCATTATAGCATGTTTGCTTTGTACTCTGTGGCATAAGCCCAATATAATTACCAAAGATGCAAAAGTCCATAGGAGAAAACCTTATGTGTTGGATGAGATTTCTAAACTTATTTTCTTTTGCATAAAATTATTTCCTGTAATTTCCACAGATAACCAAATTACTGTCTCAGAGCTGTGACATTCAACTGCAGCCCCATCCTGTAAACTAACAACGGTGTCAACTCCTTTATTTTTTCTTCATTTAACCTCTTCCAGCTATTAAAAAAATCAAAACATCTCCCTCTCTAAAACCTCCTTTCTTAGAAATACTGACACATCCGTTGGGACCTAGATAAGGTTACCAGGCCCTTGTCAGGTGTTCTATGTAGCCTGTAGCCCTGCTTATCTCACGTTTCTTCCCAAAATCTATCTAGGACATGATATAAAAATGTAGTCTATGACAGATCCTGTTCATAGCAGACTCTCCAAGGTTTTTGCCATTAATGCGTCCAAACTCTTTGTCTTCAATGTGTTTGAGCAGAAGTAACCAACAACTTGTGCCAATTGACTGTTCTTTTCCTTAGGTCAACTTTGTCAAGCCAAATATAAGCTTCACCAATCAGAGTTTTCTTCATAAACTTTCCTCCATCAGAGACGAGCAAAATCTAGGAAGAAAAAAAATTGTATTTGTGTAGTTTTTTGTCAACCCTAAAAGACAGAGGTGATGCTGAACCCAAATAACAGTAATTACCAGTTGTCAGCGTACACACAGTAACCCTTATACTGCTGCAGGGCACATTAGTGCAGAAAATGCTATCTTGATTTTGGTGCCCTTTGACTAAAGCATACTAGGTGGTTAACATACATTTGAGCACGTGCTTGCTGTCTGCAGTGACACCTAACGTGGATATGATACATGTTAATTGGCCATCATGCACTAGGGCAGTGAATGGGCAGGTTAGGTGTGGAATGTGTGTGTGGACAGAAAATTACCGCTACCATGATGGCAATTGCCACATGCTGAGGTGCACCTAACAATACTCCAATAGGTATTGTTAGGTGCACCCACATTAATTGCATTGCAAATTAGCATATGCATCCACACATTAACTGAGGGGATTTACAGGAACTGTGCAAGTTTGCAGGACTGTGGGTCCCCTCTCCTTAAGGCCTGCATTTTAACATAATTCTATGTATGTGAATTGTTTTATTACTTATTACTTCTCTCTCTCGCATTACTTTGAGTGAAGGGATCGAAGCCCAAGAGCCCAGGTTCTGTTGCCTGGTGAGGGGTGCAGCAGGTCATACAGTAAGGGCAGGGGAAAGAGATGACCAGTAAAAGAATAGCATCCATGGCAACAGTGAGCAGGGCAAAGCGGGAATATTAGGAATATTAGGAAGATTAAGTTGTCCTTTCTGTCCCACCTGAATTCAATGACTGTTCTTTATGTAAAAAATAAACCACCCACACACATTATAGCCACCAAAAATTATGCATTATTTTGCTTGTTCATCAAGAAAGGCATCAAAAGAGATTAAGTGAGCAGATAATTCTTACCTACTGCTCTCAACATTAAGGGCCCAAAATTTAAAGGCATTTACATGGTTAGTGCTGCTGAATTTGTGTGGGTGCCACTAATGCATGCCCCGATGCTAACGAGTTATAGTTATGTTGCAAACGTCGGGCACAGCAAAGGCTGGCATTACTTTCACTACGGAGGCTGAATAGTGTGGCCAGCCCAGATGTTCGATGCAGGTGGTAAACGTGGCCCTGGCATGGAATATCCAGGTCTACAGTTCAGCTCCGGTGGCTAGCCACTATAAAAGCGCCAGACGGCAATGCTGATTATTTGTCCCCACAAGGGCAGCAATTTTGAAAGCAAATTTCTCTAGTTACTCATAAAACTAATTTTATCCACATAAATCTTCTGTTTATTAATATTTCCCACATCAGCGCAGATAAAGGTTCCACCAGCCAAAGGAGGAAATATCAAATGGAGCTTGAAAATTGAAGCAATTTGCTTGCTGTTAAACAAGAACTGCTGCTAGTTTGTATCCACAGCCATAATGAAAGGCTTTACTAAAGGTTTTAATGTGTGTTAATGAAGTTAACGTGTTTAAAATGACCACACCTCTTTTATTTGTATGGGCAGAGTAGCACTTAACATGTGTTACATTTATTAACCCATATTGGAGTGGAGGAGTAGCCTAGTGGTTAGAGCAACAGCCTAACATCAAGATTGGGTTTCATTCCCACTGGCACTCCTTGTGACTTTGAGCAAGTCCTTTTACCTTCACTTGCCTCAGAAGAAAAGACCTGGCAATCTACTTTCAGTCATACCTTGCCAAGAAAAACCAAAGGGCTGCTAGGTTGCCAAGAGTCAACATTGACTAAATGTCACTTTAAAAAAAAATGCCCCTTGGTGTCCATATTATTTCCCTCATGCAAGCAGTTTATTGGCCTCATTAACATAAGGGCAGGTGAAGAGTTACCTGAAGGGAATGTCCGGCAGGACTCGCATTAAACCGGAATGTTTCATTGAAGGAAGGCTCTCGATCATGTCTGCAGACCCTTGTTTTCTTCTTAAACACTCGTTTTTGTGAAGCGATGTTAATTATATAAAGTTTTACATATAAATCTGTAGAAGAGAATGCATTAGTCAGGTACAAACTTAGGCCGAAAGTCCATTGAGGACAGGAAAATACACAACATTCCTGAATATAACTCACCTAGAACTATCATTGATCAGGTCTGAACTAAATCCAAATGCACTCCATTGCTGTGACTACCTTCCTATCTAGATATAATGCCGATTAGTAACTAAATGGTTTGCTTTCCAGTGGTATGCCCCGTATTAGTGAATAAGCTTCCGTCCTTTGAGCAAGTATTTACATGGATTGTTTACAAACTGTAGGAAATGCAAATCTCTTTTTTTGATGAAGTTGAAAACTGTCGCGTTATTGAATTGAATACCTATAACTGGTCTTATATTGCTGCTGTTGTTAAGTGCTTTCAAGTCCGTGCTAACTCAAGACAACCCTCTGGAAAGTTGTCCTAAATTGTGTTTGATCTTCATTCAGTCTTCACACTTCAGTTGTCTGCATACCGTTCTGCTTCTCTGCTGATTTGTAACCGGGTAGCCGGACCCACTGCTCGCCTTTATCCAATCCTTATCACCCTCAACCCCGCCCCCCCCTTCCATTCCTTCCCAGCTCGTAGGAGGCCCCCACGTATTTCTCCTAGCCCCCTTTTTCCCAATGAAGCACAGAGACAGTAGTTGGGCATAAACTGGTCGCAGTTTTATTGAACATAACCTCAAAACAGTTATAACATAATAACACCAACCCTGTGCCCCGCGGCAAGATCTGCCACCCGCCGTGTGATTAGCAAGGTGACTTCTCCGCCGCCCCCCGCACAGTAAAAGCATCGGCCAATTGGCAATAACCCTTCCCCGACTTGGCCGTCTCAGTAGCACAAGCCGACCGGGTTTAACCATGCCGAGGGCCCCCCGCCCTCATGGCCTGCCACTCCGGACCCCGGGAACCCCCGGGACCCCGCAACCCCCTCCAACTGCGACAACCCATACCGGACACTCCACCAACTAACCACAGGGTGGGTGGGAGGGAAGCAACCAGCGTGCACCTCTCTCCGCACCACGATGCCAGCAGGCTCGGGCGCGCGGAAGTGCAGGCTAGTGGATCCCCTGAACGCGCTCCCGCGCCAGGGGATCCAATCAGTTTAAATTCCCTTTCTGCCGGCCAATCCCATTTGGCCTCTGCAACCTGCTCCTGCCGCCCCCCCTCTCCCCCTCCCCCCCCCCCCGCTCTTCATGCTCGCGCCAGAGCAGCACGAGCCGGCTCGCCTCGGGCCGGGCACCCGGTTACTAGCCGGGCGCTCGGGAGCTGGCCCGCGCCCTCGCCCTCGTTTTTCTGCATATAAACTAAACAGGTAGGGGGAAAGTATGCAGCCTTGTCTTATGCCTTTGCTGATTTTAAACCATTCTATTTCTCCTTGTTCTCTGAACTGTTGCTTCATGATCAATGTAAAGTTTCTGTATCAGCTTTTACTTAACAAGTAAATGATTAAATAAAACTATTTTGAAAACAGTTTGCAAGATTTAATATAATTACAGTCATGTACAGCCTTTCTGATCTATCAAAGGACCACCCAATGGGCCTCATGTAGAGATGTGAGTTGCGAGGCTGCACGTCCTGGTGGGACGTACAGCCCCACAAGCTGTCTGGGCCCTATTCCTCCTCTGGCTCTCCTCTACGTACTGTGCATCAGGATGGGGACAAGTGGGAGGGGCCAGCCCAGCAGCACGTATGAGTCGATTCGGGTCACAGCCCTGAACATCTTGCTGCCCATGGGAATGTGCAGCATATCGGGGCCGGTTACGGGGGGGGGGGCCTACCACCCAATCCAAGCCACGACAGGTCAGCCTTGGGGCAGGCGGCAGGAAAAGGGGGGCCTGTGGGAAGGATGTCCTCATAGGCAGCAGGGGCATGCTGGGATGTCCTCGGGCACGATTCTGGCCACTGCGGGAATGCTTTGTTCCCACTGTCCAGAATCAGGTCCAAATGGGCCCATCTTGCTTGGGGCCACCCAGATGGCCTGGACGTGCCCCTCTCTGAATGCTTTATAATAAAACAAAACACATAATTATACTCTTATAATTAACATAAGTAGTTATTAAAATATACAAATAACTGTTAGACTAATAGTTAGGAAAGTAATTGTCAATTTTTTCTTAGGGGATTTTTTTAGAAGCTCAGTTTGTGATTTGAACATTTGAAAATAGGCATTGAGGTGTGCAAATCACAAAGATGTCCCCAGAACCATTTTAGAAATCTGGGTATTTTATTTATTTAGACAGTTTTGTATACCACCTTATCCTTCAATCAAAGTGGTCACAACACAATTGGAGGATACATTTAACATGAGGGGATATGAGACACATACACTAATACTTACAGGGAACATAGGCTATGGAGGGTTAAGTGGCTTGCCCAAGACCACAAGGAGCACCTGTAGGACTAGAAACCCCAGTCCTTCCGGCCCAAGGTTGCTGTCCTCCAGTGGGATTTGAACCCCCGACCTTCTGGCCTGAGGTAACTTGCCCCAACCACTATATAGACATCCCCAGGGCAATCGCGTCCAAGTTACAAGGGGATATGGTGGAGGCATGTCCTCGGTAGGGACATGGCAATATATGTCACTGTGTGATTCCAGAATGGCTCAAGCGTGTCTGGCACAGGCTTTTGACATGTCCATGCCTATACCTGCTCCCGATCATGAATAAGTTGCAAACAAAGTGCTTGTTTCATGACAGAAAATCTTTCAGGGGAAGAGTAAAATGTGCTCTCACTGCCATAGTAAATGTCTTTGAGCCAAAAAACCTTGCATGTTAATGAAGGGTCCATTTATTTTACTGCCCCACCACCGCATATCTGAAATTGCTGGCTGGGATATGTATGTATCATAGCATAGATGCCCCTATTCTGAAATACCTCAACTGGCACATCTATGTACTCCTTTCTGCATTTTGGGGACAACTTTATTTCGAAAATGGCCTGCGAATGTGCACATACCCGGCCTTTCTATATGCACGGGCCTGGAGAACCTAAGGGAAGCTGGAAATATAGTCGGAAAAGCAAAGATGCAAACAGAAGTAAAAATAGCCCATAGAGTAAAACATGGACAAGACTTTTTAAAAGATATTTTAGTGACAGGAGGAAATGGAAAGGTGGCATTGTGAAACTCAAGAGTGAAGGGGAGGAGTATGTAAAGCAGATGTGATTAACAAATATTTATATACTGGGAATGGGACCTCAGAAAACAAACATGAAGAAGAGTGGAACTGAGGTAGAAGTCAAACTATTTTCAGAAGACTTTGTTCATGAAGAGCTAGTTAAACTAAAAGTAGACTGATGGGGCCAGACAGGATTCATCCGACGGTATTGAAGGAACCTAGGAAGGTACTAGCGACTATCTGACTGAACATTCAATACTTCTTTAAAGTCAAGAGTGATCCTGGAGATGAGTGAATATAGCTCCTATCCACAAAAGCGGAAGTAAGGAAGAGGTTGGGAACTACAGACTGGTTAGTGAGTAAATTAATGGAAATGATGATAAAGCAAAGAATGCTGTAGATTCTGATATCCAAGGGATTACAGGATCAGAGACAGCATGACTTTATTAGCGGTACATTTCAGAAAGAACTTTGACACCATTCCACATTGATGACATAAATAAACTGAGTGTCTTTGAGATGAATCCTAAAGTGACTGACTGGGTAAGAAACTGGTTGAATGGGAGGCAAGAGAAGGTAGTAGTAAATGGAGCTCACTCTGAAGATAGGGGTGTTACCAGTGACATGCTGTAGGGTCCTTGGTCCTGTTCTTCAACAATATTGCCTACAAAAAACGTTAAGATCTGTTGGGAAAAGTTTGACTCTTTGCAAATGATGCTTAAATCTGCAAGAGAGCAGAGGATAGGATGAGGAAGAATCTCGTGAAGCTCAAAGAATGGTCTAGAATTTGGCAGCTTAGATTCAAGATTCAATGTTAAAATGTGCAAGGTCATGCATCTGGGCTGCAAAAACCTAAAGGAGCAGTACAGGATATGAAACAAAGTACTTTAATGCATAAAAAAGTGGGTGATTGCATCAGATGATCCTAATCTGGCCAAACAGGTAGAAAGGCAACAGCCAAAACCAGAAATATGCTTCAGTGCATAGGGAAAGAATTGGCCAGCAGGAAAAAGGAGATGATAGTGCCTTTGTATAAGTCTCTAGTGAGACCTCATTTGGAGTACTGTGTACATTTCTGGAGACCAAATCTTCAAAAGGAAATAAGGACGATGGAGTAAGTCCAGAAGGTCTTTGGTCTTCATCATAAAGCATATAGAGATAGACTTAAAGATCTCAATATGTTTATTTGGTGGAAAGGTGGGAGAAGGGGGAGAGAGAGAGACATAAATACCTCTGTGGTATAAATGCGTTGGAGATGACCCTCTTTGATTTAAATGGAAGCTCTGGAATGAGGGGTCATAGGAAGAGAGTAAAAGGGGATAGACTCGGGTAATCTAAGGAAATATTTCTTTACAAAAAGGCTAATAGATGCATGGAATGCCTCCAAGTGAAGGTGCTGGAGAAAATAACTGTATCTGAATTCAAGAAAGCAAAGATCAAATACAGATGATCCCTGAGAGACAGGGAGGGATTGTAGAACTTAATAGTTCTTATGGGTAGATAAAAATCATGTGGCCTGAGTCATTTTCTATGTCTCTATTTAGTGGTGGCCTGGATTGGCAGGAAGCTAACTGAGCAGTTGCAATATTCAGCTGCCGCCCAGTCCACTTTCATGGCGAAAGTTAAGCCAGCCTTTGCTGTGCCTTACTCTTACTTTCACCACTTTGCCATAACCGGGCAGCGGTTCAATATCACCTCTGAGCAGTTATGACTGGATGCCACCCCGGCATGCTATCCGTTTACCACTGGCTTATGCAATGGTGGCACCAGGGCTATTCTGACACACCAACTGTTAGTGCCATTGAATATCTCGGCTAGAGGGATTAACATAATCAGCAAGCCTGCTAACCATGTCAATCTCTTTGAATATATCGGGCCCTATGGTTTTATGTTCCATCAAACCCCGACAGGCCTTGTCAGCTCCCCTCTCACACAAGAACTGAGACAACTGAAGTTCAGTGAATTTAAATTATTCAAAAAAATGAGTGTAGTTGCTCATAAATATTAAGTCCAACACTGTTTAACTTAGAACAACACAGTAGAAGTTCTGTCATGCAAAGATGCTAACGGTTGGCTGCTTCTTCAGCATATTTTGGGAATGCAGAGACGATGTGCCTGCTCATTAATTGCACTGCACATTACACACCACACACTTAGCTACATGCTCTGCGTTACTGGTCATGTGATAGCTACCTATATGTTCACTGCAGTGCACTCTCTCAGCCCATTCCCCATTCCAACATGACATGACGCTTTCCATGAAAGCTTCTTAATGTGGGGCTTGGCGTATGCTAATGTGCAGTAACAGAGGCCATAATGTTTCACAGTTGAGTTATTTTTAAGATTCTCCTTTTTTGCTCTGAGAATCTAGTGCTAGATTCCTAGTGATGAGAATTTATTAATGTATAAATTTATGTAAATAAATAATACAAATAAATACATTTGACATGTTGCCATTTGAAAATGAATTTATAAGATAACTGGTAGACTACAACTATGATTCATAAATATAAATTACCTCTGGACATTACAACCAAAAACAGGGATAGAAACGAGAAGAGGTGGGAAGGGGGTACTGAGCAGGACAATTCACTTTGTGACAAGTGATAAAACAAAGGGACACAAAAGGAGGGGGGGGGGGACGAACACTATACTCGGGAAGCAGTGAGAAAGCAAGAGAACGCTGCATAAAGTAGAGCACCAAGAGGCAGGACCAGATGGTAAAATAGCCAGTAAGAGAACATTTCCAAAACTTCAAAGTACATGATACGAGTGGATGGAATCTAATTGCTTTTCAGCCATGGACTGTCAAAAATAAAAAATAAAACGATAAGTCCTAGTGCACCTTTTATTTCTTTTAGGCACAATTAATTAGCAAACTTCAAATAAGTGAAGAAAATATCTGCATGCAACAAATACCTGGTAAGTGATCAGGAGACTTAAATTTGTAGGTAATATTACGACACTGAAGGATCTCGACTATCAGCTGTTCTCCATCTGTTTTCATTTCCTTTTTCAGGGCAATTTTGATTTCTCCCATCATCTGTGTTTTACCTTTACAAAATAAAACCAAACATAGTCCATATGATAATAATACTTCATATTATTTTCTCTTGTTCAGTATCTTACAAAAAATGTGAGTGTTTTCTTTCAGATTAAGCTCTTCAAGGTTGATGCATCTAGGTTTTACTCTAGTACACAAGTTTTCCTGATCTATCAATGAAAATATTCTGTTATTATCAATGGGAAAACCATCAGGGGTATAACTGATGCAAAGGTTTTGTAATCAGGTCTTTTGGCAATTGCTTTCAAAAAGTAAATGTCGAAGCAGTAGCTTGAGGTTGGTGCTTTACCATACATTTGATTCTAGGCTCAGCAGCCATTAAACCTTCAAACTACTATCATCATCTCAAGAAGAATCCCCTCAATCCTTCACAAGAAGCAAAGCTTTGCTTCATGCCATGAAAAGGACGGGCACCTCCTGGGGAACATTCTTAACCCTTTCAACTCGGCTGTCCCATCCCATCGGATGTTTACATTTTCCCATTCCAATCATTTGTCCCACCCTGTGGGCATGCTATTTTATGGCCCCACCCCATGGGGCATTTCATATGTATGTCATATTGGTTTTAATTTGGGCAGTTTCTTAACATTTATACTGATCTGGCATGAGCAACATCGAAAATTTATCAGAATGGAAAAGGTTAAGAAAGAACCTAAGTTCAGGCCTTTGCTGACCTTCCTACTCGTGATCTAAACCTCCTTACTCCTAGAATAGCTGGATAGCACTTGTTGGCATCAGTTTTGTTTCTGCTATTTTCTTCCCGGCCGAAACACATATTGGTTGACCTCCTAGTTTTTTTGACTAAATGTACCTTCCATGGAGGATCTTTGTCCTGCTTCTTCTGTGCCTGGCTACGCTGCAGGAAGAGTGTCTCCCTTGATCTCTGTTTAGTTTTTTATACAGCTTTTTTCCCTTGACAATCATTCTGCATGTTTTATTTTATTTTTTTTACTAACGATAATTACCGAGATAGATTATGTGAAGGAAGTAAATCGCTGCCGGAGAAACTCTTGTCCTATTTTCTACAAGCAAGCCACCCTTTGTGTCTAAGGAGTTTTGTATTTTGAGGAAATAATCCAGGATCTTTCTACTTGTAATTGATTTCACAGATGGAATATTCCAGTTAACATCTGGCAGATTAAAATGACAAGTTAAGGAGTGATAGACCTGGCACTTTAGAAAAGAAGAAATGTTTCTAATGTTGAGCTTCAGAAATATTTAGACAATAGGGTTTGATGTAACAACCAAGGGAGAGAGAAGCAGTACAATGGCTAAGACATGGATTTCAAAAATATCAACTTTTGTAAATAGAATTCCATAAGAACTTAAGATGTGCCAAAATGGGTCCAACCAAAGGCCCCTAAAGTTCAGCATCCTGTCTCCAACAGTATCCAATCAAGGTCCCAAAAATACATCTATTTCTTATTCTTCATACCTAGAGAGAAGCAGTGGCTTTTCCACTCCACATGCAATGAGCGGAGGAGTAGCCTAATGGTTAGAGCAATGGCCTAGAAGTCAGCGTTTGAATCCCACTGCAGCTTCTTGTGATCTTGGGCAGGTCACTGTAATTATTTAATAGGTTTATATACCGCATTTCCGAAGTTCAATGTGGTTTACAAGGAATGCAGCGCTAATGGTACAGAAGACATCAGGAACACAGCATTATCAAACGTTAAAACCAGAAGGAAAGATTGTAGATAATTTAACTGGGATGGAGATAATGACAAGTACAAAGGGTATTATAACTGAGAAGGGGCGGCAAGGTTTAAAGGTGGCAGAAGGAGAAGTTAATTGAAAAGGAGGTAGGGGGTGATGCATATTGAGCATTTCAGGTTGTGTCTCTGAAGTGGTCTGTAAACAGATAGGTTTTTAGTAGCTTGCAGAAGGGCATTCCAGAGGTGCTTAACCCTTCATTGCCTCAGGGACAAACTTAGATTGTAAGAACTCCAAGGACAGGGAAATACCTACTGTACTTGAATGTAGCCCTTCTTGAACTTCTGAGAAAAGACATCAGCTAAATCCAATTCCCTTGTATGTCTAAAAATGGTTTATGGGCTTTCCTCCAGGAACTGCTCTAAATGCTTTTTAAACCCAGCTATGAGAAGTATCTCAGAGCTCAGACCACAAGATTGGCTCAGAGACACAGCAAAGGAAAGCAGCAACATATTAACCTATCTCTTGCTGGATACTCTCAAATTGTGACACTTCTGAGCTTCATCACTGAGTCACTGTCACACGGGTTCATCCCTTAAGCCAGTCTCGGACAGAATGGCACAAATCTTTGGGATCAAGGAACTAAAAATACTTAGGGGCTTGTTTACAAAGCCGCGGTAGCGGTTCACGATCATTATCGGAGCCGCAGCCCCATTGATTTCAATGGGGCCGCGGCTCCGATAACGATCGTGAATCGCTACCGCGGCTTTGTAAACAAGCCCCTTAGTTTGGCAAATATGTCTAACCTATTCTCAGTGAAAAAAAAATAGGTTATGAGATCCTTTGCATAAAATGAAATTCAAATTGACATTCTAATTATAATCAAAAGCTGTAGCAAGTCATTTTTTCTAAAAATTGTCCTGTCTTATCTCAGGTTGACATAAGGCGCATCTTTGACATTGCATGAGCACACAGGTTAATGAGAAAACCCATGTGCTATCATTAAACAGTGCTCTTTGGGACCCTAGTGAGCTATATATGGAAATAAATTATTGCTAGGGCTTTCGATCAAACATGTGAAATAAGATTACATCTGGATGCAGGTAAATTAGTATTACCTTTTACCTTCTTTCTCATCTGTTTAATGGGACTAGGTATTGCTGGTCTAAATCTTAGATGGCGGAACACTTCTTTAGATTGCATTATAACTCCGACTTTCCATATCCCACAACCTCCCTACTTTCTCCATTGCTTTTTAAGAGCTTCTCATTGCCTTGAGATACAGTAATCAACTCTTAGGGCTTCAGTTTATTTATTTTATTTATTTATTTATTTAACATTTCTTATATACCACCTTTCATGATATCAAGGCGGTTTACATTGGAAAAACTGAAATTACATTGAACAGGGCATTAGAACTTGGAAATAACAAGTTTACAGGGAACGGTTCCTTTGTCGATGCTGATGATATCCAAATCTTGGTATGAATTGATTTTCCTTCCCCTAATCTCTTGAATTTTAATAGCAGCCTTGATGGCATGGCAGAGGGGCACTTTTTACAACAACTGGTACTAAACTTCACTAAATATGAGGTATTTCATTGGCATACAGGGCACCTGGACATCTATGCCCCTGATTCTGTCACGGATACATCTGGGCCCTGTGGCGGCAGAATCGGGTCCATCTCCTGCATGCCTGGTTTTTGCCTGGCCAATGCGGGCAGATGTGTGGGAACCGGAATGTGCCTCTTGCCCTGTACATTAGGATCAAATATACTACAATGCAGCTAAAGCCTTACAAAGGCCAAATAACAATTCAATAAATAATCATATGTCAGAAACCACTGTTTTAATTATAAAAGTGGCAAAATTGCATAACATTAATATCACTATAAAAGTTCAGACATCCATTGAATCTTTTAATTCTTTAAACACTTTATTAGTTTAACTTGCTTTAAATACACAAACTCCTACTAACACACATCACTCATTCATTCAAAGAACCCATCTAGATGTCATAAAACAAGTGAACAAACATATGCAACCAGTCAAAGTTGGACTTACGGACACAAAATAAATCCCTCCCATTGCAAGTAATTCTTACGTGAAAACTCAATGAAATAAACCCACAAATAGAGCTGCAAAGTTTGCAGGAATAATACCCAGTCAGGACCTGCTGATAAAACTTCAAACAAAGGCTTTCTTCCTTTCCCATTCAAGAAACCATAGGACTTGTAGAGTGATGTCGGCGTTGCTAATTATCCGCTGAAACGGGAATTCTTTAACTTGCAAAAACACTCCCTCTTCTCTTTGCTACACATGATGCCACTTCGCCGCGGCTCCATTGAGGAGCCTTGACTGAGTTAGCTGGGGACAGTCTTGCACATGCAGGACTGTTTGCGATTCTAATCCCGAGGTTCAGACCGGACGTACAGAGGGAATTGATGTCCGCAATGGAATTGGGTCCTCTACGTATAATATGGGATGGATATTGATGACACCTAAACTGAGATTCCATAAACTGAGCCTCATGGATATATTCATCTCGCATTGAACCCAACTTCCGTAGTCTTAAAAACTGACCAAAGGGGATATTATCCCTAAAGAGACGCAGGTGAAAGTTCAGATAATCAAGCAGACTATTTCTATCAGTAGTTTTTTGAAAAACGGTAGTAGTAAAAGTACCCTCCTTCAAAGAAATAATTATATCCAAAAAATCAATATATTTCTGGGAAAATCAAGGGGTCATGGCTGAGCTGTTCCGGTTTTGGTAGGAGGGTTTGCTGCTGTTTTCCAGGACCCTCGATGACTGACTGTCCAGAGAGGCACAGGGGGATTGATGATCAGGGGGAGCAGCACTTGGTCAGCAATCACTGTGGGGGCACCAACTCTGCAGTCGGTGAGTTATTTATGTATTTATTTAGCAATGCTTATATACTGCCTTTCACCAGGTCAAAGCGGTGTACATTGAGGTACAGTATATATTTCCCTTGTCCCTGAAGGGCTCACAATCTACATTTTGTACCTGAGGTAACGGAGGGTTAAGTGGCTTGCCCAGGGTCACAAGGAGTGCCTGTGGAACTAGAAACCCCAGTACCTCTGGCCCGAGGCTGCTGTCCTTCAGCAGGATTTGTACCCCTCACTCTCAAGCCTGAGGCAACTTGCACAACCACTAGGTTAACCCAGTTAAGGGGTTAACAGAATCAATTTGTTCTGCATAGCAAGTAGCTTGAGACATATAGGGTAAGCTCTAAGGCTAAGGTACCACAGCTTTTGCATTGAATGCATGCCATGTTGATTAAGAGGATTATAAAGCTGTTTTAGCAAAAGGAGAAAAGGTGGGTGTTCCACCTAATTGGAAGGTGGATGTCTGTCTATGATATGAAGACTATATAGGCAATGCAACCCTAGGGTGGGTGGGGTGAGGGGTAGGATAGGTGGGAATTTAAGCAACCCCAGGACAGTAGATCTTATATGAATTGAGGGTAACTCAAACTTCTGATTAAAAAAGGCTAGGCAAGGAATACTGACAAGTTAGATTTTCCTAAGCTTCTAACCAAAATTTAGGTTGTTTGCCACTAGGCTGTAGATCAAGGTAACTGTGAACAGATAGAAATTTGCAAGAAAAAACTTTAGCAAAGGAAAAAGGAACAAAGAGAAAAAGCAAAGTTTATTTATTAACAGTTTTTGTTTTATACCACTTTATCATTTTGGTCAAAGCGGTTTACATTGTAAGCGGCAGCATCCAAAATCGTTGCTACCCAGTTAGCACCATGCCCCGCCTCCATTCTGCTCTGGAACACCCCCGACATGCCCCAATGCTAACCGGGTAACATTGGGGAATGTAGGGGACTTAATCGGGGATTTTCAAAGGCACTAGCTGTATAGGTGCCTGTGAAAATCCCCGATTAAGGCATTTACATGCTTAACATGGGCTGATAACCATGTAAATGCCTTCAAAAATCGGGCCCTATACTTTTCTTGCAAAATCAATTAGGAAACCAAACCAGGTCTGTGCAAACCTAAAAACAAATGTTTACTTCAATTGCAAGTAGGTAAATATCAAGAATCCAGTGGCCCTGGCCAGTAGACTTTATATGACTTGAGGCTACACTCAAACTTCTGATTGAAAAAGGTTAGGCAAGGGATATAGACAAGCTAAATTTTCCTAAGCTTATAACTAAGCTTTAGGTTGTTTGGTTGAGAGAGGATATAAAAATAAAAGGATAAAGGTGAGTGAAGATTCATGGACCCATAATCCAATATAAGCGAGTTCCAATAGGCTGGAAATACAAATGATTCGATTTCATTTTCATATTTCTGTGCTGTCTCATTTTCCATGTTTGTGCTTTGCATGAAGTCAACAAGGTATCAGTTCTGTTTTATCTCTTAAAATGTGAACTTAAATTGACAAAGGGATTCATTGAAGAGCAATGCACACATCTCTCCATATCCAGTAGAGTGCATGCGGTAAAAGTGTCAATTTCCAGCTGGGTATGTGGTTCTTGACATGGCTGCTATCCAGTCAAATTTGAGCCCTGCCCCCAGAACACTTTGAGTCGGGTTTTAAATGCCTAACTTTTGGCTGGACATTCAGCTGTCTAGATGAAACATAAGCAGCTTTAAATTTAAAAACCAATTATTTGTTTTGGCAACTCTTAGTGGTATCCAGCTAAATCATTTTGAATATTCACCTTATTGCTTAAAGGAGCCCTATAATTTTATTATGACTTTAGTTTTTTAATTTACCTATAAACTGTTACCTAATCATATCTCATGATTTGTAAGTTTCCATTCATGACTCCTTGAATGCTATTGGAGGTCTTTTGTATGGTTACTGTGTCAACACATTGGCAACTGAGAGTTACGGATGTTAGTTCTGGATAAAAGCAGCAAGTGCTTTATTAGCTACTGCCAACTACATATTATAAGCTATTCAAGTTCTGACAAGCTTAATCTCTATCATGTCTCCATGTGGCAGTTCCAATGACCTATTAAATACTGTTTTAATATAAGCACAATGCAAAACAAAACAATTTCTCTCACCCAGAGCTGCACATATTGTGCTAATCATCAGATGCATTGTAGGGTTTGACTCCTCCGTCCCACCCTGAAGCTCAGTGACCCAGATACCCTCCGTTAGGAGGCTAGAGAGCTGCCAAAACTCTGCAACTCACAAAGCAGCCAGGACATCTTAAGGTAAGTCCGGAGCATCGCCGGTGAGTCTACCCACCTTCAGCAGTAACCAGGCAAACATCTACATGCATAACCATATAGAGCTGTTTTTATAAAGGTGCCTTGTCTCCAAGCTAGCTCCACATTCACTTTATAATTTCAACACCCAAGATCACATTGCCTCCATGGAGGGAAGCCTGGTCATCAGGGGGGAGTTAAGGACTGTACTACAATATTGTTAGAAATGTGAACCAGTTCCAGTTAATCAGAGATACCTGGGGGGGGGATTATGTGACCTGCCTAAGTTCCTGTAAACAGTTATTCTCCAGGAACAAGCAGGAAGTCAGTCCTCACATTTGAGTGATGTCGACACCGATGGAACCCGCGTAGAGCATTTCCCCAGCTTTCACAGAAAGCCTTCGTGAATGCCACCATGCATGTGTGGTCCTCTTCCCACCCAAGAGTACCATCTTGCTCAGTATTCTTTTTTTTGCGGAACCCAAGGGGCGTATGTCCACTTTCCCCGGAAAAATCCTTTAAAAATTATCCTCAAATTGTTTTTTTTCCTGATTTGCATACCAGCTCCTCTTCCTACTATGAGCTGGTGCCGTCCTCGGCTCTTTCCTTCTTTTTTGATGAGGCTTGCCTCGACTGACATTCGCACCTTTTTTTGCCCAGGGTCGTTGACCCCGACCGGGTGTCTCCCACCAGGTCCCCCGGTGGGTTCAAGAAATGCAACCACTGTGGTCAGACTATGTCTGTCACAGACACCCATGACTGCTGCTTGTATTGCCTTAACACTTATTAAAAGAGGGCTGATACACAGTGCCCTGTCCTGTGCTGCTGAGGTAAGCTGTGACCAACTTCCAGTGTGATTAACAGTCCTTGCTTGGATAGAAGGAATCTTTCAAAATGGCCTTTTGACCTGCCACCTGGTGTTAAACACCTATTGAAAATGTTTCACAGGTCTCTTGCCCCCTAGGTAGAAGGCCTCTTTGTAAAGGTCTCTAGAAGACTTTATTTGTTGCTCAAAGAGTACTGACCCTGTTTTGCCTTTTATGCTAAGTTATATTCTGATTTGATTTAAATTATAGCTCTTTGCTGCTGCTAGGCTCTGACTTATTTTGAAATTTAAACTACAAGCTGTCTGCTGGGTTCTAAATTTAACCAGAAAGCTCTCTTCTGTGTTTTAAATTTAAATTTAAACTAAAAGTACTTTGATTCTAGGCCCTGAGTGACTATTAAATTTTGGGCAGGCAGTGCTCCACAATATTTTTGAGGTGTAGGCAACTCCTGCCCTCCGACCCTTCTGTGTTCAGGCTACCAGAGTGATAGTATCACTGGCACTAGGGTCTTGCAGAGTCTTTCAGAGGGGATTATCCTCTGCAACTCACAGCTACGCGATGGGTCACTGGTGGTACTGTCATGGCTCAGTCCTCAGCAGCCTGGAGCTAGGGAGTCCCATATGTGAGGACTGACTTCTTGCTTGTTTCTGGAGAAAACATAGTTACTCACCTGTAACAGGTGTTCTCCAGGAACAGCAGGAATCAGTCCTCACAACCCTCCCTCCTCCCCTTGGAGTTGCCTCTCTACATTGTTTAAGTCCTTTTTTGCTATGTCATCTGACTGAGCAAGATGGCACCCGTGGGCGGGAAGGGGACTATACATGTGTGGTGGCATTCCCAAAGGCTTTCTGGGGAAATTCTCCATGTGGGCTCCGTCGGTGCCGATGTCACCAATATGTGAGGACTGATTCCTGGTGTTCCCTGTTACCGATGAGTAACTACGCTATATTTGAATTCACAATAGAGTGGAACAAGTAAACGTAGATCAGAGAAAATATTTTTTTCACTTAATGTGTAATTAAACTCTAGAATTCATAGTAACATAGTATATTGTTCAGATATACGAGATAGTTATGTTTGTTTGTTTTTATTTTATCCAGTTGTTATAAAGGGATCTACTGTGTCTGTCCCATGCCATTTTGAATTCTGTCACTGTATCTGTCCCCACCACTTCCATCGGGAGGGCATTCCAAGCATCCACCACCCTTTCAGTAAAAAAGTATTTCCTGACATTGCCTTTCAGTTTACCCCCTGCAGCTTCATGTTATGCCCTCTAGTTTCGTAGCTTACCCGTCTTTGGAAGAGGTTTGTTCATTAATACTTTAAGTATTTAAAGTTCTGAATAATATCTCCCCTGTCCCTCCTCCACCAGAGTGTACATATTTAGATCTTCAAGTCTATTCTCATACGTCTTCTGAAGCAGGCTCCAAATCATTTTGGTCAACTTCCTCTGAACCATTTCCAGTCTTTTTATATCCTTTGCGAGATATGGTCTCCAAAACTGAACACAATATTCCAAGTGAGGACTCACTGTGACTTGTACAGTGGCACTAGTACCTCATCCTTTCTGTTGGTAATTCCTCTCTGTATGCAACCCAGCATCCTTCTGGCTTTTGCCACTGCCTTATCACACTGTTTCACCACCTTGAGATCCTCAGAAACAATCACTCTGAAGTCCTTCTCCTGGTCTGCACACCTCGTCACCTATCACATACAATTCCCTTGGATTTCTGTTTCCCAAGTGCATGACACTCACTTTTTCACATTAAATTTTAACTGCCAAGCATTAGACCATTCTTCCAGCGTTTGTAGATCTTTCCTCATGTTATCTACTCCTTCAGGGGAGTCCACTCTGTTGCAAATTTTCATGTCATCTGCAAAAAGGCAGACTTTTCCATTCAGCCTTTCGGCAATATCACTCACAAATACATTGAACAGTTCCGGTCCCAGGAACGAATCCTGGGGAATGCCACTAATCACCTTCCTTTCATCTGAGTGAGTTCCGTTTACACTCACCTGTCGTGTCAGACAACCAATTTCTGATCCAATTCACCACCTTGGGACCCATCCCCAAGCTGTTGAGTTTATTGATAAGGCTCCTATGAGGAACAGTATCAAAGGCTTTGCTGAAATCTAGGTAGATCACATCCATCGCATGCCCTTGATCTAGTTGTCTGGTCACCTAGTCAAAGAACTCAATCAGATTTGTTTGGCAAGACCGTCCTTTTGGTAACACCATGTTGCCTTGGATCATGGAACCTGTTGGTTTTGAGAAAGTCCACTATTTGCTCTTCAGGAGCACTTCCATTACTTTTCTTGTCACCGAGGTAAGGCTGACTGGCCTGTAGTTTGTCACTACTTCTCTATTGCCACTTTTGTGAAGAGATACCACATCAGCCCTTCTTCAGTCCTTTAGAACTTCTACTGTCTCCAAGGATCTATTAAAAACATCCTTTAACAGCCCTGTCAGAACTTCTCTGAACTCTTTCAGTATCCTGGGATGTATCCCATCTGGTCCCATAGACGTGTCTACTTTCAGTTTTGCAAGCTGTTCTAACATATCATCTTCTGTGAATGGTATGGTATCTACTCCATTCCCCTTTGTGTATTTATCAATCACAGGTGGTCCTTCTCCAGGATTTTCTTTAGTAAAAACAGAACAGAAGTATTTGTTTAGCAATTTGGCTTTGTCAATGTCACTTTCCACAAATCCGTTCCTGGCACTTTTGAGTCCTGCAATTCCACCTCTGATTTTCCTCCTCTCCCGAATATGCCCGAAAAAGGTTTTGTTGCCACACTTCACATCTTTAGCCTTCTTTTCTTCTGCCTTCGATTTTGCTATCCTTATTTCTCTTTTTTGTCCCTATTACTTTTATCCTGTATTCTTTTCTGTCTTCCTCTGTTTGTGAATTTTGTGAAAGCTGTGTTTTTTGCCTTAATTTGTGCAGCCACGTTTTGGAGAACCAAATAGGTTTCTTTTTCCTCTTGTTTTTATTTACTTTCCTTACACATTTATCCGTCGCCCCTTTTATTGCCTCCTTTAGTTTAGCCCACTGCGTTTTCACTTCCCTTATCCCCTCCCATTCTGCCAATTCTCCTTCAGGCACTTGGCCATTTTACTGGTCTGTGTTTTGAAGTCTAGGACTTTGAGCTTGCTGTGATTGGACTCCACCTTGATGTTTACCTCAAACCACACAGTTTAATGATCGTTGCTGCTCACATGGGCACTCACCCGGATATTCGACACACTATCTCTATTGGTGAGTACTAAATCCAACATTCAGCTTTCCCTGTTTGGTTCCATCACCATTTGTCTAAGTAATGCATCTTGGAGGGCATTCACAATTTGTTTTACTTCTTTCCACATTTGTCGAAGGAATACTCCAATCCACATTGGGTCACCCAATATGATCACTTCCCCCTTCATGGTTATCTTTGCAATATCAATAATCAATTCGCTATTTATTTCTTTGGTTTGAGTTGGAGGCCTGTAGACTACACCAGTATGGATGACAGTGCCATCTCCTCTTTCCAACACAATCCACAGCGCTTCTTCTTTCCCCCACGTCCTTTGCATTTCAGCAGCTTTAATATTGCTTTTAACATATAGGGCTACTCCTCCTCCTTTTCTACCCTCTCTATCTCTTCTAAACCGATTATAGAGAGCTATGGCTATATACCATTCATGCAATTCGTTAAACTGTGTTTCTGTAATGGCCACAGTGTTCAAGTCCATTTCCACCATTAGGGCTTCCAGGTCAGGAACTTTGTTGGCTAAGCTTTGAGCATTTGTGTTCATTGCTTTCAAGCATTTGTTGACTGGCTTGCCTGTATTTTGCATGGATTTTGTTTTACACGCCTCTTCCCACTTGGCATTGAGGTGTGGGTTAATAGTGCAGTTGTTTCTAATGTTATGTTTTTGCTGGGAGTGACGTCCTGAACTTGTTGTTTTCCATCCTTCACCCCCTTTCCCTAGTTTAAATGCCTGTCCACATAATGCCTGAATTTTGCACTTAAGATCCTTTTCCCTGCAACAGAGAGAGGACTACATCTATTTCTCCAGTCACCTACATATCTAAATCCTTCTCATTTGCACCAGGTTTGGAGCCATGTATTAAAGTTGATTATATTATGCAGCCTTTCTGCCCCCTTACCAAGAACAGGTAGAACTTCTGAGAATGTTATTGTGTTAGCAATGTGTTTTGAGTTTCTCTCCCAGAATCTGGAAGTCCCTCTGAACTGTGGAGGCATTGTTTCTAGCCAGGTCTTTTGTATCAAAGTGGATGATAACATCAATTTTGGAGCGGTCTAACTATGCCACCAATTTGCTTCATATCCCTGCTGGCTAAAGAGCCTGGGATGCATTTGACCATCTTCTCCTCTTTGAACTGTGTTCCCAAGTTGGTGCCTCTGATGATAGAATATCCAAGTAGCAGTAGTTTCCTCTTTTGTGACAGTTTCTTCATATTTAGGGCATTATCAGCAGACTGGGCATTAACCTTCTCGTTTAAGGGCACTTTAGTTTCCACTAATTGGGCACTCAAATTTCCAAAGGCAGAGAAGGCGTTATGCAGGGATATCTCTTAATGGCAAGGGTGTTTCCGTGTTACAGGTCACAACCTACCAGAGCCCATTACTGGAGGAAGTAGTAAAAGCTGTTAGTGTACCTGAGTTTAAAAAAGGTTTAGATATTTTCCTGAAGGAAAATATCCATAAACCATTATTAAAGGGGATCTGGGAAATCCACTGTTTACCCTGGGATAAGCATCATTGACTCTGTGTACCATTTTGGGAACCTGCCAGGTACTTGAAAACTGGATTGGCCACTGTTGGAAGCAGGATACTAGGCTTGTTGGACCCTTGATCTGATCCAGTATGGCACATCTTATGTCTGTAGGTACTGTGCAATAGACATTATACCCTCAGCACACTCCACCCCCTCCCCCAACTGTGTGTCTTTTGTCTTCTCAGTAAAGCACTTCTGTACTTCTAAGACAGTGCTGTGATTGGGGTCCTCTGACTACCCTCCCTCTTCTCTTCTGCCATGGTTGAGCTCTGCCTCTGAATGCAGGTTACCTTCCTAGTGCTCTGGCTCTTTGCCTCTAAAGCCATGGCCTCTCTGCTAGCAGCTGCGTCCAGCAGTCATGCCTCTCTAGAACAGACCTTCAGTAGCCTTTCATCGAGCACTGACCCTAACCATTTAGCATGATTTTCCATACCGTCCTGGGACATGAGTGCTCTCTCTTCAGACAGCGCATTTGACCTGGTGTTACATTAGGTAAATGCAGAGCATTAACCACAGTGATTTTACCTAGAAGAGATGCTGCAAATTCACTAATTCACACAGCAAGTGCTGAGAGAGAAAAGGAAGCAAAGAGAGTCTCTGCTAGATCTGAGTGTCTTTCTATCTACTGCCGGATACCACTGATCCTTTTTCTGTCTTCTGCTCTCTTCAGACAGAACCAGAAATTATATGTGGGAGCAATAAAACATGGCATTAACTAGTCTCTGAAACAGAACATTTCAAAGCATATCATTTTATCTCTGGTGCAATAAAAGGTCTCTCATAGAGGAGCTATGCTTTCCACATGCTTTCAGAGAGACTGTAATTCAGCTTTTGGAAGTAAAATGCAAACACAGATCTCTGCTGAGCAAATGGAAAGTGAGACAGTCTTCTAGGGGGAAAATAATGGTTGTTTCAATCACGCTCTCTCCAGAGACTGGTAAATGTTACTTTTATTGTATACAGAAGCAGAAGACAGTCTGAAGAACAGACATAGCAAGAGGCTAAAATGCATTGCTCTGGAATTCCCGTATTTTAAATAGCACAGACTTCTGGTTAGCTTTGTAAACACACAAACATATGTTGTAGTTTATTTAACTTCTTTTATATACCATTTTTCTACAAGTAGTTAACAATTAACATGTTTGTCTCTCTCATGGCCACTGAAATGTTTCCTTTTTGTACATAAGAAGAGCTGAATGGTAGCAGACCAACAATCCAGAGATTGATCCAAGCCACTAAGAGTGGCTAATGGGGGAATGCTTTATTTTTATGTATTTGGAAATTTATATCTCACTCTATCCATGTTTCAAAGTGATTTACAATAAAACATACACAGACAAACTAAAACATTGATCTGCCTCTTACAGCACAGTATCATACCTTACACTGCAAAGTCATGAAAAATACCCTAATGAAAAGCAGCGTCTTCTAGAGATAAGCAGTGTCAATGATCCTTCACTGGCTGTTTGTTGCGTAAAGCAATACGTGCGTAATGGGAAGATCTGTCCTAGTACACAAACCAGAGAACGCAGTGAGGTGATATTTGAGAAGCTATCGCTGGGGTTTTAGAATAGTCACATGTGATGGTTTGTTACATTTTTGGGGAGAGGGCATGGCATGTACGTCTGTTTGCTTCCAACATTCTGACAAAGCGTTCCTGAAGTGCACACTTGCACTGAGACACTGATGTGCACACTAACAGGTCTAACACTCACCGAACTGTTCTTTCACTGTTTCCTTTTCCTGCAGCCACGACTATTTGTATTGTAAACCGCCTTATACTTTGTTAAAGGCGGTATATCAAATTTGGTAAATAAAGAATAAAGAATAAAGAATAAAACCCGTTGCACTAGGGGCAAGTGAATTAATTAAATTATGCTACATGAGTAGTAGTATAATGGGTACACTACTCGTCAAGCTGATTGACAGGTGAGATAAGTTGATTGACAGGTGAGATAAGGGTGACAGGAGCCAATCAGTGTTCACTTCCGGTGTATGTCCCACCTTAGGCCACGCCCCCTCCCATAGAAGTGAATGGTGAGTTAGCCCCACCCACTCCCACCCCCAGGCGTGGCCACCACCCCCACTTGACATGCCCATGTCCCCACCCCCAGTGATTGACATCATCCAATCAGCGTCCACTTCCGGGTTTGTGCCATGCCCACGCCCCGCCCCACAATATTGGAATTAGCCAATCAGCACCCACTTCTGGGTTTGTGCCACAGCCACAGCCTCCCACCCTCAACCACGTCTCTGCCTACATCATCGGAAATGACGTCACCGGAAACAGGGTGTCATCAGAAATGGACTGTTGCTTTTTGCTGACATCACCGGAAACAGAGTGTCATCAGAAATGGACCGTGTCCTTTTCCGATGACCTCAGCGGAAACAGAGTGACTGACTCCGGAAATGTGTTTTGCTTCTGGTTAATGTTTACATCTGCAAAAAGCAGGAACCCTGGAAAACAAAAAATGCTTTTCTCTCTCCCACTGCCCCAGTTCTTTTTTCTCACAAAAGATTATTAGCACAGCACAGGCTTTTCACAGAGGCACAGACAGGGTAGAAGCTTTTCTTTACAAATGTTAAACCTCAATTAGTGCATCTTTTGTTAGAGAAACCAGTGCTGTCCATGTGATAGAATTTTGCTTTTAAGACCTCATGGTTAAACCTGAGTTCAAATCCCCTAATACAGCTGTTTTTTGGAGAGAGAGAGCTGAGTTCAAACACAGCCACAGCTATTTTTTAGTCGCTTTGAAAAAACCAATACAGAGAGACAAGTCTGAACATGCCTCTCTAGGGTGTGGTAACATGTGATTGGTTGAAACAAGAGGTCTGTTCTGAGCATGCTCCAGGTGTTCTGAGCATGCTCCTGGTGTAAGGCTGTGGTCCTGTGTGGGGGAACATTTTAACACAGAGATTCAAAAAGAAAAAATGGCTCTTTTTGGAACACCAAGCAGACTTTCCAGCAGGGCACACAACATTAATTACTTTCTTAAGGATAGTGATGCTGCAGCAGAGGGGTATCCACCGATTGAAAATGCATTTCAACTACAGGAGAATCCGGCAGAGCCTGAACAAGAAATAACAGAGAATGTAGATTTTCCAGATGGTCAGATATTATTCGACTCTCAAGAACTCTGCGATTCTGGCACCGAACTTGACTCAACAACTGGCAACACAATGGATCCAGAGGATATAGAATTATATTACGCCGCTGAAAATGTAGAAACAAACTGTTTATTGGAAGAACTAGGATCAGCAGAGGCAAGAGAAGGGTTTTTTTGTAGAAAAGTGTTGTAATGAATCTTCGCTCCTACAAGAGCTAGAGGACATACAGGCAACCAATCTACGCTGTTTGTGCTTTCTCTGTACAATCAAAGGGAGGCATTTGATGTCATAGCCAGCCAAAAGGACAAATAAAACAACCTGATGAAATAAACACATTTAAATCTGCTATACAAGCAATGGTGGGCTGTATTATCAGGAAATGCTGGCAGGGCGTTATGCATAGAGACTGTGCAGCTTGTGTAATACATGTTCCAGGGCAAAGACATCATGATTGTCTGACACAAGGAAATACAACAGAAAATCCATAAAACCTGTAACAGGTTATGTCTAGGACCTATTGTAAATGTTGCCATGATTGTTGGTCATAAAATGAAAGCAACTGCCCTAGTTTATGAAAATTTCAATTTTTTGTTTGAACTCATCAGAGGTATTAATACCACTAGAAATCCAGGACAACTGGATTGGAGTGGAGGAGTAGCCTAGTGGTTGGGGCAAGGTACTTCAGGCCCAAAGGTCGGGGTTTCAAATCCCATTAGAGGACAGCAACCTTGGGCCAGAAGGACTGGGGTTTCTAGTCCCACAGTTGCTCCTTGTGGTCTTGGGCAAGCCACTTAACCCTCCATAGCCCATGTTCCCTGTAAAATAGTTATCTACAAGTTAAAATGCCCTGTTCAATATAATTTCATTTTGTTCCATGTAAACCACACTGATGCAGAATAGCACGGTTTATAAGAGAATATAAATAAATAAATAAATAAAACTGCTCAATATTTTGCTTAGATCTGCGGCAGACTGTGATATGAAGGTCTAATCTGTGACAGAGATTATAGATCGTTCTTCAAAATATACCAAGTTCTGTAAAAATTGACTTTTTATGAAAATGTATGTATTTCGAGAATCTATTAGCCGAACATACAGATGAACAAAAATTATATGTATGCCTTTATATTTTTTTTTAAAACTTGTAATGCTAAAATGAATCATTTCACAAGATGAAAACATTTTATTTGAAATAAAACATTTTGAACCTACAGCTTTGTGTGGTGTGTTTTAGGATTGCCTAGTTAATTAAACCTATAATGGGTTGTCTGTAAAAATGGGACCTTGTGATTTATCTATTGTAGAACTAAAATCCACTTAAGGCGTCTGGGAATGGGGGAATGTGTATTAGCCACATAGGTCCACATACACATTATATAGCATTTATTACAATGTACTGTCTGCAAAAAAAAAGGCAGTATGAATTAGCCAGGTCGTATGATAAGATTATGAGATCCAGAGATGTTTCAATTAAAGGGTCTGGGGGGCTGTAAACCCCATCAAAGAATTTCATTAAAAAAAAAGATGCAGTACATTTCAGCTACCAGAAAAGACCACAGTCTCTATAGCTTGTAACATCTGCAACTCTTCTTCAGACATGGTGAGTAGATATAAGTCTTATTTTTTAAAAATATTGGCTATGTAATGTTTCTGTCTCTCATCATTGTCTTTAAAAATAGGAGCAGAAACCGCGGGGTACAAATAAACTCTCTCTTACAAAAAGAAGACAGCAAAGAAAGTTAAAAGGTATGTCATGTGTTTTTTAATTTTCCAGCAGCTATGCTCTTTATAATGTGTCTAATGTTTTTTTTTTTTTTTAAACTTTATTTAAGTCCACCATTGAATCGAACAACATATCAACAGGCGGCACCGCGGGGGAGGTTTGCTCTTCTCCCCCCCGGGAGCCAACAGCAAAATAATACAATAGGTGGTCATTTTATATTATAGCCCTACCCCCCTTCTCCCACCCCTCTCCCCTCACCCACCCTCCCACCCTCACTCCATTGCCAACTTCTTACTTCAAAAATCACCTAAAACAATAAGGCAGCTGCCCCCTATCCGCTCCTCAAGTCCACCTTCAGTCAGCTCCCCCCCTGGAGGGCTGCATTACGGCTGAGGGGTCCCAACTGCTGAATATAAGGTTCCCAAATTGACAGAAAGACTGTCCAACGCTTGGCACTGCCCCTCGCCATCCACCGCTCCGTTAACATTAATTGATGAAAGTTATTCCGCCATTCACTAAAAGTGGGCAGTTGGCGTTCTCTCCACAATCGAAGAATTGGCCCTTTACCCACCAGACAGGCCTTACGCACAAGCAAACTCTCACCAACCTTAACGGGGCCAGGAGTCGGCAAATGATCCAGCGTTACAAATAAACCCGTCCAACGGAGCCTTCGCCGAAGGAGTGTGCATAGAAAGTGGCATATCCGTGCCCAGTATGCCCGTATTCCCCGACAGCCCCACCACATATGTAGAAGAGTCGTCAAAGGCTCCGAACAGCATGGGCAGGCGCCGTCAGTGTCCAGACGACTGCGCAGTGCTCGTCGCGGCGAGAAATGAGCCCTAGTCACGCATTTAAATTGGATCTCATGCCAACGCATTCCTTGTACCAGTCGTCCGATCCGTTTCAATGCCATCAGTACCAATCCCGGCTGTACATCTTCTCCCAGTTCGGTCGCCCAAGCGCGTTCGACCCCACTGTAATCAGGGAGGGGACGGTATCGCTCCAAACTACGTTTCAAACTGGAAATTGACGGCGTACGTTCCTCTCCCAGCTGAAAGAATTCCAAAATACGGGCTGAGTGCTCAGCCTGCAGCGCCTCGCGCGGCAGTGCTGCCACATAGTGGGAAATTTGGATATAGGCAAAACAATGCGTATCGGGGAGGTCATATTCTCGACTAAGCATTCGAAAGGATTTACAGCTGCCTGTTTGGTCCACTAAATGCCCCACCATCCGGATGCCACGTGTCACCCAGTCCCGGAACACCGCCGTCTCGGTCCCTGGAGTAAATTGGGCGTTGCCCTGCAATGGCAACCAACAGGACACCTTCCACGATTCCTGCCAATATTTATTAAGTTGTTGCCATGTGCGTTGGGCCGAGTCCACTAGTGGACTCCGTCGGTTGGAGTCTATGTAGACCTTATGTGTGCCGTGCAAAGCCCCCAGGAGAGACGCCGGCGCCACCAAGCACTCCTCTAAAGACCTAGGTGTATACACTTCCGTCCCCCCCAGCCAATCTCCCAGGTGTCTAGCCTGGCAGGCCAATGCGTAGGTCTTCAAATCGGGTAAGCCCATACCTCCCTCTCGCCATTTTCCAAGGAGTCGGTCCCACGGGATCCGCGCCCGCTGCCCCCGCCAAATAAACCGCTTGAGCAAAGCCTCCATTCTACTCAGGTCTCGTCGAAGTAACCAGACAGGAAGAGTCTGCAGCCAATACAATATTCTAGGTAAAACTATCATCTGTACTGCCGCTATCCGCCCTGCCAGAGACAACGGGAGAGGCCCCCATGCACCCAGCTGTGCTGCCAGATGTCTCAGTATCCGGTCTAGGTTACGCCGGTATAAATCCTGGGGATTTCCAGTCAGTATTATGCCCAAATAGAGGAATTCTTTATCTGCCCACCGTAAAGGAAAAGGTCCCCTCCAGGAACTGCGGATGTGCCCCAACACATCTACCACTTCAGACTTATCTTTGTTGATTCGTAAGCCGGCAATTGCTCCAAACCGTTGAAACTCATCTAACAGCAGTGGTAAAGAGGTGGTCGGAGTCGTCAGATGGACTAGCAGGTCATCGGCAAAGGCCGAGATCAGGAAAGTTTGCGACCGTAGCCGCACTCCCTGTATCCTCCCCGAGTCCACGATGGAGCGAATCAACGGGTCCAAAGAAAGAACAAAAAGTAAAGGCGACAAAGGACAGCCCTGCCTCGTACCTCTTCCCAACGGGAAGTCGTCTGAGATGAGGCCATTGCACAATATGCCGGCTGTTGGCGAAACATACAAACCTTGCACCATCTTACAAAATTCTTCCCCTATGCCATAGCGCGGTAGCAGACTCCAAAGATAGTGCCAGTCCACTCTATCAAAGGCCTTCTCTGCATCGAAGCTGATCAATAACGACGGGATATGGTGAGCATGCACCCACTCCAAGGAGGCCAGAATCTTCCTAAGATTGCATACGGTGTGGCGGCCTTTCACAAAGCCCACTTGTGCATCATGGATTAAGTAGTCTAACACCCCTGCCAGGCGGTCAGCAAGAACTTTCGCCAAGAGTTTAAGATCGAAGTTCAGTAGGGAGATAGGTCTGTATGAAGCTGCCTGGAGCGGGTCTTTACCCGGCTTCGGGATCAGGGTGATATATGCGTGATTACGCCCCCAGCGGAACGCCTTTTGCTCTGTTCTAGCGATAAAGACCTCTCGTAGTAAAGGACTCACCCCATCCCCTAAGATCTTGTAAACTTCGGCTCCGAATCCGTCTGGCCCTGGTGTTCTGTAACACTGGGCCGAAGTTATTGCGGATTGTATTTCCTGTATGGAAATAGGTAAATCCAAAACCTCCCACTGGGCTGAAGTGAGCTGAGGCAACTCCAAGTCCCTGAAGTAGTCCTGCAGCTCCTCAGGGGAACCAGCTGTGGCTCTATATAAGTTTTGGAAGAAGGTACGCAATATCTCTGCGATTTCTTTGCTTTCTTTATGCACACATCCCTGGCCCTCTGTCAGTGCCGCTACGTGAGCAGGACTCCGTCGGACCCGCAGACATCGTGCCAGCAACTTGCCCAGTTTGTCCCCATAGCAGTGCAATCGAAACCGATAAAACAGAACCGATTTCTTTGCGCGTTGATCTAAAAGCTCGTTAAGCTCAGTCTGGGTTTCCCATAACAATTTCTTATTAGGCAGCGTTGGCGTATGAGCACATCTCCGCCGTAGAGTAGTAACTCGACGCTCAAGTAGTACAATACGTTCCGTCATCAGCCGGCGTCTCCTCGTGGCGTATCCTATGATGTCCCCGCGAAGAACCACCTTTGCCGTTTCCCAGACTAATTCGGGGTCGTCTGAATGGACTTGGTGATTGCCAAGAAATTCCCCCCATCGCTGACGTAAAAAATGGCGAAATTGCTCATCCGAATAAAGCTCTAGGGGAAATCTCCACAGGCGTGTCTGATTCGTGTCTCGCCCCCAGTGTAGGTCAAGCCACACCATCGCATGGTCAGAGATTTCGGAGGGACCAATCTGTGCATCCTCAGTGTGCGTAAACAACGTCCCCGAGATCATTACGTAATCAATACGGGCACTAGTACCGTGTGCTCGAGATTGATGGGTATAGTCCTTTTCGGAGGGGTGTAGTACCCGCCAAGGGTCAATTATACCTAGTCTTCGACAGAACCGCAACAATATCTGGGAGGGCACTACCCTCTCCCGTCCACCACCTCTCCGAGAGGTATCTAGGTCTACATCCAGGACTCCATTGAAGTCCCCTCCCAAAATCACCGGGCACTCCGGAAGCTGTTCCACCCTCGACGCCAAACCATTGTAAAAACCCGGGTCGGCCACGTTGGGGCCATAGAGATTTCCCAGAATCACCGGTTTTCCATCTAATTGGCCATATAACAACAGGGATCTACCAATATCATCAGTAAGGACCGTCTCCTCCACAAATCGTATGCGTTTATGAATTAGAATCGCTACACCTCCCTTATGCCCCTGGGCGGGGGATCCCCACACCTGACCCACCCAGTTTCGACAGAGTTTGCTATGTTCAACAGCCGTCTGGTGGGTTTCTTGAAGAAGAGCAATGTCACACTTATGCCGAGCCAATGCTTGCAATACTTTATGCCGCTTGATAGGGTTACCCAGCCCACAGACATTCCAAGTGATTATTTTTAAAGCGCCAGGGCAGTGCCAAGGTGCCACCACAGAGTCACATCTAAGTATTTCAGAGGGACACCCCCAGCCTGGCACCCCTCCTCGTCTATTGGTAGGCAATTGTCCCATCCACTAACAGTCAATGGAGTAAACCCCCTCCCCTCCCCCTGCCCCACCCTCCCCCTCCCCCCTCCTATCCCTCTCTCCTCCCCTCCCCCCCCTTCCCTCTCTTCTCCAAGCTCTCCCATCCCGCCATAGCCGGGACTACTTCCTATGGCAGACGGGCTCGCCCCTCCGATGTTCCCCCCTCCCTAGCTACGAATTTAAAGGAAGGAACAGTAAACACAGAGTCTCTCTTGCGAACTGCTGTGATGTGTCCCCCACAGTTGGCTCTAGCGCCCTCCACCCGTCCCCTCATACCTTGTCTCCACCCACAACCACCCGAAGTATCTCTCATCTCCTCCGCCCTCCCCTCTCATCAAATGCATGTACAGCTGTCTTGTCGAGGCCAGCCCTCTCTCTCCCCCCAGCATCAGCTCCTGATCGCTCTCATACCCCAGCTACTCCTGAGGGAGAGTGGCCCAAAACCTGCACTGTACACGGTCACTCAGCCACACACGCTTTTGAGCTCACCAGCCATTAGCGTGGTCATTCCTCAGTCCTACCCCCTGCCAGGCCGCGGTGGCAAAAGGATGGGAGGCTAGGCGTCAAGCCTGGGATATAAATTGTTAAGATGGTAGTAACAAAGCTGGTCCTGAAGCCCGTGCCTCCTTAACCCCAGTGACCCCCCAACATAATCACCGCCTACCCCTTTAGCATCACGTCAAAGTCCCACCTGTCAGGGGATAAAAAGAGGGAGGAAAGGGAGAGGAACAAACACAAATTCAGGGGGAGAGACAAGGCAGGGAGAAGATAGTCAGGGAGCCAGCAGAACAGCAGCTATTATAACACAATAGCAATTGTAACAAAATAACAATGATACACTGTCTCCCTTAGCAGAATAACTGTTACCAATTCAATGAGGCCCTTTAGGTCAGCTTAGCACACCACATGAAAAGCAAAAGCCGAAAGTTCTTCCATGTCAGTGTAGACTGTTAGAAGTCCATCAGTAACTGTTCAACCCCCGGGGCCCCAGGTCCCCACACCACACCTGGGGCGATATACCCCACCCCTAGTCAGTTGTCCAGCAGTTAGGAGGCCAATTGAGCAGGCAGGGAGTCCAGGAAGGTAGTTGCCTCTTCCAGGGACGCTAATATGCGCGTGTGGCCTTGATGATCGATCCGCAGCCGGGCCGGGTAGAGGAGTGAGAAACGAATGCCACGGTTAAACAGCTGGGTACAAATCCCTGAAAAAGCCCTTCGCTGTTGGCTGACGATCACCGAATAGTCCTGGAATACCAAGATCGGTTCGGCATCCTGCTGATGTCTCCGCCGGCCCCTTGCTGCTTTCAACACCTCCTCTTTCTGTCTGTAGTCGAGGAAGCGTGCTATTACGGCACGTGGTTTCCTGGCCTGTTCTCTTCTCTGGCCTAGTCGATGTATCCGCTCTATTTTGAGAGATCCTTCTCTCAGGTGTGGCAGGAGGTTCTCAATCCAAGATTGTAAATATGCAGATAGGGCACTGTCCGCGACACTCTCAGGGATGCCGACGAATCGCAGGTTTTTTCGCCGACCTCGGTTCTCCAGTTCATCCAGCTTGTCTCCTTGTTGTTTCACCAAAGTCTCTAGGGCAGCTACTTTGGCCACTACTGATTGTTGCGTGTCCTCGACATCGGACACCCTTGTCTCAACTTGCTCTAGGCGCTCCTCCACCGCCGTGAAGCGCTGTCCCAGCGTTTGAATCTGCTCCCCCAGGTCCTGGAAGCGGGTGCTAAGCGCCTTCACCACTGCGGCGCTGACCTCGGCCACTAAGTCGGGTGGACTGCCTGGCTTCGGGCTAGAGGGGGAGCCTTCCGCCGCTTTTCCCTCCGTCATTCGAGGCCTCTCTTTACGCGGAGCTTTAGATGCCATTCAGAGAGCAGTGTTAAGCCTCCACACCCCAGGAGCAGAGTGATATGTGGGCCAGTAGAAGAGAGAGCCAAGCTCAATGCAGCTGCTGCCTTTTGTTCACTGGTGATCTCTGGAGTCAGGCAAAAAGGCCGCAGATCTCCGCCGCCCCTCAGGCCCCTCAGCATCCGTGAAGAGCGCTGTTGTCTCATTGGATAGGGTCCCCTAGCCCTCCTATCTCCGTCAGCAGCCCCTCACCCCCAAACAGGCAGGAGGATTCACAAACCCCTGCTGCGTTGGGGAATCAATACCCCGCAGGGGGAGCCAACCGCGGCAGCAGGAAGGAGGATGGGGTTGCACGGGCGTGATACACAGTTCCTCCACCGGATTCTCTGCTCTCAAGTGTTCGACCCCGCGTGGATGCCGCGCTTCTGTTGGTAGTAGGGGAAATGTCCAGGCACGTTGCGGCCTGCTTCCTAGCAACAATGATTGACTGCCGAGGTCTTGGTAGAGGGCCGCTGGTCTTTCCCCGCCAAGACTACACCTCCACGTGTATGCGGAGCACAGCCGACAGTGGCAGAAGCGCCCGATCCCGTCCTCACTTACTTGGGTAAGGGCCGTCACACTTCTCCGTTTTATTAAGGGCGGTCACTGATCCGAGGCCTCCCACAAAGAGCAAGCTGATTCCAGCGGTGGAGGAAGTGCCCGCTCGGCCCCTGCACTCTCTTGGTTCACAGGATAAACCGCTCCAAGTTCTGCGGGGGTGGCCGCGAAGTGCTTCAGCGGCAGAGGATCGGGTCCCCGTCAGGGGAGTTTCACTGCAGGTAGGGTCCAGAGGATTTTTATGCCGATTTGTAGCCGGAATGTGAGGGCGGTTGCCCGGAGCTGATCGCGAGTCGTCCGATCAGCTCATTGCCCAGACCGGAAGTCCTAATGTTTTTTTTTTAAATATTAAAGACCAGGAAGCTGCTACAAAACAAGATGACCAGCCTAATCAGCAGACGACACCTTACAGAAAGCCAAAAGACAAGCAAAATAGTGAGTATTCTAGTTTTATCCCGTGCCTAAGTTTTAAGGCCGCTGTAAAAGAAAAAAAAGTATTAGCCCCTACGTTTTCTTTTCAGATGGAGAAAATGTAAGAAAACCAGAGGCTATGGGAGAGAAGTCTAACAGAAAAACTTTCGCTGTGTGATCTTTTCCTGACGGTGAATCTACACACGGTTTCTGCTCCAATTTTTTTAATTAAATTCTTTGATGGGGTTTACAGCCCCCCCAGACTCTTTAACTAACTGAAACATCTCTGGATCTCATAATCTTATCATACAACCTGGCTAATTCACACTGCCTTTTTTTTTCGCAGACAGTACATTGTAATAGATGCTATATATTGTGTATATGGACCTATGTGGCTAATACACATTCCCCAATTCCCAGATGCCTTAAGTGGATTTTAGTTCTACAATAGATAAATCACAAGGTCCCATTTTTACAGACAACCCATTGTAGGTTTAATTACACAGGTACACTAAAAAATTTTTTTTTTAAACTGCCTCTAATGTTTCGATTGATTTTTATGTTTTTTGGTGCGCTGAATCCAAATCTGGTAACCAATTTGCTCCATCACGTACAGATTTTTTGCTGCATTGGGTTAGCAGTTTGAGATGAACGTTTCAGATTGAGTGCGATCGAGATAAAAGTTTCTTGGATGAATTCTTTATACTAATTGTTTAGTAGTTATTCAAATAAGAATAAAGAAAATTGTAACAAGGCAGCACATAAGAATAGAGTAATGTCAACAAAACACACTGTGATGGTAGCAAAATTGTCTGCACTTAAAACAGCCACATACATGTGCACAAACATTGAGCATATAAGAGCGAGGTTAGACACAAAGCAAAGCAAAGAAATGTGCAAAAAATGTTGTACAGGTATGTATGTAAGAATAGAAAACGCAAACCGCACCATTGCAATACATGAAGACAAACACCCGATGGTGTGAAAATAAAATTCTAATAAATGAGATCCGACACTGTGGTAATAACTAGCAAATTTTTATTTCAAAGTTTAGTAAAAACATGATATTTGTCAACACAGTTTAGATTTTAAAGTCATTCTTGGGTCAATCAATCTCCTGGTGGGCCCATTTCTTCTTCCCCTGAATGCTTCTCTTGGTGCGCTGCTTGGTGTATTTTTCATCTGGGGTTTCCCGCAGCAGCAACCAGCAGAAATCAGCCATCATAGTGGTGTTCCATCTTCCTTGGTACCTTCTCTCTGCGTCCTTGATGTCCTGGTGAAACCTTTCACCTTGTTCTTCACTGTACGCCCCCAAGTTTTCGGGAAAGTAGTTCACATGGGAGTGCAAGAAATGGACTTTCAGGCTCATGTTACAACCTTGTTCTTTGAAGGCATTGAGCATCCTGGCAACAATATCCTTATAGTTCTCATCCCTCCTGTTCCCCAAGAATTTGAGAACAACATCCTTGAAGGAATCCCAGGCTTCTTTTTCCTTCTCAGACATCGTTTCAGCGAATGTTCCATCTGAAATGAGTTTCCTTATATCAGGGCCAACAAACACTCCTTCCTTTAGCTTTGCTTCAGAAAGTCGGGGGAACTTTGAGCAAAGGTACCGAAAGCACTCACCATCTTTTGGAAGGGACTTGATGAATTGCTTAATGAGACCCAACTTAATGTGGAGAGGTGGTAATAGAATTTTATCATGAGGTACCAAGCTCTCATGAAGAACATTTTTCTCACCAGGTCTCAAATACTCCCGAATTGGCCAGTCTTTTTTCCCCCAGTGTAGGTCGCGGGCCCGGCTATCCCACAAGCAAAGGAAGCAGGGATATTTGGTGAAACCGGATTGCTGCCCTAATAGCATGGATAGAATTTTAAAGTCTCCACAAATCATCCACTTATGCTCATCATAACGAATCTTCTGAAGAATCAGGGCCAAATTCTCGTATTTTTCTTGAAGAATAACAGAGTGAGCAATAGGAACTGAAGCGAATGTGTTGCCATTATGAAGAAGAACACCTTTTATGCTGTCTTTTGACGAATCAATGAACAGCCGCCATTCAGCAGGATCATACTTGAGTTTAAACTTTTCCATCACTCCGTATATATCGTTGCAAAATACCAAATCTTCCTCTTTGCTGAAATACTTCAAAAATTGTGTCTCGCGGTTGCGGTACCAATAAAAAGTTGTTCCTGGTGACAATAGATTTTTCTGTTTAAGCCGAGAACCTAGCAGTTGGGCAGCATCTTTTGGGAGTCCTAAATCCCGGACTAAATCATTCAATTCAGCTTGAGAAAAAAGTTCAGGTTTCGGATCTGGTTCAGTTTCAAACTCGGAAGTACTGGACTCATCGGGAAAAGCCATCTGATGAGTCTCATCATGATCAGAACCGTCCACACAAATATGATCCAAAGATTTTGGTGGTTCAGGCACAGGTACTTCGTTGCTATGAGGCATAGGCCTAATTGCTGAGGGAATGTTGGGGTAACTTATTACGTTCTTATTTTTTAAGTTGTATCCCTTCACAATGCAAGAGCAAAAATAGCAGTCACTGCTGTGGTCTCTTTGTTCACGCCACATCATAGGTATTCCGAAACGAAATGCTTGTTTTTTACCTTTCATCCATAAGCGTAGATCTTCCTCACATGTCTTGCACACTTTGTGAGGAGCCCACGGTTTGTCTTGATCGCCTAACTTCAAACCGAAATAGGCAAAATATACTTTTTTAATAAATGCAGAAATGTTCCTCTGCCGCTTTTTTCACGGTATATTCCCCAGAAATAAAACAAAAACTGTCCGTAGAGTTGACGCAACTTCTGGCTCTGTGAGCCATCACAAATACACAGCACTGCAAACTACAACTGTAGTGAACCACTTCGGAATAAAGCTGGATTACGACTGAGCAAACAAAAGGTAATAATGAACTTGCAAGAAACTGAAATTTGACAGGAACGTTCATGTTGCAACCACCGTGTTTGAGCGAGCGAACGAGGCGAGGCGAACAGGAAAGAACATGCGCCAGCGCGAGTACTGGATTTAGCCCCCCGCCTCCCAATTGTCCTGTTAATGTATAAAATGAATACAAAACACTCTCTAAAATATCATGAGGGAGTGTTTCTAGTTAGTTAACCATTACAACCTCTATTTTGGGCCAAGAAAATAAACTGCAGTTGGCTAAAAAGAAATTATGTGAACATTCCTTATATGGGTAAGAAATCTAATTTTGCAAGACAACGTGACGTGATGGAACATTTTGGCTATTTTTCCTGGATTCAGCACCCCAAAATCTATAGGAATCAGTTGCAAAACTGGAGGCAGTTTTTTGGTAGTGTACCTGTGTTAACTAGGCAATCCTAAAACAAACCACACAAAGCTGTAGGTTCAAAATGTTTTATTTCAAATAAAATGTTTTCATCTTGTGAAATGATTCATTTTAGCATTACAAGTTTTTAAAAAAAATATAAAGGCATACATATAATTTTTGTTCATCTGTATGTTCGGCTAATAGATTCTCGAAATACATACATTTTTATAAAAAGTCAATTTTTACAGAACTTGGTGTTTTTTAAAGAACGATCTATAATCTCTGTCACAGATTAAACCTTCATATCACAGTCTGCCACAGATCTAAGCAAAATATTGAGCAGTTTTATTTATTTATATTCTCTTATATACCGCGCTATTCTGCATCAGTCCAGTTTACATTTAATTTTTTAACTGGTTCGTTCCCGCAGAGCCTAAAACACACCTCAATCAAGCCGCTACTAAAAAACAGCAGACTAGATCCATCCAAAGTGGAATCATTTAGACCAATCTCGGGCATCCCCCTGCTTGCCAAGATCATCGAAAAAGCTGCCCAACAACAAATCCAACATCATAGTGATACTGAGGCACCACTAGATCCTTCCCAACATGGCTTCAGGGAAGCACACGGAGTGGACACCGTCCTTACAACCCTCTTTAACGACTTGGTCACAGGAATAAACAACTCCCGACAAGGATTCGTACTCATCTTTTTGGACATCTCTGCCGCCTTTGATTCTGTGAACCATGATATACTCTTACAACGCCTAAAAGAAAAGGGGATTCAAAGCACGGCACTAGAATGGTGCAAATCCTACCTCTCCAATAGGTGGCAACAAGTCAAGGCAGGCCACACATCCTCAGAACCATTTCTGCAGACCCAGGGGGTGCCTCAAGATTCGTCCTTATCGGCACTGATGTTTAATATCTACATGCAGCCGATATGTGACTTGATCCGATCCTTCAACGTACAATGCCTTGCTTATGCAGATGACATCCTCCTTTACATGCCAATTACAATTGACACTCCAGTACTCACCCCAATAATAAGATGCTTTGAAGCTGTAGCTGACTGGCTGTTGACACAAAACCTACGGATCAACCATGACAAAACTGATGTACTATTCGTCATGAGGAACCTAAAGTTCATACCTCCCCCAGCACTACATGCCAACAATGCAGAGTTGAAATCCAAATCCACCATCCGTTATTTAGGCATCACACTCGATCAGCACCTTGATATGACAACCCATGTAAAAAACGTCACGAAGGCAATATATCATAAGATCAGAACGCTGCGTCGCCTTCGCCCCTACTAGATTTTACCGACTACCGGACAACCTTCCAGGGATTAGTCCTCCCACATCTGGACTTTGCCAACATCATCTTCCACGGACTCTCACAATCAACCTTAAATCCACTCCACCTAGCTATGAACGCAGCTGCAAGAGTCCTTTCTGGATCGTCAAGATCTGACCACATAACGCCAATCATGAAAGAACTGCATTGGCTACCATTACATGCCAGACTCCAATACAACTTGATTGTCCTTACATTCAAAGCCCTAAATAACTACCCCTCCATGCCAATCAGCAAGCTAATCCACAGTACCCCTGAAAATAGAAACCGGAGGCCTCAAACAACGAACACCTTAGTAGTCCCCAAGATGATGACAAAATGCACAAAGACAACCTCCAACAGGGCCTTCTCCATATTTGCTCCTTTAAACTGGAATGCCCTTCCCCATGAAATCCGAGGCATCAAAAATTTAGCCCCATTCAGAAAAGCCTTGAAACACCACCTATTTACAAAATTCTACCCGGAGACAATCCGTGGTGAACACTCAATTGACAAACTACCTCCCAGCTGCCCTAACACAAACAGATAATGGTTAGTCTACTCATAAGTCCCACCGCTAACCATCACAGGTGTACTATCCTTCCACGAAAACACATGTATCAGCTAGAAGAGTTAGTGAAGTGTACATAGTATAAAGTTAGCTTATATATAGTTTCCCCGGTTTTTCTCCATGTTTAATATCCTGTTTCACTGTAAACTCAATGTTACCTGTATGCATTGTAGTATGTTTTGTTCGAAGTACACCGCACTGATTATAATAGCGCGGTATAGAAGAAATGTTAAATAAATAAATAAACAAACTGAAATTACATTGAACAGGTCATTATAACTTGGAGATAACTATTTTACAGGGAACATGGGCTATGGTCGGTTAAGTGGCTTGCCCAAGACCACAAGGAGCACCTGTGGGACTAGAAACCCCAGTCCTTCTGGCCCAAGGTTGCTGTCCTCTAGTGGGATTTGAACCCCTGACCTTCTGGCCTGAAGTACCTTGCCCCAACCACTAGGCCACTCCTCCACTCCAATCCAGTTGTCCTGGATTTCTAGTGGTATTAAAATCTCTGATGAGTTCAAACAAAAAATTCAAATTTTCATAAACTAGGGCAGTTGCTTTCATTTTATGACCAACAGTCATGGCAACATTTACAATAGGTCCTACACATAACCTGTTACAAGTTTTATGGATTTTCTGTTGTATTTCCTTGTGTCAGACAATCATGATGTCTTTGCCCTGGAACATGTATTACACAAGCTGCACAGTCTCTATGCATAACGCCCTGCCAGCATTTCCTGATAATACAGCCCACCGTTGCTTGTATAGCAGATTTAAATGTGTTTATTTCATCAGGTTGTTTTTTTTGAGTTGTCATTTTGGCTGGCTATGACATCAAATGCCTCCCTTTGATATGTACAGAGAAAGCACAAACAGCGCAAATTGGTTGCCTGTATGTCCTCTAGCTCTTGTAGGAGCGGAGATTCGTTACAACACTTTTCTACAAAATAACCCTTCTCTTACCTCTGCTGATCCTAGTTCTTCCAATAAACAGTTTGTTTCTACATTTGCAGCGGCGTAATATAATTCTATATCCTCTGGATCCATTGTGTTGTCAGTTGTTAAGTCAAGTTCGGTGCCAGAATCGCAGAGTTCTTGAGAGTCGAATAATTTCTGACCATCTGGAAAATCTACATTCTCTGTTATTTCTTGTTCAGGCTCTGCCGGACTCTCCTGTAGGTCAAATGGATTTTCAATCGTGGATACCCCTCTGCTGCGGCATCATTATCCTTAAGAAAGTAATTAATGTTGTGTGCCCTGCTGGAAATTTTGCTTGGTGTTCCAAAAAGAGCCATTTTTTTCTTTTTGAATCTCTGTGTTAAAACGTTCCCCCACACAGGACCACAGCCTTACACCAGGAGCATGCTCAGAACAGACCACTTGTTTCAACCAATCACATGTTACCACACCCTAGAGAGGCATGTTCAGACTTGTCTCTGTATTGGTTTTTTCAAAGTGACTAAAAAAATAGCTGTGGCTGTGTTTGAACTCAGCTCTCTCTCTCCAAAAAACAGCTGTATTAGGGGGATTTGAACTCAGGTTTAACCATGAGGTCTTAAAAGCAAAATTCTATCACATGGACAGCACTGGTTTCTCTAACAAAAGATGTGTTAATTGAAGTTTAACATTTGTAAAGAAAAGCTTCTACCCTGTCTGTGCCTCTGTGAAAAGCCTGTGCTGTGCTAAGAATCTTTTGTGAGAAAAAAGAACTGGGGCAGTGGGAGAGAGAAAAGCATTTTTTGTTTTCCAGGGTTCCTGCTTTTTGCAGATGTAAATATTACCCAGAAGCAAAACACATTTCCGGAGTCAGTCACTCTGCTTCCGCTGAGGTCATCTGAAAAGGACACGGTCCATTTCTGATGACACTCTGTTTCCGGTGATGTCAGCAAAAAGTGACAGTCCATTTCTGATGACATCCTGTTTCCGGTGATGCCATTTCCGATGATGTAGGCAGGGGCGTGGTTGAGGGTGGGGGGGCTGTGGGTGTGGCACAAACCCGGATGTGGGTGCTGATTGGCTAATGCCAATATTGTGGGGTGGGGCATGGGCGTGGCACAAACCCAGAAGTGGGCGCTGATTGGATAATGTCATTATTGGGGGTGGGGATGGGGGCATGTCAAGTGGGGGCAGTGGTCACACCTGGGGGTGGGAGTGGGTGGGGCTAACTCACCATTCACTTCTTTTTTTTTTTTTTAAACTTTTATTTTCATTTTGCAACAAACAAAAGAAACAACACACCAAAGGAGACAAAACAAGTATACAATAAGGAAAAGTAAACCCAATTACCCCCCACCCCCATGCTTCTTCTCTAGCCGATTATGTCAGCATGTGAGCGCTTCCAAACAACAGTGATTGTACATCAAAACGATCAAAAGAGTATCTACGATACAGAATGATCATGGGACAGAGATATATACAAATTTAGACAGTCAAATGAGAGCATTTAGCAGAATGTACATATTCATTAAGCAACTTCCATTTAGACCGATGATGAGGAGTCTGAACGGGGGAAGCAAACATACGAGGTATTTGTTCATATTTACTGTAGAGACAGACATGATTCCACCATTCATTGGGGCTCAGATGGGAGCTATTTTTCCAGTATTTCGTAATTAGGGAAATAGCAATGCCAAGCATAAAGTCCAAAAGGAAGTAAGCCGTTTTTGGAAGAGAGGGGATCCCCGCAGCTGAGCGAAGTCCCACTATCCTCCAAGAAAGGGGCTCTTGAAAGTGCAAAATAGACTGGATACGACCCCAGACCCGACGCCAGTAATACTGTAGTGCGGGACATTCATACATAACATGAGGTAGTGAACCAATGGCCGCATGGCATGTCCAACAACTATTGCCCTGAGTAGTGTTCCATTTGGCTAATCTGTCAGGAGTGTAAAAACACCGGTGGGCTAGAAAGAAGAGTGTCTGTGTGAGTGAGGCGGATCGGGAAACCCGTGTCACTCTACTCCAGACAAGGCTCCATTGCTCCGGGGTCAAAGTCACATGCAATTCTCTCTCCCATGCTTTCTGCGCTATAGGGGTATCTCTAGCTATAGCATTACATAAGGTTTTGTAAAAATTGGATGCTACACCCGGTGAACTACCGATAGATCGGATAGTCTCCGACCAACCTTGTGTAGGGGATGCCGATGGCGGGAGCACCTTAGCACTCCGAAGGCAATGCTGAAGTTGCACCAACTGAAAGTAGTGTTTCGCTGGGAGACCAAATTCAATTTGCAATTCACTAAAAGTTTTCCAGCGACCATCATGGAACAACTGGCTAGGAATCCAAATGCCCCTAGTATACCAGGGGCTCCACGCCATCGGCTTATTTTGTATTCAAAATCGAGTATTGTACCAAAGCGGGAGCCTGTCTAACGGACAGAGTCGGGAGTCTAAAGATTGCATAAGAGTATTAAAGGCACCTAAAGTGTCTAAAAGCATTGGTGGATAGTGGGAGTCTGATGGGAGAGTCATACCAGGGAGAAAAGTAAGAGGAATCGGTTTGCAAAGGTCCTCTTCTATGTCTAGCCACACAGGTCTACTCGGTGCTAGATCTTCCAGCCAACGAGCGCCTTGTTTGAGAAGAAAAGATTGATGGTACTTCAGGAAATCTGGGAATCTGACACCCCCATTTTCCTTATCTGCTTGCAGCTTATGTTTCGCTATCCTAGGTGTCTTGTTTTGCCATAAGTATCTAGTCAGAAGGCCCTCTATATCTTTATATGTACGTCGAGGTAAGAGACAGGGCAACATTTCTAAAATATAATTCACTTTCGGAACAATCATCATTTTTATGGTTTCTAAGCGACCCCACCAGGTAAGTGTTAAAGGAGTCCAGCGGTGAGTAAGCGCCCGGACTTTAGAGGTTAAGTCTTTGGCATTGAAGGAGAGAGTGTCTTCCAAAGGAGAACAATAATGAACCCCAAGGTATTTGACCATGCGAGGTTGCCATAAAAAGGGGAAGGGTTGCATATCTGCCTGATGAAGCAAAGGATTTAATGGAAAGGCTACCGACTTGGTCCAATTTATCTTATAACCGGACAGTTGTGAGTATTTACCAATTTGCTCTAGGACAGCCGGTACTGAGTCTATAGAGACAAAAAGCATAAGGTCATCAGCATATGCTGAAATTTTGATTTCCCTATGGGAGAAGGGGACTCCATGAATCTCCTCCGATTGCCGGATTAGTAAAGCCAAGGGTTCGAGTGCAAGATCGAAAAGAAGTGGAGACAGTGGGCATCCCTGGCGAGTACCGCGTTGAAGGGGAAAAGGCTGAGACTTTAAAGCATTGGCACATATACTGGCTGTAGGCTGTGCATACATGGTGCGGAGACAACGGAGAAAACCTTCCCCGAATCCGTACCAGCGGAGGACTGCAAACAGGAAGGGCCACTCTAAACGATCAAAGGCCTTCTCAGCATCAAGTGAGAGGCCAACAAATGGGCGATCAAGATTAACTGCGGCAGTCAATACATGACATAGAGTCCGAGCATTGTCAGCAGTTGATCTACCAGGAATGAAACCGCATTGATCTGGGTGTATTAAGGTAGACATCCTATCAGAGAGCCGGGTGGAGAGAATGGTGGCAAATATTTTATAGTCCGCGTTTAGGAGGGAAATTGGACGGTAATTAGCTGTTAGTTGCGGGTCTCTCCCCTCTTTCTCAAAAACTACTACATTTGCCATTGAAAAGGACCCAGAAGGAGAACCCTCCTCGGCCAGAGCAGAAAAATAAAGTTTCAAAACTGGAGCTAAGTCAGCGTGAAAGGTTTTGTAGAATTCAGCAGGGAGACCGTCTGGGCCTGCGGCTCGACCTGAGGCACATTTCTTGATAGCAGAATGAATTTCTGATAAAGTAAATGGTTTGTCCATGGCCACTCTATCTTCGTCAGATAGGGTCGGTCTTTGTACCCCTGAAAGTAAGCGTTCAAATACTTCTGGCTCAAAATCACATTCAGATTGATAAAGCCGAGTATAAAAATCACGAAAGAGTTCTAAGATTTCTGTATCTTTAGTGACCAAGTCCCCCCCCGACAGATTACGGAGGGCGGTAACACGCTTGGCTTCTTTTTGACCTTTTAGGGCATTTGCTAATAATTTGCCAGCACGGTTATTTTCCCGGTAATATATCCCTTGTTGTGATTCAATATTTTTAACAGCAGCAGTGTACAAAAGCTGATTGTATTGAAAACGCAAGCGTTGTAAACGGAGTAAAATACATGGGTCAGTACGGGACGTGAGGAGACGCTCCCCAGCTTGTATCTGCTGCTCTAGAATCAGTAAGTGCTGCTTTCTTTGTTTCCCCTGCCGAATTTGATAGCTAGTTATAGTTGCGCGGATAGATGCTTTAAAATCCTCCCACCAAGCCCAGCTCGCTGTGTCATGGGGTGAGTTAAAATGAAAATAATCTTGGATAGCGGCCTTTATATCAACCTGAAAATCTTTTTGACCTAGTAGGGATCTATCAAAAAACCAAGCTCGGGGAGAATCGTCCCGCGCAGTGACATGTATTGATAAAGATATGGCGGCATGATCTGAAATATGGAGAGGATGAGTCCTAGCCGTGTCCACTTGAGAAATCAGTGCTTTGGAAATGAGAAAGAAATCTATTCTGGATTGGGAGTGATGGGGGGCAGAAAAAAAGGTAAACTCTAAGTCGGAGGGGTGAAGCAGCCTCCATATATCTACCAGCGCAAGATCTTGCATCAGAGCTTTAAGGGTAGCAAGACTCTTGGGTGGACTACTCGTTCTAGGCGGCTGTCTATCTATCAAAGGGTCTAACACTTGATTAAAATCACCACCAAGTATTAATGGAGCATTGGCAGAGGCCTGTGCCAACTGCGCAATACTTGCATAGTAAGCAGGGCTGTCCACATTCGGGGCATAAATGCAAATACACGTGAATTCACAATCTCCAACCTTAAGGTGTACACGGGCCCATCTACCCTCCTTGTCAGCGCTAGTATCAATTACAGTAGCTTGCAAAGACTTCTTAACCAGAATGGCTACCCCGCACCGTTTGGAAACGGCGGGAGAATAGGCAGCCACCATATAAGGCTTAGCATTGAGTTTCAGTGTTTCAGCAGAGTTTAGATGCGTTTCCTGAAGAAACACTAAATCAGCATGCTCATGGCTAAGATAGCTAAGGATTTTCTTTCTCTTGATTGGACTATTAATGCCTTTTACGTTGAGTGATAAAATTTTACATAAGGCCATTCAGAAAAGTTAAAAATTCTGAGCATGATAGCGCACATAATTTCACAATGTCCCTCATATTGACTGTATCTGGCTGTACACATGACATAAAAGAAAATAAGCTAATATAATACAATGAAGCGCCCCACATTAAAAAAGAAAAACCGCAGTGCGGTAGAGAAGAAGCAGAACCCCAGAAATTACTGGCGACCATGTGTCTGCGGGGAGAAATCCCAGAGAAGGCCGCAATTGAAAAACACATAACCTGTAGGACTGTGCGTGCTCCGAATCCGACCGAGGCACACATCATGGAGGGATAGGAGACCAAAAAAAAACAAAAAAGTCATATAGAGAAAGAAAGAAAGTCCAGGTAGTCTCTGTGCTTGACTATGACCGCCGCATCGGGCCCCTCAAAATGGCGGACAGAGCCGGCAAATAAAAAGTCCAAATTTTGGATTAGCGCATCTGCTCTGCTTCTTTGGAGTCTAAAAATGTTGATAGTAGATCAGGATCTTCGAATGTCCTGGTTTGGTTGTGGAGAGTCACTCGGAGCTTCGCTGGATACAACAGGCCAAAGCGAGCCTGTAGCTGTTGAAGTCGAGGGCGAAAAGCAAGGAGTTTCTTCCGACGGTCGACGGTAGGCTTTGCCAAATCAGGGAAGAAGGAGACTTTGTGACCTTCAAATTCCAAATGATGATTCGCCCGGGCAGCATTTATAATTTGTTCCACTTGTTGATATCGTAGCAAGCGAAAGATAATAGGCCGGGGGGTCGTTCGGTTGAGCGCCATGTGGGTAGGAACACGGTGTGCACGATCGATTTCCAGTTCTCTATGAAAAGTGATCTTCAGCAAGGAGGGAAGAGTTTTGAGCAGGAATTCTCTTATATCTCCTGCTTCCACCCCCTCCGGTATTCCAATGAGCCTCACATTGTTGCGACGGGCTCGATTATTGCTATCTTCTAACTCCTTTTGAAGATTCTGTATCTGGCGCTCAGCCTTGTCCAGTTTGCCCAAGCGCACCGCGTGCGAGTCGAGGACCCCCGCCATGTTGTCCTGCCGTGATGAGAGACTTTCAAGTCGGTCCTGGAGCACTCCAAAGTCTTCTCGCATGGCTCGAAGCGCTTCTCCATTGGACTGCACCAATTCCTTCACGCCGCGTATTTCCTCTAAAATCTCCAGGTGCATTTCGGGGTTTTCACGAAATGGAACCATCTTCTGTGGGGAGGACACCTCTGTTTTGGAGCGTTTTCCGTGAGAAGAAGAAGGAGACCCGAAGTCCAAGCGTGCTGGTTTATGGGCCGCCATCCCCCCCGAGGTACCCCGGTCAGCTCGGCGCGAAATAGTAAGTTTGTATAGGTATTAAGTCAGGATTCTAAGTAGGCCTCTCGGGAGCTTCAACGCGAAGCGTCTTACCCGCTGGACATCAGGCTCCGCCCCCCATTCACCATTCACTTCTATGGGAGGGTGCATGGCCTAAGGTGGGACATACACCGGAAGTGAATGCTGATTGGCTCCTGTCATCCTTATCTCACCTGTCAATCAGCTTATCTCACCTGTCAATCAGTTTGACAAGTAGTGTACCCATTATACTACTTACATGCAAAAGAAAGTGTTTTTGGGATGCAAAATGACTGAGAAATGAATTGAATCCAAGATATGCCTGTCATGTGAGTATAGTGTTTGCACTCCTCTGCATGCAATGCAATGTGTGTTTTTGAGTCAGTGCTGACTCCTGGTGACCCAGAAGCTCTGCATAAGGGACAATTTTATAAGAACCACAAGAGAAGCCATGCAGGGTCACACCAAGGTCCATTGAGTCTAGTGCCTTGATCCAAAAATAACTAGTCTTGGACACAAGTACCCAGAAGGTCCCAAAATGTAGATCTCAAAGCTCATTCCATGAATGAGCAAGAACTCTCCCATGTCCATCTGGCTAATTTCTTATGGGCTTTTCCTCCAGGAATTTGTCCAAACCTCTTTTGAACCCAAGCTTCTGTCACCCACCTACTTACCCCGGAGGCGAAAGGCCTGGGGCTTTAGTGAGGCTCCTCCTATGTAGCAGGGACTAGTGGTGCCCCCTGGGAGTTGAAGTCCCAATAGCTATTCAATAAGAGTGTAGTTGTGGACAAGTAGCTATGCTTATAAAGAGGTATTTATTTCCCTTCCCGGGAGAACTTTTGCAAACAGGAATTATAAAGGAAAGTAAACCATGCTTCTGGCACAACACAAAAAGGGTACTACAAATGACAAAGGAAATGCTTCTTTTCAGCTTTAAGGAAAACAAAAGTGAAAAACAGGCTTTTTACGTCACAAAAAGCTGTAGAGTGAAATCTGTGCCCTTACACAGATTTCTCTTTTGCAGGCTTTTCTTATGCTTCAACAGAAAGAGGTCACACTATCTGAAAACACCAGTGTACAGTCCATCTGGAAATCCTCTGAGTTTTCTCCACAGAAATCACAGTCCATGGCCTCATGAGCTTCCCTGCTATTATCTCTTGTCTGGCTGTAACTTGTATCAGTGTTTAGCAATCCCTCCTCTTCCTGGTAAGGGCTTCTCTTCTCTCCACTACTAACGTGGAAAGGCAGGTTACCATGCAATGTGGATTTTCCCTCTAGAGGGCCATACACCTCAGGACTAGTGCAGGTAAAATCAAGTGCCCCTCTATTCCAGGGAATTGGCCTTTCTTCAGGCTTAGCTCTGCTTGAACGGTTGCAGCCGGAAAGCTGAAAACTTTTCTCCCTTTCACTTCTTCTCACAGGACGTCTTTCTTTCAGCCAGGAAATCTCTTTTGGATAAGAGCTTCTATTCCCCAGGTACCTGCTCTCGTGGGAGTTCCCTCTCACAGCTCCTCGTCGTTTGCTGCCTGGAATCCCTCTGGGTCCCCAACCGGACTCTGGTTCAGTGCAGCCCAACTCTCTAGCACTAACCTCGGGTAATCCCTCCTGGGCAAACTCCTCTGAGGTGCTGATGGAATCTCCATCAGAAGCTCTCAGGTATGTATCCTGGTTCTCATATGTTCTGCTCTTCTGTGTTCCTGTTTCTGCCTCTCGTGTTCTCCTTCCTCATGTTCTGTTTCTGCTCAAGACTGACTTTATTTTAAATGCGTCATTCTTTGAGCCCCTCATCAGCTCAAGTCCCTGCAGCTGTTCCTGCTCCTCTAATGAGCTATGAGGTAATGCATCTCCGGGGCGTTTACCTACACCCGGTGCTAGTGTTTTGGTCGGTTGTCTATAGCAACCCCTAGCCATGTGCTTTGAGCTGCCCATTTTAAAACTGCCCTGCACATTTTCATCTATTTCCATAGGCACTATTTGCCTTGCGCCATGACACTTCATGACACTTGAATATGGGAGCATTAACAGAGAGCAGATCCCTCAGGCAGGAGGACAAATTACATCATATCAGAGTGACTGTGGATGATAATCCCTGAGATACATTTCTTCACCTGAGATTCATACTGGATATTTAAATCTTATGAAAAGAAGCAGATATATAAAACATTGATTTAAAGGGACAAATAGAATTGAACTAATGTTGACAATTTGTGAGAGATACAATGGTTCTATTCACCTTGCTCTTTAATTTGAATTTGACGGGCTTAAAATAGATTATATGAGAAAGTTGTATGTGACCTAAGGCTCTTGGATGCTGCTTTATAAGGACAATGTATGCTCCCAGGTGCCTTTATAAAATAGGATCCTGAAAGCTTTGACACAAGATTGTGTGTGTCTGTGCTGGTAAGAATTGTGCACACATGTACGTTATTGCCAATCTTGCCTCTGCTCCATCCAATCTCTTCCTCTGGGAACTGTTGCACCTATCACACAACAGCACATGCCAGGTTTTCTGAAAACCTGCTTTTATGGCTGTATAAGCCTCGGGCCCACTCAGATATGATAAAATCTGTTCTATACATTCCAGTCACATCAAAAAATGAGGCCCTAATCTTAAATACATGGCACAAACTGGGACAATATTTCAGACACAGAACACTCTAGTCACCATGTGGGACACAAGCTGTACAACTCACAGATCTCGTGGGTCTGCTACAGCTTTGAATAAGCCACTGAATTTCTGAGAAGACTTGGAAGTTCCCAGGATTCATTTTTAATTCCCTGAGGACCAATCAAGTTTCTCAGAGGTGGAATCGCTAAAACACCCTTCTCTAGGTCCGCATACAAAGCACAAGCCTAAGAGAGAATTCTCCAGTAAAAAGCAAAGCACAATATTTTTTTTCTAAAAGTCTATGGTGAATATTTTTGCAAATATAAGAATTTTTCAGACCATCTGTGAAATGAAGATTGCAACTTTTACACATGCGTACAGAGGTTAGAGTCAAATCAAACATCCCTCAGCATTGGAAAGTTGGTTATATTAGACATGTCCCCAATAGACAGGCAGAGTAGACGTAAGCACTGGGTGCTCATCTGCCCAACAGATGTCTCCTACTCAAGTGTTCTTCCATCGATTTTTAATAATCTACAAAAATACAGGTCAGAAAAGCCAGTACGCTGCCTGTGAGCAACTAGTAGCTCTCCAGAAACAAAGATACTAGTGCTAAATTCTGATACATTTCCCATGCAAGACACTACCGTGAGAGGTGCTGCACACACATTCAATTTTGGGGTTTATTTCTTTTATCTGAAAAAGGGACAAGTGTGGTCTGGAAAATGCATGTATAGTTTCAACATTGGGTAATTCCCATGCTGAGCCAATAAACCGTACCACAGCCTGCAAGGCCATGGAACGGGTACCACTGTTTCATTTGGAAAACCACACCGTAGAGGAAAACGAGCAGAGGATTCTAAACTCTTTAAATCATGGAAAACAAAGTGGTTGTGGCCAGAATCCAAAATGTTCTGGTTAAAATGCAATGAATACACCCCAAGTGCAATAGCTCCAGTCAATGAATAATAACTCAGACAGAAAGAATGGGCTCCAACTACTCGGGAACAGTGCAGCGGAAATCCACAGCTCTTGCCATGAATTCAAAGTACAGTCATTCAGCCAGCAGGCTCTGACTAGAAAAGCAGACATGCTATTACCAAACGTATAAATTCCATTTACTGCTTTGAAGAAAAAAGCTTTTGAGTCTTTAAGAATGGCTGTTACGTACAGCATCTGCTAGATATTTATGGATACAGGCTGTGTACCATGACTGAATTAAGTGTATACAAGGAAAAGTTAAATGAAACTATCTCAGTTTCATTATATATTAATCCAATTTAAATACAAAGTTTACATTCTGCCTAATAAAAGAAAATTGACATAAATACAAAGTTTGATTTGCAAAAATATAAAGTTTAGAATTATTTCACATTTATACACCTTTCAGACTGTGCCTTCACTTAGAAATAAACGAGTGAAAATAATTGCTTTATCGTACAGAGATCATTCTCTCACTCGACTATTTTCAGGATTGAATTTTCTTGCCTTAGGCTTCGGTTTTACGTATTTACTGTCAATCTTCTGCACTCTACAGGACATTACATCCACTTGATGGTGCTTCATATTGCCCTTTGCTGTTATGCAGCAACACAAGAGGCTCTACTGAGGGAGTTTCTGATTTATTGTCATCCACCAAGAGGCAACGAAGCTCCACTGCAATGAAATAAAGGAGTACTGCGGGATACATGCTGTTCTGTTGAGAAGAGTAGGCTTGGGAAAAGGGGGCAGATGAACTGAAAGAAAAGCTATTCTGACTTATTTTTAGTTCTCAAATAATTGCCAGCGCCTATCCCAGGGACAGAACAAAGTGCAGTAATTATATTTTTGTTGTGATGAGCCTCTATTCCAGTAATGCCTTTGTTCCTCACATTAATACTAAAGGAAGTAGAAAAATAACGTACTGCACCCTGTGGCTGGAGTAATCCAGCAGGGTTTCATTGCTTCTTTGTTTCCTCAGAAGCTGTGTCGGGATGCTTCTCCCCTACTAGTGAGGGCTGATCTCTGATGTATTAGATCATCTGCTTACAGTTTGTAATACATTTTATGAAATATACTAAGGGGTATGTTTACTAAACTGTGGTAATGTCATTTGTGTTAGGTTCCGCGGTAAAGGTACAGATGCCCATATAAAGGCATGGGCGGTGCATCGTTACAGCAAGCCGTATCAGTTAACACATGTTACAAACTACCACGCGTTACAAGGTGCCTCATAAGACACCTTTCAGGGAACCTTACAAGGCACCTTGTAAGGCGCCCTGTAAGGTGCCCGGTAAGGTGCCTCATAAGGCACCCTATAGGGCTCCTTAGGCTAAGCGCCGTAGTAGGCACCCCTGGACAAGGCACTCTAGAAGGCACCCTGGGCTATGGAACCATAGGTTAAGGTGGCCTAACAAGGTTACAGTGCCCTAGGTTAGTGTGCCCTAAGGGCTGCAAGGTGCCGCAGGATGACATGCATGACCTGTGAGGAACAGAGACAGATGTAGCCCCAACACTAGATAGAGCACTGAGGAAAGGCAATGAACATGTGAGTGAAGGAGGCAGAGCTGGGAGCTGCTAGGCCCGCCATATCTGCGGCCAGCCCATGTGTCTGCCAGTACTGATGACAAACATGGTGGGGGCAACTGTACCACAGCACAGGGTGATGGCAATGTAAAGTACTGGAAAGGCAGTTGGTGGCAGACGATAGGAATACGTGTCCCCCAGTGGAGGCGGGGGTGGCAGGATAGTTACAATGATGGGTGGACAGAGGAGTGGTTGTGCCATGCAGATCAGGCACAGATGAGGCAAGCATGAAGAGGCGCAATGCAGGAAAGGACAGCAGTGCATGACATGGGGTGGCAGCCCGCACAGGCAGACAGGACTCTACACAGCTGACAGACGCAGATAGATGGACCGAGGGAATGTTGGCAATTGTGGCGAGGGTATTATGGGCTGGCAGCACAGATATGCAAAATATGACTGTTGCAGGCATGCACACTATTTGAGTAAGACAGGCATAAGAGGAGGGAACAATGAGGAATGGAACCCATGAACACTGCCAAGAATGGCATTGTATTATACACCACGGAGGTATAGCCTACTGGTTGTCCCAGCAATAGCTGGGTACAGAAGGACTGCAGGTCACCGCCCAAACTGTCTTCTCTGAGTGCCAGGATAGGGTAAACCCACCAGTACCCATGATGCAATGCACATGCTGAATAGCTGTCTACAGCTGATCACCAAACGGGGTCTGCACCTCTCCGGTACCTCAGCTTGAAAAGACAAACTGACAGTGCGTGATACTGGCACATTGTAGCTACAGACCATGACATTGTGCAGGTTCTGTGTTCACCCTGAGGGATAGGATGGTTGCCCAGCACTAGGTCCGCAGTAGATTTGGTGCTAGAGATAGGTCCTGCTGTACATCCCCATTACTACCAGCGTGTGACAGGTGTTCCTTGCAGTGCAGCCGAAGGTAATTCGGTGTCCATTTGTATCCTGCAGTCACATGTGGTCCTCTGCTACCAGACACCACCCAGATTAGTGTGTACCCTGTGTTAGGATCTGGCTGACATGGGCACCTGTTATCAGGGCAGAGGGGGTCTCTAGATCTGCATGAGGTGTGTGTAGCAGTGCCTTGATAGTTCAAAGTGGTATACACTACATACCCCAAAGGGCTCACATCACCCTTTTTGTAGGAAAGGGACAGGTGCCCCAGCCCGTTGAAGCAACCTCCATCCTGGTGGTATAAGACAGCCCTCCAGGGTTCATGGGCCAGAGCCATACCTGTGCCTGGGGCAGTGGCAGACCAGCAGCAATGATGGGGTTAGGTCTGGAACACCCCAACTACTGCACAACACTGCCTGCCAGTCACCAGCAGACAGCACAGGCAGACTGCACCTTATAGGTGTTCCTACCATGCACAGTCTAACTGCAGACAGTCCTCTAGCCAGTCCATAGTGCATGCTTACAGAGCAACTATGTGCACCAAGCAGGCATCTCAGTGATTGGGGCCCCAGCACTGGGAACGCAAAAGTATCACTGGAGGCAGATAGTGTAGAGCGCTATGTGGGAGCCTAGACATGCCATGGTCACTGCTTGGATAGAGTGAGTGCCCTCTCAGCATGCCATGCTGTGGCCACCCTATCCATGCAGGCAGTGGTCGGGCACTACAGTGTCCCAGCCATTGCCCCACACCCTGTGAAGATGCATCCTGGCCAATCTGCCCTGTCCGGCCATATCCACTACACCTTAGAACATAAGAACATAAGATATGCCATACTGGGTCAGACCAAGGTCCATCAAGCCCAGTATTCTGTTTCCAACAGTGGCCAATCTAGGTCATATGTACCTAGCAGTTTCCCCAAGGGACACAGGTTCCACAATGCTTGTATTGGTTCAAGCATTGATATCCTGGGTCCCTTCTTAATAATGGCTTATGGACCTTTCCTCCAGGAACTTGTCCAAACCTTGCTCTTCATTATGCACATATTCAGGCTAACGCTGGTAACAGTGGGGCATTGTGGACCTGGTGAGGTGTGGGCAGCCACAAAACAATGGATAGACATACACACACACACTCCTATTGCAGCATTGTGCACAGATAGGGGTGGTTGGCAACCCTGCCCGCCACACTGGTCCTGATCACAGTGCCGACATTGCTAAACTGTGCAGGAGGCAGTAGTAGGACCCTGGTGATACCTGCAGCTCAATGCTGGGGCCAACAGCCTGACTCTCCATGCATCTTTGGATTGTGGAGCCTGTGTCAGTGGATGTTTGTACCCCTGTTCGCTGCTGCTTTTGGCTTTGCACATGTTGCTGTTGTATCTGCATTGCAGAATTTAAACATAGGGACATGCTCTGCAGGAACCACAGCTGGGGCTTGAACCTGTGACCCTCTGCTTCTGGACATACTGGCTGGGTATACTGCACCACACTGTTGCCACAGATGCATGGTGGTTCCTGGGGCTACCTGTACTTTTCCTCAGTCAGACTTTGTATGTTGCACTGCACACCACGTACTGGTACAGGGCATGGCCTAGGTCCACTGCAGGCAGGTGCCACTGCCCCCTCCAGCACGGGCACCCCCCTGCCATGCTGACAAGGCCATATGCTGTTGGTGCTGGTAGTGTGCAGTTCCAGGCCATCCACTGTGTGGGTAGGTGGTCGCCTAGGGAGCGGGGTATGGGGGATACATGAGCATCCTCACATCCCCCCCCCATCACCGCCTACCAATAGTCTGTCCCTTATGCTTGGGGAAGGGTTGGCTGGGGGGATGTCAGGTGAGTGCCCTGGGAACTGTTAGCTCAGGTGGACCAGGTAGATGTAGGTGGATTGTGTTTGGCCTTTGTCAGCTGCTGTCTTGCTGATTTCCAGTTTTTTTGTTCCTATGTGCCACCTAGGCACCAGCCTAGTCCACCCTGTGCCCCAGCTGCCCCCGCTACATGTACCGCCTGCAGCCCCCTATGCCCCACTTGCACCATCACCATAGTGGCCTTTCATACTTGGGCACTGTGCTGTTGCTGGAAGTGGAGCACTACTATCACATTTCTTGGGCTCCCTGTCTATGCTGTACATTGCTGACACTGAAATGGTTTCTCTCTCCTGCAAATGTGCATCTAACGGCAGGTTTTTGAAAGAAAGCTTGATTGTACCAGGTTGGATACTGTCCCCAGGCGCCCCTACTGGCGTAGGAAATAAGGGCGTCCGGTGACATTTAATTTATTTTAAGGAGTGGTTGAGCTGAAGGACCAGGAGGATTCTGGTCCTTGTAGTGCCGAACTCCTTACAAAGAACAATCTATGCCAAAGTGTAGGGTAATAAGGCTTTATTTCCCCGGTCAACGCTTAGGTTCAATAAGACACAAAAGAAAATGAAGATAATTCTTTCCTCTAACAAAAAGGTTCCACCGTTATATAAACAGTTAAGGGTTGTAGGCTTCACAATTAACTGTTTATCTGGGTTAAGGCTTCTTTCAAATCAATAGAAATTAACATCAGGAAACAAATGGTTATCAACTTCACCATATGCAGAGTTCTCTTTTCTCTATACAGCTAGCAAGGCAATCAAGCTAGTTCTTGAACAAAAGTTACATTCCATTGGTTCACTCTGAGGAATGGGAACACTGGTTTCACAATCACAGTCCATTGATTCTGGGTCACTACCTTCTTCAATGCTATGACTGTCTTCAATATCTGTTAACTCCTCACAGGGGTTCTTCTGTTTCTCATACAACTTCCTTAGCACACTGTTAGGAAGTGCTTTTAAAAGATTTGCTTTACTTCTTCTACCTTTCGGAGGCTTATCTATTTGCATAAGGTTTTCATCACTTAAACTTTCCCTTATAATGAAAGGCTTTTCATACCTTGGCTTCTGTAGGCTGCCACACCCAGGACTCAGCTTGCGACGTAGCTTCTCAGGCTGACAAGCTGTTCTGTGCACTGCTCTACAATCCGAGTTACCAGGAAAACCTGATGTGGATTTCCACTCTCTGTGTTTCTTGGCATAAGTATCACTGTAGAAGGAATCTCCTTTCCTTGTGCCTTTCTGGTTTAGCATAGGAGACTTACTTGGGCTAGGAGAGCTGCTTTCCTCAGGCAAGCTGCTTCTTTGGTTTGCTTGGCTTTGGACTCCGTTCCAATACCTTTGGCCTCTCTGGACTTTATCCCTTTGAGTATACCTCTTTTGGATTCTGTCTCCTTGAGTTGGCTGCACACGGAAGCCTTCCTGTTCCAGGCTTCTCTCACTGCTCCTGCTGCCGGTCCTTCTGACCTCGCTCGTGCCACTTCCCCAGCACTTGCTCTTGCCTCTCTGGATCTTGCTCCTGCCTCTGCCTGTTCCTCTGATCATCTGGTTTCCTTTATAAAGGGATTTCTGGTTTGCTTGTTCTGAGTTTGAAGACAGGTGAAACTGCTTGTTACTAATGTGATCATTGCTAGAGCACGTTGCTTCAGGTACTGTGTAATTGTTCATGCACCCTCTGGCCGAGCTGCGCTGGAACTGCGCTCTCTGCCTTTTCTGAGTTCCATGAAAATCAGGAGTTTTTTCCAACACTGTTTCTTCTCTAGCTCCAGCCTCATGACAATACACAGTCAGGCCCTGTGTATAACATTATATTGCTATAGTCCCTAAGAAAGAGTTAATATCATTTGTAGCTCCTGATTTAATACCATCCTTGAAAAGTCTGCAAAAGAAATTGGGTGAAAGGTTTAGATAGCATAAACATTAGTCTTGTTATTAGAAAGATAAGTACAAGGCAAGTTGTTTACTTAGCTTCACAGTCTCACTGTCTCTGGTCAGAGATATCAAACTGTCAGTGTTAGAATTAATTAGAATTAAGGCCTACATAGTCATGCCTGAGAATATATGTATGTCTTTTCATGATTGTCTATGATGTGCATGCCTATAGAAAAGTATATTATGAATATACGAAACAGTAGACGTAGAATAGAATATGTATATTATGAATATACGTGATGTGAGACATAGAATAATAAAGTGAAATTATGCTGTGTAATGGAATCTTTACCTATAAATAAAGAGGCCTAAAGCTTTGATTTCAGAGTAAACATAGGCAAAAGCCTGGCTTGCTCTCCCAAAGCGCTTTGGTCCTGTGTTTATAATACAAGTGTGTTGTATATTATTTACAGATTTGTGTATTATTTAAAGATTATGATCAATTAACCTTTTCCTTGTTTTGTGTGTGGATTTCTGTGACCCAAGAGCCCTATCTGTTATTAGGTGAGGGGGGGTGCAGAGTATCTTTCAGTTTGTGCCGTGACTCGGATCAGATCTCTGCATTCAAGGCAAGGGCAGAAGGTGCCTGAAAGATTTGTGAGTATTATGAAAATTACCAGTGATGGGTAATCTGTTAAATAGACAGGCTCTGTCTCAGATGCGTGATTGGCATGACAGAGCTAGGGCTTTAGTGTTTAGAAAAGGTAGCCCTTATTGTATGCTTCTATTGTATGTGTGAGAAGCATAGGTGATGTAGCCATCGATTCCGTAACACATAGGGATTCAGTGACAAAAGATAATGTGAATTTGCAGTTTCCTTTGGAGGGAACTTTCTCTGTAGATAAGGTCCATTGCCTGAGATATGAGTTAGCGGTTAAAGGTAAACCGTGCAAATGTGCTTACATGGTGGGAACTGATGGTACATGATGAAAACATTAGGAATGTTTATGTTTTGAAACAAAAGTTGTTTGTGTTAGGAAATGCACCTATTGACCAGCTGAGCAAGTGCGGGTCACTCATGTAGCAGAGCTAAGAGAAAAAGAAAATATTTAAAAAGAAACAGAAGTTAGGGGGAGTAGAATTGTGTATTTTGGATATTTGGAATGTCTCCCAGCTCAAAGAATTGAGAGCATGTTTGAATCAAGAAATGGAAAGTGTTGTACTTGTAATAAGAATCTTAGAAGTAGCAATAGGTCATAGAGTTTCTGTTGCGAAAGAATTAGCATTTTCGGGAAATAAATTACCTATGCCTGGAGTTCAGGATAGCAGTAATGATTTGAAATTCAAAGCAGAATTTATAGGTCTTTAAGCAGATTTGTTATTGTGTACTTCTCATTTGTGTGTACTTTTCAAAAGAATTAAGTGTTTCTGATGAAGTGTGATCAATTATATTAAGATTTAGGCTCTATTCAGGATGTTCTATTCAGCCTAATTTATATTCGGCCACTGTGAAACTGAAGCAGCTGTGGGAAATGATATTGTGACTACTTAAAGAAGTGTTTGATTTGACTAAAACTTTTCCGAATTACAGGGATAACCCTGGTAGATTTGTGTCTTTATGGTCTCAGATAATTAACAGTTATAGTTCCATTTGGGCAGCTCTAGATAATTTGTGTTTTTTTTTAATCCAGCTGATTTTCATAGTGTCACTCGTTCAGTTCGTGACAGACCCTGTGATAGATTTCCAAAAAAAGATTTAAAGAGATAATTTTGTTTTTGTGTTTATAAAAAAAAAACATTGTTAGAATTCCGTACAGTAGTATGCAAACTTGTAAAGGATTGGTCGAGATTAACATCTCTAAGGCAGGATAGGGGTGAAAAGGTTACAGATTTTCACACTAGGTGCATGCTAGTTTTTAAAGACTATTCTGGTGAGGCAGAAGACACACCTTCAGGATTTACTAATATTTGTGTAAATGGATTGATTCCAAGAATAAAGGACATTTTAGAAACTTCAATAATAGATTGGCCAGCTAGAACAGCCGATGCAATTTTGGAAGGGGCTCGATACAGTGAGTTGAAGTTCCTCAAGGAACAACAGGAACAACAAACCAAATTAGATGTAAAAAAAGCGAAGTTGCTTAATTTGCAGATTGCTTCCATGCAAACTCCCATGGGAAGGGGGAGGGGTAGATTCAGAGCTAGAGGAGGTTATGTGAATTCTCAGCGAGGGCATGGACAGTCCAGAGAGCTGCGTACGTGTCACACTTGTGGAGAGGCTGGACATTTGCAGTGAGACTGCCCCCGGAATCGGAAACCTGATGGCCAGAGAGCTGATTTCCCCCTCCCCCTCCAGTACAAGCTGAATTCACTCCAGTATATTAGTGCTTCTCTAACCCAGAAGATTGTGGAGGTGATACATGGGATGCATGACTATTCCTGAATTTGACTGTAACTCCTCAGGGTGAGTTAGAAGCTAAACTGGGAGGTTCTAATTTGAAATTTGTTATTGATACTGGAGCTACAACATCAGCACTGCGTTTACAGGATTTGCCTGCTATCTATCATTCTCAATTAGCACAAGCACCGATAGTACATTGTGAAGGCATTGAGGGAAAGATAATTCCTCATCGTAGGCTTGAATATTTACCCTTTGCAGATTGGAGAGATTGTATATCCAACTACTTTTCTTGTGGGAGACACTTTGCCAGTGAATCTTCTAGGTCGGGATTTTTGGTGTCATATCATGCTACTCTATCCTGGATGGGTAGCAAGTTCTCTTTCCAGCTATACTCTCTCTCTGAAGTGCCATCTCCTGCAGATGCCAGTACCATTCATCCTGCTCTTGGAGAACCTCACTCTACCTTGTGGGCAGTGCCAGGATCTAATGTCGGGTGCCTTTCTATTCCTCCTGTAAAAATCACAGTGAAACCTGGAGTTCAGCTTCCTAAACTCAAACAGTATCCACTGCCAGCAGCTGCCATTGATGGAATTCGTTCTGTGACTGAAGATCTTCAGAAACAAGGTGTCATTTATTCTAAAACTTCATTATGTAAGACTCCAATTCTTCCTGTACTAAAGGCTGACGGTAAGACTTATAGATTTGTGCAAGACCTGCGAGCACTAAATAATGTGATTTTGCCAATTTTTCCCTTGGTACCTAATCCACATGATATCTGGACACAGATACCTTTAGGGACTACCTGGTTTTCTGTTGTGGATTTAAGTTCTGCTTATTTTTCAGTGAAAATTAGCAAAGACAGTCCATTTTTATTTGCCTTCTATTTTGACAATAAGCAATATATCTGGACCACTTTGTGTCAGGGGTATACTGATAGTCCTGCATATTTCTCGCAGGCCCTAAGAACTGCATTATTGGATGTAAAGCTCGACCATTCCTCTTTAGTACAATATGTAGATGACTTGCTTCTCTGTTCACCATGTTATGAAAGTTGTTTGTCAGATTCCTTGTTTTTATTAGCTCATATTGCTGAATTAGGTTTGAAGGTTAATTTGTCTAAACTGCAGTTTGTATCTCAAAATGTTACTTTCCTGGGTGTTGCCCTAACACTCTCTGGTCATGCAATTACCTCTGCTAGATTGAAACCTATTTTGTCATTGTCTTTTCCAGCAACACCAGTGTTAATGCACAAGTTTCTGGGTCTATTAATTTTCTGTAAACAATGGCTAGCAAATTTCTCAGATCTTAGTGCTCCACTTTATGCTCTTATTGGAAAAGACGGACCTGAAGGCCTTATTGTACCCACATTATCACAGTGGGAGGTTTGTTTTAAATGTAAAAAAAAAAAAAAAAAAAATTGCACTGGGAAATGCACCATGTTTATTGTATATGATTATTCTTTACCATTCAAATTGTATGTGGCTATTTCTGATTCCTCTGCTACCTGTGTGCTTTTAAAAGCTTTCCCAACTGGTTGCAAGCTGGTAGGCTATTTCTCAAAGCGATTTGATGCAGTGACTTTGGGACTCCCACTATGTCTACGTAGTTTGGTAGCAGTAGCTTTGCAATCAAAACTTACTAATTTTCTGGTTCTACAGCACCATTTGTCCTCCACACATTTTATTGACTCTGGAATTAATCATTTCTCCATGTCATGTTTCAGTATGTACTACATCACTATGCAACCTTTCAACACTTGTGGAGGAAGATGGGTCTGATAATTGTTTCCAAACAATTTTCAATTGTTTCCAAACTGTACCTCTACCAGCCCCGGATTATACCTTTGTTTGTGGATAGTTCTGCTTTTAGAGATGACAAGGGCAAACTTCGTGTAGGCTATGCAGTCACTACGGTTTTGTGGAATGCAGTTTAAAATGCAAAGGACATTCTTCTGCTGAAGATTTTGTGTCAAATTTTGCAGACCATGAAGCACAGCGAGCTGTTCTTCAAGCATCAGTGTTCCCGACAGTGCTGTATTTAACACCGTTTAATATGACTTTGTTTTCCCTTTTATCTTTCTTGCAGCAATAGCAAGATACTTCCTTTGAAAACCCAGACTCTGACTTTGTGGGGTGCATCCTGTGATTCTCAGGGCTGCTGGAAAGAGGATCATCTGCTTAGTTGTCCTGACAGTCTTTTGTTTCTACTTGCCCTGTTCCTGCATTATAAGCTTTGCCGCTGTGGCTATGAATTATGTCTTTTTGGTTCTCCGGTATTGCCTGAACTTCTGTTATTTTTTCTTTGGCACAGCTTGTCTGCACTGTTTCAAGACTGGCACTGTAGGGTCAGCTTAGGGTCAGTTATTAAGATTTCTGCCTTCCAAACTCTTTTTGATTTTGCAGCCTGTTTTGCAGAGCTGTCCTGTGCCAGAGGAAGGAGGTGGTATTTGTCCGGATGGGTAGAAGCTTATCCATTACCAGTTTATTCCTGTCTGGGGTGTTCCTTTTGTTCTTTCTTATCTGGGTCCAGCCATTGTTGCTAGTGTCTGGGAGGGTATTGAAAATTTGCTTTGGTATTAAGAGACAACTGCACACTCCTTATTATCCGCAAAGCTCTGGCCAGGTGGAACGGATGAATAGGACAATCAGAAAGTCACTTGCGCACTATGACACAGGATTGGGCTACAGATTGGATGGAAGCCCTTCCCTTTGCCCTTATGGCAGTGTGTAATTCCCCCAGCCTGACACCATATGAAATAGTTACTGGACGTCCAGCTACTTCTCCACATTACTTGACAGTTATCCCAGATCCCCAATTGTTGCGCAGCGATATTTTGACTTATTGCTCACGGTTGCACTCAGTCCTGTCTGTTTCCCTTTTATTGCAAGTGAATCCTCAACGAGATGACAGAATCATCATATCCAGAATCACCAGAATCATCATATCCGGAAGTGAAGTCACCTGACTGGGTCCTGATTAAGAATTTGCATCCAAAGACGCTTCTGGTTCCCAAGTTTCTAGGTCCATTTCGTGTGCTCCTGGTGGGATACTCAGCTTGTAAAGTGGAAGGACATTCTTGTTGGATACACCTTACACAGTGTAAAAAGGCTCCTTCACAGACTCCAGACGGCGGCTCCCTTCATCAGTGAATCAAGAAAATACAACGCAGAGACTTATTGAACATTACATTGATATTACAGAAACGATCATCAGGATTTACATGCTTTTTGAATGAACTACTTATGCAAAAACCTTTTGTCCAGCATTTATACTACTGATTAGGTGGATAAAGGTGGTTTGATTTAGTATTTTACTAATATATAAGCAATGACCTTTGGGTACTTAACCTCTACTTCAGTGTTTCCCAACCCAGTCCTACGGGGCACACCGGCCAGTCAGGTTTTCGGGATATCCCTAATGACTATGCATGAGATATATATGCATTAGAGATATCCTGCCAACCTGACTGGTTTGTGGCCCTCCAGGGCTGGATTTGGAGACCCCTGCCTTACACTTCTGTCATTTAAGATTGTGAGTGGGCAAGGTGCAGATGTCCTAGACATCGAAAGGATATATAGAATGTGACACATTCCTCCTCGATTCTCACCACCACCAAAATATTGTCTATTAGACAACTTTTTGGTGGTGGTGAGAATCGAGGAGGAATGTGTCACATTCTATATACCCTTTTGATGTCTAGGACATCTGCACCTTGCCCACTCACAATCTTAAATGACAGAGGTGTAAGGCAGGGGTCTCCAAATCCAGCCCTGGAGGGCCACAAACCAGTCAGGTTGGCAGAATATCTCTAATGCATATATATCTCATGCATAGTCATTAGGGATATCCCGAAAACCTGACTGGCCGGTGTGCCCCGTAGGACTGGGTTGGGAAACACTGCTCTACTTCATGATGTAATTGAGAATTAAGGGGTAATTATAGCTATACTATATATCTTCATCATATTAAGAAGAGTAGGTGTATTTTATTTTGTCTTAGCACATTTATTTTTGGGGTGATTATAGTTTCATATATTTAGAGGTCTGCTAAGAATGTTTCAGTATTTTGTCTTAGTTGTGCTGTGGCATGTTATTGTTAATGAAGCAGTGCTGCATTTAGAAATCTTGGGAAAGTTATGAGGGATATCCAAATATTTTTGAGTCGCATTTACACTCAGTTACAAAATATTTTAATCTGTCACGTTGTGCGGTCTGCCTTCCAACTGTGATAGCCACTCAACATGGGTTTTTACCACAAGTTAGGCCCAAAGCCTTTGAAGAGTTTCGTGATACAGCTTTCAATCTAACTTCTGTACGATGGTCTCATACAAACACAGAACCTAGAATATTTAGTTCTATGCCTTTAAAGTCTCCTCCAATATGTTTTATGGCTCAAGGTACAGGGAAAAAGTTAGGGGACACCCCATGGAACGTTTGTAAATCTGGTATAAGAAATCCCACGTACAGAAACCTTATATTTCTGTAGTACAATTAATGCAAGTTCAAGGGAATCAGGTGCATGATTAGGACTTGTTACAGTATAATAGTTCTGGCTACCTTTTGAATGACTCAGTCCGAGACATACCTAACTGGAGTTGCCCCTTATTAGCATATTACCATCCCTGGGAACGTAATCTATCTGTAGGAATTAAGGAAATGAACATTACTCAGTGGGCTTTGAATAATTGTACGCAGAATCTAGTCTGTCCCCGTAACTTGACAATTTGGGAAAATGGATTAGTGGCTTTAAAGGGAGACTATTTTGTTTGGGGTAATCTTGCATATACAGAACTTCCCAGAGGTTGGTCAGGTACTTGCTATGTTGCTCAGTTAGATACCCCGTGGCGGTTTTTACCTTACCAAAATGTTACTTTATTATCAACCTTGAATAATTCCTTAAGAATAAAAAGGGATGTTTCCCCTCAGGATGAAGCCATAATAGCAGCACAACAGTTGGTAGACTCTACAAGTCCTTTAACTAAATCTCAGATAGATGCATTTACAGGTACTGTTTGGCTTTCAACCTTTGGAGCCATAGCACCCACTAGAGAATATGGTACCCAGATTATGCGATTACAGGCAGTTGTTGAACTTACAGCCCTGGATCTCACAGAGGCTATTAGTGTGCTACAAGGTGAAATAGACAAGGTGTTCACTTATGCAGCTCAGAATTGCATGGCTTTAGACTACCTACTAGCGAAGAAAAATGGCGTATGTGGCCTGATTTCTGATTTCTGTTGGAGTATGCTTGATGATGAAGGGAAAGTAGTGAAAGGCCTACTAGATAAGATTAGGAATCGTACATTTGTATCAAGTAGTAGTTATGTAAGTACTGTTTCTGATTTTTGTTTTTGGTTCTGTTTCTTCTTTCTGGAATTCATTATCTAGGCCCCTGCAAGGCATAGTAGCTTCATTATTTGGCTTATTAGGGATTATCATTTTAGGAACAATAATTCTTTGTGTAATATCTGCTTGCTGTAAGAAATCAGTGGAGACACTGACCCCTAAAATTATGTTAAAGGTTGACCCAGAAGCTAGCTACGATCCATTTTTAATACCGATGTCTGAGTTTTCTTATCTGTGAAATGATTCTTTACAGAATCAGAGGAAGGACTGAAAGAAAGCTTGATTGTATCAGGTTGGATACACAGTCAGGCCCTGTGTATAACATTATATTGCTATAGTCCCTAAGAAAGAGTTAATATCATTTGTAGCTTCTGAGTTAATACCATCCTTGAAAAGTCTGCAAAAGAAATTGGGTGAAAGGTTTAGATAGCATAAACATTAGTCTTGTTATTAGAAAGATAAGTAAAAGGCAAGTTGTTTACCTAGCTTCACAGTCTCACTGTCTCTGGTCAGAGATATCAAACTATCAGTGTTAGGATTAATTAGAATTAAGGCCTACATAGTCATGCCTGAGAATATATGTATGTCTTTTCATGATTGTCTATGACATGCATGCCTATAGAAAAGTATATTATGAATATTGTTACTTGTAAATAGTTCACTTGTTCTATGTAAAATGACTAGGTATGCACTATCACATACCATATAATTTACTGTTCCTTGTAAACCGCACTTGATACTTGGGAAAGAGTGGTATAGAAATAACTGTTAAATAAATAAATAAATAAATATACATAACACTAGACGTAGAATAGAATATGTATATTATGAATAAAGGTGATGTGAGACATAGAATAATAAAGTGAAATTATGCTGTGTAATGGAATCTTCACCTATAAATAAAGAGGCCTAAAGCTTTGATTTCAGAGTAAATATAGGCAAAAGCCTAGCTTGCTCTCCCAAAGCACTTTGGTCCTGTGTTTATAATACGAGTGTGTTGTATATTATTTACAGATTTGTGTATTATTTAAAGATTATTTATTTATTTATTTATTTATTTATTTAACATTTGCTTCTATACCGCGCTATTAAAATCAGCGCGGTGTACATCAAACAAGCATACTACAATGTATACAAACAACATTGAGTTTTACAGAGAACAGGAAATTGAACATGGGAAGGAAACCAGGGGAACTAAATACATATTAACTCAAACTATGTACAATACTTTAATTTAAATGGGTGTTGCATTAGTTTTGTGAAGCTAACCATTATCTGAGGAGATGATGTGCAGGGGCGGCAGGTATATGGGGGAAGTTTGCAGGTTGTTGGATGTGCTTCTATTACTGGAGGTTTCTGAGTAATATTTTGTGAATAGGTGGAGTTTTAAAGCTTTTCTGAATAGTATGATGCTTTTTATTCCACGGATTTCATGGGGGAGTGCATTCCAGTTTAAAGGGGCAAATAAGGAGAAGGCTCTGTTGGAGGTAGCTTTTGTGCATTTAGTCATTAGGTTGGGGACTGTTAACGTGTTCCGTGCAGTAGATCTTCTGCTTCTATTTTCTAGGGTGCCATGGATTAGCGTGCTGATTGGCGTAGGGGGGTAGTTATTTAGGGCTTTGAAGGTAAGAACCAGTGATTTGTATTGGATCCTGGCGTGGAGAGGTAGCCAATGTAAATCCTTCATGATGGGTGTTATGTGGTCGGATCTTGATGATCCGGAGAGGACTCTTGCGGCTGCATTCAAGGCTAAGCGGAGCGGGTTTAAGGTCGACTGTGGAAGGCCATGAAGAATAATATTCGCGAAATCAACATGTGGAAGGACTAGAGCCTGAAAGGTTGTTCGGTAGTCTGTGAAGTCCAGTAAGTGTCGGAGGTGACGTAGAGTTCTGATCTTATGGTATATTGCCTTTGTGATGTTTTTTATATGCGTTGTCATGTTCAGGTGCTGGTCCAGGGTGATGCCGAGGTAACGAATTGTGGGTTTGGATTTCAACTCTATATTGTTGACTCGTAGAGATGAAGGGGGTGTGAATTTGAGGTTCCTCGTGACAAATAGGACATCCGTTTTGCTGTGATTGATCCGTAAATTCTGGGATAAAAGCCAATCTGTTACTGCTTCGAAGCAATTAATTATTGGGGAGAGCACTGGTTGGTCTATCAAGAATGGCATGTAAAGGAGGATGTCATCAGCGTATGTCATCAGCGTATGCAAGGCATTTTACGTTGAAGGATCAATGATGATCAATGATGATCAATGATCAATTAACTTTCTCCTTGTTTTGTGTGTGGATTTCTGTGACCCAAGAGCCCTATCTGTTATTAGGTGAGGGGGGGTGCAAAGTATCTTTCAGTTTTCATTCGCGGTAGGATTCAACCCTTCAGTTCAGGGTGTTAGTGTGCAGGGAGCCTCTCCCCGCCCACTCCCCACCCTCTGCGGTGTTTATCGCGGCCAGGGACGTTAATGATCGTTGCAAAATGCAATGTGTGTCTTCAAGTCAGTCCTGACTCCTGGCGACCCAGAAGCTCCTGGGTCGCCAGGAGTCAGGACTGATCGTTAAGTAACGTTAAATAATGTTAACACGCGTTAACGTTACATACCACACGTTAATGTTACCTAACGATCATTAACGTTACATAACACACGGTCTGTAAACATACCCCTAAATGTTGGGACTGTGACATGGCAGGATATAAAGGACCCTGTGGTTGTTAGTTTACTTTATCCTAACTAGAAAGACTTTGCAGTAATCTTGGGTCTTCCTGACCTCATTCACCGAACTAGTGGGTAAGATCTGTGTACTATTGGCCCTGTTTACTAAAGGTCTTTTTCCATTTTTTGTCTATGGGGAAAAATGCTTAGTAAACAGGGCCCTATGGCTTTATTTTTGTATACTGCCTAGAGGATGTACTTTAATATATTCCATTCTCCATTACACAATTAAAATTATGAAAGATACAACAACAAAATACAAATACAACTTTAAATACCATGTTGCTAGGCAGCTTGGTAAATGGCAGTTGAATTACAAATTCATGACAAACGGAAAGAAGGGGTTTTTTTTTGGGGGGGGGGATAGGGGAATAAACAGGCTATAGCAGTTGTGTAAGCTGTAGGGTTACTTACAATTGTGAGGGGCAGGCAAAGGACCACACCGTCAGGGTTTTAAATGCCTAAACAGCAGTACCAGGAAAGCCCCAGAAAGTTAGGGTGATACAGGGTTTGAAGAGGTCTGCAAATTTTGGGGGTATTATAGGAGCTGCATGGGCTTGAGTTGCTGGGTGAGTTGTTTTAGTAACCAAAAGAATGGGGCAAATGTAAATCAATCTGAGATCTATAAATTCATAGCTAATCACCATGGTCTCAAATTTTATGCACGGTTATAAGATTGGAAACACTAATCCAGTCCTGATTTGTTTTCATTTCTTGCATGGATATGTAGTTCTTTTTTCCTCAAGTAAAGCATAACTATAAGTCCATGTATCCAATGGGGCAAAACAAGGACTGAATCAACCTGCCTTGATTGATATGAGGTATCTGGTAACCCCCAAAATAGAGTCTACAAAAAATGGAATTAAAATGTTATGAAACCCAAGACCATGAACAAGATGGTAACAACAACAACAAAAGGTAAACATGGAAGGGATACTCCCTTTATGGAGCCTTGGGAGTCTAGTAATCTATACAGTTTCCTGCCTAAAACCAGGCCTTAAAGCCTACAAGAGAAGAAAAAGGAGAAGAGGCAGGAAAAGGAAGTTCATACAAAGAAGCAAGGAAGTACCAGAATGATGGACATGTGTTAGGGGTCCTAGAAAACTAGGTCCAAAAAGATCCAAGATCTATGACTGAGAAACAGATGAAAATTATGTCCTAATGTATTTCTTTTTTGTTCAGTTAACAAGATATTTTGGCCATGAGCACTATCGAATAAAGACCTACCATAAATGAAAAGTCATCTGCTGAGTAAAGTTATGACATTGCTATTTAATGGAGGAGTAGCCTAATGGTTAGAACATTGGCTTGGTAAGCAAGAGACCAGGGTTTGATTCCCACTACCACTCCTTGTGGCCTTGGGCAAGTCACTTAACCCTCCATTGCCTTGGAAAAAAGGCCTGGCAATTTACTTTTGGTCACACTGCTAAGAAAACCCAGAAACAGCTGAGTCGCCAGGAGTAAGCACTGACTCGAAGGCATGCTTTGCATTGCTATTTACCCCCTGCTGATACTGTTTCATATATTCCTATATTGTTTATCTACCACCATGAAGGAATGGTGTGAAGCTTTTCTAGTGTAGATAGAATACTGAGAGAAATTAACTAGGACCAAACAGAAATTAATTTGGGTATCCTTTGAAGCAGAATCAGTTTATTTGAAACACAGTATTAAAGGAATGAACTGACTGAAGATATAACTTAGTTAGATGTTTCAATATTATAACTGTCCTGTTTTGAATGAACACTATAAATATGTATGGTTCGGTTGCACTATACCATTGGAGAATTGATTGTATCTTTCAACTCATGGACTTTTAGAGCCTGATATTCAATTGGGACAGCTATGCACCACTATGGGTCATATGCAGCTCTGACATTGAATATGTGGAGTCATCACACAGCATCCATTGCCGCAGACGTTAACTGGGTATCTGCAATATTGCACCGCTACCTGGTAAAACGAAGCCAGCTTTTGCTTCACCTAGTTTTACCCACAGGTCACTAATCGGATAGCAATAATGCTGCTATTCGATTAGCGAATGTCGTAGCCCACGACACTCCCCAGAATGCCCATGACACGCCTTGATGCAGTTAGCATCGGAGTATATTCACGACACTCCCCAGAATGCCCATGACGCGCCTTGATGCAGTTAGCATCGGAGTATATTCACGACACTCCCCAGAATGCCCATGACGCGCCTTGATGCAGTTAGCATCGGAGTATATTCACGACACTCCCCAGAATGCCCATGACGCGCCTTGATGCAGTTAGCATCGGAGTATATTCACGACACTCTCCAGAATGCCCATGACGCGCCTTGATGCAGTTAGCATCGGAGTATATTCACGACACTCCCCAGAATGCCCATGACGCGCCTTGATGCAGTTAGCATCGGAGTATATTCACGACACTCCCCAGAATGCCCATGACGCGCCTTGATGCAGTTAGCATCGGAGTATATTCACGACACTCCCCAGAAAGCCCATGACGCGCCTTGATGCAGTTAGCATCGGAGTATATTCACGACACTCCCCAGAATGCCCATGACGCGCCTTGATGCAGTTAGCATCGGAGTATATTCACGACACTCCCCAGAATGCCCATGACGCGCCTTGATGCAGTTAGCATCGGAGTATATTCATGACACTCCCCAGAATGCCCATGACGTGCCTTGATGCAGTTAGCATCGGAGTATATTCACGACACTCCCCAGAATGCCCATGACACGCCTTGATGCAGTTAGCATCGGAGTATATTCACGACACTCCCCAGAATGCCCATGACGCGCCTTGATGCAGTTAGCATCGGAGCATATTCACGACACTCCCCAGAATGCCCATGACGCGCCTTGATGCAGTTAGCATCGGAGCATATTCACGACACTCCCCAGAATGCCCATGACGCGCCTTGATGCAGTTAGCATCGGAGTATATTCACGACACTCCCCAGAATGCCCATGACGCGCCTTGATGCAGTTAGCATCGGAGTATATTCACGACACTCCCCAGAATGCCCATGACGCGCCTTGATGCACTTAGCATCGGAGTATATTCACGACACTCCCCAGAATGCCCATGACGCGCCTTGATGCAGTTAGCATCGGAGTATATTCACGACACTCCCCATAATGCCCATGACGCGCCTTGATGCAGTTAGCATCGGAGTATATTGTGGCATCAGTTGGGGATATTCAGCGGAATTAATCACGTTAGCGTCATTGAATATCCAGTTCAGTGGCATACATGGCATACAGGTCAGCAAACCGTGTAAATGCCTTTAGAATTTCAGGCCCGTCATACTTTAAATATTTGACTATTTTAGAAGAAGGTTAATTTAATTGATCATTAAAGTGGATGGTATACTGAACAGAGATTTTATATCTCATGTTTAACTAAATTGGTCCTACACATAGAATTGATAAAAATGGTCTATTAATATGAATAAGAAAATAAAACAGACAAGATTGCAAACTGGAGGAAACTCTAAAAACAAACTGCATATCCCTAATGCATTATGTTTGGGGGGGGGGGGGTTGGGGGGGAGGGGGGATTTGGTCTATTAGCCCTGTTATACTTTCATTGTTGCATGCTTTGGTTTCCATTTCTTAATTGTTTTGTTTTTTCAGTTATGTTGTATCTCTCATTTGGTTTTCTTGTCATATTTATTTATAAAATTCTTAAATAAGAACTGTCATGAAGACTGATTTTGAGTAGGTGTATAGGTTGTTGTTGTTGTTGTTAAGTGTCATCGAGTCAGGATTTGGGATATGCACAATTTCCTAGGTATTTGACAAATGCTTTGTTGCCTGCAGAGTCTTTTCTAAAATACATCTAAGAATACAAGTCTAACAAGAACAGGCTTTGAACATGTAAGTACTGGCATTTACAGTCTACATGTGTGTCAGGACTTACATGTATAAATGCTGAGTTTCACAAACAGTATGTCCAAGTAAAAGCAATTAAGGAACCAATGGAAATCTTGTTGTTGTTAAGTGCCATCAAGTCTGTGTTATTGTGACCTTCTGGATAGTTGTCCTAAACTGTGATTGGTCTTCAGTCAGGTGGCTCATTGTTGACAGTGGCACCCATAACTGCTATTATTGTATTGATCCATCACATTGTTGGCCTTCTTCTTTTTCGTTGACCTTTTACCTTACCAAGCATGATGTCTTCCTCTAATGATCTCTGCCTTTGCATCATGTGTCCAAAGTATGAAAGTCAAAGTCTTGTCAACGGAGCTTCTAAAGAAAGCTTAGGTTTGATCTCCTCTAGTACTGACTGGTTTGCTCTTTGGGCAGTCCATGGGATACACAGTATTCATCGCAGCATCATAATTCAAAGGCATACATTTTCTTCCTGTCTATCTTTTTCACTGTCCAACTTTCGCATCCATATGACGTTATTGAAAATACCATGGCATGAATGAGTCAAATCTTTATATGGCAAGAGACATCTCTGCTCTTGAGAATCTTGTCTAGGTCCTTCATAGCCATTCTGCCAAAAACAATGCGTCATTGGATTTCTTGACTGCTTGTCTTTTCTTGATTGTTCATCCATGTAAATTAAAGTCTACTGTTTCACTTTCTTCTCTTAATGATTTTGCCAGGTGTCAGGATCTTTGTCAAGCAATAGGGCGTTCACATACACAGCGCCAATCCAATGGAACCAACTACCACATGAATTGAGACTCACAAGCAGCCTGAGTGAATTCAGACGAAAACTTAAAACATATCTGTCACAACAAATTTTAATTGTTAACCATGGAAAATTTAAACTAAACAGACAAAATATTATTCCAAATTAATTATTTATTATATGAAGGTTAAATGTTTTGAAATTTAATGCTTTATCATAAAATTACATGAAGAAGAGTTGCCATGAAAGCAGTTTTTGCATGCAGTTGATGAACACAGTAAAGTACTACAGTCATTTGCATGAGACACAGACAATTTCTGAATGTTCTTTGCAAACATTGCACTTGCAGGAGGTGCAAACTATGTTGATTTTCTTGTCTTTTTCTCTGAAACAGCAGTGACATCTTGCCCTTTTCTTTGGGATCCCGACATTGCAAACAGCATCAGTGGCTTCTTCAATGCTGGAAGAAGTCTCGCTGCAATTACTCTGAAGCAGCTGCTTTCCTAATTCCAAGAGGAATAGATGACATCTGTGCTTTGACTTGGACTTCCATTCTGGATTTAGTGACATCCAAACAATGAAGACGTTCAAAGCACTGATGTCCAACATGTTGTAGAATGTCACTAGCCAGCGTCTTGTCATTCGTTATGTGGTATACGTGCGCAACATTTGATCTGCCGTATCTACTCCACCTTTACTAGAATTATAGTCCAAGATCATGCATGGTTTTTTGTCTGGATGTGTGTTATCTACTTCTTGATCATGCAAACTGCTCAGAAGAACAACCGCTTTTCCTTTCTTCGGGCAATAGAAAACCACAGTGGCGTCATTGCGAAAGGCAAACAGTGAAGTGAATACCTCTCAGCCCTTTGCTGTTACAAATTCTGGAGATAATTCTTTTCTGTTCTTTTGAATTGTCCCCAAAAGTGTCATTTGTTTTTCTAGCAATTTTCATGACAGGGATAAACTGCAGAAGAAATTGTCAACAGTAACATTTCTGCCAGATTGCGTCAATCCTTCAGTGAGTTGCAGCACAACCCTTTCACCCTGATTCTGTTCCCTGTTTTGTCCGAGTTCCCTTCCTGTATATACTTGAAGATGCAGAACATATGACGTTGCAGTGTCACACAACATCCATAGCTTTATGCCATATTTCCCAGGTTTGCTGGGAATATATTGCCTGCACGGAACACGGCCACGAAATGTAAGCAGTTGATCATCCACGGTAACATTTTTACCAGGAACAAAGGCGTCACTTAGAGTTGCTTCCCAGGTATCAAAAATGTGTCTGATTGGAGCAAGCTTATCCATGCCTCGTTGTTCATGTCTGTTGGTTGCATCATCAAATCTGAGAGCACAAGAAAATTGCTGAAAACGATTACGGGCCATATTTTTGCCAAAAACAGAACGACCATCTTCAAGGTTCCACAACTGACTTCGTGACTTGTACACGCCTGAGAGGATCAGAAGTCCAAGAAAATGTTGAAATTCTCCATCTGTCAAATCTTTCCAGGTGTCGTCATAAATGTGTCTTCCTTGTTTGCTCGTCCACATCATGATTTCATTCAATAAGTTCTTCCTCATGAACAAGTGGAATGCTGCGAGAGGGCCATCAACATTTCGTACAGCATACCTTGTAGGATCTTGTTGTACGGGCATGACATTTGCTCTGGCATATCTTCCAGCAGCTTGCTTTATAGGTTTCCTGTTCCATGATGTGGCATCCTTAGATACATAGGCTTCAATGGCAACATTTGTGCTTATAGTTGATGACCTCTTAGCTCCTCTATGACCACAACTAAGATTCCTCACAGATGATACTGACACCGAGGACTCCTGCCTTCTTCCCCATCCAGCACAGCCTCGACCTTTGCCTTGACCTGTAACTTGACTCTTTGCTGCAGGCAATATTACTGGCTCAACATCAGTCTCACATTCACTTGGCGACCAACTGCTGTCACCATCTGAATCATGACTGTCATCATCAGATTTATCGCCCAAACTTGGCTGATATGCTTCTTCGCTTGCTGAATATGCTGCATCATCAGACGACTCAGAGCCGTCACTGTCAGCATCTCGTTGCAATATTTCTCTTACTTGGGCAGCTGAATACTTTCATTTTGACATCATAAACAATAACCTAAAATAAATAAACAAAGATAAAGTTGAATAAAACGCAAAGCAGTTTTACTATAGGTTACAATAATCGTGATGAATGAGCTGAAAGCCTTTAGATTTCATCGGAAATAATGAGAGAACGTATGATATCAATTACAGAAAATGTGTAATTTTCATAAAATACGGGTACAAAAAAGAAATGATACATAATTAATTATAAATACCTTTGTCAGATCAAAAAATTCACAAAACTGAAAATTGTATCATGATCCAAACGGGACGTAAGCAACTGGGGTCAAAAATAACCCCACTGGTACTCTGTGCTGCAATTCATCACTAGCGTCACCTAGCGGATGAAAATTATTCCTCTCATGGCGCAATATAAAGTGTAATGAGGAAGATCCATCCTTTGCCTTAAAAACACAGGATTCTGTGAGAACTAGGTCAGAAGCTGACAGGCAGGCAAGCCATATGAGCAGTAGTTGTCAGGGGCAATGTAAACAAACACAGCCACGAGGTTTGCAACCCTGCCCAACTAGCAAGGAATCCCTAGTTCCTAATAGCTTTCACCTGAGTAGAGGAAGGGCTAATCAGCATTATAAGAAACACTCAGGAAAGCCAGAGCAGGCAGAACGGGGAGAACGGAGAAGCCAGGCAGAACAGCGAAGCCAGCAGCCAGAAGCAGAGGAATCAGAGAACAGCTGTGAATGTTCATCTGCTGTGACGCAGTTTGAAACTCAGAGGCAAAGTTCTGTCCAGAGTGAACGGAAGCCTGAAAGAGTGAAACAGTATGTATCTGGGAGCTGTGAGCTGGAAAGTGATTCTGAAGCAGATTTAAGGAAGTTTACTGGCAGCAGAAATATCTGGAGGGTTAATGCTCAAAAGCCTCGTAGGAAAAGTCCAAGGTGGGTGCCGTGCTGTGAAAGCCAACCGAAGGATTTTACTAGAGAGCTAACGTGGGAGCATTTACAAGTCCCTGAAAGGGAGAGGTATTCTATAGAAGATGTGTGCATGTCTGAAGAGGAAGTGTTTGAAAGACCTAAACCTCAGAGAAGGATTCACAGAGTAAAGACCTGTGTTGACAAGGGAGAACAATTCCTTTATTCACTGCCAAAGCCTGAAGTTAGAACAAACAGATATTCTAAAGGGAAAAGTTCCTATACGAAGGTATGTTCTGAATATCCTGAATGGGGGGTCTCTCCTCTCTCACACTCTGTTAAATATGGTAGCAGCAATTACAGCCCTAGAGAGAGCTGGTCAGATAAGCTCCGTGACGAGACATTGCAAGGAGATTTACAAACGTTGTGTAGCAAGGAAAACGTTTGTCCTTATGAAAGTGGGCATGAACCCATGGTCATTGATTATGCTAGTGAAAGCTCATGTGATGATCCAATGGACTGTACGTTAATTATCTCAGACAAAATTACCTCTTTATGTTAAAGCAGTGATTGTGCATTGCTGGAGCCTAGCAGTGAAAGTCAAGAGTGCCTGTTTGTCTACAGAGGATTTATGTGCTGAGTAATTGTGTTCTTATGCCTATCATTTAACTAAGAAGCAAGAAGAAGTTATTATTTCCTTTATAACATGCCAGAGAGTATGGCTTTATTGTCTTAAGTTCCTGTGTTGTGCATTTGAGAAATCCGACCCCGGGAGGGGAAATAAAACCCTAATTTACCTGAACCACTCGTGTCTACAACTACTTATTCTTCCTAAACATCATCAGGCAGACAGACCTGCTACCCTAGGCAGTAGCCTGCCCACCTGGTGGTGACAAAAGAGAATATTGACATGTGAAAAGTCATAAAAAGATTGCATTCTTCAACAACTAGTTTCCGAGATACGTGCTGTGAAACTTGCAATGGGGTCACTTTTGACCCCATCGGTACTCCCAGGGTTAAACAGGTAGGGAGGAACTATGCAGCCTGGTTTTATGTTTGCTGATTTTGAACCATTCTGTTTCTCCTTGTTCCGTTCGAACTGTTGCTTCTTGATCAATGTAAAGGTTGTGCAAGAGAAAAATCAGGCGTTCTGGTATATCCATGCTTCTTAATGTGGCCCGGTTTCTCATGGTTTATACAGTCAAAAGTCTTTCTGTAGTCTATAAAACACAAATACCTTTGTCTTTTCAAGGATTCATCTCACATTCGCAATGATGTCTCTCATTCCTCGCCTTTTCCTGAACCCTGCTTGCACTTCAGGAAGCTCTTGTTCCAGGTTTGGTTGTAGTCTCTGCTGAATAATCTTATGAGGATTTAAACACCAGAGAATGGGCAGATCTGTCCCCTGAATCACTGGTGCAAGTGAGCAGTTATTTATGAATTTATTTATTAGTATTTGGCTCATGCCTTTGCAGTGGTAGTTCAAGGTTAGTTATATTTAGGTACCTAGGTATTTCCCTGTTCTCAAAGGGATCACAATCCAAGTTTGTACCTGAGGCAATGGAGGGTTACGTGGCTTGCCCAAGGCCACAAGGAGTGTCAATGGGATTCAAACTCTCATTTTTCCACATCCAGGCTGCTTCCCTAATCACTAGGCAACTCCTCAGCAGCTGTAAATGCTGACCTGGATTTTTTAAGGTATTTATGTATTGTAAAATAGGAAATTTATGCAAAATTTTCTGGGCCTCCCAAAACATATCCATATATCCTTGTGGAAGGACTGAATGGAAGAGTCTACATTTTTTGCAGATGACAAAATTTGCAACAATGTGGACAATTTTGAGGGAGTGAACAACATGAGGAAAGATCTAAAAACACTGGAAGGATGCTCTAATGTTTGGCAGTTAAGATTTAATGCGAAGAAGTGCAGAGTCATGCACTTGGAAATCAGAAACCCAAAGGAATCATATCTGATTGAAGGAGAGAGGTTGGTGTGCATGGACCAGGAGAGGGACCTCGGAGTACTAGTGTCTGAGGATCTCAAGGTGGCAAAACAATGCAATAAGGTGGTAGCCAAAGCCAGAAGGATGCTGAGCCGCATACAGGGTGGAATAACCAGCAGAAAGGAGGAGGTACTAATGTCTCTGTACAAGTCACTAGTGAGGCCTCATTTGGAGTATTGTGTTCAGTTTTGGACACTATTTCACAAAGGATATAAAAAGGCTTGAAACGGTTCAGAGAAAGGTGACCAAAATGATTTGGAGCCTGCACCAGAAGATGCATGAGAAGAGACTCGAAGACCTAAATACAGTATGTACACTCTGGAGGAGAGGTGGGAGGACAGGGGAGATTAAGTATTTAAAGGTCTGTATCATACTGTAAGGGCATCAATAAACAAACAAAACTTTTTCAAAGATGGTGAAGCTGTAAAACTAGAGGGTATACAATGAAGCTGCAAGGTGGAAAACTTAAATCGACATTAGGAAATACTTTTTCACTGAAAGGGTGGTGGATGCTTGGAATGCCCTCCTGATAGAAGTGGTGGGGACAAATAAAGTGATGGAATTCAAAATGGCATAGGACAGACACAGTGGATCCCTTTATATCCCTTTATTGGCCCTGCCCTCTGGAATTCCCTTCCTACCTCCCTCCGTTTGGAACCCCATCATCCTTCTTTCGAACGTGACTTAAAAACTCTTCTCTTCTCCCTTGCCTTCAACCTTCCCACCCCCTTTGTGTGAATCTCCTTCTCCTGGTCTATACCTTTTCTCTTTCCCAATCTCTCTCTTCTGTCCTTTGAAATATTGTAATTTCCTTTCAATTTTCTGGCCTAGTGCCTCACTCTGTTAATTTGTATATTGTACACCGCTCTGATTAATTTAGAAGGGCGGTTAATCAAGTAAATAAACATAAACATAAATCAAACCAAACTTAAATATCTTTTATACTTCAATAAATAATGGGGCTCCACTGGCTTCCAATTCCAGCTGAGTAAGATACAAGATAATAATGACGACGTTTAAATTAATGCATAACATAGCCCCATCGCACCTTTCCACACTCATCAAAGTACAACCGCCGAACAGAAATAGAAGAACTCCCAACTAAAATATACTAAAAGTACCCCACACTATATGCAACACCAAACAATCTACGAGCAACAGAGCATTCACATACATAGCCCCCCTACAATGGAATCTTCCAGATACATTAAGAGGAAACAAGGACCTTTAATCATTCCGCAAGGGTCTAAAAACGCACCTATTTCGAGAGTATTACAACAATACCTAGTCCATTTTCCTGTTTCTCCACCTACTTTCCTCCTTCCCCCCTCCTTCCTTTATGGTCCCCTGTCCCTCTACTCTACTCTTCCCCCATAAAACTAATTTCTAGTTGATGTTTGTACCGATTCGTTTTCACCAGTAAGAACATTACTGTAAATCCTCTCTGTAAATAATTACAGCAGTCTGTCATTGTACTACTTCATGTAAATAGTTTGAAGCATCCCCCTCACTCAACTGTTCTTTGTATAAAGTTCTAAACCTTGTTACATGTAATTGTTATAGTTCATCGTTATAACATAAACCGCCCCTGATCTCTGGAAGGTGCGGTATAAAAATGTATGCAAATAAATAAATCGAGGGGGCCTGACCTGCACGGAGCAGCAGTTACAACCACTCCAGACACCTTACTGGGCAGACTAGATGGAACATACTGGTCTTTATCTATGTTACATCCCCCTGAAAACTGAAGGTGCTCTGGATCTATACATGGGTCCACCAAAAAACAGTAAGCTGCCACGTGGGCAACAAGGAACCAGTCAAGAAACGTGGCAGGTAGTTCCAAAGTTGCCTTTATTGTTCCACGGATCAAGTGGAACAATAAAGGCAACTTTGGAACTACCTGCCACGTTTCTTGACTGGTTCCTGGATCTATACATGTACATAGCTTGCACTGATCATTTGCAAGTTTAACTGACACTATTTACATAGGTAAACACTGTGAAATCCTTCTAAAATGATCTCTGTCATCAGCTTATTTAAGTGTCATTAATTCCTCCGCTTATACTGGGAACTGCATTGGGCTACATTCACAAAGTGTTCAGGAAATGTGTTGAAACTAATAAATGAGCCTGTGTGCTATTTTCCCCCACCCCGCCGCTCATACAAAAAGCAGGTGGAAAGTATGTGGGTATTTTTATCATACATCTCTTCTAGCTGATTTTCAAAGAAAAACTGCAAGGTAATTTCTTTTAAAGAGTGCACGCTTTTAAAGCAGCCAATATACTCAAACTATGGGATCAATATTCACAGGGCCAGTAAGACATGCAGGAGACCATGCCGGGGGGCTGCAAACCAGCTTGCAGGCTATGGCTTCTTCAGCTTGAGGTAGGCTTGGGGCCAAGGGGGCCACCCCCTAACATGGGCCCTGAATATTCAGCTGCTGTGGCCAGATTTTTAAGCAATAGTAGAAAATTTGGGGGTGGTGGGGGGTCCATCCATCTGTTTGTCTGTCCATATGCCTTAACCCTTTCAAGGCGTACTTTAAATTTTTAATCTACATTCTGCAGCCGGGTTAATTTTTGCATATTTCAGGAAAATTGTACCCGTCTTATTCAATATGTTCTAATAGTGATTTTCCTTCTGCTATGGTCATGTATTATATACCATTTGATAGCATGTAGATAGTCATGGCCTAATGGGAGACAGCCAACATGGCTTTAGACAAGGAAGATCTTGTCTTACTAATCTGTTATGTTTTTTTGAAAGTCTGAATAAACAGGTGGACAAAGGTGAGTCGGTTGATATAGTGTATCTAGACTTTCAGAAAGCCTTTGACAAGATCCCTCATCAGAGACTTTTGGCAAAACTAGAGTCATGGGATAGGAGGCAGTGTACTACTGTGGATCAGGAACTGGTTAAAAGATAGAAATCAGAGGGTTGGGCTAAATGGCCAATTTTCCCAATGGAGAAAGGTGAATAGTGGGGTACCCCAGGGATCTGTGCTGGGTCCGCTGCTTTTTTATTTATTTTATTTATTTATGCTTTTCTTCTATACCGCTTTTTCCAAAGATCAAAGGCGGTTTACATTTAACATATAATGAACATGGTTTTACATGGAACAGTGTTTTTCATAACTATGTACATTTAACTTTTCATGAACTTTTCATAACTATGTACAATTAACTTTTCATGAACAATAACATGGAACAGTGGGGTTTTTTTTGTTTTCTTTTCCATAACTATATACAATTAACATTGGCTAGTAATGTTGTAACTATTTACATTAATCATTCATTATTAATCATAGTTTGTAAGGATTGCTTTTTCTTAAGTATATTGAGGTTTGAGGCTTTTTGATCTGTGGTTAAGGAGGATTGTTATGGAGGTGCAGTGTGCGGGATGGAGGGGATTCATTAAGATTTATAAAGTGTTCTGTAAACAGATATGTTTTTAGTTCTTTCCGGAATGTCAGGAGATCTTTTATTTTGCGGAGGCTGAGCGGAAGTTTATTCCATAGGGTGGGGGCTGCGTATGAGACTGTTCTTGAGCTTGTGGGTTTTTTTGTTTTTCGGATGGATTTGTTTATGTCTAGTGAGTGGGTTGTGTTTTGCCTGCGGGTTCTAAGTTCCTTTGGAGCATGTATCAGGGTGGTTAGATGTGAGGGTGAGATGCCGTTGATAAGTTTAAATGTGGTTAAGAGTATTTTGTACGATATTCTACTATTTATGGGAAGCCAGTGTAGTTCGGCGAGGATGGGAGTTATGTGGTCAGTGAGGCGGGCTTTTGCTGTTACTCGAGCACAGATGTTTTGAGCTCGTTGGAGTATATTGGTATTTGTGAGAGGGAGGCCGATAAGTAGACTATTACAATAGTCGAAGTGTGGGGTGATGAGTGTGCTGATAACAGATCTAAAGTCATGTGTGTCTAGTAGTGGTCATAGGTGTTGAATGGTCCTAAGTTTATAGAATATGGTTTTCACTGTTTGTTTTATGTGAGGGAGCATACTAAGTGTGTGATCTATTATGATGCCTAGGTATTTTACTTCTTTTTTAACTGGGATTATTGTGTTGTTAATTGTTATGGTTTCAGGGAGAGTAGTGTCTGGTTTTCTTGATACGAACATTGCTTCAGTTTTTTTTAGGTTGATGCTGAGGTTATTATTTTCTAGCCAAGTATTTGCTTCACTGATACAGTCTAGTAAGTTTTGGTAGGTGGGATTATTTGTGTTTATCGGTAGGGTGAGCATGATATCGTCTGCGTATATGTAGTGGTTGACTTTATATTTTTTAAATATATTTGTGATGGGTTGAAGATACAGGTTGAAAAGGAGGGCTGATAGGGCCGAGCCCTGTGGAATACCTTGTCCTTGTGTGAAGGGTTCTGAGGTGTTTTGGCCTAATCTAACGCGTATCGATCGGTTTGTGATGTATGATATAAACCATTGCAGAATTGTTCCTCCTATTCCTAGGTTTAGGAGTCTGTTAATGAGTGTGTTGTGGTGGACATTGTCAAAGGCACCAGCTATATCAATGCTTTTTGACATATTCATAAATGACCTGGAAAGAGGAATAACAAGTGAGGTTATCAAATTTGCAGATGACACAAAACTATTTAAAGTTGTTAAAACCCAAGAGGATTGTGGAAAATTGCAAGAGGATCTTGATAAATTGGAAGACTGGGCATCAAAATGGCAGATGAAATTTAATGTGGACAAGTGCAAAGTTATGTACCTAGGGAAGAACAACCCAAACTATGGTTACACAATGCAAGGTTCCACATTAGGAACCACCACCCAGGAAAAAGATTTAGGCATCATTGTGGATAACATGTTAAAACCCTCGGCCCAGTGTGCAGCGGCAGCCAAGAGAACAAATAGAATGCTAGGTATCATAAGGAAAGGAATGGAAAATAAAACAAAAGATATTATAATGCCTCTATACCGTTCCATGGTGAGACCGCACCTTAAATATTGTGTGCAATTCTGGTCGCCGTATTTTTAAAAAGATATAGCGTTATTAGAAAAGGTTCAGAGAAGAGCCACCAAAATGGTAAAGGAGATGGAAGGATACTCCTATGAAGAAAGGCTAAAAAGGTTAGGGCTCTTTAACCTGGAAAAGAGAAGGCTGAGGGGAGATATGATAGAAGTCTATAAATTAATGAATGGAGTGGAACGGGTAAACGTAGATCGATTGTTTACGTTATCAGAATATAGAAAGACTAGGGGACATACAATGAAGCTACAGGGTAAACTATTTAAGACTAATAAAAGAAAATATTTTTTCACTCAACGTGTAATCAAACTCTGGAATTTGTTACTGGAGGATGTAGTAAAGGCTGTTAGTGTAGCTGGATTTAAAAAAGGTTTGGACAAGTTCCTGGAGGAAAGGTCCATAAACCATTATTAATGGGGACCTGGGAAATCCACTGCTTGCCCCAATACAAACATTGTGGAACCTGTGTCTTTTGGGGAAACTGCTAGGTACGTATGACCTAGATTGGCCACTGTTGGAAACAGGATACTGGGCTTGATGGACCTTGGTCTGACCCAGTATGGCATATCTTATGTTGTTATGTTGTTATGTTCTTAATATTTAGTCAGAATTTTGGATCCGAAGAGTTTTGGGCTTGGCCTGGAAAGGGTTAAAGAGCAGAAACTAAAGAGCTGGTGGGAGTTCCCAAGTCCCACTGGAAAGAAGAGAGCTGCAGCTGTGCCCCGATAAGCCAGTATGAGTTGCATGAGCCCAATCATCAGAAAGATAGTAGGAATGGTATTGAAGTAGGTGCTGCATGAAGAAGGAAAGGGTGCATGATGGGGCGGAGCACAAGGGAAACAGTGGGGATATGGGAGTAAAACATAGACACATGACGACAGAAAAAGACCACATGGCCTATCTAGTCTGTCCTTCCATATCAACTACAATAGTCCCCTTTTTTCTCTTTAGAGATCCTCTGTGCCTCCCATGCTTCCTTGAATTCAGCTACTGTCCGTGTCTGTACCACTGGGAGACTATTCCATGGATCCATCACTCTCCGTAAAGAAATATTTCTGCATATCTCTCCTGAATCTACCCCCTTTCACCCTCATCCCATGTCCACTGTGATAAGGAAGCTTATCATAGCTCAGGAAGGAGCTATAGTAAAGGTGAAGTGACTCTGAACAAGCAACCTGTCAGTTCTGGTAGAAATAAGAAAACATAATTTTTCCATAAAAGACTACCAGTCCCAGAATGCACCAGGTTTCCAACAGCCATTAGAGGAGCTGAAGTGGGGAAACGTGTGTTCAATCAGGAGGGCTATGAGGTAATCCCTAAGCACTCATCTCAAAGGGCAGGGCCTGATTTAGCACAGCTGCGCTGTGCTAGGGTGGAGCACTCATCTAAGCAGAATAAAGCTAGAGTTTATTCTACAGAGAATTATCTTCATGATCTGGGACAGCTTCATCATCTGGAGGATCATCAGAAGCAGAAGCCAGAGAGGACGGACAGAGAGGGCAAGAAACCCTTTGGAAGAAAGAAGAGAAAAGCATTTGGGAGGTCTAAAGGAGTCCAGAGCAGTACGTATACTGGAAGGCATTCCAAAGGCCCGCATACACCATTGGACTGGGGAAAACCAGAGGAGTGGTGCTGCAGAGCTAGGAATCTCCAGACGGTACCTGTGAGGGAGACGGCTGCACTTGGAAGGGACCCTAAGACCCGTGCCAGAAGGTATGTGAAGAGAGATCCAGTGTCCAGGGATCTGGATTGGAAGGCTGGACATAAGAACTGGACTACATACTGGCCAGGCTATTTAGAAAGGAACTCTAACAGCAATGGAAGCTCAGGTATGAACACTGATCTATGCCCTAGCTATATCCTTGAAAGACAGCAGGAAAACAAGTATTCTCCTGAGAGTGCTCCATTGAGAAATTCCTCTGTGCCAATCCATGATATTGAACCCATGATTGTTGAAGAAGGGGGAGAGGTTGGAGATGCAGGCTGTGAGTACATGGATTGCTCTCTGTCTAAACTCCTTTGGTAATTTACTGTTACAAAGTACAACAACCATCACAAAGAAATACAAACTTGTTCTTTAAATCTACTCAGAAAAGCTCCTGAGTAGGATTTGAGCCAGGCAGTAGAAAGTAAGCCAGCTAAGGGGTTTCAGCTGGATAACTGCTAGCAATTGAGCCTTACCTAATTGCTTGTGAGCTCTGAAGGAATCACTTCTGAGTCTATGTGTGAAGATATAAGAAGTTAACCTGAAAAGAACAGTTTTTCCCTTCTTTGTGGGTTTGCTTGTTGTTTGATGCACTGCTAAGAAAATATTAGCTAGAGCCTACAGAAAGGACCATTCTGTTACCATCCTGGTCTTTATTCTTTTGATTTGATTGCCTGACAAGTTCAGCTGTTGTTTTCCTGATTTTGTTTTTCTAAGTTTAACACTGAAAGCAAGTATCCTGTTTTATGTGCTACCAAGCATATCTGTGTTGGGAGAAATAACCCCATAAATAAATATCTTATTGGCTTTACACTCAAGCACAACTAATTATTTTGAACGGCTGTTTCTGGAATGAATGCAATCCCTTGCAAATCATATTAATATATGCCTTTGCCAAGACTGTGAACATTCTCACCCAGGCACCCGTCTGACACCACTCATAACAGAGCTTGCTTTCAATCAGAAACACTTTCACCATTGGTAAGCACTAAGTCCAGTATGGCCCCTTCACATGTGGGTTCCATTACCAGTTGCCTGAATAGTTCTCCCTGTAGAGAATCCAGGATCTCCTTACTTCTAGATGATACTGCAGCAGGAATGTGCCAATCAACATCTGGCATATTGAAATCTCCTATCAGTAGCACTTCCCCTTTCCTGGCAATACTGAGTATGTCTTCATTTAACTCTCTGTCCACCTCTTCCTCCTGTGACGGAGGACTGCATATCACGCCAATGCAAATAGAAGAGAGGAGTGGAGCAAAACAGAAGGGGCATGGTTAGGAAGAAAGGGGCAGGGAATAAGAGAAGGGCAGAGTGAGAGAAGGAACTGAGAAGAAAAATGGAGTGCAAGATGGGAGAGAGGAAGGGAGGGAGAGAGTGCAAGGCTAGATGCAGTGAAGGAGAGAGTGCAAGGTTGAATATTTATTTAACAGATTTTTTTTTATACCACATTCATTATCATTAAGACAAAGTGGTTTACAAATAATATATTAAGGGGGTCGTTCCAAACCACAAATAGCTGGGATGTACGTCCAGCTTGGATGTCCAACCCCCGCTATTCACGGGGACTCGATTTCAGCACTAGAGCGTCCCGCATGTACAAGGTTGTTGTGAGGGGAGCTCTGGACGGGGGCGGAGGCAGGCCCACAGCCCTGGACGTCCGGGGAAGCAAAGATGGATGGACACTTAGTCCACCTCAGAGGTAGAATAAGTCCTCCTGAGGCCAGCAGTCAGCACCGGAGGACACCCACGATGAGGTGAATAGCATCAGAGAATACCCCTCTGCTGGATTCCAGCCCTGGTAGGCCTCTCTGGGGTTCGGGCGGCGGGAAAAAGCTGTTTTTTGGGGTTTCGGGGCTGTGACGAGATGCCAAGGCACCAGGGCTCCAGCAAGAGCATACAGAGTGTCACAGCCCCTCCTAGTAGCAGCATGCAGAAAGGAGAGGGCGGACACTTATTGTTGGTTGAAGAAGGAAAAACCTTTCTAGACCCGTTGCATCATGGTCTTTGTAGTCTCACTTCATAAAGAAATAGTTGTGAGCCTTGTGCAGGGTTAAACTTAAATGGTTTTTATTCCCTTTGTTGCGCAAAGGTTCTCCAGAAAGACAAAAACAGAATGTACCTTACTTCAGGGTTTATGCCAAAATATTTACAAAGTCAGTAACTGTTACAGGCGCTTCGCAGTTCTTTGCATTCAAACAGGTTTTCAACACCAAGAGGAAAAACAAATACAAAAACTTCTTCTTTCAGCTTAGCAAAAACAAAAAGATATGTCAGTAGTATAGTACTGTTGTCAGTATTCTAAACTGTACCTGCATAACACATTGTCAGTAGTATAGTACTGTTGTCAGTAATCTAAACTGTACCTGCATAACACATTGTCAGTAGTATAGTACTGTTGTCAGTATTCTAAACTGTACCTGCATAACACATTGTCAGTAGTATAGTACTGTTATCAGTAATCTAAACTGTACCTGCATAACACATTGTCAGTAGTATAGTACTGTTGTCAGTATTCTAAACTGTACCTGCATAACACATTGTCAGTAGTATAGTACTGTTGTCAGTAATCTAAACTGTACCTGCATAACACATTGTCAGTAGTATAGTACTGTTGTCAGTATTCTAAACTGTACCTGCATAACACATTGTCAGTAGTATAGTACTGTTGTCAATATTCTAAACTGTACCTGCATAACACATTGTCAGTAGTATAGTACTGTTGCCAGTATTCTAAACCACACATACACTCACATTGATAGCAACCCCTTACAGTCACCAATACCTTTAACTATAACTGCACCCACATTGATATTAACTTTAACTGTCACCAGTCTAACACCTCACCCAAAATGCAACTTATTAACCTCGACAAATGTAAAATTATACTAATTAGTATCTTATTAACAGTACTAATAACCTTTGCCCAAAGCTTACATAACAATAATGTTAAAAATATCCCCATCATACACAGTTTCACACGAAACAACCCACCTTCATGGCACCAACACATAGTACATCATCCCAAAATAAACCACCATAGATTAATTCACATAAAATATTCCTCACCCCCTCAATCAACAAACACTAAGATATGCAAAAATTTAGAATCATTAACAACAATATTAATTAATGCAAGGTCAATGAAAAATAAGTTACCTATTTTCACAGAAATCCTAGACAACCAAAAACCAGATATACTATGTGTAACAGAAACATGGCTGTCAGACACAGACAACGTTTACCTAAATCAACTAAACAACAATAACTATGACATCTTCTACACACATAGAACCCACAAAAAAGGTGGTGGAGTACTAATAATGTCAAAAAAAGAACTAAAAGCCAAAAAACTAACATCGAACCTACACACCAACATAGACACCCTCATTGTGAAAATTGGCAACATAACAATTTGCCTAATTTACAGGCCTCCAGACAAACAGTCAGAGAAATTAGACTCTCTAATTGACTATTTAAGTTCCTCCACTGAGCAAAATCCAATCATAATGCTCGGAGACTTTAATATCCCCTCATTACCTGCTGCACATGCCTCCCTCTTCTTAGAATCAACAATAGACATGGATTTTCACCAAATAATAAACACCAGTACGCATGAAAAAGGTAGTATCCTTGACATGGTATTCCTACCTAAAGCACTCTACCAACTCTATAACCCAACATCCCTCAATTGCACAATGACCCCATGGTCAGATCATTACCTTATCAATTTTAATATCACAATAAATAACACAACAGTTAAACGAATACCAACTAATGCACCTACCTCAAGATTTAAAAAATACAATGAAGAAGAATTCCTTGACCTAATAATCCCCAATTTATCAACCCCACCACTAAACCTAGATACAGCAGTAATGAACTGGCACAAAACTATCACCAACGCTGCAGTTAAAAAACAAATAACTAAGAAAACACACACGCTAAAGACAGTCAAACCCCCTGGTACAATAAAGATCTAAAGCTAATGAAAAAAAATTTAAGAAAAGCTGAACATAAATGGAGGAAAAATAAAAACACAATCACAAAGGAATCATACCTCACGCTACTTAACAAGTATAAAGACGCTATAAACAATGCCAAGAAAAATTACCACACCTCCATCATAAACAACGCAATAAATAGACCTAGAGAACTTTTCTCAATAGTCCAAAAGTTGACTAATAATAATCACAATTCCAGCAATGAAATCACAGACATAACCCCACAGACACTGGCAAATTACTACATGAACAAGACAAAGCACCATCCCCTACTACCTAAACCGGTAGACAATTCTCAAATACCTAACTCAGACGAATGGTCTGTATTTCAACCCTTAACCAAGGTAGAGCTCAAATCCATCATCACAAACATAAATACTACAACCTCACTACTTGACCCGTGTCCAGTAACCTGGATAAAGAACTCTCTATCTGTATTATCTCAGTTTATCCTCCCAATAATAAACCTCTCCCTAAAAAACGGATACCTACCCCCTACACTAAAACACGCACAGATCCGCCCAATCCTAAAAAACACTACCCTTGACAAATCATCACCTAACTCTTACAGACCCATATCGAGTATTCCATTCATGGCCAAATTAATTGAAAAAACCGTACAAATTCAAACACAAGAATTCATAGATAGCTCAGCCCCACTTGATGACCAGCAATACGGGTTTCGCCCCAGACACGGAGTAGATTCACTCCTAACCGTGCTAATCGACACACTTGTGAGGGGAATAGACAAACCCAAACAAGCATTCTTACTCATATTCATTGATGTTTCTGCAGCCTTCGACAGTGTTCACCATTCAACAATGATTAATAAACTTAAACAAATAGGTATAAAATCCACTGTTCTAAAATGGTTTACTTCTTATCTAACAGACCGATCTCAAACGGTACAAATCGGAAATCTCACATCAAATACATACAAACAAGAACTAGGCCTTCCACAAGGCTCAGCACTATCCGCGTTACTTTTTAACATATATTTAAAACACATATGCAAAATATTTAAAAAATTCAATGTCCTCTATCATCTGTACGCGGATGACATAATGATGTATGTCCCATTCAAAATCCCAAATATCCCTATACAACTCATTAACGACTGCCTCACTGAAATCAACACCTGGCTAAATGAAAACAATCTGTACATCAATCACTCAAAAACAGAAGCCCTAATAGTAACTAAATGCACAACATTCATTCCCCCTTCTCATATTACGTTGCAAAATAATAATATCACACTAAAATCTGAAATACGCTACCTAGGTGTTATTCTGGACAAACATCTCAGCATGGACACCCATGTAAGAAACATATCAAAAAAAGTTTACTTTAAACTAAAAATATTAAAGCAACTCCGCCCACTAATGCACCTACAGGATTTTCAACGCGTCATACAAGCAATCATAACCCCACATTTTGATTTCGCAAATCAAATCCTACTTGGCGTAACTAAGGAAGCCATAAAAAAACTTCAATTAGCACAAAATGCCGCAGCAAGGACCATTACGAAGACCCCACCTTTCCAACACATAACCCCAATATTAGAATATCTACACTGGCTCCCGATTCAAAGCCGTATTGAATACAAAACTATCTTAACTACCTACAAAGCTATAACAAAAACAGCACCCCTGTCCATAAATAACCTCATCAAAATAGAACCTACACATAATCTCCAAAGGAGAGACCAATTAAATAAATTAACACCACCAAAAGAATTCATTAGAGCCAATAAATCCACAAACAAGAAAGCCTTCTCACATGCAGCCCCCATCCTGTGGAACACAATCCCAATAGAATTAAGACAACTACCTGATATAATGGAGTTCCGAAAAAAACTCAAAACACACTTATTTACAAAGCATTATGGTTCTATGACCAGCTCTTCTCTCACCCCCCAGCTAGATAAAGGATAATCCGACACAGGGTAATACACTATTTCAACAAAAGAATGAAGCGCTGTAACCTAAGACGAAGTGATTAAGAAAATGTAAAACAAAAAATATGTATATAGTTAATTGTACATAGTTCACTATTGTTATTTGTTAATTGCTATTTGTTAACTGTAATTACCTAACTTTAAACTTGTTATATGTAAAAACAGATCACCCTGTTTAATGTTGTTATATGGAAACCGCACCTGATCAAATGGAAGGAGCGGTATATAAATAACCTGTTAATTAATTAAATTAAATTAAAGTATGTCCTGCCGGTTACAATTCTGTGAGAGACTCTTGGAAACACAGAGTGAGCAGTCCATCGGGTACTCTAACTGCAACGGCTCTGGTTCTATCACCTCTATTTGCATAGGTTCATGTTCAGTCGTGTTGTCAGCTAGTCCTGAGCTTTCCCTGGATAAGGCAGGTTGTAGTTCAATAGATCTCTCCAATATTCCCCAGCCTTGCTGGTCTTGGTTTGGCAAATAACTGTTATGGCTTTTTACAATGCCTCTCTGTAAAGGTTTCACAAGCCTTTCCCAGCTTTGTTTCCTATCAGTACGGCTCTCTGTGTTATAAGCTTTTCTAGGAACTGGCTCACATCTTGGAAAGGAAATATAACTGTACCTTGGATCTTTGAGACGTGCTCTGCTGGTATTTGCTCTACCTGGCAGTCTCCTTCTATCACCATCTTCCCTGAAGACTGGCTCCTGGAGCTTTCTGGAATGGCCTTGTCCTCCCTGGAACTTAGCTCTTCCTTGCAGGTACTCCAAGCTTCTCTGCCTTTCAGTATGTGAGGTTCCTCTCTCAGGTCCCCTCTCAGTTCTTCTATGAACTTGTGTTCCTCTCCAAACTTGTGGTCCTCTCTGAGGTTGAGGTCCTCTCTCAGCTCATAGTCCTCTCTCAGTTCCTCTCTCAGCTTGAGGTCCTCTCTGCTTTCTTCCTTCTGAGCACTGTTTATAAAGCCGTTTCTCCACTGAGCTTCCTGGCTTTCTACTCAGGTGTACCTGATTAGCTCCTGCATTCTCAAAACCTGGGTGTGTCAGCTTAGCTTCTGCAGCCTCGTGCCTGCTCCCTCTATCTGCACTTTTAGGTAACTGCACCTTCTGTGAGTCAGTTGCTTTATAATAAACAGTGTTTTTTCTCAGTCTATAGCTTTAATGGCTTCAGCTTCATCACAAGAGGGATGGACAAGGAAACAGTTAGATGGCCTGCATTTAAGAATCGGGGCCTGTCCGACCTGTCCAAGTGCCCGATTCTGCACCTGCTGGCACATCTAGCTCCCATGAGTGCAGAATAGGGTACAAATCTGACCCATCTAGTTTTGGACATCTGGATGGGCTAGACATCCCCCAATCGAAATTGACTTCCACAAGTATACATAAACAGGTGGAGGGTACATTAAATACAAGAAGTACTGTAAAAAAAATGTTTCCATAGTATTTGTCATAATCGGTCCAGTTTACATCTAGAAGTGAAGGTTTGTGATCAAACTGTAAGGATTTTATGATTATAGTCTTAATGAATTAGTGGAATTGTGGTATGGTGGGGAATGGGGCAGTTATATTTAGGCTTGGGAGATCTTGTAGTCTTAGAAAAATAGAAACATGACAGCAGAAAAAGACCATGTGGCCTATCTAGTCTGCACTTCCATAACAAATACTAAATTTCCTTTTCCTTTAGAGATCCTCTGTGCTTCTCCCATGCTTTCTTGAATTCAGATACTGTCCTGGTCTCTACTACCTCCACTGGGAGACTGTTCCATGCATCTACCACTCTTTCCATAAAGAAACATTTCCGCATATTACTCCTGAGTCTGTTCTTTCACGCTCATCCTATGTCCCCTCATAGCAGAGTTCTCCTTCAGTCAAAAGAGGCTCTCTTCCTGTGCATTTATGCCATGGAGGTATTTAAATGTCTCAATCATATTTCCTGTATCCCGCCTTTCCTGCCCTTCCAGTTATTAGCCCATCTGCTTCCTCCTTTTTGCATCCAAATACCTGAACATGCTGTTCACTGTCACTGTCTTGAATTTCCTCTCAAGCCATCCTGGAATCACGACAACTTGGATTTTGTCCTCTACATTTTACAGAAACAGCCCTTGCAAAAGTTGCCAATGACCTGTTCCTCACCAAATACTTGACCTACCTGCTGTTTTTCACACTGTTGATCACCACCTTCTCCTTGATACCCCTTTCTCACTTGTATTTGGGACTCTGTTCTGTGTTGGTTTGATATCAGCTCTCCCATTGCAATCTTGGTGAATGCTCTGGTGAATCCACCTCTGAAGCTACCCTGCTTTCAGTCGGCATACCTCAGGGCTCTGTATGCTCATCTAACTCCTCTTCTCAAGTCAGTTCATTAGCTCCTTATCTGTTTCCACATATAGTTCAAATTTCTCCTACTCACCTACAAGTGCATTCTTTCTGCAATTCCTCATTTCCTCTCTGCAATTATCACTCTTGACACCACTCCTCAGCAACTCCAATCATCAAGCAAATCACTTTTATCCATTGCCTTCTCTTCCACTGCCATCTCAAGACTCCATTTGCTCCATCTTGAATAGATGACTCAAGTGAGTATGCTCAATTTCATCTCTAGTCCAATCATATCCAGGCTGACAACTCATCTCTTTGAGGCTGCTTTTGAATCCTGACCCTCCATGTGTGTTTTAATCATTTATCTTAAGAATTAACCTTGTCCCTTATTTGTTCTGTATCTACTTTGAACAGATTGTAAGCCATGTGGAGCAGGGACTAGCTCTTATATATATGTGTTGTTGTTTTTTAAGTGCCGTCAAGTCAATGCTGACTTCTAGCAACCCAGCGGCCCCTGGGTTTTCCTGGCAAGGTATGAGCAGAAGTAGATTGCCAGACCTTTTCTTCTGAGGCAATGGAGGGTAAAGTGACTTGCCCAAGGTTACAAGGAGTGCCAGTGGGAATCGAACCCAAATCGCATTTGTAGTAGGCTGTTGCTCTAACCACCACTAAGGTACTTCTCCACAGCACTGCATATGCCTAGTAGCACCACAGAAATGATAAATAGCAGTAATATTAGAGAGGGGGAGAGAGAAAGGGAACGGTTTCAGGATGACAGGGAAAGTGCAAGGGAGAGAGAAGCCTACATGTCACAACCACAGACATGCACGCACAGAGCTGTCCCACTAACATGTAACATGTAACTCCTAATACCTACATGTAGACACTTGGAGCCATGTGCACACCCTCCCAACACACACGCCGACACACACTCCCCGCTGAGCACCCTAACCTCACAGAAACACACACATTCCCCGCTGAGCACCCCACCCCCACAGAAACACACACACTCCCCGCTGAGCACCCCACCCCCACAGAAACACACACTCCCTTGACAAAACACACTCTTTGACACACAATCCTGATGCACCCACACACACTCCCCACTGAGCACCCCACCCCATAGAACTACACACTGCCTTGACAAAACACACTCACACATCCCTGATGCACCCACCCCGAAGCATGCACACCCTCCCAACACACACGCCCCTGAGACACACACATCCCACTGAGCACTCCACCCCCACAGAAACACACACTCCCTTGACAAACACACTCTTTGACACACAATCCTGATGCACCCACCCCGAAGCACACATACAGAAAGCCCCCGACTCACTCTGTCAATATACACCTATCCTTTCCCAAAACACATCACTAATACATACTGACACACGCTCACATACTCTCTCTGACACCTCACCCTCACATCTCCACAGAAAAGAGATACGCCCTCATAACAGATATATACACCCCTCAAATATGCCATCAATTATTTTGTACACTATTCTCAGACACCCACTTACATATCTCTGCTAACCTGCTGGGGGATATACTTTACCATTGCTGTTTTAGCTGAGTCCCCATACAGACATACTTGAGTCGGCGAAAGGGAAACACACCTTTATGCCACAGTAAATCCGTATATTCAGTGCAAGTAGCAAGGCAGAGGCCAGCGGTGAATATCTGGATTCAGTGGTGACCAGCACCAATTCGACCCAAATAGCAATCCAGATAGCAAACCTCATAATGTTAGGAGCTGTCTTTTTTCTGGTCTAGTTTATGCATGAAGCTATCCCATTGGTGGCATGAATATCCTCACTGACTGTTTAATCTTGAACTTTGCCCCCGGTTCTGCCTACTCACAGCCCCACAGTATCTGGATAGTGCTTCTGAAAATCACACGTCCTGGTCTTGCTAACTGCATAGCTGCCTTTGAATATTGACCCCTATGTTTCACTAGTAGAAAATATTGATGTATTTATTGAACCATTTCTGCACCACTTCTCCTCTAATTAAAATGCAATCATAGTAGTTCACAGCCATAACATTAAACAAAATCCTTTATAATATTAATTTGCCATTTTTTTGTGGATTATTTTCTGGTTGTGCAATTCTGCATCTCTTTACTCCAAGTTTGGAACCGATTTCTTTCACTTAATTACTGAGCCGTCACATGCAAATGTATGCAAAAGAAGCTCATTATTATTCAAATGTAAAAAAATAAGTACATTTTAAAATTCGGTACATGCCTATGAGCTGGTGCAGAACCCAACAAAGAAATTTATTTACATAAATGTATATTGCCATTGAAAGACGGGATCTACATTTTCAGGCTGCCCAAGGAATGCCCCTTGATTATGTTACATGTAAATAGCAGCTTTCTGAAGTTTCCGTTTACATGTGTAGTCCACCTGCATGTTCTTTTTTTAACTATGCTTACATACCGCTTTTCTCCGGGTCAAAGCAGTTTACATTGAACAGAAACAGTTTTTACAAGGAATAGATAAATAACTAGATACAGAGAACAGGATAACATTATAGTAAACAGTCAAACAGTATTATAAATAAGAGGCAACTTCATAATTGCAAATATATTTAATATATATGTTGGCCAAACTATTTCTCAATCATCGAACTATATACAATTACAATAGCTATACATCACGGTATGTTCTTTAACAATTTACAGAAATAGATTCTGTTATGCGTGTGTCAGTCACATTTTTTAGGTTAGTGGGTAATTTTGATGGTGGGTCCAAGTCACTGGTGAATAAGTTGGTTTTCAAGTGTTTGCAGAAAGAAGGAAGGTCGGTGATGCTCCTTAGTGTATCAGGTAGAGAGTATCAAACGGATGTTTTGACTAGATTGTAAGCTCCGATGAGCATGACTCTGACGGGCAGGGACTCTCTTGCTTTCTGGCTAACTCTTAACTGTACAGCCCTGCGTGTGTGGTGCTCTATAAGTGATAAATAGTAATAGTAGTAGTAGGATGTGTGGCAAGTTCAAATGCTCTTTGGTAGGTATGCTGATAGAATTTTGTTTTAGATTGTGGTATTTTGAGCTTGTTGGATGTGGAGGATCTTCGTGATCTGTTTGTGGAGAACTTCTAAAGGAGGGATTGTAGGAGGGTAGGGGTTGTGAGTGTAGTGCTTTGTCTATTAGCAGCAAGGTCTTATATCTAATTCTGCATGTGAGAGACAGCCAGTGAAGCTGCTTTAGGATAGGGGTAATGTGGTCAAACTTAGTAGCTTTCTGGATTGTGTATGCAGCTGTGTGGAGTGCAGATTGGAGAGGGAGGAGGGTGGCTTGTGGTAGTCCTTGGTAGATATTGTTGCAGTAGACAGCATGAGGGAGAGTAAGGGCTTGGAGTGCTGAGCGAAAGCCTTCTGGTTCAAGGAGCGGACGGAGTCGCTGGAGGATCTTAGTTGTGAGGTATATTGGGTTGGCTGTTTTTGTTATATGAGGTTTGAAGGAGAGTTGTTGGTCAAAGGTTATCCCAAGATATTTTAGCTCTGGTTTAATATTTATCTGGATGTTATTTAATGTGATTGTGGTTGGTGGGGTGAGTGAAGGGTCTCTTGTAATAAACAGAGCTTCTGGTTTTTTTGTAGTTTATTGATAGGTTGTTCGTTGTGAATCAGTTGGAGACTTCTTTGAAGCAGTTCTGGATTTGTGTGTAAGAAGGTTGTTTGGTGTGTAGTGGACAATATAGCATGATATCATTGGCATATATGTGTAAGTGGATCTTGTGGTTTTTGATGATTGAGCAGATGGGTTGGAGATATATGTTGAAGAGCGGTATGGAGAATGTGGAACCTTGAGGTACATCTTGCATTTGTTTGTATTTGTTGGAGGTAGGTGCTCGTGCCTATTTTTATCTGTTGGTATCTGTTAGTGAGGTAAGAATGAAACCATTTGAAGACAGTGTCTCTGATGCCATATGACTGTAGTCACTGGAGAATTATGCCATGATTGACTGTATTGAATGCTGCAGAGATGTCTAAGAATGTCATTAAGTATGTTTTCGAGTTGTCTTGTATTCCTTGGGTTACAGTGTTGATAAGTGATTTCAGAGTTTCCACTGCATGCAGTGGTCAGAAGCCATGCTGTTGTTGATCAAGTAGACAGTTTTCATTGATGTGGTCTTGAAGCTGGAGTTGCATGGTATTTTGATCATTTTTGCTAGGAATGGGAGACTAGCAATGGGTCTGTAGGATGCAGGGTCTGATGGGTCTAGGTTTGGTTTCTTTAAAGTGGGGCAGATAGAGGAGAGCTTGAGACAGTTTGGAATTTTTCCTTATTGTAGCACTTTATTGGTTAGTTTGGTGAGGAATGGGCTAAGTTCATTCTTTGAAGCTTTTATCCAGTTAGATGTGCATGGGTCAAGTGGTGAGGTGAAGATGTTAATCACTGATGAAATATTTTCGAACTCTTTGTTAGTGATGTTTTGAAAGGATGACCACTAGTTGATATGAGTTGGAAAAGTGATAGGCACGGAAGTGGTAAGGCCTTGATGAGGTTGTAGCTGTTTGTAGTGGGCAACTAGTTGTTGGTGGTTGATAGTTGGTGATTGATTGGGGTTGGTGGGTGGTTATGTGAGGTGCTTGACTATGTCAAATAGTTCACATGGAGGATTGATAGAGGTGTTGATGATCTTGGTGTGATATTCCTTCTTGGCCTCATCTGTGGATGTGTGGTAGGTTTGAAGTAGAGTTAGGTATTTGTTGCGGTCTTTGTCTGTGTGGTTTTATGCCATCTTGGTTCTAGTTGTCTTAGTTTGTTTTTTAGTTGTCACAAGGTATGGGTATACCAAGGTGTTTTGGTGATATAGGGGCTTGTTTACAAAGCTGCGGTAGCGGTTCGCGATTGTTATCGGAGCCGCGGCCCCATTGAAATCAATGGATCGCGGCTCCGATAACGATAGTGAACCGCTACCGCGGCTTTGTAAACAAGCCCCATAGTGTTTTTTGGTTTGGATGTGTTGATTGTGTGATATTTGCACTGCATCTCCAAGCATTTCATTCCAGATATCTGTCAGTATTGTTGTATCTGATGTGTCCTTTTTGTATTTTTGCCGTGGTGTACTCCAGGAATTCTTCTTTGTTAAAGTGTCTGAATCGTCATGAGGTTAGCTGTTGTTCAGTCTATGTTATTGAGGATTTTATGGTGAGTAAGGAAGTGATGAAGCTGTGGTCAGACCATGGTATGGGGTGGGTTTGAAGTGCAAGTAGGGGACTGGTATGGATTGGGAGGCTGGCGGTGAAGATTAGGTCAAAGGTGTTGCCTTTGATGTGTGTAGGGGATGTTACGTTTGAGTGAAGTCTACTGATTCCATAGCTGAGAAGAATGAGTCAGCCACATTAGTGGGTAGGGAGGGGAGGTTGAAGTCTCCTAGGATCTGAAGGTCCTTCTTGGTATTAGCGTTTTCAATGATGTAGTCTATTATGCCAGATAAGTCATTGGAGGTAAAGGGGTTCTGTAGTTGAGGCAGATGGTCAGATGGTTGTTTGTGATTATGGTTGAGTCTATTCCATCATTGCTTCTGAATGAAAGGGGGCAGAAATGGAGGTTTGACTTGGTTATTAGTAATACCCTTCCTCTTCGCCAATTATTTCATGGGCAGTAGAATAGTGAGTAGCCTTCCGCTTTAAGTTGATTGAGGAGAATGTTATCTGTTTCTGAGAGCCAGGTTTCTGTAATGCGTAATATGTCTAGCTTGTATTCTGTGAGTAGGTCCGTAATAGTATGGATTTTTTTCTCACTAATCTGGCATTAATCAGTGTGCCCTGCAGTATCCGTGCTGTTGTTTGGAGGATGATTGAGGTAGGAATGATGTGGGTGTGAGTTGGAATGGTTATGAGGCATTGGTAGGGGTGTTGCTGAGGATGGTTAAATGGCATGTATGTTGGATGGTATGGATGGAGTGTGCAAGAGGGGTATGTTGATGGGGGGAGGGTAGTATGTAGAGACGTTAACAGGAGAAGGAGGGCAAGTACGGTACATATTGCTAAATATAAACTGAGCATTTTAGATTGGTCTGTATTTGATCAGAGTCTTCTATTGTGAGGTTTCCAATGGAATTGCTTGTTCCTAGGGTCACTATTTTTTTATTTGAAACAATTGGAATGCAGGGTCCAAATAATATCCCAGGTAGTGTAAAAGCTGTTACTTTAAGTATGTGTCAGAAGGGATATGGATAGAGGGATGACTCACGCTTTCTAGTAGAGGTTTCTTTTCTTCATTTTGTAGTAACACCGTCTCTGTATTGTGGAAGTTGTCTTGTTGTGATGTATTGTTCTGTTTGATGCTGTCCTCTGTGGTCCCTGCCAAAGGGCCCTCTGGTGAGACCCTCAGGCATGGGCATGCCTAATGGCACTCTTACTTTTAAATTTAAAAGTATTTGCTTCTCTTTGGCCTGATTGGCCTTGGCGGTGGCGAGCAGGGAGGGGCATGCCTGCCTACTCCCTTCCCCGATGCCAATTGGGGCTGAAGATCCTGCTGCCTCCAGTTGTTCCCACCCCTAATGTGCAAAGGCCGCGATTTGCACATGGAGATGCTTTTTAAAAGACCCCCAATGTCACTGCTCAGCATTAGACTGGTTCTGGCTCTAAGCTGTGGCACACACTTGAAATACAAGGAATAAAGGGGAAGAGAATGGCTCTTTAATATCTTCAGAAATGTAGAAAGTGTGCTACTTTAAAGTATTTAGCAGGGCTGACTTCAGATGTCACACATGGCTAGAATATTAATAGGATTTTAACAGCCTTCAGTTACAGCTGATCTTGCGGCACATGCTTTGCTCCGTGTAACAACACCTCCGATTTGCACGTACTGAGAAATGTAATTATAAATAGTCCACCAAGAGCATAATTAAAGCTAACCTACAAATGAGCTGCCTGAAATAACAAGAATGGAAAGGATAGAAAAATCTACAGCTTGAAAATACTCAATTTTCTTCGTTATTTGTTTTGGATGCATTGGGGTTTATTTTGTAACTAAGCACATGCATAAATATTAAGTATGTGGATGGAATTTTCATGTGTAATGTGCATAAATATTACAGAATTAGGGCTGGAATAAAAGGGCATGTGGTGTGAGCTGGTGTGTTCTTTTACAGTAGGCATCCATGGGGACAGAGCAGGAGTGGAGCTCTGAAATATGCATGTAAAGTACCTGCTCACATTTACATCTGCTCTCAAGCATCTGCCAATGCCCACAGTGGCAATCCTGGACTTGCAGTAGTTCACCAACTACTAATATGCAAACTCAAGGTGAAGCTGAAAAAGAACAAGACACTCATGAATGTAGCAATCTATGATCCTGAAAACATACCACCAGAATTTAAAGACTGCCTGAAAAATCAATTTGCCACTTTGGATACAAATGAAAGAACACCAAACGAGTTATGGGATGACATCAAGAAAGTTGAGTTTGAAGAAAGTGCACAGTCTCTTCAAAAGGTGAAAAAGCAAAAACAGCCAAAATGGATGACTGAAAAACTTTAGCTTCTCTGCATTTCAGAGCAATTTTCAAAGCCAGAAGAGAAAGAAGTAATCACATAACTTTAACAGAGATTTCCAATGTTCAGCAAGGCGAGACAAAGAAGTACACCAATGATACATGTAAGGAAATAGAACTAGAAATGATCTGAGGAAGAACAAAATCTAGTTTCCTAAAGCTACAAGAGTTAAAGAGAAAATTCCAGCTTTGAATTGGAATGCTAGAAGATGGTCAAGAATCCATATTGAATGATACTGAGACGATCAAGAAAGGGTAGAAAGAATACACTGAGGGGGTCATTACAGAACACAAATAAGACAGATAAATGTGTGCGATAGACTTTCTGCAAGTGAAAATGTCCAATACCGTATTCTAAACCCCCCGTGGCCCTGCATGAACACGCCGCTAGCACGGAGATCTCAGAACATGGGTGGGAGGGGGCGGAATGGGGTCATGGTCAACCGGCAAGATGCATAAAGCATATTCAGGGATGGTCCATTTACCTACTCAGTGCATCCCCCTGGATGTCCCCATTATACCAGCTGAAAGTTGAAATAAGGCCAGGACGTAGAGATTTGTCTGCTCTGCCCTGCGCATTGAATCCACTGGAGTCTAGTGTGTGTTGTACCTGAAGATTTAGGAGTTGATTCACAATAATTGATATTCTGTCATTCCTTATTCTGTCTAAATAATTTGCATTGACCACTTGAAGTGACTAGTACATCAGCTGAAATACCACTGTAATACAGATTGATGATGCCACTACCTAAATAGATGAAATTACCTGTAACTTATCAACCTTGTAAATATGTCTCTCATGCCCACATGTAACTTATGCTTCTTATTCATGTGTGTGCGCATGAGGATAGCCCGGGATGTTTTGGTCTGATCACCTGCACTTCTTGAAGGACGATACCAAGTATGGCCTGAACAATCGAAAGAGGGTCTATACAGCGAAATGTCAGAACATATCACTGTCACAACGAAGGGTCCATCAGAATAAGAGCATGCAGCAGTGCAGACAGCAATAATACATGCCGTAGAGCAACATGGTCTGTCTCTGCAAATGTGCACCTATGTATATTCCGATGAGGGCGATTTAGGACATGTATTAGTGCTGTTTGCATTAATCATGCCGAGGGGCCCTTCTTATTGGCAGGGATATGTACAAACACTTAGCTATAGGGAGCCTCTTCCGATTGTTCCTGTCCATACGCTACAGTGTACAGACTGATGTCTGAGATGCCCAGTATAAGGCATTCCCCCACTGCCATGTCCATTCCACTGCTAGATATGTCAGGGCAAAGATATAACTTTTGGCTTGCCTTTGGAATATCTTTGCGGCACTGCTCGGCAGTGTGCTGGCCACGCAACAGACCTTTATATACAGTCTGGTTTGCATCAGCATGTCCGTATCAGCCATGTTCATGTACAGTTGGAATCAGTGCACCACTGTCAGTGAGGGGAGGAGCTGAGGAGATGCATGGCCAGGATCCAAAAGGTACATCATTGTAGAATACGCTGAGTGCAGGGATGTCGGGGACATTGGCTGGGTATACCCAGGTGCCATACTGTCAGCCAGGGCTGGCGCTACCTGGTAAGCCAAGTAAGCATGTCAGGAGGGTACCAGCAGCAGAGGAGCGCCATAGCTAGATGCCCGCCACCCACTGCTTCAAAAAAGAAAACAGCCGCAGGAATATTTCTCTGTTTCCACAGCTCTGCTATCTTTTAAACTGCTGGACCGTGGTGCTCACAGCAGTAGCAAGCATTTCCTGTTTCCCATAAGAAACAGGAAATGCTTATTATTGCCTTTAGAAACTCTGCAACCCAGCAGTGTAAAAGATAGCAGAGCCGCGGGAACAGAGAAATGTTCCCGCGGCTGCTTTCTTTTTTGAAGGACGAATTGGAGCAGACATAGAGGGGGGGGGGGGGGTGAAAGGGAGCAGATACTGGGGAGCTGGAAGGGAGCAGACACAGAGGGGCTGAAAGGGAACAGACAAGGGGGATTACAATGGAGTAGATGCTGAGGCGCTGGAAGGGAGCATGCATGGGGGGGCTGAAAGGGAGCAGATATCTGGGGATGGGGGCTAGAAGGTGGCTGGGTAATAGGAGGGGATTGGAAGAGAACTGACAGGAGGGAAGGTGGGGGCTAGAAGGGAGCTCACATGGGCAGTTGGAAGGAAGTGGAAAAGAAGAGAAGGAGGAGGCTGGAGGGAAGGTGGGGGCTTGAAGGGAGCTGACACCCGGGGATGGCACTGGAAGGCAGATGGACAGAGGAGAGGGTGACTGGAAGGGAAATGAAATGGGAATGGGCACTGGGACTGGAAGTTCGCAGATACCTGGGATGGTATTTAGACTAGAAGGGGCTGGACGTTGGAGAAAGAGGGGACTTGAATAGAATATACACTAGTGGCGGTGCTGGGAATGCAAGGGGGTTGACACTGGAAGGTACTGGGAGGGAGGCTGTAAAGGGAGCGTTACTAGGATTGAAAATAGGCTGATGGAAGAAAATGAAGAAAGCAAGAGGAGAGACAAGAAATGGCAGATGTACTTTAGACCATAGAAAGAGAGCTAAGAGAAGACAGAGGAAAACAGAAACCTCAGATCAGGACCAGTATGATCAAAAATCATCAGACAACAAAGGTAGAAAAAATAATTTTATGTTCAATTTCGTGATTTGGACTTTGCGCTATCTATGTATTTCAGACAGTATGGGGTGTGGCACCACATGCGATGTCTGGCTTCTTGAGGTTTCATTTTAAATTTTATCTACATATTTCTATTTTTACTTTAGGTTGTGGTCACTTATTCTGTATTGGTGAGGGTCTATGTTCTGAGTGTGTGACCAAGGCCAGGTGTTCTGTTAACATGGAGTTTGTATGTAGGGATCTATACTATAGTAATTTGACTTGTACAGCTTTTCAAATAGGTATATGGATGTTTTGGGGACCATTGCAGTATTTGTAGTGCTGCATTTTTCTGGGTAGGACTCTTATTGTATGAGTTTTGGAAGTGTATGCTGGTATGGTATGGTAGATTTGACTTTGTAGATTTTCAGTGACTTTTGCAGTGTTTTATATTAGTTCACAATATGCCTGGCACTGGAGAATGTTTATGTTGTTGTTAGTGAGATGATCAGAATCAGATTTTATTTTTATTTTTTATTTTTTTGGACTATCACAGCCTGTTTGTATGATGTTAAGTATTTACTGCTAAGTATATTTTGGCTATGCATTTGTTCTTTCGCTGCAATTTTCTTACAACACTGGATTTGAAGGAGAAATACTAATATCGCTTCAACAGAGTTCACGAAGTGGTTTTGGGGAAAAGGAGGGTAGGGTGCAGCCACCATTAATAATAATGAGGGAGAGGTGTCGATTTATAGGTTGCAGGGGGGTGCTAGAAACCCTAGCACCAGCCCTGCTGTCAGTGAGGGCCCATGTTTCTCCATACTAGTTTCTGCATGCTGTGCCTGAAGCATGTAGGCCCCTGTTTCTGGAATCACGGGTGCATCCATAGCCGTGGTTGTGGAATCGGGTTTCGATCAGCCCCATTTTTGAGTTGGCTGTGTCCATGGGCCAGATGTATATGTTCTGGAATTGGGTTCTGAGTCATTATACCATAAAGATCAAGTGGAGCAACAGCTGTTTCAACCTGTACCTTACGATGAGGAGCCATTGATGATAAAAAAAAAAAAGGAGTCAAAGCAACATTGAAAGCATTATCAAAGAACAAAGCACCGGCATTCACAGCATTTCTACTAAATTATTACAGAACTGGATGCAGCTGTTGCAGTATTTTCAAGGCTCCATCAGGAAATTTGTAAAACAACATCATAGCCAACTGAATGGAAAGATCTGTGTTTATACCGATACTGAAGAAAGGTGAATCAACTGACTGTAGAAATTATCACACAACTGCTCTGATCCCAGCAAGTTTTACTCAAGATCATTCAATGGAGACTACAATATACTTGGAATGACAACTGCCTGAAATGCAAGCAGCATTCATAAATGGTTGAAGAATAAGAGACATAATCATGGATATGAAATGAATCTTTGAAAAGATAAAAGAATATCAAAAGGGTATCTGTGTGTTTTATTGACTCTGGCAAGGTCTTTAATTGTGTAGATTATGAAAAACTGTGGGCCACATTAGGAAGCATGGGTATACCAGAACACCTGATACTTCTCTTGTACAACCTTTACAGTGATCAAGAAGCAATAGTTCAAACAGAACAAGGAGAAACAGAATGGTTTAAAATCAGCAAAAGTGTACAAGGCCGCATACTGTCTCCACACCATTTAATTAATATGCAGAACAAACATCAGAGAAACAAGACTGTATGAGGTATGAAGACTGGTGAAAGACTCACCAACAACCTTCACTATACTGAAACCACCTTACTGAATGAAAATGAAGATGGTATAAAACATCCCTCGCTTGGTTCGCAGATTGTGATGCTATGAGGGCTTGTGTGCATCACTGATGCTGAGAGCTAAGCTATCAGCAGTTTAAACACTGGCAGGGTCTCCCAAGATGGACAGATGTCAGCTGAGGTGCTAGACTAAGAAAAAAACACTATCTGGGCAGCAGCAGAATGGGACAGTGTTGGTGGCGGGTGATCACATTTCTGTGACAATGGCAGCAACACCAGCATTATCTGTGAGGAAGAAAGCCTGGTAATCTACTTCTGAATCTTGCCACAAAAGCCCAGTGGATAGTCACAACAAAACAAACTGAACTATAGTGCTGGAAGATGAGACCCTAAGTTAGAAAACACTCAACTGACTGCTGAGGATTAACAGAAGACTTTTCAGAGTAAACTCAGCATTTATGATGTGGTTGGATCAAAGCCCCCAGCTGATGAAACTGCACATGAAATGAGAGTCAGAAGCTGCAAAGATTTCTTACTGTACATACTGGGACATGGAACATATGAAACATGAACCAAGGGCAGTTGGAGGTGCTTACGAATGAAATGGAACATGTACAACTCGATCTGTTGGGTGTCAGAAAACTGAAATAGATTGGCATTGGGCACTTTGCAGCCAATGATCGAATGGTATACTATGCTGGAAATGAAAGACAAAGAATACATAGTGTTGCATTCATAATTAAGAAGAAACTTGCAAGAACTGTAATGAAATACAATGCAATCAGTGAATGATAAATTTCTATTCATCTACATGGAATCCCATGAACGTAACTTTTATTCAGACAGAAGAGGAAGAAGTTGATCAGTTCTATGAACAAGTACAAGCTGAAATTGACAGAAAATTCAAACAGAATTTCCTGATAGGCATGGGTGACAGGAATGCAAAAGTTGGCAACAAAGAAGAAGGCAAAGTGGTTGGAAAATATGGACATGGCAAGAAAAATGAAGCTGGAGAAAGACTGATAGAATTCTGCAAGACCAATGATCTATTCATCTCAAACACCTTCTTCCAGGAACACAAGTGGCGACTGTACACATGGCCTTTACCCAATTAATAGTACAAAAATCAAATGGTCTACATCTGTGGAAGTCAGCAATGGAAAAGCTCAATAATATCAACAAAGCCAAAACCTAGAGCTGATTGTGGTACAGATCATCAATTACAAGTATGCAAACTCAAGCTAAAGTTGAAAAAGAGCAAGCCACTCATGAATGTAGTAAAATATGACCTTGAGAATATACCATCAGATTTTAAAGACTACCTGCAAAATTGATTTGCTGCTTTGGATACAAGTGACAGAGCACTGGAGGAGTTATGGGATGACGTCAAGAAAGTTATGGGATGACGTCAAGAAAGAGTCTAAAAGAGTAATAAGGATAGCAAAATCAAAGGCAGAAGAAAAGATGGCTAAAGATGTTAAGGGTGGCAACAAAACTTTCTTCAGGTATATTCAGGAAAGGAAGAAGATCAGAGTTGGAATTGCAGGACTCAGAAGTGCTGGGAAAGGACTCGTGGAAAGTGGCACTGAAAAAGCGAAATTGCTAAACAAATACTTCTGCTCTGTTTTTACTAAAGAAGATCCTGGAGATGGACCAGCTGTGACTCCCAAATATAAAAATAGGACTGAAGTAGATACCACACCATTCACAGAAGATGAGGTGTTAGAACAACTTGCTAAACTGAAAGTGGACAAAGCCATGGGACCGGATGGGATACATCCCAGGATACTGAAAGAGCTCAGAGAGGTTCTTGCAGGACCATTAAAGGATGTCTTCAACAGATCCTTGGAAACAGGAGTGGTTCCTCGGGATTAGAGAATGGCTAATGTTGTACCTCTACACAAAAGTGGTGACAGGGAAGAAGTGTAAAATTACAGGCCCGTAAGCCTTACCTCGGTGGCAGGAAAAGTAATGGAGGCGCTCCTGAAAGAGCGAATAGTGACCTTTCTCAAAACCAACAGGTTGCAAGATCCGAGGCAACATGGTTTTACCGAAGGACGGTCTTGCCAAACAAATCTGATTGAGTTCTTTGATTGGGTGACCAAGGAACTAGATCTGGGGCATGCAATGGATGTCATCTATCTGGATTTCAGCAAAGCCTTTGATACTGTTCCTCATAGGAGGCTTGTCAATAAACTCAGTAGCTTGGGGATGGGTCCCAAGATAGTAAACTGGATTAGAAATTGGTTGACTGACAGACAACAGAGGGTGATGGTACATGGAGCTCACTCGGATGAGAGAAAGGTGATTAGCGGGGTACCTCAGGGTTAGGTCCTGGGCCCGGCACTGTTCAATATATTAGTGAGTGATATTGCTGAAGGACTGAATGGAAAAGTCTGTCTTTTTGCAGATGACACAAAAATTTGCAACAGAGTGGACTCCCCCGAGGGAGTGAATAACATGAGAAAAGATCTACAAAAGCTGGAAGACTGGTCTAATGCTTGGCAACTACAATTTAATGTGAAAAAGTGCAGTGTCATGCACTTGGGCAGGGCCAGCCCGTCCATTGAGCGAGAATGTTTTTTGCACAGGGCCCCGCGTTTCAGGGGGCCCCGCGCAAAAAACATTCTGATCCAAAAGTAAAATTTAAAAAAATTTAAAAAAGCTGTCTGCTGCCGCTTCCGGGGCCGCCGCGGCTGAATCGAGTGTGCCGGGGGGCCCCCCCTGTGCCCAGCAGAGCCTGCCATCCCCTGTATCAGCTCTCTCTTTCCAGCGGCAGTCACACGCGCCGGCTTTCAGAGCGCGAGGGGAGAGTTTCTCCCTCGCTGCTCTGTTAAGGCCGCGGGGGCTGATGGGAACTCCCATCAGCCCCCGCGGGCTTAACAGAGCCGCAAAAGGGAAACTAGTCCCTTCGCACTCTGAAAGCCGGCGCGTGTGACTGCCGCTGGAAAGAGAGAGCTGATACAGGGGAGGGCAGGCTCTGCCGGGCACAGGGGGGGCCCCGCAGCACACTCGATTCTGCCGCGGCGGCCCCGGAAGCGGCAGCAGACAGCTTTTTTTATTTTAAATTTTCCCTGGGCTGGGCTGGGCGGGGTTAGGAGTGGTGATGGGTGATGGGCGCTGGGGGGGTAGGAGTGGTGATGGGCGCTGGGGGGGCTTAAACTAAAAATTGGGTGATGGGGGATTAGGACTGGAAATGGGCTGGTGGGATTAGGACTGGAAGTGGGTTGATCGGGGGTTAGGACTGGTAATGGGCTATGGGGGGTTAAACTAAAAATTGGGTGATGGGGGATTAGGACTGGAAATGGGCTGGTGGGATTAGGACTGGGAGTGGGCTGATGGGGAGGTTAGGACTGGTAATGGGCTATGGGGGGGGCTTAAACTTCAAATTGGGTGATGGGGCTTAGGACTGGAAAGGGGCTGGTGGGATTAGGACTGGGTGTGGGCTATGGGGGGCTAGGACTGGTAATGGTTGGGGGGTTGCTAGGACTGGAAATGGGCTGAGTGGAAGGGGGCTTGAACTGCAAATAGCTGATGGGGACGGGGCTTGGAATGGAAATGGGCTGAGGGGAAGTGGGGGGCTTGAACTGCAAATAGCTGATGGGACGGGGCTTGGAATGGAAATGGGCTGAGGGGAAGTGGGGGGCTTGAACTGCAAATAGCTGATGGGGAGGGGGACTTGGAATGGAAATGGGCTGAGTGGAAGGGGGCTTGAACTGCAAATAGTTGATGGGAAGGGGGGCTTGGAATGGGCTCTTAGGGGAGGGAGCTAGGACAGGAAATGGGCTGATGGAGGGGCTAGGATAGGACTGGGAATTGGGTGTTGGGGGGAGCTAAGATTGGAAATGGGCTGTGGTGGGGGCTTGGATTGAAATGGACTCATGGAGGGGCTAGAACTGGAAGTAGGCTCATGGGGGGCTTGGATTAGAAATGGGCTGAGTGGAGGGGAGCTAGGATTTAACATGGGCTGATGGTGGGGCTAGGAAAGGACTAGAAATGGGCTGATGGGAGGCTGGTATTGGAAAATGAGCTGATGAAGGGACTCGGAGAGGACTGGAAATGGATGGGGGAGCTAGGACTGGAAATGGACTGATGGGGGGCCAGGACTGGAAATGGGCTGATGTGGGGACTAGAAGGGAGTGGATACTGGGTGGGGCTGGAACTAAAAGGGAGCTGATGTTGGGGGAGATTAGAAGGGGATAGGGCTGGGAGAGTGAAATGGAGAGGGGAAAAATATTTTGTGTGGGAGGGAAGAAAAATATACAATTGGCCGGGTAATGGGAGACTAAGTGGGGATTGAGGATGGAGGGGTAAAATTTGAGTGGATGAAATAGGAATGAGGAAAGAGCAAAAGGAGAAAGATTATTATGTTAAAGCAGATGTAGAGAGAGAATGGAAAAAAACTAGAAGAGAAGAAAAGACAAATGGACAGCAGACGATGGAGAGATAGCAGAAGACACAAATAAACCAGAAGAAAGTGGCTGGAACAATTGCAACTGAAAAAAAATGCACAAAAGGTAGAAAGATATCTCTTCATTTTGAATTTATTAACTGGAATATGAAAGCTCTGGGAAATGTGCATCATTAACGTCTGCGCTTTGTTTAGTACAAGAGGAAATTAATTTATAGTTTTATCTCTACATTGTTGTTGTACATTCCAAGTTTGGCTTTTAGGGTTCCCAGTTTAATTATTGTCTTCCTGTTTTTAAATTGTGATTCCTTGTTTGGTGATGGTCTATGTTCTGCATGTGTAACTGAGCTGAGGTATTCTGTTTATGTAATTCCTATTTGACATTGTCACTTGTTCTCTTTCCCCAGTAGGTCATGTATTGTTATTCTCTGAAATGTATTGGTTTAATATTTGCAGTGTTGCCTTTTGATAGGTAGGGTATGGTGCTTTATGAGTCCTGGTAGTGCTGTTAGGATACGGTGGGTTTGCTATGGGTTCTAAATGGGCAGTGTTTGTAGTAGTTCCTAATGTGCCTGGCGGTTGGCACTGGATTATAGTAATGTAGAAATCTTTGTCTTTCTTTATCCATACACTCATGAAGAGGCATGTTTACTAAAAGTTAGTGTATGGTAACATTATGCAAATATTTATGCAAATGAGGCCCCTTATGCAAATGAGGCCCCGCACCGAGTCTCCGCACATGGCCCCGCACCACCCTTGGGCCGCCCCTGCACTTGGGTAGCAGAAATCCAAGGGAAAAGTACACAATAGGGGGTGAGAGGTTGGTATGCACGGTTCAGGAGAAAGACCTTGGTGTGATTATCTCTGATGATCTCAAGGTGACAAAACAGTGCGACAAGGCGGTGGCAAAAGCCAGGAGAATGTTGGGCTGCATACAAAGAGGGATTACCAGCAGAAAGGAAGAGGTACTTATGCCACTGTACAAGTCACTGGTGAGGCCTCACTTGGAATACTGTGTTCAGTTTTGGAGGCCATATCTTGCAAAAGATGTAAAAAGACTGGAAACTGTTCAGAGAAAGGCGACCAAAATGATTTGGAGCCTGCGTCAGAAGCCTTATGAGAAGAGACTTGAAGACCTAAATATGCACACTTTGGAGGAGAGGAGGGACAGGGGAGATATGATTCAGACCTTTAAATACTTAAAGAGAAATGATGAACAAACAAACCTCTTCCAAAGACGGGGAAGCTGTAAAACTAGAGGGCATATCATGAAGCTGCAAGGTGGTAAATTGAAAGGCAATGTCAGGAAATATTTCTTCACTGAAAGGGTGGTGGATGCTTGGAATGCCCTCCCGATGGAAGTGGTGGGGGCAAACACGGTGATGGAATTCAAAACGGCATGGGACAAACACAGTGGATCCCTTTACAGCAACAGGATAAAAGCAAAATAAACGGTACCATCTAACTTCTGAACTATCTAGCGTCTGAACAAATAAGGGTGTCCTACATGGAGTGGTGGGTTCACTCCTAAACAGAAACAAAAACATGGGGAGGGGTGGCCTGCACAGAGTGACAGGTGCACCTACTCTTGCCATATTGCTGGGCAGACTAGATGGACCATGCTGGTCTTTATCTGCCGTCACTTACTATGTTACTATGTTACTATATAAGTTGTGCTTGAAGAAAGTGAGAAATCTCTACAAAAGTTGAAAAAGCAAAAACAGCCAAAATAGATGACTGAAAAAAACTCTGAAAATTTCCCAGAAACAGAGAGAAGATAAAGCCAGAGGAGAGAGAGAGGCATTCATGGAACTCAGATTTCCAACGTGCAGCAAGACAAGGAGAAGTACTACAGTGATGCACGTAATGAAATGGAATCAAAAACTATACACAGGTACACTACCAAAAAACTGCCTCCAGTTTTGCAACTGATTCCTATAGATTTTGGGGTGCTGAATCCAGGAAAAATAGCCAAAATGTTCCATCACATCACGTTTTCTTGCAAAATTAGATTTCTTACCCATATAAGGAATGTTCACATAATTTCTTTTTAGCCGACTGCAGTTTATTTTCTTGGCCCAAAATAGAGGTTGTAATGGTTAACTAACTAGAAACACTCCCTCATGATATTTTAGAGTGTTTTGTATACATTTTATACATTAACAGGACAATTGGGAGGCGGGGGGCTAAATCCAGTACTCGCGCTGGCACATGTTCTTTCCTGTTCGCCTCGCCTCGTTCGCCTCGCTCAAACACGGTGGTTGCGACATGAACGTTCCTGTCAAATTTCAGTTTCTTGCAAGTTCATTATTACCTTTTGTTTGCTCAGTCGTAATCCAGCTTTATTTCGAAGTGGTTCACTACAGTTGTAGTTTGCAGTGCTGTGTATTTGTGATGGCTCACAGAGCCAGAGGTTGCGTCAACTCTCCGGACAGTTTTTGTTTTATTTGTGTGGGGAATATACCGTGAAAAAGCGGCAGAGGAACATTTCTTTCTGCATTTATTAAAAAAGTATATTTCGCCTATTTCGGTTTGAAGTTAGGCGATCAAGACAAACCGTGGGCTCCTCACAAAGTGTGCAAGACATGTGAGGAAGATCTACGCTTATGGATGAAAGGTAAAAAACAAGCATTTCGTTTCGGAATACCTATGATGTGGCGTGAACAAAGAGACCACAGCAGTGACTGCTATTTTTGCTCTTGCATTGTGAAGGGATACAACTTAAAAAATAAGAACGTAATAAGTTACCCCAACCTTCCCTCAGCAATTAGGCCTATGCCTCATAGCAACGAAGTACCTGTGCCTGAACCACCAAAATCTTTGGATCATATTTGTGTGAACGGTTCTGATCATGATGAGACTCATCAGATGGCTTTTTCCCGATGAGTCCAGTACTTCCAAGTTTGAAACTGAACCAGATCCGAAACCTGAACTTTTCTCTCAAGCTGAATTGAATGATTTAGTCCGGGATTTAGGACTCCCAAAAGATGCTGCCCAACTGCTAGGTTCTCGGCTTAAACAGAAAAATCTATTGTCACCAGGAACAACTTTTTATTGGTACCGCAATCGCGAGACACAATTTTTTGAAGTATTTCAGCAAAGAGGAAGATTTGGTATTTTGCAAACGATATATACGGAGTGATGGAAAAGTTTAAACTCAAGTATGATCCTGCTGAATGGCGGCTGTTCATTGATTCGTCAAAAGACAGCATAAAAGGTGTTCTTCTTCATAATGGCAACACATTCGCTTCAGTTCCTATTGCTCACTCTGTTATTCTCCAAGAAAAATACGAGAATTTGGCCCTGATTCTTCAGAAGATTCGTTATGATGAGCATAAGTGGATGATTTGTGGAGACTTTAAAATTCTATCCATGCTATTAGGGCAGCAATCCGGTTTCACCAAATATCCCTGCTTCCTTTGCTTGTGGATAGCCGGGCCCGCGACCTACACTGGGGGAAAAAAGACTGGCCAATTCGGGAGTATTTGAGACCCGGTGAGAAAAATGTTCTTCATGAGAGCTTGGTACCTCGTGATAAAATTCTATTACCACCTCTCCACATTAAGTTGGGTCTCATTAAGCAATTCATCAAGTCCCTTCCAAAAGATGGTGAGTGCTTTTGGTACCTTTGCTCAAAGTTCCCCCGACTTTCTGAAGCAAAGCTAAAGGAAGGAGTGTTTGTTGGCCCTGATATAAGGAAACTCATTTCAGATGGAGCATTCGCTGAAACGATGTCTGAGAAGGAAAAAGAAGCCTGGGATTCCTTCAAGGATGTTGTTCTCAAATTCTTGGGGAACAGTCGGGATGAGAACTATAAGGATATTGTTCCCAGGATGCTCAATGCCTTCAAAGAATATGGCTATAACATGAGCCTGAAAGTCCATTTCTTGCACTCCCATGTGAACTACTTTCCTGAAAACTTGGGGGCGTACAGTGAAGAACAAGGTGAAAGGTTTCACCAGGACATCAAGGACGCAGAGAGAAGGTACCAAGGAAGATGGAACACCACTATGATGGCTGATTTCTGCTGGTTGCTGCTGCGGGAAACCCCAGATGAAAAATACGCCAAGCAGCGCACCAAGAGAAGCATTCGGGGGAAGAAGAAACGGGCCCACCAGGAGATTGATTGACCCAAGAATGACTTTAAAATCTAAACTGTGTTGAAAAATATCGTGTTTTTACTAAACTTTGAAATAAAAATTTGCTAGTTATTACCACAGTGTTGGATCTCATTTATTAGAATTTTATTTTCACACCATCGGGTGTTTGTCTTCATGTATTGCAATGGTGCGGTTTGCGTTTTCTATTCTTACATACATACCTGTACAACATTTTTTGCACATTTCTTTGCTTTGCTTTGTGTCTAACCTCGCTCTTATATGCTCAATGTTTGTTGTGCACATGTATGTGGCTGTTTTAAGTGCAGACAATTTTGCTACCATCACAGTGTGTTTTGTTGACATTATTCTTATGTGCTGCCTTGTTACAATTTTCTTTATTCTTATTTGAATAACTACTAAACAATTAGTATAAAGAATTCATCCAAGAAACTTTTATCTCAATCGCACTCAATCTGAAACGTTCACCTCAAACTGCTAACCCAATGTAGCAAAAAAATCTGTACGTGATGGAGCAAATTGGTTACCAGATTTGGATTCAGCGCACCAAAAAACGTAAAAATCAATCGAAACATTAGAGACAGTTTAAAAAAAAAAATTTTTAGTGTACCTAACTATTAGAGGAAGAACAAGATCAGCTTTCCTAAAGCTACGAGAGTTAAAGAGAAAATTCCAGCTGTGAATTGCAGTGCTACAAGATGCTCAAGGATCCATGTTGAATGATGCTGAGAAAATCAAGAAAAGGTGCAAAGAATATGTTGAGTCATAAAGATCAAGTGGACCAACAGCTGTATCAACCTGGACCCTATGATCAGGAATCATTGGTGATGAAAGAAGAAATCAAAGCAGCATTGGAAACATTATCAAAGCTTTCGGCATTGATGGCATTCCCACTGAAGTATTACAGCAATTGGATGTAGCCATTGCCATATTTACAAGGCTCTGTCAGGAAATTTGGAAGACAACATCTTGGCCAACTGACTAGAAAAAATCTGTGTTTATACCAATACTGAAGAAATATGATCCGACTGACTGTGGAAATTATTACACAATTGCTCTGAACCTACATGCCAGCAGGAATTCTACTCAAGATCATTCAGCAGAGACTACCTCCATACCTGGAACGAGAACTGCATGAAGTGCAAGCAGGTTTCAGGAAAGGACGAGGAACAAGAGATATCATTGTGCATGTGAGATGGATTCTTGAAAAAGAATACCAAAAGGATATCTATATGTGTTTTATTAACTACAGCAGTGGTTCTCAACCCAGTCCTCTGGGACCCACAGGCAGGTCAGGTCAGGTTTTCAGGATATCCACAATGAATATGCATGAGCTAGATCTGCAAACAATTAAAGCGGTGCATGCAGATCTATCACATGCATATTCATTGTGGATATCCTGAAAACCTGACTGGCCTGGGGTTCCCAGAGGACTGGGTTGAGAACCCCTGGACTACAGCTAGGCTTTTGACTGTGCAAACTGCAAACAATGAGAAATTCTGGGTTACATTAAGAAGCATAGGTATACCAGAACAGATGAGTGTATACCTATGCCATGGATAACTGTACACATGGACTTTGTCCAATGGACTGCAAACCCCCCCCCCCCCAAATCAAATTCACCACATCCGTGTAAGCTCAATGAGATTAATAATCAATACCTCAAACTGACTGTGGTGCAGGTTAAAGCTGAAAAAAGAGCAAGCCACTCAGGAATGCATCAAAGTATGATCCTGGAAGATACACCACTGGAATTTAAAGATTTCCTAGGAAACTGATTCCCACCCTGAATGCAAATGACAGAGTATCACTAGAGTTAGGGGATGAAATCAAGAAAGTTGAACTCGAATAAAGTGAAAAGCCTCTGCCAAAGATGAAAACTTAAAAAAAAAAGCTGGGTTCCATCCCAGTTAAGGTGAAGCCCATCCCTTCGGAAGAGCCCCTCCTTTCCCCAGAATGTTCTCCAGTTCCTAACAAATCCAAAACCCTCATCCTGGTACCATCGTCTTATCCACGCATTGAGACTCCGGAGCTCTGCCTGACTTTTGGGTCCTGCGCGTGGAATGGGAAGCATTTCGGGGAACACTACCCTGGAAGTTCTGGATTTAAACTTCCTACCTAGAAGCCTAAATGTAGCCTTCAGTACCTCCCTACCACATTTTCCTATGTCATTGGTACCGACATGTATCGACAGCAGACTCCTCCCCAGCACTATCTAAGACCTTATCTAGGTGGCACTATCACCCTTTTCATCCTGCCATCCATTCCTCTCCTTATGCATCCAAGCATCCTTCTAGATTTTACTATTGTTTTTTCTGCCAATTTAGTCACCTTAATATAGCCTTCAATGCCGGAGAATATAACATCATACTCCACTAGACTGTCCCTAATTCAAAATGAAATCTTTTCTCAAATACTCAGGAGTTTTCCTTTGATTGTTCTCTTGGACATGCAAGTATCACTCTCTAGAGCAGGGCCCCCAACTGATTGAGGCTCATCCTTTTCAGGTACAACCTCAGCCTCCTCAAGAATAATCCTATCCAGATTCATATCACTTAACTGTATTTCGGTAGAACAAATCCACCATTTTTCTGCTTTACTTGTTAATCTTTATCAGTGGTCACTATTGGCATATTATCATCAATACATATATCTGTAAGGTCATCACCCTGATTTGACTCATCCTCTATGGGTACTTCTATTTCCTCTACCAACCAAGTAACTGGTCTGAGCTGATTTCCATGTAGAGTTTTAACCACCACAGCCTTGTTTTGCACTTTATAAATATTTGGTGGTTCATCATATATCACTAGGACTTTATATGATTCAGCTTCCCACACATCATGCAGTTTGAGCCTTTCATGGAATCCCTGCTTACAAACAAGCACCCAGTCCCCTATAGAAAATGGGGAACCATGGGCCTTCTGGTCGTAAAGGGATTTGTTCTTATCTCAACGTGTAATCAAACTCTGGAATTTGTTACCGGAGGATGTGATAAAGGCTGTTAGTGTAGCTGGCTTTAAAAAATGTTTGGGCAAGTTCCTGGAGGAAAGGTCCATAAACCATTATTAAGAAGGGACGCAGGATATCACTGCTTGACCCAATACAAGCATTGTGGAACCTGTGTCTTTTGGGGAAACTGCTAGGTACTTGTGGCCTAGATTGGCTTGATGGACCTTGGTCTGACCCAGTATGGCATATCTTATGTTCTTATGCCTGGGTATAAGTCTTTGGTGAGGCCTAATTTAGAGTATTGTGGGCAATTTTGGAGACCACACTTTCAAAAGGATATAAACAGGATGGAGTCAGTGCAGAGGGTTACTACCAAAATGGTCAGTGGGCTTTGTCAATTTTGTATACTTTGGAAGAAAGATGGAAGATGGGAGATATGATAGAGATATTTAAATACCTCCATGGCATAAATGCACAGGAGGAGAGTCTCTTTCAGTTGAAAGAAAGGCCTACAACAAAGGGACATAGGATCAAGGAGTACCACCTTAGAAAATACCACCCAGGAAAAATATTTAGGCAACATCGTGGACAATACATTGAAACTCTGTCCAGTGTGCAGCGGCAGCCAAGGATGAGGGGAGAAATGACAGAAGTCTATAAATAGATGAATGGAGTGAATGGGTTAACGTAGATCGGTTGTTTATGCCATCAAAAAGTAGAAAGACTGGAGGACATGCAATGAAGATACAATGTAACAAGTTTAAGACTAATAAGAGAAAACATTTTTTCACTCAATGCATAATCAAACTCTGGAATTTGTTACCGGAGGATGTAGTAAAGGCTGTTAGTGTAGCTGGGTTTAAAAAAGGTTTAGACAAGTTCCTGGAGGAAAGGTCCATAAACCATTATTAAAGAAGACCCAGGAAATCCACTGCTTACCCCAGGATAAGCAATGTGGAAGCTGTGGAATATAGGTACCTGCTAGGTACTTGTGACCTGGATTGGCCACTTTTGGAAACAGGATACTTGATGGACCTTGGTCTGACCCAGTAAGGCATTTCTTATGTTCTTATGAGTAATTTGCATAGATATTTCTTTACAGAAAGAGTGGTGGATGCACGGAATTATCTCTCAGTGAAGGAACTGGCAAATTGCTTCTATCTGTGCCCTTCTCTTCTATTGCTAACTCCAGAGTTTGCTCCTTTCACCTTGCTGCACCTTACGACTGGAACAAAGTACCTGTGTCTGTACCCCAGGCACCTTTTCTGACTCTTTTCAAATTCAAGCTGAAAAGTCACCTCTTCACTGCTGCTTTTGGATCTTGACTCACCTGATTTCCTTGTTTCTTTACCATTCCCCCTTGTTTGATCCCTGTCTACACCTTCTGTGTTGTCTGTCTTGACTAGATTGTAAGCTCTGATGAGCAGGGACTGTCTCTTAGATGTCTATGCAGCACTGTGTATGTCTTATAGCGTTATACAAAAGCTCAGTAGTAGTAATAGAACTAGAGACAAAAGACCCAATTTTTGATGGCATTTACATAGTTAACAGCAAATGTTAACCATGTAAATGCCTTAATTGGGAATTTTCAAAAGCACCTACTCATTTAGTGCCTTTGAAAATCCCCAAATAAGTCCCCTACACGCCCAATGCTAGCTGGTTATCTTTGGGGCGTGCTGGGGGTGTTCTGGGGTGGAGCGGTGGCAGGGAATGGTGTTAACCAGGTAGCAGAGATTTTGGATGCTGCCCAGATAGTGCTCTGCGCCTTAAAGATAGGGGCGGAAAACCCTCGTCTATCTTTAGGCGTCGGGGCTAAGTGGGCAGGATCCAAAATTGCTGCTGCCTGGTTAGGCTTGGTGGCTTTCCGAGATTTTCCAGATTTCCCAGATTTTCACTTTTGTCACCGTGGAAGTGAAATCTGGGGTTAACGGATCACACACAGGGCTACGGCGCTTAGCCTTGTCCAACTGAAAATCGGGCCCAAAGACTTTATCTGAATTCAGGAAAGCAAGGTACAAACACAAAAGATCTCTAAAGAAAAAAAAATGACTGCAGAGCTTAGTAGTTGGTATGGTAGGGCAGATTGGATAGGCCATATGGTCTATCAGCATCTTGTTTCTATGTTTCTAACTTTTCTTAGCTTTTCCATTATCTATACTTGTCTTCCTCTTTCTGTGATCTTTTGTATTTTTTGAAGACCATCCTCCCTTTCCTTTTACATTTATTTACTTTCCTAACAAAAATGTTTCTTTATTTTTAAAATATCCCCTTTCAGTTTTGCACAGTGCTTTTTTACATTCCCCAACTGTTCCCAGTGAGCTAATAACTCCTTCAGGCATTGTCCCATGTTAACAAATCTAGTTTTCCTGAAGTCCAGCGCCTTTACTTTTGAATGAACTATCTCATCCCTTGTCCTAATAATAGACATCGTCATTAGGTGATCATTGTATGGAAGATGATCACCAACTATAATATCAGAAACGGTCACTCGATTTGTAAGCACCAGGTCTAGTGTGGCTCCCTTACGTGTGAATTCTATTACCAGGTCTAGTGTGGCTCCCTTACGTGTGAATGCTATTACCAGGTCTAGTGTGGCTCCCTTACGTGTGAATGCTATTACCAGGTCTAGTGTGGCTCCCTTACGTGTGAATGCTATTACCAGGTCTAGTGTGGCTCCCTTACGTGTGAATTCTATTACCAGGTCTAGTGTGGCTCCCTTACGTGTGAATGCTATTACCAGGTCTAGTGTGGCTCCCTTACGTGTGAATGCTATTACCAGGTCTAGTGTGGCTCCCTTACGTGTGAATACTATTACCAGGTCTAGTGTGGCTCCCTTACGTGTGAATGCTATTACCAGGTCTAGTGTGGCTCCCTTACGTGTTAATTCTATTACCAGGTCTAGTGTGGCTCCCTTACGTGTGAATGCTATTACCAGGTCTAGTGTGGCTCCCTTACGTGTGAATTCTATTACCAGGTCTAGTGTGGCTCCCTTACGTGTGAATTCTATTACCAGGTCTAGTGTGGCTCCCTTACGTGTGAATTCTATTACCAGGTCTAGTGTGGCTCCCTTACGTGTGAATGCTATTACCAGGTCTAGTGTGGCTCCCTTACGTGTGAATACTATTACCAGGTCTAGTGTGGCTCCCTTACGTGTGAATGCTATTACCAGGTCTAGTGTGGCTCCCTTACGTGTGAATGCTATTACCAGGTCTAGTGTGGCTCCCTTACGTGTGAATGCTATTACCAGGTCTAGTGTGGCTCCCTTACGTGTGAATTCTATTACCAGGTCTAGTGTGGCTCCCTTACGTGTGAATGCTATTACCAGGTCTAGTGTGGCTCCCTTACGTGTGAATGCTATTACCAGGTCTAGTGTTGCTCCCTTACGTGTGAATGCTATTACCAGGTCTAGTGTGGCTCCCTTAGTTGTGAATTCTATTACCAGGTCTAGTGTGGCTCCCTTACGTGTGAATGCTATTACCAGGTCTAGTGTGGCTCCCTTACGTGTGAATTCTATTACCAGGTCTAGTGTGGCTCCCTTACGTGTGAATGCTATTACCAGGTCTAGTGTGGCTCCCTTACGTGTGAATGCTATTACTAGGTCTAGTGTGGCTCCCTTACGTGTGAATGCTATTACCAGGTCTAGTGTGGCTCCCTTACGTGTGAATGCTATTACTAGGTCTAGTGTGGCTCCCTTACGTGTGAATGCTATTACCAGGTCTAGTGTGGCTCCCTTACGTGTGAATGCTATTACCAGGTCTAGTGTGGCTCCCTTACGTGTGAATGCTATTACCAGGTCTAGTGTGGCTCCCTTACGTGTGAATACTATTACCAGGTCTAGTGTGGCTCCCTTACGTGTGAATGCTATTACCAGGTCTAGTGTGGCTCCCTTACGTGTGAATGCTATTACCAGGTCTAGTGTGGCTCCCTTAGTTGTGAATTCTATTACCAGGTCTAGTGTGGCTCCCTTACGTGTGAATTCTATTACCAGGTCTAGTGTGGCTCCCTTACGTGTGAATGCTATTACCAGGTCTAGTGTGACTCCCTTACGTGTGAATTCTATTACCAGGTCTAGTGTGACTCCCTTACGTGTGAATTCTATTACCAGGTCTAGTGTGGCTCCCTTACGTGTGAATGCTATGACCAGGTCTAGTGTGGCTCCCTTACGTGTGAATTCTATTACCAGGTCTAGTGTGGCTCCCTTACGTGTGAATTCTATTACCAGGTCTAGTGTGACTCCCTTACGTGTGAATTCTATTACCAGGTCTAGTGTGGCTCCCTTACGTGTGAATGCTATGACCAGGTCTAGTGTGGCTCCCTTACGTGTGAATGCTATTACCAGGTCTAGTGTGGCTCCCTTACGTGTGAATGCTATTACCAGGTCTAGTGTGACTCCCTTACGTGTGAATGCTATTACCAGGTCTAGTGTGGCTCCCTTACGTGTGAATTCTATTACCAGGTCTAGTGTGACTCCCTTACATGTGAATTTTATTACTATTGCAGGAATAGTTTCTCCATAGAGAATAAGGGATTTCATTACTTCTAGATGTCACGCAGCAGGGATGTCCCAATCGACATCTGGCATATTGAAATGAGCTAGCAATAGCTCTTCTCCTTTCATAGCAATAATGTGAATATCTTCCCAGATGGAAATGAATGGCCTGCAGAAGAAAAGGAATTGGTAGTGCCTCTGTATACAGTAAGAGGCCGAAAATGTGCACATCTGCGCAGCGGGCACATCCAAATGTTAACGTGCAGAAATAAAACCCAGTTCCGCACATGCAGGGATCGACGCAACTGTGTGCACAGAATCGCCCACATAGATGTGCTAGGCATGGCCCACACACAGCACTACACTGTGTGAAGATGAGTATACACCAACAATGGCTTTGGACGTCCCCGCACTTACTGTATTCTGAAAAGATGTACGTCTGCAACCCTGCCCGTCTCCACAATATACCCATGAATGGCCATGCCTCACCTTTAAAACGTGCAGCTTTTAAGCAGCTGTGGCCATGGACAGTGCTTTTATGAGGCAGAATTATAATGTAAGTTGACGATACCCTTAGGAGGATAGAAACTAGTCTGTGGCAGGCCCAAAACACTATAAAGCAATCGCAGTGCACAGTAATGTAGCAGGAAAACAGGTGGAGAATGATCCATCTGGCACATGTAGCAGTGCAGCACTACATACATGGCAGCAGGTGACCTCCCTGGGTATTCATGGTGTGAACATTTCAGGAACACGTCTCTACAATGCTAAGTAAGCACATGAACCCAGCAGAACAGCCCCCCCCCCCACCCATAGCATATCAGCCAAACATTTCCCTATTACTAATAAAGGGCCAGTGGAATAACAGCAGTCAGCAGGGCAAGCACCACACAGACATGTTCAGAGACACCAACGTCGCTCCCTAGAACTATGCACATTGTGTAGAGCAATGATGGTGCACCTTGGCATGGCATACTGTGTTCCTCGCCCTCCTGCTGAGATCCCCTTATTAGTGACAGGGAAGTGTATGGACTGGTGATGCTGCAGTCAGCCCTATGGTCCAGGTACCTGACAGGCACACCTGTCCCCCCACCCCCAGATATGTGGATGGGCAATCTAGATCCCCTCTTGCAGCCCTCCAACACGCACACACTTTCACTTGCAGTCCCACAGAAGCAGACCTCTGCCAACAGCATGTCCTGCACCAACTAACATAGATGATGGAATGGAAACCATGGCTATAACTATTTCTACCCATCATCATACCTGATCACTACATTTCAGGATGCATACAGACATACACGATACCTACACAAGTGGACTTCAAACAGTCACAGAGCTGCTTTAGGCCGAAAAAGCCCATCAAGATATCAGCCTTAAGGGTCAGATCTCATATGCGCATTGCAAAACATAGGCCCACATATGTAACCAATCGCAACAGTGACCCAGTACACACAATATGTGCCCCAAGGCCACTGGCGTAGACTTTCTCCATTATTGCGTTCTGATAGGTTTACATCCGACCCTCTCTGCATCCGGGGACTGTACACATTGCGTAGGGCATATTGTAAAGGTCCGCTGTGTGAGCGCAACACTCCAGCCGGCAGGGTGCTGCACATGGCACCGATGGCTGGGCTTACATTTTCACATGGAGTCCTAGGGCTCCATCACCAGTATCATTTTGAGGACATGGGCATTGGTAGAGAACCCACGCTTTGCCCCTTTAGCTCACTCAGCAAATGCCAGCATAGCCGGGAAGCGCACCTATGCTCTTCCCCATGCATTTGTGAGAGTGATTTGTTTTGTTACTGTGACCTCCAACCTTCCTCTCCTCATCTTTCTGTTCAGGAACATTGCATGCTGTGTTTTTTTAGCCTGCAGACACAACAGTGCACAGCATAGGTTACACATCTATTTACCACTATGGGCTGCATTGAGGTGCAGGGCTGAAATATTTCTAAGTCCTACCTTTATTCCACCTTTCAGCACGTATAACTGGACATTTGTGGGAACTACTGTGGATGTACATGGGTAGCACCGGAATACACTTTATATGTCTCTGTGGCTGGCCATTCCCCATTATGCCCCCACCCACCCACATTCTAGGATCCCTGTTTATGTGCCATGTACATGCAGGGCCGTGAATGAGCAGAAAATGGTTTTAAACATTTTTGCGAGATACACATCTATGTTTCATGTACAAGGGGCTTATTCATGGTTCAGAATGACCCCCTAAGTCTTTGTTGAGACCTCATGTGGAGTACTATGAGCAATTTTGGAGATCACACTTTCAATAAGATATAAACAGAATGGAGTCAGTCCAGAGGCCTACTATTAAAATGTTCAATGGCCTTCAACATAAAGCATATGAGGGTAGCCTTAAAGATCTCACTATGCAGAGGAGTAGCATAATGGGTAGAGCAGCAATTCCAGCGTTTAAACCTCACTGCCTCTCCTAGTTACCTTTGGCAAGTCACTTAAACCTTTACTGTCTCAGCTACAAACTTAGATTGTAAGCTCTCCAGAGATAGGAAAAAAAGACCTGCTGAATGTAACTTGCTTGAGCTACTACTGAGAAAGGCATGGGCCAAATCCAAATTCCTAAATTACCTATCTTGGAGGAAACGTGGGAGAGGGGAGATATGACAGAGACCTCCTGTGGTATAAATGTGCAGGAGGTGGACCTCTTCCAATAGAAAGGGAGCTCTGGAAAGAGGGGACAGAATATGAAGGTGAGTAATCTAAGGAAATATTTCTACATGAAATAGCCTCTCAGTGGAGGTAGTGGAGATTATAGAATTTAGTTGTTGGTATGAATTGGCAGACTGGATAGAACATATGGTCTTTTTTTACCGTCATTTTTTAATGATTCTATGTTTTGAATTATTATTGATTATTCTAAAAGGGATGAAGAGCAAAACTGAGCACATCCTTATGCCTGTGTATATAGGTCCCTGGTACAACGCACCTTGAGTACTGTGCGCCATTCTGGTAGCACCATCTCCAAAAGGATATGATGGAACTAGAAAAGGTTAGAAAAGGGCAAGAGAAATGATAAAGAGGACACGGCTCTTCAGCTTGAAGAAAAGATGATGAAGACGGGATATGACAGCAGGTGGAGTGGTTATGTGGTGAGCAATTGTTGGATACTCTATGAAACTAATGACCAACATATTGAAACAAATATTGTAGAATTTATTTTTTACACAGCACAAAATTGAGCTATGGAATCTGTTGCCAAAGAATATGCCGAAGAAGACTAACATGATGGGATTCAAAAGAGGTGCACAGCCTGCACCCGACTCACCAGCATCTCCGCTCCTGTCCAATCGGGACAGTGGGAGCTGCTCTCGCCCAATCCGGGCGGTGGGAGAGGAGGCCCAAAGGGAGATAAAACGCGGCGTCCCTACCCCGAGGGAGCCGCACACACAGCCTGCACCCGACTCACCAGCACCTCCGCTCCTGTCCAATCGGGACAGTGGGAGCTGCTCTCGCCCAATCCGGGCGGTGGGAGAGGAGGCCCAAAGGGAGATAAAACGCGGCGTCCCTACCCCGAGGGAGCCGCACACACAGCCTGCACCCGACTCACCAGCACCTCCGCTCCTGTCCAATCGGGACAGTGGGAGCTGCTCTCGCCCAATCCGGGCGGTGGGAGAGGAGGCCCAAAGGGAGATAAAACGCGGCGTCCCTACCCCGAGGGAGCCGCACACACAGCCTGCACCCGACTCACCAGCACCTCCGCTCCTGTCCAATCGGGACAGTGGGAGCTGCTCTCGCCCAATCCGGGCGGTGGGAGAGGAGGCCCAAAGGGAGATAAAACGCGGCATCCCTACGGCGCGCCCCGCGCCTGAGGGCCTCGCCAGAGGGCCCTTTGGCGTGGCCCTTAGGCGGTGGCCACTAGCGTGGCCCATACCACGAAAAACCTCTGCGACGGACGAGGCTCGAGCTCCCCTAATCAAATCTGAGCTCACTGACGTCAGCGACATCAAAAACTCTACATCTACAAAACAGGAGCTCCCAGGATCACAGGTGAACACACCGGCCCCTGCTCCCAACCTCAACACCCGACAACCATCTCTGACACTGAAGAAACCCAGTGCAACAAGCACCTCAACAAGGCAAATCACCGGATATACAAAAAATTCCAGCAAATCGACAAGAAAACCCCCAGGTAATCTATCACAACATGCCACCCTTCCTATCCCCCATCTACTTTCTCACCCCTCTCCTAACGCTATATACCCCACCCAAACACACTCAGCAATCTTCCCTACGCAGACCCACTGACTGGCACACCATCCTCCACACAAACACTGCACCCCCACAGCACCCCCACCGCAACTACAGACCTCCCATACTCAGAAACCACAAAACTGCAACCCACAAACATCAACAACAACAGGAACAACCCAACACACACAAAGCACACGCCAGCCCAAAACACCACACACACCAGCCACCCGCACCTCTCCATCACACTCATAAACGCACGCTCCACCAGGAACAAATACCACATGCTCCAAGACCTGATCATATCTGAGAAGACTGATATCCTATGCATAACGGAAACCTGGCTATCAGAAACGGACACAGTAATAATGAACCAACTAACTCCAACCGGATACAGCTTCCATCACTGCTCCCGAACGCACGCAAAGGGCGGAGGAGTAGCCATCATCGCAAAGGACAACCTCCACCTGCGGACCGTCACCTCCGAAACCTCTGACGAAGCAGACATCCTCACCCTCACTAACAAAAACCTCACAATATGTCTGATCTACAGAACACCTGCCCCGCAAACCCCGACTTGCCAAAGATACTGCACCTGATCTCTGAGAGCATCAACCCAACAAAAGAACCAATTATACTAGGAGACTTCAATCTCCCATCCCTCCAAGACACGCAAACGGAAACATTCCTGAACGCCATGACAGCAATGAACCTATCGCAGATCATAAACGAACCAACACACGAAAAAGGAAACACACTGGACCTCATATTTCTGAACTCCCAAACATCCACCTCATGCAGCAGTCCAACAATCTCACCAGTCCCATGGTCAGACCACTACGTCATCCACTTCTCCCATGCATATCAACCAAAACCAAACAGAGGAAACGCTCAACAAACACGGAGATTCAAAGCATTCAACAAAGAAGACTTCCTGACACTGACCCTACCTAATCTACATATGAATTCAAACAACCTTGATGACCTCATGGACAACTGGAACACCACAATCTCCACAGCATCCAAAGCAGATATAAACAAGACCAGCAACAAACTCATCTCCTCAAAGGCCCGCTGGTTCACCCCTGACCACCGGAAGCTGAAAACAAAACTTAGAAGAGCAGAAAGAAAATGGAGGAAAACCAAAAATGACAAAGACAAAAAGCAATACCTATATGAACTCGCTGCCTACCACTCAGAAACCGACAACGCAAAGAGAAACTACCACACCAAAATCATCACGTCTGCTGCAAACAAACCTCGAGAACTCTTTCAAATTGCCAAAAAACTGACAAAGGCACCAACCACGTCCGATCAACCCCCAGATATCCCCTCAGATCTCTTGGCCCGACAATACAAACAATTTCAGCAACCTCAGCAACCTTACCGCTGTGCTACAGCCACAAAAACGTGCCACGGAATCACCATAAATGCTGACTGGGATACATTCAATGAAACCTCAAAAGAAGAGATATCCTCCACCATCTCCTGTCTGAACACCACCACCTCTCCACTAGACCCCTGCCCTACCGAATGGATAAAGAAAACCAAGGAAGACCTGAGTGCTCCACTAACTCACATCGTAAATGAATCCTTTAAACAAGGATACATACCGGATGCCCTCAAAACATCAATCATCCGACCAACCTTAAAGAAGAACAACCTGGACCCCATGGACCCCACCTCCTACAGGCCAGTGGCAAGCCTCCCCCTCACCGCCAAAATAATAGAAAAGATAGTCCAACACCAGCTTCAAGATCATCTAGACACCAACGACATACTCGACCCACAGCAACACGGTTTCCGACCACTACATGGAGTTGAGACCCTCATGACCATCCTAATGAACACACTCATCATCGGAACCCAAGAAAAAGATTCGGGATACATCCTGATCTTCCTAGACATATCAGCGGCCTTTGACACAATCTCACACGAAATCCTCATACACAGACTACAAACAATTGGAATCAAAGACACTGTACTCCAATGGTTCAAATCCTACTTAACTAACAGACAGCAACGGATCCGCACCCTCTCTGCAACTTCGTCCCCCTATCAACAACTACAAGGAGTACCCCAAGGATCCACCCTATCGGCCCATGTTGTTCAACATCTATCTCCGTCCACTATGCTCAATCATACGCACCCACAACATCAACTTCCACATCTACGCGGACGACATAATGCTCTATGCACCAATTACAACCACCAACCCAAAAAATGAACAACTATCAGCCTGCTTCAACGACGTGGCCAACTGGCTACAGGAGAACAATCTATCCATCAACATAAAGAAAACCGAAGCCCTAATAGTAACAAAAGAACCGGACTTCAAACCACCTACCCACCTCAACATGGGTACCACACAAATACAAATCCAGCCTCAAATAAGATATCTAGGCGTCATCATTGACCAAGCTCTTACCCTCAAACAACAAATCAACAAAACCGCCGGGATGATATTCCACAAAGCCAAAACTATTCAACGCCTCCGGCCCCTCCTAGAACATCACGGCTTCAGGAAAGTAATTCAAGAAGTGTAACTACCTCACCTGTACTTCTGCTAAATAATCTACCATGGACTTCCTGCCTCGCACACCAACTCCCTCCGTACAGCCTTGAACACTACAGCAAGGATTATTCAAAATGCAAAAAAACGGGACCACATCACCCCAATCCTAAGAGACCTTCACCTCCTTCCAGTGCAAGCAAGAATCAAGTACAAAGCTATCTTACTCATCCACAAAACAATCCACCACACACAGAACACCTCACTACACCCCTTACTGCCTCGACCATCCCACAACAGATCAACCAGACATTCCTCCAATAACTCTATCGTTGTCCCCCACAAAAGAACCAAATCCACACAACGGACCTGCAACAGAGCATTCGAACTTTATGCTCCATCCCTCTGGAACTCTCTCACTAATCACATCAAGAACAACGCTGACATCACATCATTTAGGAAACAGCTGAAGACAATCCTATTCCGTGAACATCTTTCTACCACCATGACCTAATACCTAACTTCAACAGGAGTAAATTATGTCTATGTCTACCCAAATCATTAATTGTTGACCTTGGTGATGGCCCCACCCAAAAAATTACCCCGTCCTATGTTACGTGTTCCACCGCTTTGACCCGGTGAAAAGCGGGATATAAATGCAGTTAAATAAAATAAAAAATAAATAAAAATAAATAACAAATTCCTGGATGAAAATTCCATATAAACAAAGGCACGGGGAGGGGCAACCTGCACGGAGTGGCAAATGCATCTACCTTTGCCGCCTTGCTGGGCAGACTAGCTGGACCATACTGGTCTTTATCTGCCGTCATTTACTATGTTACTATATTAGCAAGTTAGACTTGGGAGAGCATTTTTTCATCCCTGAAAATGAGCTAAGAGAAACATCAGCACTATGGGATCTACAGATAGGCCACTGTCAGAGACTGGATGCTGGGTTCAACGGACCCTGTTCTGACGTACCATGTTTTTTCTTATGAATACAGAAAACTTCACCTGTGTGTGATTCTGGCATCAGTGATCCCTTAAATGGATCAATGAAATAGTTTCATGTTGTCTTTGATCACTATTTTCTATGTATTACTAAGCTGATTGGGGGGTTATGTAACTATGTTACAGCATCTATAAAGAGCTTAGATAGAACCTTTTCATCATCTTCCTGACCATGGAAACAAAACCACCCATAGCATTGCTCAGTTCTTGACAGCAGTATATAGTAAGAAGAAAACACCTAGAGGCCATGTTTATTAAATGTTAGCGTGTGCTACCTGACACCGTGTCCATAGGAATAACCCAGGTGCTGTGGCAGATAGCGCATGCTGACTTTTAAGGTTATGTTAATTAAGGGTGTTAGGGTTTTGCAGATATCGCACGCTACCTTTTGGGGATGTTTACAGCACGGCCCCAGCAGATCTCTCACTAATTTGAACCTTAGCACATTCCAGCAGCAATCATGCTTCATGCGGATGCACTTAACGGCACTCAGTGAGGTAGCGTAACGTGCACTCTCATGAACAGAAACAGTGACAGTGAATGTATGCTGTCAATCCCCACACCCACTGCACCTCCGCCCCAGTCCACCTATTTCCCCCTCCATCATGGTACAAACAGATAGCATGAAATTAACCCTGCATCATTTAGTGCAAACTGCAACTCTTAGCGCACATTAACAGCTAGTATAGCTTAGTAAACAAGCTCCTTAGTAAATATGGCCAATAATAAAAACAAAATACATTTTTTAAAATTTATTGTTGAGAAATCACCCTGGTCATAATTCCAACACTAAGCAAAGGGATTAGGGTAATATCTCATCACATATATTTTCAAACTGTTTTTAGAAATGTCAAAAATCCCTTTCAATCTCTGAAACACACTTTAATCATAATGCGGGGGGTGGGGGGTTCAGCATTGGTGGCTAGTGGTGCTAATTCATCTAGCCATCGGTACTGAAAGTTAAACACAGATATTAATATCTGGTCCCGGCATTGAATATCTGAATTAAGCAGATTTTGGTGAGTCATGGAGGCAGATTTGATAACATGCATATCTGGCCCGCGGACATGTCTGAATTGAAAACAGGCCCTGTTTGAACCTAATTCCACATCCGTGGGTCTAAATGTGCCTGTGGGTCCAGAATCGGGGAGACAGACGTGTCCAGCATGACACGGGCAAAGCACTATCCAGCTGGCCTGTGCACACATCTGGCACACGACCAGCTCACAGATGCAGGCACGGGTTATGCAATATCAATATTATGGGACACAGTTAAGTGTTTTGTATGTCTCCATGCCCACTGTATTCTGAAAAGTTGTACATTTCAGATCCTGCCCGTCTCTGGGATGTACCCAAGGACACCACGCCTCCACGGTCAAATGCGCATCTCCTAAGCTGCTCTTCATACTGACAGTAGTTTGCTGATGCAAATTAGACATAAATACCAATGAGAAATGACTGCTGCTGCTGCAACCTAGACCACATAACAGTCCTCTTCAGGCCCAAAAACTGCTAGGTAATCCCAGTACACCCTATTATGGTATGAGAGACATACCTTACATCAAATGGTACTTGGCATTATAAAATGTCCCCAGTGATCTCTTCTTGGTCATCTCTACAAACACACTTTAAACTGCTAAGGGTGGACCCTTACCAAATGCACAAAACCTGAAACTGACATCGCAGTTCCCCAAAGGAGCAACAAATGTATGCCCTTTTCATGCCTGTGACCTATAAGTGCACTCATTCTGCTGTTCCTCACTACCTTTCCTCTCTTATCTCACCCTACTCCCCTCCTTGGGGACTCCATTATTCTGGAAGATCACTTCTATCTGTGCCCTTCTCTTCTACTGCCATCTCCAGACTTTGCTCCTTTCACCTTGCTGCTCCGTATGCCTGGGACAAACTACCTGAGTCTGTACATCAGGCTTCTTCTCTGGCCCTTCTCAAATTCCGGCTGAACGCTCACCTCTTCAGTGCCACTTTAGGATCTGATCTTCCTAATCTCCTTTGTGTTTCCTTACCATTCCCCCTAGATGTATCCTAGAAATGCCCTCACACTGCAGTGTAGATAGTTTATGTATATAGTTAACCCTGTTATCCAAGTTTGTACTCCTGTTCAATGTAAAACCTGACAGTTTGTCGTTATGGTCGTTTTGTTATGATGTAAACCGCGCTGATTCTAAATAGCGCGGTATATAAGAAACTGTAATAAATAAATAAATAAATAAATCCTGTCCACAGCTGCTTTGTAGTCTGTCTTGACTATACTGTAAACTCTGCTGAGCAGGGACCATCTTTTACATGTGTCTGTGCAATGCTATACAAATGATCAGTGCGAGTAATAGGAGGAGTATTAGTAGAAGTAGGGTCTTCTGGCTATGGCATCTGATTCCCACATATCAAGGTACTGGCATGTCTCACAGCAGCTACACCTGTCCCATCATAATGTATGTCGGTCTATATATATCCATTATTTGTGGGGCAACCCTGTCTGCCTTCCCACAGTCTGCTTTGTGTCACTGCTCCCCTGGTCAGGCTTGTGTGAGCATGGGAGGGGGATCCCTGTGCCATCATAGCCAGGTAGCCAGCCTCCAGATATATTGCCTCTCTCATAGCTTGCATAGATCCTGGACTGGGGAAGGATGTAGGCCTCATGGCACAATCTGGGGGATTTTGGCACAACATCAGTCATGTCTCCCAGTGCCTAGCACAGCTGATGCATGTCTGCCCTATCACACTGGCACCTGGTGACACTGCGGTTATCCATATGGTCCATGTACCAGCCAGCCATTCATGGCTTCCCTGAATTGCAGAGCAGCACACCAGATCCTCCCGTCCTACCCCCAAACCACACACTCTCACTTACAGTCACAAGAGACATCATTCTGCCAAACCAAACCTATCACTAACAGCTGCTATACCATAGTGTCATGACATTCCAGGACTACACATCAACAGTCCCAGTTTGCAGAACATAGGATTTGTTATGGTCCCCTGGATTAGCTCTTTTGGCACAAACAACATCTGCCAAAACAAACCTATCACTTTTTGGCACAAGACATCATTGTGCCAAACCAAATCTCTCTCTAACAGCTGCTATACCATAGTGTCATGACATCCCAGGACTACACATATGATCTCCCTTTCTCACTCCAACATGATTTCTTTCCAGACTCATTCACATATTATTATTACATCAACAGTCCCAGTTTGCAGAACACAGGATTTGTTAGGGTCCCCAGGATTAGCTCTTTTGGCACAAACAACATAGCCTGAACAAACACTATTGCTGTTCTTAATATTTCTGTAAGGGTGTTTATTAATCTTTCTTTACCTTACAACATTCCTTCAACTCTGCTTTCTGTTCTTTATAACTACATCTTGTGTTATTCCAGACTGCAGTTACACCAGCACATACTTGTCACAACATTCTTGAATATGGGATGGATTTCAGAGCACAGCAGAATACTTTCTAAGTCCTAGCCGAATTTCACCTTTCAGCAGGAATAACATTGATGTCTACGGGGATATCCTGAAAGCACATGAGCCTTTCTGGAATACACTAAGCATGTCTCCGTGGCTGACCATGCCCCTATTCTATCCCTCCTGGGCACATTCTGAGATCCCCATGCTAGCGCCGTGGACATGCACAACAGCAGTGTTTCAGAATACAGTAGGGGATGTTTTTGGAACATACACGTCCTTGCTGCACATAAAAACTCCTTATTCGTGTTTTGCAATGACCTCCTAACTGGGCAATGGCAATACTGAGCTGCTGCCTGGCCAGCAAAGGCTAGGCCAGGGTTTCCTTTGCCTGGCATTCACTCAATATCGCCGCTGCTTGGTTAGCGATGGGTGCCGCCTCAACTCTACCCCGGAACGCCTTGATGGTAACCACTTAGCATTGGGGCATGTAGTGGTGGTACCTAGAGATATTCAGCCCAATGCCCCCCAATATCATTACTTACTTCTGCCAGTTAATGCCCTGCCCATCCACGTTTACTGCTTAATTCCGTAAGTGCTCTAAGAACCTCTTGGAAAGCTTGCAATATGAGTTACTTTTTAGATTTCTGGTTGCTCTCTTTATTATTGTTTTGATTTATTTTATTGTAATTTTATGCATTTTGTTTTATTGTTATATTTGTGCCCACTTGAGATAATTGATTTTATGGCAGCATATCAAATGTGCAATATGAATAAATAATCAAAGCACTAATTGACTCAAACATTTGGCTTTTTTAGGATAAAATATGCATGACCTAAAAGGAATCAAAGTTCTGAGAAAGTTAATGAGACTATAAATCAGTTTCAATTTCCCCTTGGTTTCTATCTGTGCCTAGCGGAGATCAGTGCAGTATTGACTGGCTTATCTAGTAATTACATCTTCTTCCAACCAGAAGCGTTGCTGCTTAAAACTGAAAAACTGTCCCAAAGGAGTTAATCCCAGAGGGCTACATTCCTTTTACCAATATCTGCTAAACACATTTTATAATGCATTATTTCGATTCACATCACGGTAAATAAAAGCTTTTTCAGGACTGCAGTTATTTCTATTGCAATTATTTTTCTAACTGTCGAGTTTAAAAGTATTTTGCCCAGGGCAGAACATTTAACTTGAAAACAATTCTTCACCAGAATGATTGTAGGACTTTCAATTACAGGTTACAAGATTTTTTTTTCTCTTAGAGTCAGTGCAAGTTCCCAACTGGGTGTGTCTGAATTCCACATTGACTTCCAGTGATGCATTTCAGGCTCTCATGGTTACAAAGCAAGCAGACAGAAAGACAGAGGCCTTTATGCAAACACCAGGAGCTCTGTGTTCAGAAAGGATTTGCCACATGTACAAATCTCCTCCAATAATAGGTACTTCAGGCCGGAAGGTCGGGGGTTCAAATCCCACTAGAGGACAGCAACCTTGGGCCGGAAGGACTGGGGTTTCTAGTCCCACAGATGCTCCTTGTGGTCTTGGGCAAGCCACTTAACCCGCCATTGCCCATGTTCCCTGTAAGTATTAGTGTATGTGTCTCATATCCCCACATGTTAAATGTATCCCCCAATTGTGTTGTGACTGCTTTGATTGAAGGATAAGGCGGTATACAAAACTGTCTAAATAAATAAATAATAAAAATAAACGTAGGGGCTTGCTTACAAAGCCGCGGTAGCAGTTTCTGATCATTATCGGAGCCGCGGCCCCATGGGCCATGTCTCCGATAACGATCGGAAACCGCTACCGCGGCTTTGTAAACAAGCCCCTTGAAATCATTCATTCATTAGAGCTTGCAGGAGGATATCAGAGAGGTTCACTTCATGCACAGACATCTTCACAAAGAACATACAATTTACCCAATAATTCAGACTCACATGGCTACGGGCATATCCTAGCTAGCTGGTAGAATATTTTCCTTATCCAAGTCAGGTTTTGATGTTTTCCTCTTTGGTTCTCCACCACTGCATATAGTAGAATATGCAACTTTATACACCCATCAGATGCCCCGCCTCTATCTCACCCAAAACCAGTAAGGCTACTGCCCAAACATCTAGCTGCCTCAGTAGTCTTGGCCTTGTCAGATATTTCTAACCACCATCATCCTGTCAGCATTGACCTAGTTGATTTCTGGAGCTTGTATCAACAGACTATCACTTCCCCAGCTGACTAGGTATGACTAAGAATTTGGCTTATTATAATTGAGTTTACAGGTGAATGAGTAAATTTTAGAAACTTTAGGTGGTGGGAGATCTAGCTCTAAGCTGTTTGAAGGACTAATACAAGTTTGACCCACAATAGATCATTGCACGCAATGCTTTATAGAAAGTTGGTAGTCAAAAGATGTGCAACGGTGCCTTCTGTGCAGTGGAATGATAGACCTGAAGAGCTGTGCTTCTTAGTGGATATTAAACAGTTTTGAAAGTGCCTTTGAATATTGGGCCACTGTTTTTTTAAGTATTAGTGAGATGGGTAGTGATAGGGATGGGGAGATAGTTGAAATGTTGAATAATTATGCTCTATTGTTTCATAAGTCTTATATGGAATGGAGGAGCAGCATAGAGCCAGAAAGACCAGGGTTCAAATCCCACTGGCATTCCTTGTGGCCATTTAACCTGCCATTGCCTAAGGTAGTAACTTAGATTGTGAGACCTTTGAAGACAGTATCTGAATGTAACTCTCTTGATATTCTCCTGGAAAGGAGCTAGCTAAATACTACTAATAAATCTATCTTCCATCCCCATTGTCTGTTCTCCTAGTTAGAGTCTAATCTGTTTAGCCATCTCATCGCCTTTAGCAATTTTCTTTTTGCCTTTTTCTGCTATAACTTCATTGAGATGGGGCAGCCAAACTACACATGATATTGGAGGTGTGATCTCACAGAGATATTATGATAGACTCACGCTCTGGATTGTGTTGGAAAGAGGAGATGGCACTGTCATCCATACTGCTGTAGTCTACAGACCTCCGAATCAAATCAAAGAAATAGATAATGAATTGATTATAGATATTGCCAAGATAGCCACAAAGGGGGAAGTGATCATATTGGGTGACTTTAACCCTTTGAAGGCCTACTTTAAATTTTTAATCCACATTCTGCAGCCGGGTTAATTTTTGCATATTTCAGAAAAATTGTACCCGTCTTATTCAACATGTTCTAATAGTGATTTTCCTTCTGATATGGTCATGTATTATAAACCATTTGATAGGAAGATTTATTTATTTATTTATTTATTTATTTTGCTGTATTTATATCCCGCTTTTCACTGGGTCAAAGCGGTCAATTGGGGGATACATTTAACAAGAAGGGATATGAGACACATACACTAATACTTACAGGGAACATGGGCAATGGAGGGTTAAGTGGCTTGCCCAAGACCACAAGGACTGCCTATAGGACTAGAAATCCCAGTCCCTCTGGCCTGAGATTGCTGTCCCCAGGTGGGACTTGAACCCCCGGCCCTCTGGCCTGAAGTACCTTGTCCTAACCACTAGACCACTCCTAGTCAGAATTATGGATCCCGAGAATTTTGGGCTCGGCCTGAAAACGGTTAATCTACCCGATGTGGACTGGAGTACTCCTTCTGCAAATCTGGCAAGAAGCAAAATAATTGTGGATGCTCTCCAAGATGCGTCACTTAAACAAATGGTGATGGAACCAACCAGGGAAAGCTCAATGCTGGATTTAGTGCTCACCAACGGTGAGAGCATGTCGAATGTCTGGTTGGGTGCCCCTGTGAGCAGCAGCGATGATCACATGGTGTGGTTTGAGATAAAAGCCAAGGTACAGTCCAATCATAGCAAGCTCAAAGTCCTAAACTTCAAAAACACTGACTTCTGTAGAATGGCCAAGTACCTGAAGGAGGAGTTGGTAGGGTGGGATGGGATAAGGGAAGTGGAATTGCAATGGGCTAAACTAAAGGTGGCAATAAAAGGGGCAACAGATAAATATGTAAGGAAAGTAAATAAAAACAAGAGGAGAAGGAAACCTATTTGGTTCTCCAAAAAGTGGCTGCTCAAATAAACACAAAAAACACAGCTTTCACAAAATTAAAATGCTTGCAAACAGAGGAACAAGTAAGGAATACAGGATCAAACTAAAAGAGACACAAAGAGAAATAAGGAAAGCAAAATCAAAGGCAGAGGAAAAGATGGCTAAAGATGTGAAGTGTGACGATGAAACTTTCTTCAGGTATATTCGGGAGAGGAGGAAAATCAGAGATGGAATTGCGGGACTCAGAAGTGCTGGGAACGGATTTGTGGAAAGTGACATTGAAAAAGCAAAATTGCTAAACAAATACTTCTGCTCTGTTTTTACTAAAGAAAATCCTGGAGAAGGGCCATCTGTGACTCCCAAATATAAAAATGGAAATGAAGTAGATACCACACCATTCACTGAAGGTGATTTGTTAGAACAACTTGCAAAACTGAATGTGAACAAGACTGTGGGACCAGATGGGATACATCCCAGGATATTGAAAGAGCTCAGAGAGGCTCTTGCAGGGCCGTTAAAGGATGTCTTCAACAGATCCTTGGAAACAGAAGAGGTTCCTCAGGACTGGAGAATGGCTGATGTCGTACCTCTACACAAAAGTGGTGACAGGGAAGAAGTGACAAACTACAGGCCCGTGAGCCTTACCCCACTGGCGGGAAAAGTAATGGAGGCATTTCTGAAAGAGCCAATAGTGGACTTTCTGAAAACCAACAGGTAGCATGATCCGAGGCAACATGGTTTTACCAAAGGATGATCTTGCCAAACAAATCTGATTGAGTTCTTTGACTGGGTGACCAGAGAACTAGATCAGGGGCATGCGATGGATGTCATCTACCTGGATTTCAGCAAAGACTTTGATACTGTTCCTCATAGGAGGCTTATGAATAAACTCAATAGTTTGGGGATGGGTTCCAAGGTGGTGAACTGGATCAGAAATTGGTTGACAGAAGGTGATGGTAAATGGAGCTCACTCGGATGAAAGGAAGGTGATTAGCGGGGTGCCCCAGGGTTCAGTCCTGGGCCCGGCACTGTTCAATGTATTTGTGAGGGATATTGCTGAAGGACTGCATGGAAAAGTCTGCCTTTTTGCAGATGGTATGAAAATTTGTAACAGAGTGGACTCCCCTGAGGGAGTGGATAACATGAGGAAAGATCTACAAAAGCTGGAAGAATGGTCTAATGCTTGGCAGTTAAGATTTAATGTGAAGAAGTGCAGTGTCATGCACCTGGGAAGCAGAAATCCAGGTGAAATGTACATGATAGGGGGAGAGAGATTGGTGTGCACGGACCAGGAGAAGGACCTTGGTGTGATAATTTCTGCAGATCTCAAAGTGGCAAAACAGTGCGACAAGGTGGTGGCAAAGGTCAGGAGGATATTGGGTTGCATACAAAGAGGAATTACCAGCAGAAAGGAAGAGGTACTAATGCCACTGTATAAGTCACTGGTGAGGCCTCACTTGGAATATTGTGTTCAGTTTTGGAGACCGTATCTTGAAAAGGATATAAAAAGACTGGAAACTGTTCAGAGGAAGGCGACCAAAATGATTTGGAGCCTGCGTCAGAAGCCTTATGAGAAGAGACTTGAAGACCTAAACATGAACACTCTGGAGGAGAGGAGGGACAGGGGAGATATGATTCAGACCTTTAAATACTTAAAGAGAAATAATGAACAAACAAACCTCTTCCAAAGACGGGGAAGCTGTAAAACTAGAGGGCATAACATGAACCTGCAAGGGAGTAAATTGAAAGGCAATGTCAGGAAATACCTTTTCACTGAAAGGGTGGTGGATGCTTGGAATGCCCTCCCGATGGAAGTGGTGGGGGCAAATGCAGTGACAGAATTCAAAATGGCATGGGACAGACACAGTGGATCCCTTTACAGCAACAGGATAAAATCAAAATAAACTTAACAAACTAATTTCTCAACATACAGGGGTGTCCTACACGGAGCGGTGGGTTCACCCCTAAAACAAAGACATGGGGAGGGGTGACCTGCACGGAGCGGCAGGTGCACCTACTCTTGCCCTCTTACTGGGCAGACTAGATGCACCATACTGGTCTTTATCTGCCATCATTTACTATGTTACTAGGTTATCCATATCTTATTTACACCTTCAAAAATTATGGGTCTGACTTTCAATGGTGGCAGCTAGCCCCATCCACCCACTGGCAATGAATATCCAGGTCAACCTGATAGCAGAGAAGCTAACTGGGCAGCAGCGATATTCAGCTGCTGCCCGGTTAGCCTCAGTGGCAAAAGGCCAGGATTTCAGGTGCCGCTTAGCAATACCCAAGCAGCAGCTGAATATGCATGTGTTGCCTCCACTTCACCCTCCAGAATGTTCCGGTGCATTGGGTCATTCAGTGGTGACACCCAGGATCAGTCAGCAACACTAATTATGTCATTGCCGCTAACTATCCTGGTGACCATGATGAATGTGCTTAGCAGGTCTACTAGCCACATTAATCACGTTGAATATCCCCCGCTTTAGTGAAACAGAACTTCCCTTTTTCTAAATCAGTGCAGGAGGAGTAATTTTCTAATGAGGGAGGCAGGTAAGCATATGTTCTACCTGTTTTATAAGAGCAATGTGTGCAGCTAGGTGCCTCTATAGAACAGCCAGTAGAAACTGATGGACGTGCATACAGATTAGACTATACAAGGGGTACACAGCACCTCGTCTCACAGGCTCATTCCCATTCTGACTTGAGTTTTCTTCTTTTGCTTGCTGATTCCAGCCACAGTGCAATTCATTCCTGCAGTCTGGCCAGGTCAGGTCCAACCCTGAGAGAAGACAGCACGGAGGAATTCATTGACTAGCAGCATTTGGACTGCTAACTTTGGGGCTACTTTTATCGATGGGCAGCTGGGCCTCTGTTGTGCAATGGCCTGTGGCAGCTGCCCCAGCAGCACTGAGCAGCCATGTTATGGTGCTGGTCTTTTTCCATTGCTAGGTCCTCCATAAGTGCCAGTCCCATGCTGTTCTACCCTCTCTCCACCCATGGAAAAACCCATGCACATATCACATACAAAGGGGAATTTTAGAATGGACGTCCAAATCAAATTGAGGACATCCAGGACAAAAGGTGCTGAGAAAAGTTAGGGGCATCTATATCTGCCTGATTTTAATCCACAAGAAGCACATGTGCTGACTCGCTGATAGATAAAAGGTGCACAAGGGCAAGCAGAAAAAGGTCCTGTTAGACTGTTTATTGGGGAAACCTGAAGCAGAGTCCTTGAGGTTTTGGACTCGAAAGTGCCGTGTTGCGTCTTTGGGGCTTCCTTAATGTTTTTTCAGATAAGTACTGAATTTTTTCATCTTTTGAGTCATTAAATAAATATAGATGATTTGAGTTTTTTGGTTCAATAAAAATGATTAAAATGGAACTTAACGATACATGTACTTTCTTCTCGCTTTCTTAGGGTTCCGACATTTAAATGTATTATTATTCTTAGAGGCCTAGTTGCTGGTAGCCTTTTTGGTTGTTATTGATTTGGGTTGTTATTGATTTGGGCTATTTGGTTGTTATTGATTTGGGTTGTTATTGATCTGGGAGGTTCATTTGCCTTTTCAAAGTTGGGCATCGTCATCCCAGGTACATCCACAGAGCTGGCCTCTAAATTGACTGGAGATGTCTCCATGTTTTGGATGACTCTATCCCCATTTTCAGATGTCCTAAATATGAATAGAGCTTCTGATTCTTTTTAACATCTTTGATAGTGATACAGCGGAAGGGCTGTCGGGTAAGGTTTGCCTCTTTGCGGATGATACCAAAATCTGCAATAGAGTAGACACCCAGGAAGGTGTAGATAACATGAGGAGGGATCTAGCTAAGCTTGAAGAATGGTCTAGAATTTGGCAGCTTGGATTTAATGTTAAAAAATGTAAGGTCATGCATTTGGGCTGCAGCAATCCAAGGGAGCAATATAGTATAGGGGGTGAAGTACTTTTGTCCACTAAAGAAGAGCGGGACCTAGGCGTGGTTGTGTCTGATGATCTTAAAGTAGCTAAACAGGTAGAAAAGGCGACGGCAAAAGCTAGAAGGATGCTTGGGTGCATACGGAGAGGAATGGCTAGCAGAAAAAAAGGAGGTGATAATGCCTCTATAAGTCTTTGGTGCGACCTCATTTGGAGTATAGTGTGCAATTCTGGAGACCGCACCTTCAAAAAGATGTGAACAGGCTGGAGTCAGTACAGAGGGTGGCTACTAAAATGATTAGTGGTCTTCATTATAAAGCATATGAGGACAGACTTAAGGATCTTAATATGTACACCTTAGAGGAAAGGCGGTATAGAGGTGATATGATTGAGATGTTTAAATACCTCCATGACATAAATACACAGGAGGAGAGCCTCTTTCGATTGAAAGCAAGTTCTGCTATGAGGGGACATGGGATGAGGGTGAAAGGGGATAGATTCAGGAGTGATATGCGGAAATATTTTTTTACGGAAAGAGTGGTGGATCCATGGAATAGTGTCCCAGTGGAGGTTATAGAGATGAGGACAGTATCTGATTTCAAAAAAGCATGGGACAAACACAGAGGATCTCTAAAGGAAAAAAGGGGACTGTTGTAGTGGTTGATATGGAAGGACAGATGAGATAGGCCATGTGGTCTTTTTCTGTCGTCATTTTTCTATGTTTCTGTGTTTTCTAAAATTACCCCCAAAATTAAGAGCTATCAGGGCAATTTTCAAGAAGAGGTTATACGTTTACCAGTGGCAAGTAAATGCATAACTCATCCAGCTGCCAATTTATAAAGGCACTACTCATATATAGAAAGTGGGAGTTAGAATCTAACCACTTTTACTATCCATCTAAAGCCTGGGTAGAGGACAGGAACAGACAACTATAGTCCTAGCAGTGATATCTAATCACTATGCATTAGAAAGGCCATTTATGCAGTGCAAGAGATGTGGAAGTGAAAACTTCTGCAAATCTAAGAGAGGAAGTGCACATGGAAGTCCGATGTAAAATCAACATACCTCCACCCCCAAAAATAGATGTGTGCTTTAATACATAGAAGGAAGTACAGAAATGCCTGAGGATGGACATCACGTGCAGCTGATACCATTTCACTTACACATGGGGAAAATCAACAGGGGTAATGTCTAAGTGCCAGAATGTTACAACAAACATGCACCTAAATGTGCAAATACTCTGGACTAATCATAGACATCTCGCCCTTATTTCACTTTGGAGGGAGACATACACATTGGAGAATTAAAGGCGCTATCCCCTTTAATCCCTCCTGTAAAGGGATGGCCAGAAGGTGCACTTTTTAAATCCAGGCATGGACAATTTTGAGCTTAGATGTGCATTCCCTATATGAAATCGGTAATGCATATGTATTATTATTATTGTTAATTATTAATTAACATTTATGAAGCATTACAAGGTGTACAGAGCACTGTACAAACACAGATAAAGACAGTCCCTACTCATTAGAGCTTACAATTTAATCAAAAGAAACAAAATTTTATTTAGCTGTATTTATATCCTGCTTTTCACCGGGTCAAAGCGGTCAATTGGGGGATACATTTAACATGAGGGGATATGAGACACATACACTAATACTTACAGGGAACATGGGCAATGGAGGGTTAAGTGGCTTGCCCAAGACCACAAGGAGTGCCTATAGGACTAGAAATCCCAGTTCCTCCGGGAAGGGTAAGGAGATGCAAGAAACAAAAGGTCAGGAGCTAAAGGCAGCCTCAAAGAGATGAGCCTTTAGCGAGATTTTGAAAAGGAGCAGGGAAGAAGTCCGATGTATAGACTCAGGAATATTGTTCCAGGCGTAAGGGGCGGCAATGTGAAAGGACCGAAGTCTGGAATTAGCAGAGGTAGAAAAGGGCAAAGAGAGAGGGCAAGCCAGCAGAAGGGCGGAGTTCACAAGGAGGGGTGTAGAGGGAGAGGAGAGAGTGAGGAGCAGTAGAGTAAATGCATTTAAAGATCAGAAGGAGGATCTTGAATTGGATGCGGAAACAGAAGGGAAGCCAATGAAGTGATTTAAGAAGAGGGGTTATATGAATAAAATGTGGTTGGTGAAAGATAACACTGGTCAACACATTTTTACAAAAGTCATGTTACTGAAATAAAAAGTCATTTTTTATCAATTTTTATATGCTGAACACGAATATGACAGTGAAATTGCAAAGTTGGCTCTCGGTTTTTTTGTAATCTACAAGAATTAATGTTTACATCACGAAATGCATGTCAATAGTAAATATAATAGGCCTTCAGTTAATACCTGTAAAAAAACAAGTCATAGACTACTTCTTATTTTTTTTCGCCTGTCTCTTGTACAACTGTTCGGGAGCTTCTCTGGGGAGTGTCCAGCAGTAGTCAGCCAGCATTGTAGTGGACCATTTTCTGTGGTATCTTTGCTCCATCGTTGCGATATCCTGGTGAAAACGTTCGCCCTGTTCATCACGTCAGGAAAGAAATTGAGATGGGAATCAAGGAAATGGATCTTTAGAGACATATTGCAGCCAAGTTTCTGATACTGCATCAGCATGTCTTCTACTAGTTCCTTGTAGTTTTTTGCCCTAACATTCCCGAGAAAGTTTGTTGACACAAGGCGAAAAGCATTCCATGCTTGTTTCGCATCACCCTGCAGCAAGTTGTTGAACCAGTCATCTTTGAAGAGCTCTCGAATTTGAGGACCCACAAAAACTCCCTCTTTAATCTTTGCTTTGCTGAGTCGAGGGAATTTTTCATGCAGGTATTGGAAAGCTGGCGAAGTGCGGTCCATGGCTTTCACAAAGTTTTTGATCAAACTTAGTTTGATGTGAAGGGGTGATAGCAGGATTTTGTGAGCCTCAACCAGAGCTGGGTGCTGGATATTCTTCTCTCCAACTGTTACATTTTGTCTGCGATTCCATTCCTTCCACAAGTAGTGCCAATCCCTTGCTCGGCTATCCCACTCACATAAGAAACACATGTATTTTATATATACATGCGCCCTCATAAATGCCCGCTCAATCCGTAAGAAATGGCCAGTTATCTCAGACATAATATCCCTCCATAACCTTGGCATACTCCTGATCACGGAGACATGGCTATCCAGTGATGACAATGTCCTCCTCAACCAACTCCTACCCGCCAACTTCTCAATACATGCATGCCACAGAGACAATAAAAGAGGGGGAGGAGCACTTATCCTCTCCAGGACCGACCTCCATTTCCATATGATTGATGCCTCTAGCACAATCTGCCTCAATACAATCACCATAGCAAACAAACACTGCTCCATCAACCTACTATACAGAGCTCCATCAGCTTCCCCAGATGATTTCGCAACTATAATTGACCTTGGCTCCAACGTCCATAATCCAAGCACACCAAGCTGAATACTAGGTGATTTCAATCTCCCAGCCCTGCAAGACAATCAAGCATCTGCCTTCCTCGGAGCGCTCGAAAACCTAGGATACAAACAGCTAGTCAGCAAACCTACTCATGTGAAGGGAAATGTATTAGACCTGGTATTCGCCCCACAGACAGCCTTTAACGCAACCCAGGACCCCGCGATGTCCATTGCAGCAGTACCCTGGTCAGATCACAAGCTAATCATCTTCCAAATACCCATGCATTTCAGCCGGCTGATGAACAACAGAAGTCTGAGCAGCACCTCCAGAACACGAACTCGAAGTTTTCGTCTGTTCAACAAAGAACTTATCCTGATTAAAACCCGCACACTTCTCGACTCAACAGCATCCAACCTCGATGACCTGATCTCCGACTGGAACAATAGCCTCAGCACCATTGCACAACGACCACCATCAAACAAACCTCCAAGAAAATGAGCTACCGTACCCTGGTACTCCCCTCATCTGCGATCCTCTCTTATCCACCTACGGAAGCCGAAAAGATGCTGGCATCGATCACACTCCACGGATGACCAGAGGGCATATAACTTTCACCTAGCAACCCACCGCGAAGCAATAACAGCAAAAATTAAGCATTTCCACACGGACACCTTGAAACGATCTCTAAACAAACCACACGACTTGTTCAATTTAGTTAAGACCCTAACAAAGGAACCAGCCCCTGACCACCAAACTGGGATTCACCCACAGGAATTTGCCGACTACCTACAATCTAAAATATGCCAGACAAATAAGCCCTCAGCACTCGCTGACGCACAGGAACCAACTTATTCAATGCCCCTGACCATCTTCTCCACCCCAACCAGGAAGCACATCGAAGACACAATCGCTACAATCAATACCTCCACAGCGCAAACTGACCCCTGTCCGGCCTTCTGGATAAAGGAGTTACACCGTGATGTTAGCCTATTCGTAGCCAGGCTTATGAACCTATCCTTCACAACTGGCTCATTCCCTACATCCCTCAAACACACATCCATCAGACCTCTGCTGAAGAACAGCAAGCTCGACCCCCAGAAGGTGGACTCATACAGACCTATATCCAGTATACCACTACTGGCTAAGATAATTGAAAAAGAAGTCCAAAGACAAATACAAGACCACATCAAAACTGCTGCTCCACTAGACTTCTGCCAACATGGATTCAGGGAGTCCCATGGCGTTGAAACGCTCCTCACCACTCTCTTCAGTAACATAATTGCCGGAATCGACAACATCCGTCAAGGGTTTGTCCTCATTTTCCTTGACATTGCTGCAGCTTTCGACTCAGTAAGCCATGAACTTCTCCTTGGGCGGCTAAAGGAGAAGGGTATCTGTAACACGGCACTAGACTGGTGAAAATCTTATCTGTCTGAAAGGTGGCAGCACGTACGATCCAGATCATCAACAACAGAACCGTTCCACCAGAGGCAGGGCGTTCCACAAGGATCCTCCCTCTCAGCCCTGATGTTCAACATTTACATGCAGCCCATCTGTAATATCATCAGATCTTTCAAGGTCAACTGCTTAATATATGCTGATGATGTACTGCTATACATGCCGTTCTCTACAGAGCAACTAGACCTCTCCCCACTGATAGACTGCTTCAATACAGTATCCGATTGGCTCCAGTCCCAAATCCTCCGAATTCAACACAAGAAAACTGAGGTACTCTTCATTACAAGGAACCACAATTTCACCCCGCCACCCCCACTTAAAGGTTAAGGAAGCAAAGCTACAAACAAAATCCACAATCCGATACCTTGGCGTAACATTAGACCAACGCCTGGACATGAAAGTGCACATAAGCAATACAGTAAGGGCAGTCTACCATAAGATCCGGATGCTCAGGCATTTATGGACCCTACTAGAGCCAGAGGACTTCTGGTCAATTTATCAGGCATTGGTCATACCGCACTTTGATTATGCGAACGCTATTTTACAAGGCCTCCCACAATCTACCCTGAACCCTCTACAGCTCGCGATGAATGCTGCGGCAAGAGTGCTACGCGGGGCTTCGAGGAGCGACCATGTGACGTCCATCCTGAAACAACTCCACTGGCTCCCTATAAATGGCAGGCTCACTTTCAAGACCTTACTGCTGACCTTCAAGGCCATCAATGGGCTCTCCTCCTCCTCGCTAACAGACCTCATCCACACCATTCCCCCAAATAGATCCAGAAGATCCGCAGCAATTAATACACTAGTAAACATGAAGGCATTAACCCAATGCTTCCAAACAACAGCAAACAGAGCCTTTAGATTCTACGCCCCAAGATACTGGAACGCACTTCCACTCGGTATCCGAGCAATCAACCCAGTTTAGGAGGGCACTAAAGCATCACCTCTTCCTCAAATACTACCCATACAACAATGCGGCAAGCTGCTCCCCCTAGAGAATATAGCCATAACAACATCCCCAGCAAGCTATCCATGATCATCGAGTAATGTTTAACATGTACTGTCTTGATGCCTGTATGTAAATAGTTACCCCCATGTTATCCAAGTTTCTATTCCTTTTCTCTGTAAACACAGAACAGCTTGATGTTCTGTGTATATTTCAGTTTTCATGTAAACCGCACTGATGTAGAATGGCGCGGTATAAAAGAAACATAAATAAATAAATTAATTAATTAATTAAATAAATATCCCTGCTGCAGTCCCATTAAAAGGGCAACTACCTTCAAGTCATCGCAGAGGTGCCAGCTGTACTTGTTATAGTTAATGGAAGTCAGTAGATGCTTTAAGTTATCGTATGTCTCTTTCATGTGGACGGCGTGTGCTACTGGAATAGATGGAAGACGGTTTCCATTGTTCAAAAGCACAGCCTTCAGACTCAGTTTCGAAGAGTCTATAAATAGTCTCCAGTCTTGTGGGTCATGAGTGATTTTTAAAGCATTCATGAGGCTTTCAATATCGGAACAGAATACCAGATTACTTTCCTTTCCGACTGCGTATAGTACACTGCTGACGTCAGATGGCTTCAGCAGCCGTCTGGCAGTAGTATTGCATTGCATCAGAAAATGATGCAATCAACTCTGGATGATGTGTGCATGCTGGTATTATGCAATGTGATGCAATATTACATCATTCAAGGCTTATTTGGGATGTTGTTGATGTCCTACTGGATAAATTTACACAGTGAACCGTCAAAAATGAACTACATGCAATACCTTCGAAATGAAAGCCAATAAATTGTTTTTAATGTTATATTCGTGTTCAGCTCACCAAGATACTACAGATTGGGGCCTTTTAAAGTCAGTAACGATTTCAATGTTGACCAGTGTAATCACGCAGCAGAGTTTTGAATAGATTGAAGGGGAGAGAGATGACTCAGAGGGAGACCAGCAAAAAGGAGGTTGCAATAGTTGAGATGGGAAGTAATTAAAGAGTGGACAAGCATTTTAGTAGTGTTATCAAAGAGGACTGGGCAAATTATGCAAATGTTATAAAGAAACAACATGTTTTGGAAATCTGTTTGGAGAAGGAAAGGGAGGAATCAAAAATGATGCCAACGTTATGGGCTGATGAAACAGGAAGAACATAAGATATGCCATACTGGGTCAGACCAAGGTCCATCAAGCCCAGTATCCTATTTCCAACAGTGGCCAATCTAGGTCATAAGTACTGTGATGATGAGAGCTGTGCTGAGCCGATGGAAACAGAAGAAAACAGTGAATATGCCTTTAAGGTGAGAGACAGGCAAGGTATTCACAGGGTATAGACTGCAGGCAAAGGAAAGAAGCACGTAGTTGCTGAAGCCAAGCCACACCCAAGCTCTAACATAAGTGCAGGCTTGGAGGGTAATGATAATCACCTGTGCAGAGACAGGGGAGTGTTAGTTAGGAAACAGCTTTATAAGCTCTGTTCAGAGGAGAGGAAAAGGAGAAGTGGGAAGTTTGACTTCGAGTTGGAGAACGGCTCCAGCAAGTAAGGAAGCAGCAACAGAGGAAGCAGTCCTTGTAAGAGAGATACTCTTAATTCAGAAACCAGCAGATGGGTGGCTAGGAGAGTTGCTGACAACGAGGATCAGATTGCAGTGCAGAGTGTTCGTGAACCAGCTCAGAGAATTCAAGCTGCCAGAAGGTGGGTGAATACGGATACAACTGGAAGTGACCAGAACCCAGCCGAGGGCAGAGAACCAGAGTTGAACACGATTGAAGCATTGAGGCAATTGATCCAGGGAAAGAAGCCCCACTCTCAAGGTACAAATATTCCATATCAGGGAGAGCAGCTGTGGAAGGAAATTCAGAAGTTCCTACAGAACAGTAAGCTTGAAGGAGTTAATGAAAACCCAGAGACAGACAAGCATTTCGTAGCACAGGAAGAAATGCAAATTGACTCTTTTGGGCAGGATTCTTTTACTGAGGAGTCTCCTATGGACTGTTCTTTGTGTAAGAAGGAAGTTTGAAAGTTGGTGATAAAAAGTGTTAACAGAAGAAGCTTTTGAGAAGCAGGGTTTTACCTAGCCATGTGAATGCCAGGAACTTCTTCTAAGGTAAAGAACCCTTGCTTAACCAAGAGTTTGATAAAGCAGCACATGATAAATGAAGAAATTTAGCTGTGCTGGACGAACAAAGGAAGCTGTGATTTACTTGCTGAAATGTTTTTGCTGAAAACAGCTGCACATGTTTAAAGGTTCTTTCAGTTTCTTCAGTTCCAGTTGCATATGTTTCCTGTTATTATTTACTTGGAGAATAATCCTTATGTCTGCGTTGAACCTTAGTGCTTATGGGAACCTAAATAAAAATTCTTGTTTTGCCTTAAAAACCAACGGTCTCACACTACTTTGTCTTTGAGTAAAAGAATCAACTACAAGTCCCAGAGTTCCCTGCTGGAGACAAGGATAGTAACTCTTTATTTAAGGACAAACATTGGCAGCCCTATGCCTGTAAGCCTTTGGCCCAGGCGAGGGTCATGACAGTACCTAGCAGTTTCCCCAAAAGACACAGGTTCCTCAATGCTTGCATTGGGTCAAGCATTGATATCTTGGGTCCCTTTTAATAATCGTTAATGGACCTTTCCTCCAGGAACTTGTCCAAACCTTTTTTAAACCCAGCTACACTAACAGTTTTTACTACTTCTTCCAGTAATGAATTCCAGAGTTTGATTACGCATTGAATGAAAAAATATTTTCTCTTATTAGTCTTAAACAGGTTACACTGTAACTTCTTTGCATGTCCCCTAGTCTTTCTACTTTTTGATCTCATAACAACTACTACTACTACTAATCAGCACTTATAGAGCGCCACGCACGCAGTGCTGTGCAGCTGACCTACAAGAGGTAGCCAACATACAAAAGACAGTCCCTGCCCATCAGAGTTATGCTCATCGGAGCTTACAATCTAATTAAGAGAAAACGGTACAGAGCATTAGTCAGTTCTGCACAAAGGTGCAGTGAGGTATAGTTTGGTCAATAGTTTGATCATAAACGTTGACGGGGGTTAGGGTAAGATGAGGATGGAGTCAGGATCTAAATGCCACGGTAAAGAGGTGGGTCTTCAGCCTGGATTTGAAGATGGCCAGGGAGGATGCCTGGCGCACAGACGCAGGTAGGCTGTTCCAGACGTATGGTGCCATAAGGTGAAAGGAGCGCAGTCTGGAGTTTGCAGTGCGGGTGAAAGGCATTGATAGAAGTAATTTGTTGGCGGAGCGCAAATTACGAGAGGGGACATAGGGGGAGGTAAGAGAAGACGTATTGAGGGACCATAGAGTGAGTGCATTTATAGGTTATTAGGAGAAGCTTGAATTGTATGTGGAATTGGAAAGGGAGCCAGTGAAGTGACTTGAGAAGAGGAGTAATGAGGGCATGGCGAGGCTGGCAGAAGATTAGACGAGCAGCATAATTTTGTATGGATTGAAGAGGGAGGAGGTGGCTCACGGGGAGACCAGTGAGGAGTAGGTTGCAGTAATCGAGGCGAGAGGAAATTAAGGAGTGGACGAGCGTTTTGGTACTGTGTTCAGAGAAGAAGGGGCGGATTTTAGTGATGTTGTAGAGAAAGAAGTGGCAGGTCTTAGCTACAAGCTGGATATGAGCGGAGAAGGAGAGAGAGGTGTCGAAGATAACCCCTAGATTGTGGGCCGAGGGAACAGGGAGGATAGTAGATCCATCCACAAGGACTGAGAGGGGGGAAGTGGGGGGAGGAGTAGGGTGGAAAGACAAGGAGTTCTGTCTTGGCCATGTTCAGTTTCAATCGGCGATGAGACATCCAGGCAGCGATGTCCAAGAGACAGGCAGAGATCTTGGACTGGGTTGCCAGAGAGAAATCAGGTGTAGAGAGATAGATCTGGGAATCATCGGCATAGAGATGGTACTGAAAGCCATGGGAGGAGATAAGCGTGCCAAGGCCTTGGGTATAGAGAGAGAAGAGGAGGGGGCCTAAGACAGATCCCTGGGGTACACCTACATTGAGCAGGGTAGGGGGGGAGGAGGAGGAGCCACCAGAGCATACATGGAATGAGCGATGGGAGAGGTAGGAGGAGAACCAGGAAAGTACAGAGTCCTTGAAGCCAAGCGAGGAGAGGGTGGTGAGGAGAAGATTGTGGTCAATGGTATCAAAAGCAGCAGAAAGGTCAAAAAGGATGAGGATAGAATAGAGGCCCTTAGATTTAGCCGGGAATAGGTCATTGGTGACTTTTGTTAGTGTCATTTCAGTGGAGTGTAAGGGACAGAAGCTGGATTGTAGTGGGTCCAGGAGGGCTTGGGAGGTGAGGAAATCGAGGCAGCGACGGTGGACTGCTTGTTCTAATAGCTTTGATATGAAGGGAAGGAGGGAGATGGGTCGATAGTTAGAGGGGTATGTGGGATCAAGTGAGGGTTTCTTGAGGAGGGGTGTGACAACAGCATGTTTGAACTATGTTTACCCGTTCTATTCCATTCATTAATTTATAGACCTCTATCATATCTCCCCCTCAGCCATCACTTTTCCAGGTTGAAAAGCATTAACCTTTTAAGCCTCTCCTCATAGGGGTATCCTTACATCTCCTTTACCATTTTGGTGGCTCTTTTCTGTACCTTTTCTAATCCTGCTATATCCTTTTTAAGATACGGTGACCAAAATTGTACACAGTGTTCAAAGTGTGGTCACACCATGGAACGATACAGAAGCATTATAATATCCTTTATTTTATTCTCCATTCTTTTCCTTCTGATTCTTAACATCCTATTTGCTCTCGGCTGCTGCAGCACACTGGGCGGAGAGTTTCAAAGTGTTATCCACGATGATGCCTAAATTTATTTTATTTATTTATTTAACATTTCTTATATACTTTTTCCTGGGTGGTGGTTCCTAATATGGAACCTTGAATCGTGTAACCATAGTTTTGGTTGTTTTTTCTTTCCTAGGTGCATAACTTTGCACTTGTCCGCATTAAATTGCATCTGCTAATCTCCTCCCCTGTCTTTCAGTTGCCTGCCAGCCTCCTCCTCCTCCCCCCACTTTCCCCCATCCTCACTCCATCAAACTGGCACTTGTGAACTGTCGCTCCTTATGGGCAAAAACCCTCCTATTACAAGACCTGGTCTCCCAGGAGTCTCTTGACCTCCTCCTTTTTTCTGAAACATGGCTTCAGGACAGTGAGGAATCACTCATTGCCTGCTGCCTCCCTCCAAACTACTCTACCATTTCTGTTCCTTGCAAGGGTGGTGCATTTAAATTTCAGTAAAGCCTTTGACACTGTCCCTCACAGGCAACTTATAAACAAACTGAGCACCCTAGGGATGGACCCTAAAGTTACTGCTTGGGTTAGAAATTGGTTGGGTGGGAGGCGACAAAGAGTACAGGTAAATGGAGCTCACTCTGAGGAGAAGGAAGTTACTAGTGGTGTGCCCCAGGGATCTGTCCTTGGTCCAATTCTTTTTAACATCTTTGTTAGTGATATAGCAGAAGGGCTGTCGGGTAAGGTTTGCTTCTTTGTGGATGATACCAAAATCTGCAATAGAGTAGACACCCAGGAAGGTGTAGTTAACATGAGGAGGGATCTAGCTAAGCTTGAAGAATGGTCTAGAATTTGGCAGCTAGGGTTTAATGTTACAAAATGTAAGGTTATGCATTTGGGCTGCAGCAATCCAAGGGAGAAAAATAGTATAGGGGGTGAAGTACTTTTGTCCACTAAAGAAGAGTGGGATCTAGGCGTGGTTGTATCTGATGATCTTAAAGTAGCTAAACAGGTAGAAATGGCGATGGCAAAAGCTAGAAGGATGCTTGGGGGCATACGGAGAGGAATGACTAGCAGAAAAAAAGGAGGTGATAAGTCTGTATAAGTCTTTGGTGCGACCTCATTTGGAGTATTGTGTGCAATTCTGGAGACCGCACCTTCAAAAGGATATAAACAGGATGGAGTCAGTACATAGGGTGGCTACTAAAATGATTAGTGGGCTTCATTATAAAGCATATGAGGACAGACTGAAGGATCTTAATATGTACACCTTGGAGGAAAGGCGGGATAGAGGTGATATGATTGAGATGTTTAAATACCTCCGTGATATAAATGTACAGGAGGAGAGCCTCTTTCAATTGAAAGCAAGTTCTGCTATGAGGGGACATGGGATGAGGGTGATGGGAGATAGATTCAGGAGTGATATGTGGAAATATTTCTTTATGGAAAGAGTGGTGGATCCGTGGAATAGTCTCCCAGTGGAGGTGGTAGAGATGAGGACAGTATCTGAATTCAAAGAAGCATGGGACAAACACAGAGGATCTCTAAAGGAAAAAAGGAGACTGTTGTAGTTGTTGATATGGAAGGACAGACTAGATAGGCCATGTGGTCTTTTCTGTCGTCATATTTCTATGTTTCTAAGGGGCGTTCTATACTGCTCCTCCCTCCCATTCGTTCTGATCCTTTCCCTTGCACTACATTATCCTGAGGCCCTCCTCCTGTGCCTACAGTTTTCCCCAGCAATTTATTTCCTCATTGTCTATTCCCCACCATCCCTTTAGTCTCATCTCTGGGACTCCCTCTTTCTAACAGTCTCTGACCTCTCTCTTCAATACCCTCACCTGGTTATCTCAGGGGACTTCAATGTTCACTTGAGGCCCCCTCCTCCTCCAGAGAACAGTCCTTTATTGCCCTTCTTCATGATCTGACCCTTCTTGAACACATAGCCATACCAACTCATGCAGCAGGTCACACTCTTGATCTAGTAATCATCCCTGTCAGTTCCTCACTCTCACCTCTGAATCTATGCTCTAGGCCTCTACCATGGACCAACCACTATTGTTTGCTTTTTCTCTTACCACTCTCACCACCTGGCGATGCTATCTCCCTTCTTTCTCTTGCTAACCCCCAACAAGTCCCCTGTCATCACTCTCATCGCATCACTTCTCTGATCCTTCAGCTTTTCCCAGCTGCCGATCAACTCTTCCCTGCAGATTTTTCTTCACTTTCCCCGGACTCGCAGGTCACATACTAGAATGCCAACCTCTCTTCTGCCCTTGACTGACTAGACCCCTGCAGTCCCTATTTGTGCGTCATTGTCCCAGACAGCTCTGGTATCACCCTGGTCTCTGCCTTCTGTGCTCCAAGCTCTGACGTGCCGAGCGTCTTTGGAGAAAGTCTCCCTCTCCCTCTGCATTTCAACTCTTTAAGGAACATCACTCACATTATCGTGCTCAAATTCATCAGGCAAACAGATGTATTTTTCCACAGCTATATCTTCAACCCCTAACCCCACTTGCCAGCTTTACACAGTTCTCAGATCTCTCACTGCACTCCAGTCTCAATTCCTCTCATTGTCCCCTCCTCCCGCCACCAGCCCTTCTCAGCTGGCCTCCTTTTTTGTCACCAAAATCATTGACCTCCGATTCTCACTATCTTTTTGTCTGCCTCTACTGTCCTCTCCCTTTCCACCCTCCCCCCCCCCATCCTCTCTGCTCTCTCATTTTTGGGCATCCTTTTACCTGCTCACTGCCACATAACTTAGCAAATCTAACTCCTCCTTGCACAAGACAACCTGTCTCCTCGATCCTATTTCCTCTTCATGGCTCCTGGAACCTTCTCTTGCCCTCCTTTCCTCCATCCTTACCATGATGCGGAGCAGATTCCGGCACCGTATAAGCTTTCTGTTGTCATGTAAACCGCACTGATGTTGAATAGTGTAGTATAAAAGAGACTGTAAATAAATAAATAATGATGTATGCCTGTCTTTCCTCAGGATTCTTCCCCAGTCTCTGGAAACATGCTCTGGTCCACTCTCTCTTAAAAAAGCCATCTCTTGACTCTTAACCCAGCACATTATCATCCTGTCTCCAATCTCCCTTTTCTTTCCAAGATTCTTGAAAAAGCTGTTTTTGCCCAACTCTTGCACCACTTGTATTCCACTCATTTCCTTCACCTCCATCAGTCCGGCTTTCATTCTTGCCATAGCGTTGAGACTATTTTACTTGCTTTCCTTAACAAACTCCACACCTCACATGATTGTGGTGATATTTCTGTGGCCATCTCCCTTGACCTTTCAGCAGCTTTTGACCTTGTTAACTACTTGATCCTGCTCTCTTGTCTATGTCTATGCTCTCTTGTCTATGCAAGATAGTCCAACGTCAGCTTCAAGAACACCTAGACGTCAACAACATACTGGACCCGCAGCAACACGGATTCCGACCATTACATGGGGTCGAGACCCTCATGACCACGCTGATGAACACCCTCATCATAGGAACCCAAGAGAAACACTCAGGATACATCCTAATTTTCCTGGATATATCAGCGGCCTTCGACACCATCTCCCATAACACCCTTATCCACAGACTCCAAACAATTGGGATCAAAGATACTGTACTCCAATGGTTCAGGTCCTATCTAACCAACCGACAGCAACTGATCCGCACCAAAACCTCAACCTCACCCCCCTTCCAGCAACATCAAGGAGTACCTCAAGGATCCACATTATCAGCCATGCTTTTCAACATCTACCTCCGTCCACTCTGTTCAGTCATACGCACTCACAATGTCAACTTCCACATATACGCCAACGACATAATGCTCTACGCCCCAATTACAACCACAGACCCAACAAACGACCAGCTATCAACCTGCTTCACTGACGTATCCAACTGGCTACAAGAGAACAACTTATCCATTAACATAAAGAAGATCGAAGCTCTTATAGTGACAAAAGACCCAGACTTCAAACCACCCACTCACCTCACCATGGGAACCACGCAAATTCAAATACAACCACACATAAGATATCTCGGCATTATCATTGACCAAGCCCTAACCCTTAAGCAGCAAATCAACAAGACCACTAGAACTGTATTCCACAAGGCAAAAACGGTACAACGTCTCCGACCTCTCCTCGAACCACAGGACTTCAGGACAGTAATGCAAGCTCTGACACGCCCCCATCTGGACTACTGCAACATAATCTACCATGGCCTACCTGCCACACAAACCAATCCCCTCCGAACTGCCCTAAACACCATGGCGAGAATAATTCACAATGCAAAGAAACGGGACCACATCACCCCAATTCTGAGAGACCTTCATATTCTCCCCATCGAAGCAAGAATCAAGTACAAAGCTCTTCTACTCACCCACAAAACCATCCACCAAACACAAGGCACCCCACTCCACACCCTACTGCCTCGCCCAACCCACAGCAGAACAACCAGACAATCCTCCAACACCTCCATTGCTGTCCCCCACAAAAGAACCAAGGCAACACAACGGACCTGCAACAGAGCCTTTGAACTCTATGCCCCATCCCTCTGGAACTCTCTACCAAACCACATCAGGAACAACGGTGATCTCCCATCATTCAAAAAGCAGCTAAAAACCGTCCCATTCCAAGAACATCTCTGAATAGGAATTCCCTCTATTTCTCTTCAAGAACTCCAGACCAGTAACTCTGCTATCCTGTCAGTCTCTATGTTCATCCCAAAATCATCAATGTTGAGCCCCCGGTGATGGACCCCCCCCCCACTATTGATCCCCCCCCCCCTGTTATATGTCCCACCACTTTGACCCGGTGAAAAGCGGGATATAAATACAGTTAAATAAATAAAATTAATAAATGTGATGCGGGTCTTTGGGGCATGATATTTCAGTGGCTCCATTCTTTCCTTTTTTCCCGATCCTTCACAGTAACCTCCAACTCCACCTCTTCCGCTTCTTCTGACCCTTTTCCCCTTCACTGTGGTGTTCCCCAGGGCTTGTTTCTGGCACCTCTTCTGTTTAATATCTTTCTTGCACCGCTCACTCTCCGTATTCAACAATCCGGGATCTCTGCCAACTACTGTGCTGACAATATCCTCCTTCTGCACCACACCTATCCCAAATTTCATTTGCAAATCTACAGTCAGACCTCTCATCCCTCAACACCTGCTTCACCTCAGTTGCTGACTGGTTAGCTACAAACTGTCTCCACCTCAACCTCGCAAAAACATTCACTATCTGTTTCACTCATGGAAGTACTTGTCCCACTATAGCACCACTACTTGCACATTCTCTCGTTCCTCTAGTGTCCACCTTCCATTATCCTTCTTGACTCTGATCTTTTTTTCAAGGATTGTATCTCCCAGCTCGTGAAGAAATCCTTCTACTATCTCCATCAAATTCGGGCTATCCATCCTTTCCTCACCCTCCAAGCACTAACCACACTCTTGTTGTCTCTAGTTATGTCCTGTTTAGAGTTTTGCAACTCTGTTCTTGCTGGTGTCTCTCACACTCAACTGCACAGATTTCAGCTTGTTCAAAACACGGCAGCCCGTATCATTACTCATTCCACCCGCCGAGAGCACGTCACCCCTCTTCTCTTTCAACATCACTGGCTCCCTCTGGAATATTGCATCCACTACAAAAGTCTTACTACAGTTCATCAGGCTATCTAAACTCACACCCTACAATATCTGGCAGATCTCCTCCAGTGCCCTCTGCGTTCAGCGCACATCAATTGCCTTCACCTCCTCTCTCCAGCCCATGCCCATTTACAGTCCATACGCCACTCCACCTTCTTTTTCCTACCCCCTGTGGAATTCTCTTCCTAACCCCCTCAGACTAGAACAGAACTACAGTACATTTAAATCACTCCTCAAAACCCATTTGTTTTCCTCTGCCTTCGACCTCCCAGCTCCCACTATGTGACTCTGTGTCTTTCATGTTGTCTGTCCCTCCTGTCTTGTCTGCTAGACTTATTCTCCTTTCCTGTCATACATTGTAGTTCCTTTTTCTTTTTCTGGCCTCTGGCCTTTCTACATTTTTTTGATGATTCTACACCGCCCTGTTATGAAGGGCGGTCTATCAAATGGAATAAGCATAAACATAAACAAACAATTAGGAATGGTGTTCAGTTGTTGGAGTCTTCAGCTGTTGGGGTGTTGAGGGGAGGAGTCAAAGTGGAGGGTAAAGAGGTGAGACTTGAGGAGTTTGCGGAAAGTAGGGAGGTCTGTGGTGTTTTTTATGTGGCTGGGAAGGAATTCCAAATCATTGTTGTAGTTGTTGATATGGAAGGACAGACTAGATAGGCCATGTGGTCTTTTTCTGTCATCATGTTTCTATGTTTCTATGTTTCTATTGTGGCATAAAATTTGAAGCCTCTGGCATGAGCCTGTTGGGTACTCTTTGTTATAGCTCGGGGGGTTCTCCGTGATCCGTTTGATTGTTGTGGGGTACTAAGGGAGCGGAGGTGGGTGGATGACTGATAGTATAGAGCTTTGTGAGTCATTAGCAGGATCTTGTAGAGTATTCTGCTTTGCAGAGGGAGCCAGTGGAGGTGTTTGAGGATAGAAGTGATGTGTTTGTACTTGGATGTGTGTGTAATGGTCCTTGTGGCTGTATGAATAGCCATTTGAAGAGGGTTGAAGCATTGATTTTGGGAGTCTGTGAGATATTGAGTTGCAGTAGTCGGCGTGGGGTGTTGTGAGGGCTTGTAGGGCTGAACAGAAGTCTGAGGGCCCTTTGGCTCCGCATGATGGCGAGGCTTGCCCCCACGGACGCTAGTGCAAAGAGCAACCGAGCAACCCTGACTCCACCTCTGCAGGGTAAGCATCTACCGCATGGAGATAAAACACCAGCAGACTTTTAAATTTAAAAACACTCCTAGGTGCGGCACTATGGAATGGTCACATTCTCCTCCTCCTCCCCACTCCAACAACTCCGCCAAAGAGCAGACCTGATCTGAGGCAACTGAACCACAAGAAACATCAAGATGTAAGCATCATCTAAATGTAACCCTTGATGTAATGGAATGTAACCCATGATGCCCAGCCTGCTTGGAATGTATTGTCACACTGCCCCCCTGGTGGCACCGGGATGTCACAACAGGGAGAGTGAGGGTAGTGGAAGACAATTTATTTACTCACAAACCTAGGCAACCCGACACAGGCCGTGTTTCGTAACCTTCGTCAGGGGTTGTAAGGTAAATTACTAAAACATAGAGACATAATATATTAAATGAAGGAACAAACAAATTAATCTAACAAAACATAGAAACATAGTAAAAACATAATATTAAAAAAATATAATGATAATAATAATAGATAAAATAAATAAAATAAATCATATAATATAATATAAATTATAATAGTGTTGGAACGCTATAAATATAAAATATTATAAAAATTATAATAAATATTGGTAAAGTTAAAATAAAAATGAATACATATAAACACATTGAATAAGTGTAACAAGCATAAAATAAACCTCTGTACGTATTAGTTATGGTATAATAATAACTTAAAAGCACCATAAATAAATAAGACAAACTAGGAGATAAAGAGTGGACCTCTATATAAACTAGTTATAATATAATAATGACATTAAAAACATATAGATATACATTAAAAAAGATAATTTAAATAATAAATAATAATAATCACAATAAAATAATATAGTATTAATTAAAACTATACTATCAAAATTATCTATTCATGTATATACAACCACAAAAATTGATAATGATTAAAAAATGATTAAAAAATAAGAGCGTGCAGCAGGAGCGAAACTAGTTAATCTAATACAGATATCTTATGAGGAGGAGAGTGTATCTAAAAACAATTACAAATCATCCCAAATTTAAAATTTGTATAATAAAAATGATGATAATGGATCAATTAAAAGAAAATTATAAATAGAAAATATAAATGTTACTAAAAACCATAAATTTATATTCAAAATAATCTGATGATAAAGTTAAGTTAATAAAATTAAACTCAAATTAAAATTAATAAATAGAAACCACACATTAGAACCATACATTCGTGAAAAATATTTAATAAACAAATGAAATAGAGTTAAATTAAATAAATTAGATAATTGTGCATAGACAGAATCTGCTCCTATTGTAAACCTGTCTAGTATTCTATTGAGTAACCAATTAAAAGTAGTTTCATAAAAAATATAAAATATATATGTGTACATTGTAAAATTATTCAAAATTATATATGTATATATAATTTTCTTATATATATAATTAAAAATATATAGATTTTAAACAATTAAAACCTTAAAAAATACTACTTTAGATGATTTGTAATTCTTTAAAGAAAAACATCTCAAAAACTATTCTAACCTCTTGGATATAAAGGACAGCCTCCGTTCTGCGTATAGCGTTAAATGTTGGTAGAAACTTATAAACCTAAGAGCAGTGGACAACTGTCTTCTAAAGGGGAGAAACAGACTGTAGAACCCAAAAACATCTCAAAAACTATTCCGACCTCTTGGATATAAAGGACAGCCTCCGTTCTGCGTATAGCGTTAAATGCTGGTAGAAACTTATAAACTTAAAAGCAGTGGATAACCGTCTACTAAAGGGGAAGAAACAGACTGTAGAACCCAACATTACATTGTGCATATGCTCGCATGGCTTTACAATGGGAACCAAAATGAAACTCACTTGTTTTGTCTTCAAAGACGCCGGCGCATGCGCCTTCATCCGCTACTCGGCGGGAAACTGTAATCGCTGGACAAAGGCAAAAAAAAGGGGGGACTATTCTTTGAAAGTTTCCAAACAAACTTTAAAATTAAAAAACTTTTCAACCCCAAGAGAAAAATCAAGAGGGACTCCGTTCTAGAAACCATCTTTCGTTTATAATATTAACTTTAATTCTATCTCTTAGAAATTTAGAAACAATAGTAGATGACACCTATAAAATATATACTTATTTATCAACTTTTTTTTAAAAAACGCGGGGGTGATAACCTTATTACAGTATTGTTATATATGTATTAAAGAGCAAGATATGACCCCTAGAGATATTTTACCGCTTAGAAACTTTTGTTGATCCGAGGTACAACCGATTTAAAGGGACTAATGCAAGCCGCTTCAATATACAATCGTCTAGGCTGCAAACGTCTCTGCACATGCGCTATAAATACTATTTATTTGTAGAGGGGGAGGAGCATAGTGAAATCACATCATACTAAATTCTATTATCTATAGATATGCCCGAGGCCGCAGGCCAGGTCCCGCGGCCGACAGTAACCTGGGCCCGGGCCCGGCCGCGGCCTCCAACGTGCCGGGTAAAAGGGGGGGTGCGTCGGGGGGGGGGAGGGGGCGGTGCGAGGCACTTGAAATCGCTCCGGCGCGCCGGCGGAGCGATTTCATTGGCCCGCATGTCATGGGGTGGGCGGTGCTGTTCGCGAGGAGCCGCGTGGCCGTCTCCTTCTGGCCGCGGCTCCTCGCGTACCGGTCGCGTTCTGCCTGTGCTCGGTGAGTGGGGTTCGTGGAGGGGGGTCTAGTGGCTCCCGGGGGCGGTGGGGGAGGTTGCATTCGGGCGGGGGGGGGGTCTGCAGCCGGTCGGGGCATCTACTAAAAAAAAAAAAAAAAAAAAAAAAACGAACCCCTGCTTCCTTTGCTGCAGCGGGTTCTTTACCCCTGTGCTGGGCTGCTGCTCAACGGTTGGGGGGAGGGCCGGAGCATGGCGGGGAAAGGCAACAAGAAAGTTGCTCCGGGGGGAAGGGCTGGGGGGGGCTCGAGGGGGTCCCGCGGGGTTGGGGCAGCCCCAGGGGCCAGAGCAGGCCGTGGGGGGGGGGCGGGGAGTAGGGGGGAGGAACAGTAAGCGGAGGGTTGGGGTGGGGATGCGTGGGGCTCTCCCTGCCCCTGCAGCTGTGTTGGGGGGGCCGGAGGAGGTGGTGGGCCCCCTTGAAGGGGTCGTGGGGCCTGGGGCGCGGGAGGCGGAGGGGGCGTCGAGGGGGGGTGCTGGGGCAGGTGGCGTTGAGGAGGGGAGCGTCGCTCGGGGGTCGGGGGGGACGGGGCGGAGTGTTCGGGTGCGGTGGGGCATGGGTGGGTTCCGGTTCCTCCAGGAGCATATGGGCCCGCCCCGGGGGGGTGGGGACGGTGCGGAATGCGTAGCGACGGGTGGCAGGCTTGGTCCCCGGTACCTGGGATGGCAATGGGTGGGAGCCCTTGGGGGGGGGGCTGGGGTGGGGAGCATTGGGGGGCCGGTTTTCAAAGTGTTGGGGGACAACTCCCCTGGGGGGCTTCAGGCTGGGCAGTCGGGGGGTTGGGGTCCTCGGGGGGGGTGCAGGGAGGGGGTGTGGGCTGGGGGGCGGGGTCTTATGGGATGGCTTCGCAGGGGGTTGGTTTGCCTCCGTCCCCGTGTGTTGGCTCTCCTCTCCCTTTGCAGGTTTCGGGGAGTGCGCCCTTGACAGCAGGCGGAGTTGGCGGTGGAGCGACAGTGATGTCGGTGGGTGGGGGCCAGTCCGGCCCGCCCATGATGGAGCAGACGGAGTCCACCTCGGGTGTGCAGGTGGCGGCGGAGCCGGCGGCGGCAGGTGAGTGCTCCGGGGCGACGGCGGGGGGAGTTGGGGGGGCAGTGCCGTCGGGGGAGGGTGCACCGCCAGCTATTAAAGCCAAGGCAAAGCGGAAGCACCGACGGCGTCGGCGGAGGAGCACGTCGTCTTCATCTACATCGTCGGGGTCTTCGGACACTTCCTCAGCGGACTCCACCGGCGGGCCGCGGGTTGGCGAGGGGGCGGGATCGGCGGTGGTGCGTTGCGCGGAATTGTGGGAGAGTGTTCCGCGTAAGTTGAGGCGGCGGATTGTGAAGCGGCGTTATTTAGATATTTTCCGGCTATTGGAAGGGAGGAAACGCTCGGGGGAGAGTCGTAAGAAGCGCAAGGAAGACGAGAAGGCGGGGAGGGTACGGAAGGTTTCGCGGAACACGTTAAATTGGACTCGGGCTTTTTTGCGTTTGGCGAGCGTATGGGGGCATGAGGACCCGAGTCGTTATGGTGAGATGTTGGCTTATGCCGATGCGATCTTGGCGGCTTCCCAGGCCCACGAGGGGTGGGCCTGGCTTAATTACGACGAGGAGTTCTGCGATAGGATGGAGGAGAACCGGCAGTTGTCATGGGGCATGAAGGATATCAACCTTTGGCTCACGCAAATGTCGGCAAAGAGGAGTGGAACGGGGGGGGGGGGTGCAGGTCCGGCTAGGGCGGCGGGTGCGGCAGCTTCGGTGGGATTGCGGTCCTTTCGGCCAGCGGGCCCGGGGCCCGAGGCGAGTAAAGTTGGGGCGGGCGGTCCCGGCGGCGATTTGTGTTGGCGCTTTAACAAAACGTCCTGCCCTTTCCCGGACTGCAAGTTTCGGCACGCTTGCTCCCTGTGCGGAGCCGGTCACTCGGCCGTTAAGTGCAGCCGTCGAGCGGTGCAAGGGGCGGCGGCGGCAAGTAAATGACGGGTTGGAAGGGGGTCTGGCGCCTACCCCCATTAGGATATGGGCGTTGCTGCCGTGGCTGGAGCTCTACGCGGCTACCAGGCATGGCCCGGCGGGGACGATGTTGTGGGCGGGGTTTTCTGAGGGCTTTCGTATCCCTTTTCAGGGGGCTGTCCGGGATTTGGAGTCGGGGAATGCTCGCTCGGTGATGCGGCTGGCGGATGTGGCCCGCGCGAAGATTGCGGCGGAGTGCGCTCTGGGCAGAGTTGCTGGGCCGTTCCTTCGGCCGCCCTTTTCACCGTTTATTGTTTCACCGCTCGGCGTCATCCCGAAGAAGGAGCCCGGGCGTTATCGGCTGATACATAATCTTTCTTGTCCCCTCGGGGCTTCGGTGAATGACCATATCCCGCAGGAGCTGTGCTCAGTGCGCTATGCGTCCTTCGACGAGGCGTTGGAGCGTGTGCGCCAATGTGGAAAGGGGGCTTTGCTTGCGAAGGTGGACATTGAGTCTGCCTTTCGTCTCTTGCCGGTGCACCCGTCCGCCTTCCCTTTGCTCGGCTTTCGTTTTGACGATGCTTATTATTATGACAAGTGTATGCCCATGGGTTGTGCGATCTCGTGTGCGTACTTTGAGGCCTTCAGCTCTTTCCTGCAATGGGTGTTGATGCGGAGGTCCGGTCTTAGGTCTATAGTGCACTACCTCGATGATTTTTTGTTCGTCGGGCCGGCCCAGTCTGCAGTGTGTGCATCCTTGTTAGAGCTTTTCCTGGGTATGGCGGCGGAGTTTGGCATCCCTTTGGCGGAGGGTAAGACAGTGGGGCCGGTGACTTGTATTTCCTTTTTGGGGATTGAGATCGACTCTGTTGAGTTTGTGGTCCGGTTACCGAGGGATAAAGTCGAGCGGCTGCGGCTCTTGGTAGCTGAGGTGGGCTCCACTACGAAGGTGACGTTGACGGAGCTTCAGAGGTTAGTCGGCCACCTAAACTTTGCCTGTCGGGTCGTCACAATGGGAAGGCCGTTTGCGCGGCGGTTGTCTTTGGCGATGGCCGGGGTGCGCTGTGGGCACCATCGCATTCGGGTGACTGCGGGGATGCGAGCTGATTTGCGCGTGTGGGATGCTTTTTTGGCGAATTATAATGGCTGCTCGGTGTTGCAGTCCGAGGAATTGTCCAACAGGGATTTGGACTTGTTTTCAGATGCTGCGGGGGGTTCGGGTATGGGATTGTTCTGCCAGGGCTCGTGGTGTGCAGCGCCGTGGCCGGCGGCTTGGTCCGCGAGTGGGCTGACGCGCAATGTGACGTTCCTGGAGTTGTTTCCGATTGTAGTGGCCTTCTGGGTATGGCCAGAGAGGCTACGGGACAAGCGGGTAGTCTTCTGGTGTGACAACGCTGCGGTGGTGCAAGTCATTAATCGTCATTCGCCAAAGTGTCCAAGGGTGGCGGCGTTGATGCGTGTGTTGGTGCTGGCCTGTCTTCGTCTCAATGTCACGGTTCGGGCGCGCCATGTGCCAGGTGCTCTGAACGTTATTGCTGACGCTTTGTCTCGTTTCCAGTGGGAGCGGTTTCGGGAGTTGGCCCCGGGGGCGGACGAGACCGCGGCGGTGGTGCCGGAGCACCTTTGGCGAATTGGGACGCCGGAATGATCTCATTGTTGCGGTCTTCCCTGGCACCAGGTACGTGGAAGGCTTATCAGCGGGGGTATGGGCGGGTCCAAGAGTTTCTCTGGGGGAGGGGCTGGAGGGGGGGTAGAGTCGGGGACATCTTGGCGGGTTCTTTCATAGTGTGGGCAAAAGAGGGTGGTTGGTCCCGGGCGGCAGCACGGGCGGCTTTGGCCGGCTTCTCCTTTTTTAGCAGGGCGGCGGGCTGGGGCAGTCCGAGCGCCTCGTATGTGGTGAAGCGGCTATTAGCCGGGTGGGCGCGAGCGCAGCCCTCCTGCCCGGATTGGCGTCGCCCCGTGTCGCACGCCTTGCTGCTGCGTATTTGGGGCGTTCTACCCGAGGTGGCGGCTACTCCGTATGAGGCAGTCCTTTTTCGGGCGTTGTTTGTCACAGCCTTCTTCGGGGCCTTCCGAGTTAGCGAGCTGGTCCCTCCGTCGGGCGGACGAGGGGGGCGGGGGGGTTTGCTGGTGCAGCAGGTGGACATACAGGAGGCGCGCGTACGGATTTTCCTGGCCCGCTCGAAGACTGACCCATTGGGGCAGGGTCGGTGGGTGCTGCTGAGGGCCATTCCGGGTCTGGGATCTTGTCCAGTGCAGAACTTGGCGGTGTGGACCGGCGGCAGCGGCCGGATCGGGCCGGGTGTTTCTTCTGCCATGCTGATGGGACAGCTGTTACCCAATTCCAATTCACGGCAGTCTTCCGCTTGGCGTTGCGGCGGCTGGGCGTGGATGAGCGCGGTTATGCGTCTCACTCCTTTCGGATAGGTGCGGCAACGAGCGCAGCCGCCGCTGGCCTGGGAAGTGAGGTGATCCAGCGGATCGGGCGCTGGCGCTCCAGGGCCTTCGAGGGCTACGTGCGTCCGGAACAGTTGTAAGCTGTGGTGGTGGAAGGGGGGTGGGCGTGGGGGGGGGTTCTAATGCTGTTTTTTCTCTTTCAGGTCTACTGCTGAACGTGCCGACAGTGGCTGCTGCCCGGAGCGCGCCGGGTGTTTGGTGGCTTCTGGGGCATTCGTTCGTCTACTGGGCGGAACGCAGAGCCTCAACTCGTCCGCTGGGTACACACCTGGGCTTGGTGTCCTGCAATTTCCGGCTGGAGTGGCTCGGCGAGCGGGGCATGCGATGGTGGCAGCTACTTCCAGTGGTTCGAGAGCACGCGGAGCGGCGGCAGAGGCCGGTGGGACTCCTGATACATCTTGGAGGGAATGATCTTTCCTGTTGGACTTGTCGGCAACTCATCCGCGCAGTGCAACGTGACCTGCGTGCGCTGCAGGAGCAGTGGCCTGACGTTGCAATCGTCTGGTCGGACATCATCCCTCGGCCGGCCTGCTTGCCTCAACGACGCTGGTCGAGGGGGTTGGCCAAAGTGAACAGGCAGATTGGCCGTTGGTTGCAACAGGCCGGTGGATGGCAGGTCCGGCACCCCTGGGCGGACCCCCAGTGCACAGGACTGTACCGTACCGACGGGGTACACTTGTCCCCGGTCGGTCAGGACTTATTGCTTAATGATTGGCAGGAAGCGCTGGAAATGATTGGTCGCAGCTTTATGGTGGGGGCGGTGCGAGGATAGTGCCTACCTCGCACCGGTGGCGGGGTACAGAGCCAGCGCTCGCAGGAGCGGCGCGGGCTTGACCTGGTTTACAAGCAGTGGGGGGCGAAGTGCTCCCCGGGGTGGGGCGAGACAGCCCGGTTGGGGGTCCCGGCCCGGTCGGGGGGGGCTGGGCGCGGCCCTTTGCTACTTGCAGGGCGAGGCAGGCGGGGGGTTTTGGGGGGGAGGAGGATGCTCCGCCTTGCTACTAAGATGGCGGGTGGGGGGGCATCCTCCGGTAAAGGGGTGCGGGGTTGGGTTTTGTTCAATTGTTATCTTAGGCCCGTGTTGGGCCGGTTGTACAGGTTGTAAATAAAGCTGCGACCAAAAGTTTGTACCAAATATTACTGAGTTGGTGAAGTTATTGGGGGGGGGGGGAACAGGACTGGAGGGTGTCAAATCGGGGAATGGAGGCGAGGAGGGCTTCCGGGTTACCAGTGTTAATGCCCGAGGCCGCGGGCCGGGTCCCGCGGCCGACAGTAACCTGGGCCCGGGCCCGGCCGCGGCCTCCAACGTGCCGGGTAAACGGGGGGGTGCGTCGGGGGGGGAGGGGGGGGTGCGAGGCACTTGAAATCGCTCCGGCGCGCCATCGGAGCGATTTCATTGGCCCGCATGTCATGGGGTGGGCGGTGCTGTTCGCGAGGAGCCGCGTGGCCGTCTCCTTCTGGCCGCGGCTCCTCGCGTACCGGTCGCGTTCCCGCCCGCCCATGGTTTTGTTTTGTCGGGATGTTGCAGCTGGAGGGGGTGGCGGGGTACAGAGCCAGCGCTCGCAGGAGCGGCGCGGGCTTGACCTGCCTGGTTTACAAGCAGTGGGGGGCGAAGTGCTCCCCGGGGTGGGGCGAGACAGCCCGGTTGGGGGTCTCGGCCCGGTAGCGGGGGGGTGGGAGCCGGCCTTTGCTACTAGGATGGCGAGGCAGGCGGCGGGGTTTGGGGGGGAGGAGGATGCTCCGCCTTGCTACTAAGATGGCGGGTGGGGGGGCATCCTCCGGTAAAGGGGTGCGGGGTTGGGTTTTGTTCAATTGTTATCTTAGGCCCGTGTTGGGCCGGTTGTACAGGTTGTAAATAAAGCTGCGACCAAAAGTTTGTACCAAATATTACTGAGTTGGTGAAGTTATTGGGGGGGGGGGGGAACAGGACTGGAGGGTGTCAAATCGGGGAATGGAGGCGAGGAGGGCTTCCGGGTTACCAGTGTTAATGCCTTCTTTACTTACCTATAGAAAACTTATACTATCAAAATTCATCTCTAAATGAATAAAATGTTGGAATGCCATCTATGTCACTTCTATAAATTTCTATTAAAGGGAACCAATAGAGAATTGAAGGGAGAACCTCAAATAAAAATAACCAAAAACTATCTTAATAAATTAAAAGTTGTAGAAATATTATACAAAATATATATATATATAAAAAATTATTATACACACATAATTAAAAAATATATATATGTTATATTATATACACATAAAAATTGTAAATATATAAATATAATATATATAAAAAAAAAAAATATATATATATATATATAAATTTTTTAAAAAATGTATATATTAAAAAATATTTTATAATAAATACAAATAATAATAATAATAATATAATATATCTACAAAACAGAAAAACTAAAATAAAAAATTTATAAATACTATTATAAAAAAACAGAAAAATCTCGTTCCATATTCAAACCTTGTGGAGCAAGGGTATCTAAAAGAAAAATATATTTTTGCTCTAATTGTAAAATAGTTTTATTCACATCTCCTCCTCTCCAGTTTGGTTTGACTTTCTTGATCACAAAAAACTTTATGTCTGTTAATTTATGTTGGAACTCCCTCCAGTGTGCAACTAGGGGTTTATCTTCTATATTTCTTCGAATACAGCTTTTATGCTCTATGATCCTGGTCTTGATACTTCGTACAGTCTTCCCAACATACAGTAATCCGCAAGGGCATTGGATGACATAAATGACATTAGAAGTGTCACAGTTGGCAAAATCTGTCAAAAGGAACTTCCTCAATGTCGCTGGATGGGTAAAACTATTCCTAACTGGAAGAACATTTAGACAGACTGAACATTTGCCACATTGGAATTGTCCTTTATGCTGAGGTAAAAGTTTTTTCTCTGTAAGAGCTGAAGGAACGAGAAGATTGCGCAGGTTGACATTACGTTTATGTGCAATTAAAAACTGGGCATCTTGAAACGCCGGTAGGGCTTGTAGGATATGCCACTCTTTCTTAAGAATTGTATTGATTTTTGCCGAATGTTGTGAATATGTTAAGGGACAAACTAACCCTTGATGTGTTTTATTGCTCTTAACTGTAAGAAGGGTGGACCGCGGTGTATCTCTAGCCCTCTTGTACGCTGATTCTATATATTGTATAGGGTAGTTTTTGGCTAAGAATTTTTCTTTCATATTGGATGCCTCTAGCTCAAAATCACATTGTTTGGAGCATAACCTTTTAACCCTGAGAAATTGACTCACAGGGAGGTTATTCTTAAGAGAGGGGTTATGAAAGCTATTATAGTGTAGGTAATGGTTTTTATCTGTAGGTTTTTTGTAAAGTGAAGTGGAAAAACCTATATTTTCTTTCTTAATTAAAAGATCTAAATATGCTATTTTGTCATAATTGTACATAATTTGGAATTTTAAATTTGTGTCCAATTGATTAATCCAGATGTTAAATTCAGTAACCCAGGCAGGTCGGACCCGGTGGCCCCCGCTTCTACCCCCCCCCGACCCTCCACCCCTTTTATTTCCCGTCCCGCCAAACACCGTACCCATAAGAAATACATATACACTGATCTTTTGGCTCAAATGGTCGCAGCTTTATTAATTTTTTAATACAATCCAAACATTGTTTTCAACAACCAACTTCTTAATATCATACCAACTCCCGAGCGGAATGAGCCCTCAACCGCCATACTACTAGCAAGGTGAGCTCATTCCACTCCCGCCGCGGCCGAGCTAGCGGCAAATCCAACCCCCCTTTTTCCCCGGTCTCGCCATACTACTAGCAAAGACCGGCAAGGGGTCACCCGGGTTGGGGGCACCCGCCCCCACCCCCATTCCAGCTTAAGGCTCCGGACCCCGGAAACCTCCGGGATCCCGCCTCCCCCCCCCACCAGCTGCGACAACCCATCCCCATTGCATGAATGCAGGGCGGGCGGGCGGGAAGATGCCGTCCTCCTCCCCCGCTACCGGTCTCGTAAAGGGACCGCCGCCGCCGCGCGCTCCTTTTAAATCCCCCCCTTTCTTGTTTCCTCATTGGCTCGCGCCCACCTCTATATTCAGGGCGAGCCAATGACTTTAAATTACTCTCCTGCCCCCGCCCTCCTTCCAGGCCGTGAGCAGGGTCCCGCACCGGGCCGCGCGCCTGGTTAACTACGGCCGCTAGGGACCCTGCCCCGCGGCCTCGCCATAACCCAGGCAGGTCGGACCCGGTGGCCCCCGCTTCTACCCCCCCCCCCCCGACCCTCCACCCCTTTTATTTCCCGTCCCGCCAAACATCGTACCCATAAGAAATACATATACACTGATCTTTTGGCTCAAATGGTCGCAGCTTTATTAATTTTTTAATACAATCCAAACATTGTTTTCAACAACCAACTTCTTAATATCATACCAACTCCCGAGCGGAATGAGCCCTCAACCGCCATACTACTAGCAAGGTGAGCTCATTCCACTCCCGCCGCGGCCGAGCCAGCGGCAAATCCAACCCCCCTTTTTCCCCGGTCTCGCCATACTACTAGCAAAGACCGGCCAGGGGTCACCCGGGTTGGGGGCACCCGCCCCCACCCCCATTCCAGCTTAAGGCTCCGGACCCCGGAAACCTCCGGGATCCCGCCACCCGGCGTAGGGCACATACGCCCGTGCGCCGCCCCCCCTTAAAGCTGCGACCATCGCGGCTCCCACTGTACCACACATTCCAAGGCCTCCTGCCAGTCATTTAACAGCAGGTCCACTCCCACCTGTGATAAATGCACACCGACCTGGCGATAAAGTCCAGCACAATCTACATCTACCCAGGAGTGCATAATCTGATACCCCCCATGCTGACATGCCCACCGCCCAATCTGGCGATTGACCTTCGCTAACCCCCTGGACCATCGCCGCTGCCCCCCGCCCACCGGCCTTGGAATTATGTCAGACCACATTATAATAACCTGAGGGAACATTCTCAGCACTTCCGCCAAATCTCTTTTTGCTGCCCGAATGAGCTGCTTACAAGTCCAACTATTTACATCGTTCCCTCCCAGATGCAGCAGTATTACAGCAGGCTTCGCTCGCACCCGTCGATGGTGCCGAAGCAATGGTAAAAGCTGCTGCCAACGCAACCCCCTTTCACCAAGCCATAGAAGAGACACCACTGTCGGGTCGAGCCCCAAATTAGGACCCAACGGTCGTTCAGCTGCCTGCAGTCCCGCCCAATGTACAAATGAGTGCCCGATCATCCAGCACCATTGCGGGCACCGCACAGCATCTGAAAAAGAAAGCAAACATTATTCCCCTGCTCACCCGCTGTCTCACAAGCGCACATAACCCTTGAAGGCCTGTGATCTCCACCTTCCAATGTTCTGAATAGCCTCTGCTGACATCCCTGCCGCCGCCGCACTTGTCGCCGCACCTATGCGGAAAGAGTGCGGCGCAAAGCGCTTAGGATCCAGGCCCAGATACCGTAAGGTCAACCGGAGCACTGCCGCGACCTGAAAACGAGTCACCCAGCTTGCATTCATGTGCACGAAGAAGAGAGAACCAACCGCCGGGCGTACCGCCAAATAGGCCCGCACGGCCTCTACTGGGCACGTCGGCAGGGAGTCAACCTTATGCAAGACTACCCAAAGGCCTTTGCCCAACTGGTCGGTCTTCGATTTAGCCAACTTGACCCGCAGCTGACCACTTCCCATTTGCACATGACCCAATAATAAGCCCGCGGCCGGCACCTGCCGGCCCGAACCAGCGACCAGCTCGCCGACCCAAAAAGCCCCGAAAAATGCCAAGCAAAACAACGCCTTAAACAGCACCGCCTCATAAGCGGAAGCTGCTACATACGGCAGTGCTGCACTGAGCCGCACCAAGAGGTCATGTGTCACAGGTAACCGCGCATCTGGAAGCGCAGGACACGCTCTATCCCAACCCCTCAATAACTTCTGTACCAAGAACCCCGGCCTTGCCAACCCCCAACCCGCTGCCTTGGCAAAGAAAGCAAATCCAGCCAACTTCGTCCGAACCGAAGCCCTGGACATCCCCGCACATTTCGACTCCACTATATATTGCCCCAACAAGCCATCCACCTCAGCTCCCGGCTTCCAGCCATTCCCCGCCAAGTACTCCCGTACTGCATCGAATCCTTTCGAGTATGCCGACCAGGTCGTCGGGGCCAGAGAGTTCTTCAACAAGCAGACCATTTCTGCAGGCCACTCGTCCATAAATGCTCGGGCACTTCTTTGCCTTCCTCGCTCGCCTCCGGCGCCAGCCTCCGGAACAGGTCCCACTTGAAACGAGAAAGCGCATCAGCAATTCGATTAGTGCAACCTGGGATGTGCCGAGCTTTCACTCCAACATTTAAACGCAAACAAGCAAAAACGATAGCTCTCATTAGGCCCGCCACTACCGCACATCGCGGGGTGTACCGGTTGACCACCGCAACCACAGCTTCGTTGTCACACCACCAGATTAATCTGCGGTTCCTCACCCGATCGGGCCAGATATGCAACACCACTAATAGCGGAAACAATTCCAAGAACGTAATGTTCTTCGTCAGCCCATCCACATGCCAAGCCTGCGGCCATTGGGCCGCACACCAATCCCCTCCAAAATAAATCCCCAACCCCCCACTGCCCGCTGCGTCCGTAAACAGCTGTAAATCAAAACTGGACACCTCCGCCTCCATCAGCACCGATACCCCGTTAAAATCTTCTAGAAAATTCTCCCACACTCTCAGATCAGCTTTCATGACCCGGGACATTCTAATCCGATGATGCGGTTTCCGAACCCCGACCGTGGCGGCCGACAAACTACGCATGAAAACTCGGCCCATGGGAATCACTCTGCATGCGAAATTCAAGGATCCAATGAGCATTTGCACCTCCTTCAAAGATAACTTATCCGAGGCCAGCCCGTTCGCAACCAAAACGCGCAATTTCACCACCTTCTCGAGAGGGAGGCGCGCCACCATCTCGACTGAGTCGATTTCCACTCCCAAAAACGTGATACAAGTTGCCGGGCCCTCCGTCTTGTTAGCCGCCAACGGAAGCCCACACTCCCTAGCCATGCCTCGAAAACCATCCAGCAACTGTTGACACACCTGAGAATGCGCCGCCCCCACGAAGAGGAAATCGTCGAGATAATGCACGACGTTCCTGTTACCGACCCGTTGCTCTAACTTCCAGTGCAAAAATGTACTAAATGTCTCAAAGTAGGAACACGACACGGAACAACCCATGGGCATGCACTTGTCCACATAAAATTCCCCTTCAAACGCAAAGCCCAACAAATAAAAGGTAGCAGGGTGAACGGGTAGCAAGCGAAACGCCGATTCAATATCAACTTTCGCTAATTGGGCCCCAGGGCCACAACGTTTCACCAAACCGACAGCCTCGTCAAAGGACGCATACCGCACCGCACACAACTCTCTGGGAATATGCGCATTCACCGACTCACCCAACGGAAAGGAGAGGTTATGTATCAGCCGAAACTTCCCCTTCTCCTTCTTAGGGATTACCCCCAAAGGAGACAGCACCAACTCCTCCAATGGCGGTTCCACAAATGGACCGGCAATTCTGCCCACACCCAACTCCACCGCTAACTTCTCGCGAACAACCGACGCCAAGCGCCGTACCGAAGGGGAATTACGTGCCACCTTACCCACTATCGTACCTTGCACCGGTATACTAAAGCCCTCACTAAACCCCTGCACCAACAGCTCCCGTTCCTTCTTCCGCGGATAAGCCCCCAACCATTCCTTAATCACCGCCAGCGAGATTGGGGTGGGAGCCAACTCCATCCACGCCATCCTACTTGGGGACCGCCGCAGGGGGGGGCCCACTACCTTTTTTGAAGCATTTAAGTGCGGAATGCCCACCTCCGCAGCCCGAGCACGCGTGCCGGAACTTGCAATCGGGGAACGGGCACGAGGATCTATTGAAACGCCAACAGATGTCTCCCATAGCCCCAGACCCTGCTCTCTGCGGCAGAGAGCCCCCGTTCGCCCGAAAGGACCGCCCCGCACCTGCAAAAACACCACCCCCAGTACGCACCGTATTTCCACTGCTCACACCCGCACCCCCAGACATCTGGGTTAGCCACAAATTAATGTCCTGAGTGCCCCAGGACAACCCTTTACTCTCCTCCATTTTATCACGAAATTTTTCATCATAATTCAGCCACGCAAAGCCGCCATGCGTCTGTGCCGCTTCTAAAATGGAGTCAGCATATGCCAAGAGCATGCCATAATCCTCTGGCGTCTGCCGCCCCCAAACACTAGCCAACCTTAAAAAGGCTCGCACCCAATTAAGCACATTCCGGGACACCTTCCGGACACGACCCGCCTTCTCATCCTCTTTACGCTTTTTCTTACTCTCTCCCGAGCGCCTTCTGCCTTCCAACAATCGGAATATATCGACATAGCGCCGCTTACATATCTTACGCCGTAAGTGCCGCGGGACTCCTTCCCACAACTCCGTGAACGCCACCACGTTATTAACGCCCTTTGCGCTGACCGGCGCACCCACACCCGTAACGAGACCTGTTCCCGAACGAGCAGGCGCTATCGAGGATGATGAGGAGGACGAAGAGGACGCCGAGGAAGAATCCGAACTGCGCCGACCCCGCCGCCCGTGCCGACATTTGCGCTTCGCCTTACGCCCACCCGTGTCCGTCCCACCGACCGGATCCGCCCCTCCCCCTCCTGCCACGTTGCACACGGCCAACTCACCCATGTCACTTCCGCCACCCGCCGACCTCTCCGGTGGCAGCACTGCTGGATCTCGCACCTCTAGGCCGGGTGCCTGTGCTCCCACCGCGCTCCTTGCGCTGGCCTCACTCCGCAGAGGGCCCTCGGCTACACTCCCAGGCACTTCCTCCATAGCCGCACGCTGTCCGTCGGGTCTCTGCGCCGCCTCCCGTGCGTCTCTGTCCACCTGCAAAGACAAAGCAGAAACAGCGGGGGGAGAGGGGACAACCGGGGGGGCACAATGCGGCCAAGCAGACACCCACTCTGCCCGAGAAGAGCCCTGGCCTCCGCCCCTCCAATGCTCCCATGGCGACGCTCCCAACGGAGACCCCCCACTGCCTGCTGCTCTCCCTGGTACCCAGGGGCCAGGCCCGTATGTGTGAGCCCCAAACCATGGTGCAGGCCAACCCGTCCAGCCTGGCCCCCCTCCCCCCCACCCCCCCATCTCCTGTCCTCCACCCCATCCCCCTATCCCGTGTCCCCCCCCCCACCCCCCCGTCCCTTGTCCCCCCCAACTGCCCCCACTCGCCTCTGGAAGCCCACCCTCTGCACCCCTTCGCACCATCACCTGCCCGGCCTCTCCATACCCCCCCGCCCCACTGCACTCCCCATCGGTTGCCCCGCCACCCCCTAATTCACCTGGAGCCGTTCCCCCCATAACAGACTCCCTCACCAGGCCACCCACCCCCCTGCCCCCCCTTGCCGAAGACCTCCCTCTATCTGTGCCCCCGGCGCCTACCTCATTGCCCCTACTCCCTCTGGCCCTTCCCCCTCTGCCTACGCGGTGTCCTCTGGCCCCCAGCATCTGTACAACTTCTCCTGCAGCTGCCCCTCCCGACGTCCTCACATTCCGCCCCTTTGCCTGTTTTCCTGGCCTTCCTCTCCGCGGCGGCATCTCCTTGCGGCACGTGCCTGCAGCAGCTTCGGACACAACCCTCCCGAAACTAGGCCCTCTCCGCCACTCCACCCAGCAAGCACAAAATTATCCGGCAGCCGCTGTGCCGCACACACCCCCCACTCACTGCGCCGGACCTCTCCTAGCAGACGCACAGCGGTGAGAAAAAAAAAAATAAAAAACTCACTCCGGTCCTGCAGCCGCTCCGGTAAGATGCCGTCCTCCTCCCCCGCTACCGGTCTCGAAAGGGGACCGCCGCCGCCGCCGCGCGCTCCTTTTAAATCCCCCCCTTTCTTGTTTCCTCATTGGCTCGCGCCCACCTCTATATTCAGGGCGAGCCAATGACTTTAAATTACTCTCCTGCCCCCGCCCTCCTTCCAGGCCGTGAGCAGGGTCCCGCACCGGGCCGCGCGCCTGGTTAACTACGGCCGCTAGGGACCCTGCCCCGCGGCCTCGCCAATAGAAGGTTCTCTGTACCCTTCCATATTATGAGTATGTCGTCTATGTAACGGATCCACAATTTAACATTGTCTTTGTATAAATGATTCTTGAGGAACTTCTCCTCAAAATTAAACATATATAGATTAGCCACGTCTGGGGCCATTGCTGACCCCATTGCTACACCTTTAATTTGTTTATAAAATAAATTCTGGAAACAGAAAAAATTTTCAAAAAGCACAAACTGAGCTAGAGATACAAGGAAAGCGGTAGGTATGCGTCGATGTTCCACCCGTTTCAAAAAATAATAAACAAGTATGTCCAATGCTTCTTTTTGTGGAACATTAGTGTAGAGGGACTCTACATCTAAAGTGACTAAAATAATGTCATCCGTAATGTCATTAAAGGTGGATAGAATTTCTATTACGTGGGATGAGTCCCGCACATAGGACCACATATCTTTAATAAAGGGTCTCAAAACACATCTATAAATTTGGAAAGGGGTTCTAAAACAGACCCAATCGCAGAAACGATTGGACGTCCTGGTGGTTTATCAAGTGACTTGTGTATTTTAGGTAAAATATAAATAGTCGGAATAACAGTGCTTCTACAATTAAAAAATCTCTCTCTTTTCGGGTGATATACCCTATCTCAAAGGCAGTGTTAATAATATTATCAATACTTCTTTTAAGATCTGGAGTAGGATCATCATATAGTCTATGATAGAACATTTTATCATTAAGTTGTCTCTTCATCTCTTGGATATAATCATTTTTACCCCAAATAACTACAGCTCCTCCTTTATCTGCAGGCTTAATGATAATTTGACTGTTTTTTTGTAGTGATTTGATAGCTGCCCGTTCACCTTTTGTGATATTTTGATAAGAAGTTGTGGTATCTTTAATAACTTCATTAATTTGTTTTGAAACTATCTTCTCAAAGGTTTCTAAAACGGGGTCACTGTTTTGGGGTGGGATCCAAGTGGACTTCTTTTTGATAACAGAAACATCACATGAGTTATCAGATTGATTAAAGAAGAAATGATGTATTTTAAGTTTTCTAAAGAATTTATAAAGGTCAATCTGTATCTCAAAACAGTCCGTTTTATTCTTGGGTACAAATGAAAGCCCTTTACTAAGAATAGATAATTCATCTTGTGTGGGTGTATATTGAGAGATATTTATTACATTGTTTTTATCTTCTTTATAGGCTAAATCCACATTTACCATCTCTCTTCGGATGGATCTGTTCTCCACTGTCCCCTCCCCCTCCCTCGACCACGGCCTCGGCCTCTGAAGTATTGTCCGTGTTCTCTCCATTGAGGGCCCTGACCAATATCTTGCCCTTGTTCTCTGTCTACTTTTCTCTTTTCGTAACGGGTTCGTGAATTTTCTCGACCTCCTCCTTTCCAGAGTTGGTCCATTTTGAAAAATAATCTTGTTCTGATTGATCTTTCTTCTTTTTATCATTAAGGGGTCTGCTGGATTCTCTGGTGGAGAATAAAGAGGCTGAAGTATCAAATTCTCCTGATTCGCTCCTGCTGCATTTCTTCTTATGTTCCAAAGAACCCTCTCTCGGATCTTCATTGGCTAAACTATCTTTACGATCAAAATAAGAGGTCCTTCTCTTAAACCAAAGGCGATCATTGTCTATCTTTTTACTCCAATGGTATACGTAACCAATTCTATAATCGTCTTCGTCTCTCCTATATTTTTCTATTTTAATATTCTTAATCTCTTTCTTAAATTGTTGAATATTTTTCTGGTAATTATCATGACCTTTGTCAAATTGCTTATCACAACTTCTAAGTGTATCTAACTTTTCATCTATTTCTGCCTTATAAATTTCTGATTTCTTATTAGCAGTAGTAATTAAAAGTATCATAAGATCTAAAGAACATTTATTCAGAATAGCGTTCCAACACTTTATAAAACCTTCTTCGGTAGTATACATCCCCGGAACTTTGTTCATCCTTAGTCCTCTCGGGATGATCTTTGATTTACAACATTCTAGAAGATATACCGAATGCATTTGTTCCTTAACTAATTTCTTGGTTTGCTCAACCACCTCTTCCCACTTAGACCACGAGTCATTCGTATCTTCTTCTCTTTCTTCGATCAGGGATTCATGTGGTGGGAGCTTTTCAAGAGCATCATCACCGAAACTCAAGACGTCCTTCCACGGGGTAAACATGCCGGTAGATAGACTGTCCAAGAAGTAGGCAGTACTCACGTTAACAGTACAAACACAGTCCAAGACGTGAGGGTAGTGGAAGACAATTTATTTACTCACAAACCTAGGCAACCCGACACAGGCCGTGTTTCGTAACCTTCGTCAGGGGTTGTAAGGTAAATTACTAAAACATAGAGACATAATATATTAAATGAAGGAACAAACAAATTAATCTAACAAAACATAGAAACATAGTAAAAACATAATATTAAAAAAATATATAATGATAATAATAATAGATAAAATAAATAAAATAAATCATATAATATAATATAAATTATAATAGTGTTGGAATGCTATAAATATAAAATATTATAAAAATTATAATAAATATTGGTAAAGTTAAAATAAAAATGAATACATATAAACACATTGAATAAGTGTAACAAGCATAAAATAAACCTCTGTACGTATTAGTTATGGTATAATAATAAATTATAAGCACAATAAATAAATAAGACAAACTAGGAGATAAAGAGTGGACCTCTATATAAACTAGTTATAATATAATAATGACATTAAAAACATATAGATATACATTAAAAAAGATAATTTAAATAATAAATAATAATAATCACAATAAAATAATATAGTATTAATTAAAACTATACTATCAAAATTATCTATTCATGTATATACAACCACAAAAATTGATAATGATTAAAAAATGATTAAAAAATAAGAGCGTGCAGCAGGAGCGAAACTAGTTAATCTAATACAGATATCTTATGAGGAGGAGAGTGTATCTAAAAACAATTACAACTCATCCCAAATTTAAAATTTGTATAATAAAAATGATGATAATGGATCAATTAAAAGAAAATTATAAATAGAAAATATAAATGTTACTAAAAACCATAAATTTATATTCAAAATAATCTGATGATAAAATTAAGTTAATAAAATTAAACTCAAATTAAAATTAATAAATAGAAACCACACATTAGAACCATACATTCATGAAAAATATTTAATAAACAAATGAAATAGAGTTAAATTAAATAAATTAGATAATTGTGCATAGACAGAATCTGCTCCTATTGTAAACCTGTCTAGTATTCTATTGAGTAACCAATTAAAAGTAGTTTCATAAAAAATATAAAATATATATGTGTACATTGTAAAATTATTCAAAATTATATATGTATATATAATTTTCTTATATATATAATTAAAAAATATATAGATTTTAAACAATTAAAACCTTAAAAAATACTACTTTAGATGATTTGTAATTCTTTAAAGAAAAACATCTCAAAAACTATTCTAACCTCTTGGATATAAAGGACAGCCTCCGTTCTGCATATAGCGTTAAATGTTGGTAGAAACTTATAAACCTAAGAGCAGTGGACAACTGTCTTCTAAAGGGGAGAAACAGACTGTAGAACCCAAAAACATCTCAAAAACTATTCCGACCTCTTGGATATAAAGGACAGCCTCCGTTCTGCGTATAGCGTTAAATGCTGGTAGAAACTTATAAACTTAAAAGCAGTGGATAACCGTCTACTAAAGGGGAAGAAACAGACTGTAGAACCCAACATTACATTGTGCATATGCTCGCATGGCTTTACAATGGGAACCAAAATGAAACTCACTTGTTTTGTCTTCAAAGACGCCGGCGCATGCGCCTTCATCCGCTACTCGGCGGGAAACTGTAATCGCTGGACAAAGGCAAAAAAAAAGGGGGGACTATTCTTTGAAAGTTTCCAAACAAACTTTAAAATTAAAAAACTTTTCAACCCCAAGAGAAAAATCAAGAGGGACTCCGTTCTAGAAACCATCTTTCGTTTATAATATTAACTTTAATTCTATCTCTTAGAAATTTAGAAACAATAGTAGATGACACCTATAAAATATATACTTATTTATCAACTTTTTTTTAAAAAACGCGGGGGTGATAACCTTATTACAGTATTGTTATATATGTATTAAAGAGCAAGATATGACCCCTAGAGATATTTTACCGCTTAGAAACTTTTGTTGATCCGAGGTACAACTGATTTAAAGGGACTAATGCAAGCCGCTTCAATATACAATCGTCTAGGCTGCAAACGTCTCTGCACATGCGCTATAAATACTATTTATTTGTAGAGGGGGAGGAGCATAGTGAAATCACATCATACTAAATTCTATTATCTATAGATATGCCTTCTTTACTTACCTATAGAAAACTTATACTATCAAAATTCATCTCTAAATGAATAAAATGTTGGAATGCCATCTATGTCACTTCTATAAATTTCTATTAAAGGGAACCAATAGAGAATTGAAGGGAGAACCTCAAATAAAAATAACCAAAAACTATCTTAATAAATTAAAAGTTGTAGAAATATTATACAAAATATATATATATATAAAAAATTATTATACACACACATAATTAAAAAATATATATATGTTATATTATATACACATAAAAATTGTAAATATATAAATATAATATATATAAAAAAAAAATATATATATATATATATAAATTTTTTTAAAAAATGTATATATTAAAAAATATTTTATAATAAATACAAATAATAATAATAATAATATAATATATCTACAAAAACAGAAAAACTAAAATAAAAAATTTATAAATACTATTATAAAAAAACAGAAAAATCTCGTTCCATATTCAAACCTTGTGGAGCAAGGGTATCTAAAAGAAAAATATATTTTTGCTCTAATTGTAAAATAGTTTTATTCACATCTCCTCCTCTCCAGTTTGGTTTGACTTTCTTGATCACAAAAAACTTTATGTCTGTTAATTTATGTTGGAACTCCCTCCAGTGTGCAACTAGGGGTTTATCTTCTATATTTCTTCGAATACAGCTTTTATGCTCTATGATCCTGGTCTTGATACTTCGTACAGTCTTCCCAACATACAGTAATCCGCAAGGGCATTGGATGACATAAATGACATTAGAAGTGTCACAGTTGGCAAAATCTGTCAAAAGGAACTTCCTCAATGTCGCTGGATGGGTAAAACTATTCCTAACTGGAAGAACATTTAGACAGACTGAACATTTGCCACATTGGAATTGTCCTTTATGCTGAGGTAAAAGTTTTTTCTCTGTAAGAGCTGAAGGAACGAGAAGATTGCGCAGGTTGACATTACGTTTATGTGCAATTAAAAACTGGGCATCTTGAAACGCCGGTAGGGCTTGTAGGATATGCCACTCTTTCTTAAGAATTGTATTGATTTTTGCCGAATGTTGTGAATATGTTAAGGGACAAACTAACCCTTGATGTGTTTTATTGCTCTTAACTGTAAGAAGGGTGGACCGCGGTGTATCTCTAGCCCTCTTGTACGCTGATTCTATATATTGTATAGGGTAGTTTTTGGCTAAGAATTTTTCTTTCATATTGGATGCCTCTAGCTCAAAATCACATTGTTTGGAGCATAACCTTTTAACTCTGAGAAATTGACTCACAGGGAGGTTATTCTTAAGAGAGGGGTTATGAAAGCTATTATAGTGTAGGTAATGGTTTTTATCTGTAGGTTTTTTGTAAAGTGAAGTGGAAAAACCTATATTTTCTTTCTTAATTAAAAGATCTAAATATGCTATTTTGTCATAATTGTACATAATTTGGAATTTTAAATTTGTGTCCAATTGATTAATCCAGATGTTAAATTCAGATAGAAGGTTCTCTGTACCCTTCCATATTATGAGTATGTCGTCTATGTAACGGATCCACAATTTAACATTGTCTTTGTATAAATGATTCTTGAGGAACTTCTCCTCAAAATTAAACATATATAGATTAGCCACGTCTGGGGCCATTGCTGACCCCATTGCTACACCTTTAATTTGTTTATAAAATAAATTCTGGAAACAGAAAAAATTTTCAAAAAGCACAAACTGAGCTAGAGATACAAGGAAAGCGGTAGGTATGCGTCGATGTTCCACCCGTTTCAAAAAATAATAAACAAGTACGTCCAATGCTTCTTTTTGTGGAACATTAGTGTAGAGGGACTCTACATCTAAAGTGACTAAAATAATGTCATCCGTAATGTCATTAAAGGTGGATAGAATTTCTATTACGTGGGATGAGTCCCGCACATAGGACCACATATCTTTAATAAAGGATCTCAAAAACACATCTATAAATTTGGAAAGGGGTTCTAAAACAGACCCAATCGCAGAAACGATTGGACGTCCTGGTGGTTTATCAAGTGACTTGTGTATTTTAGGTAAAATATAAATAGTTGGAATAACAGGTGCTTCTACAATTAAAAAATCTCTCTCTTTTCGGGTGATATACCCTATCTCAAAGGCAGTGTTAATAATATTATCAATACTTCTTTTAAGATCTGGAGTAGGATCATCATATAGTCTATGATAGAACATTTTATCATTAAGTTGTCTCTTCATCTCTTGGATATAATCATTTTTACCCCAAATAACTACAGCTCCTCCTTTATCTGCAGGCTTAATGATAATTTGACTGTTTTTTTGTAGTGATTTGATAGCTGCCCGTTCACCTTTTGTGATATTTTGATAAGAAGTTGTGGTATCTTTAATAACTTCATTAATTTGTTTTGAAACTATCTTCTCAAAGGTTTCTAAAACGGGGTCACTGTTTTGGGGTGGGATCCAAGTGGACTTCTTTTTGATAACAGAAACATCACATGAGTTATCAGATTGATTAAAGAAGAAATGATGTATTTTAAGTTTTCTAAAGAATTTATAAAGGTCAATCTGTATCTCAAAACAGTCCGTTTTATTCTTGGGTACAAATGAAAGCCCTTTACTAAGAATAGATAATTCATCTTGTGTGGGTGTATATTGAGAGATATTTATTACATTGTTTTTATCTTCTTTATAGGCTAAATCCACATTTACCATCTCTCTTCGGATGGATCTGTTCTCCACTGTCCCCTCCCCCTCCCTCGGCCTCGACCACGGCCTCGGCCTCTGAAGTATTGTCCGTGTTCTCTCCATTGAGGGCCCTGACCAATATCTTGCCCTTGTTCTCTGTCTACTTTTCTCTTTTCGTAACGGGTTCGTGAATTTTCTCGACCTCCTCCTTTCCAGAGTTGGTCCATTTTGAAAAAATAATCTTGTTCTGATTGATCTTTCTTCTTTTTATCATTAAGGGGTCTGCTGGATTCTCTGGTGGAGAATAAAGAGGCTGAAGTATCAAATTCTCCTGATTCGCTCCTGCTGCGTTTCTTCTTATGTTCCAAAGAACCCTCTCTCGGATCTTCATTGGCTAAACTATCTTTACGATCAAAATAAGAGGTCCTTCTCTTAAACCAAAGGCGATCATTGTCTATCTTTTTACTCCAATGGTATACGTAACCAATTCTATAATCGTCTTCGTCTCTCCTATATTTTTCTATTTTAATATTCTTAATCTCTTTCTTAAATTGTTGAATATTTTTATGGTAATTATCATGACCTTTGTCAAATTGCTTATCACAACTTCTAAGTGTATCTAACTTTTCATCTATTTCTGCCTTATAAATTTCTGATTTCTTATTAGCAGTAGTAATTAAAAGTATCATAAGATCTAAACAACATTTATTCAGAATAGCGTTCCAACACTTTATAAAACCTTCTTCGGTAGTATACATCCCCGGAGCTTTGTTCATCCTTAGTCCTCTCGGGATGATCTTTGATTTACAACATTACATATTACAAAATTATAATAAATATTGGTAAAGTTAAAATAAAAATGAATACATATAAACACATTGAATAAGTGTAACAAGCATAAAATAAACCTCTGTACGTATTTTATGCTTGTTACACTTATTCAATGTGTTTATATGTATTCATTTTTATTTTAACTTTACCAATATTTATTATAATTTTTATAATATTTTATATTTATAGCGTTCCAACACTATTATAATTTATATTATATTATATGATTTATTTTATTTATTTTATCTATTATTATCATTATATTTTTTTAATATTATGTTTTTACTATGTTTCTATGTTTTGTTAGATTAATTTGTTTGTTCCTTCATTTAATATATTATGTCTCTATGTTTTAGTAATTTACCTTACAACCCCTGACGAAGGTTACGAAACACGGCCTGTGTCGGGTTGCCTAGGTTTGTGAGTAAATAAATTGTCTTCCACTACCCTCACGTCTTGGACTGTGTTTGTACTGTTAACGTGAGTACTGCCTACTTCTTGGACAGTCTATCTACCGGCATGTTTACCCCGTGGAAGGACGTCTTGAGTTTCGGTGATGATGCTCTTGAAAAGCTCCCACCACATGAATCCCTGATCGAAGAAAGAGAAGAAGATACGAATGACTCGTGGTCTAAGTGGGAAGAGGTGGTTGAGCAAACCAAGAAATTAGTTAAGGAACAAATGCATTCGGTATATCTTCTAGAATGTTGTAAATCAAAGATCATCCCGAGAGGACTAAGGATGAACAAAGCTCCGGGGATGTATACTACCGAAGAAGGTTTTATAAAGTGTTGGAACGCTATTCTGAATAAATGTTCTTTAGATCTTATGATACTTTTAATTACTACTGCTAATAAGAAATCAGAAATTTATAAGGCAGAAATAGATGAAAAGTTAGATACACTTAGAAGTTGTGATAAGCAATTTGACAAAGGTCATGATAATTACCAGAAAAATATTCAACAATTTAAGAAAGAGATTAAGAATATTAAAATAGAAAAATATAGGAGAGACGAAGACGATTATAGAATTGGTTACGTATACCATTGGAGTAAAAAGATAGACAATGATCGCCTTTGGTTTAAGAGAAGGACCTCTTATTTTGATCGTAAAGATAGTTTAGCCAATGAAGATCCGAGAGAGGGTTCTTTGGAACATAAGAAGAAACGCAGCAGGAGCGAATCAGGAGAATTTGATACTTCAGCCTCTTTATTCTCTACCAGAGAATCCAGCAGACCCCTTAATGATAAAAAGAAGAAAGATCAATCAGAACAAGATTATTTTTTCAAAATGGACCAACTCTGGAAAGGAGGAGGTCGAGAAAATTCACGAACCCGTTACGAAAAGAGAAAAGTAGACAGAGAACAAGGGCAAGATATTGGTCAGGGCCCTCAATGGAGAGAACACGGACAATACTTCAGAGGCCGAGGCCGTGGTCGAGGCCGAGGTAGGGGGAGGGGACAGTGGAGAACAGATCCATCCGAAGAGAGATGGTAAATGTGGATTTAGCCTATAAAGAAGATAAAAACAATGTAATAAATATCTCTCAATATACACCCACACAAGATGAATTATCTATAACCGGGTACGGCGTACACGCTGCCCTCCGCCCCTCCTACCACCCCCATTTTCCTTCCACCCAATACCTGTTAACAATCACATGACAACATTTTTGGGTTTCAAACTGGTCGCAGCTTTAATAACCTTTTAACAAACCATCTAATACAAATACAAAACATCATAAATCTCCCCACCCCCACCCCCGCCAAGCAGAGCGAGCCCTCACCCGCCACGTTATGAGCAAGGTGACGCTGCTTCCGCTTCCCCCTCGGGCACAAGCCCAATTGCTTATCCACGCCCTCCCTCTTCCGGCTTCGCCATATCATTAGCAAAAACCTGAGGGATTAACCGGGTCGGGGGTACCCTACCCCCGCCCTCCTGCTTGCCTCCGGCTCCGGACCCCGGAAACCTCCGGGATCCCGCCACCGGCTCAGGTCAGCCACGACCGGAGCCGCCCCCCAAAGGTAAGCTGCGACCAGCCCGGGCCCTTAATCTAATATCCTCCAAGGCCTCCTGCCAATCATTGAGAAGTAAATCCAACCCTATTGGGGACAAGTGCACGCCATCAGGCCGGTAAAGGCCCGAGCACCCCACTTCCACCCAAGGGTGTAAAATTTGACAGCCCCCTTTGTCCCCCACCCATTTGCCAATTTGTCGGTTAATCTTCGCCACACCCCGGGACCACCGTCGCTGAGCCCAACAGGACGGCCTTGGAATGATATCAGACCACAACACTAGCACTCCCGGAAACATCCCGAACACCACCCCCAAATCCTTTTTGACTGCCCGAATCAACTGTCGGCAAGTCCAGGCAACCAAATCGTTGCCACCCAAGTGTATCAGTAAAATGTCCGGTGCACATCGGGAACGCTGGTGATGCCGCAGCAAAGGCAATAGCTGGAACCACCGAAGCCCGCGCTCGCCCAGCCATGAGACGGTTACTGCAAGCTCCGAAAGTCCCAAATGCAGCCCCATCGGCCGTGTCGCTGCTCGCCGACCAGCCCAGAACACAAAGGAGTGGCCAATCACCCAACAGCAACACGATCCCAGGCTTTGCCCTGCAAAGAAAGAATAACAAAGTAGTTAGTCATACCCCCCCCCAACCCTAAAGACGCACATAGCTATGGAATGCCCGCGATCGCCATCTCCCGATCCGTTGGATCTCCGGATCCGACAGGCCAGCAGCAGCCGCGCTGGTCGCCGCCCCAATCCGGAAGGAGTGTGGGGCAAACGCCGCGGGGTCCTCGCCTACGCGCCGTAACGCCAGACGCAACACCGCTGCAAACTGGAAGCGGGTGAGAACCCGCGCATCCCAATGAATAAACAAGCTACCTCCGATATCCGGACGCACCAGTAGGTACGCCTGCAATAACGCCACCGGACACGAAGGGGAGCCAGGCACCGCTGACAACTCTAACCCAGGCCCCCGCCCCGCTTGATCCGTCTTAGAACGGGCAAGGCGGATACGAACCCCGCCCCCACGGAATTGCACCTGATGAAGCTGAAACTCCCTCCCGGCGCAAGTCCTTCCCGATTCCGCCACCAACTCACCGACCCGAAAAGCTCCGAAAAATGCTACGGAAAAAACCGCGCGGAACAGCGCCCCTTCATAGTGGGAGGAAACCACATGAGGCAAAGCATCGCATAAACGCCGCAACACATCATGCGTGATAGGGCGCCGCCAATCCCCCAAAGCAGGGCAGGACCGCTCCCAACCACGCAGCAGCATACGCGTCAAAAATCCCCCACCCGCTGCCCCCACCCACCCGAGAGCGCGGGCAAAAAAGGAAAACCCCGCTAGATGCCGCCGCCGCACGGTAGCACGCGACAAGCCCGCCGACTTGGACTCCAGCACATACTGACCCAACAGCTGATCAGAGGCCGGACCCTCTTGCCACCCATGAAGTACCAGAAAGGATACGACACAGCTGTAGCCGCGCTGATAAGCAACCCAGGTTGCCGGAGAGACTGACTGGCGAAGCAGCTCCATCAGGTCACTAGGCCAATGCGCCAGAGGTGCTCCGGGACTGCTGCGCCCTCCTCGTCCGCATCGGGCGCCAAGGCGCGAAACTGCTCCCACTTGAAACGGGAAAGAGCATCAGCAATGGTGTTATGACTACCGGAATGTGCCGAGCCCTAATCACTAAAGTCAACTGTAAACAGGTGAAAATAACCTGGCGCATCAAGTTAGCGACGGGCCTACATTTGGGGGGAATAGCGATTGACCACGGACACCACGGCGTCATTGTCGCACCACCACAGAATCCTCCGATTGCGAAGCCGGCTAGGCCATACTGACATGACCACGAGAATAGGGAACAACTCAAGAAAGGTAATGTTATCCGTAAGGCCACTATCTCTCCAGGACTGCGGCCACCCCGCCGCACACCAAGAGCCTCCAAAATAAATTCCAAGGCCCGCTCCCCCAGCCGCATCAGTAAACAATTGCAGATCAGCAGAAGTCACCTCCTGGTCCCGTAACACCGTGGTCCCATTGAACGTACTTAAAAATGCGTCCCAGATCCTGAGATCTGCTCGGAGGCTATGAGACATTCTAATGCGGTGATGGGGCTTCTCCACACCCGTAGTGGCCCCAGCGAGCCGACGCAAGAAGACCCTCCCCATGGGAATAACCCTGCAAGCAATGTTAAGCGAACCAAACCAAGGACTGCATCTCACGCAACGTTAGCTTGCGGGAAACCAGCGCGTTGGCCACCAACACACGCAGCTTGACAACTTTTTTCCCTGGGCAAGCGGGCGACCCGCACCACTGAGTCCAATTCCACGCCCAAAAAGGTAAGGATAGTCGCCGGGCCCTCCGTCTTACCAGACGCTAGGGGAACCCCCCAAAGCTGAGCTAGTTGAACAAAACCGTCCAACAACGCCTTACACTGTCCAGTAGCCGCCGGCCCGACAAACAAAAAATCATCCAGGTAATGAACAACCGCCCCACACCCCATCCAGTCGACAAACGCCCAATGCAAAAAGGAACTAAACTGCTCGAAATATGCACAGGAAACCGAACAGCCCATCGGCATGCATTTGTCGAAATAATATTTCCCTTCCCAGGAAAACCCCAGCAAAGGAAAGGACGACGGATGAACTGGCAACAACCGGAAGGCGGATTCAATATCCACTTTTGCCAACAAGCACCCAGACCCGCAGGCTCTCACCAGGTCGACTGCATCATCAAAAGATGCATAGCGTACCGCACACAAGTCCTTAGGAATGTGATCATTAACCGAGGAACCAATGGGAAAGGACAGATTATGAATCAAGCGATACTTACCCGGCTCCTTTTTTGGAATAATACCCAGTGGAGATAGCACCAGGTCAGCAAACGGCAGCTGGTCGAACGGACCCGCTACCCTATACCCAGAACAATCTCCGATGCCAACTTATCCCTGACGAAAGGCGCGAAACGCCGGACCGACGGTGAATTCCGAGCCCTGGCTACCCTCACATTGCCTACCACTGGTATAGGGAACCCCTCCCGAAAGCCATACTCCAAACTACGGCTTACGCGCCTCCGAGGATAGCGCCGAAGCCAAGGACCCAGAACATTAATCTCAATCGGAGTGGGAGCCAGACTCACCAAGCTGCTACTATCGGGGAGGGAGGGGGGCGGCCCCTCCACCACTCTTTTTAACACATTTAAGTGCTGAGTGGCTTCCATTACAGAGGGTGCATGCGTGCCGGAATTTGCAGTCCGGAAAGGGGCAGGAAGACTTATTGAACCGCCAGCACAAGTCACCTGCACTCCCCCCCCCCTGGAGTCTCTGCAAAGCAGGGGGCACGCCGGATTGAAAGGGGCGATCCACCTTCGGAGCACCCGACAGTCCACCGCGGCCTGCACTCCCCCCACTAGGTCTGATCGCCATCTGCGTCAGCCACAGATTAATGTCTTGCGTTCCCCAGGACAGCAGCTGATTCTCCTCCATCTTATCCCGGAACTTCTCATCATAGTTGAGCCAAGCCCAACCTTCGTGAGTCTGCGACGCCTCTAAGATGGAATCCGCATACGCCAGAAGCATCCCATACTGGTCCGGATGCGCATTACCCCACACACTAGCTAATCGCAGAAAGGCCCGCGTCCAATTGACCACATTCCGCGCCACCCTCCGAACCCTGCCTGCCTTCTCGTCCTCCTTACGCTTCCTCCGACTATCCCCCGACCGTTTACGACCCTCAAGCAAACGGAATATATCCAAGTAACGACGCTTAACAATTCTTCTCCGCAGATGCTTTGGCACGCCCTCCCATAACTCTGAGAAAGCCACCACGGAAGGAGACGCTCCCACTTGCACAGCCCTATCTGACTCCCCCTTGTCCCCGCGCCCTCGACCGCCACCGTCAGAAAGAGAACTGGATGAAAAATCCGACGTTGATGAGGAGGAGGATTCCGAACGTCGATGACGACGACACAAATGCCGCCCCCTCTTCCTCGACCGCTTCCGACCCTTTTCGCCCGACGGAGCATCAATCCCCTCAGCCCGACTAGCGATGGGCGCTACCTCGACGACAACATCCGGCGTTGTGCCTGCATCCAACTCACCTGCCGCTGAGGCGACTGTCGCAGCAGGAACTCCGGACTCCCGTTGCGATGCATCCGCTGCAGCCGCTCCGCCACCTGCCCCACTAGGCAAGGGACTACCGCCAGCAACCACCGGCCTGTCGTCTGCCTGTCCAGCAGCCATCATCCACGGGTGTCCCCCGTAGTGCCATCCAGCAGGTACCTGCGGAGAAAAAACAGAAAACGCCGAAGGAACACCCGGCAACGCCCATGGTGGCTGCCACGCTCCTAGCCACTCTGCACTAGAAGAGCCTTGTCCCCCGCTCTGCCAGTGCTCCCAAGCAGGCAGGGAAACCCCACCTGCACTGGCCGAGACACTCCCCAGCCTAGCTGGCCCACAAGAAGTATCGCCTCCCTGCTGGTTGGCCACATCCCCCCCGGGAGCCCCACGGACTCCTGGTGCACCTCTCACTGCCCCCCTAGACCTACCCCGACCACCCCGCCCCCCCCCCGGGCAACCGGACCCGCACCTTGCGCATGCCGGTCGCGCCCCGTACCCGTTAAAGAGCCAGAGCCCCGCTGGGAAGCTCTGCTCCGGCTAGGAGCCCTGCCCCGGGCCTCCCGCCCCCGAGTAATTGAAGAAGGTGGCTCCTGTGGCTCCACACCCGACCCAGCCCCTCCTTTCTTTTTGCGCGCCCGCTGCCTCTCGGGCCTTGTAGCAGCTGTCCCACAGGCTCCAGGCTGACTCGGGGAAGCCTGGCCAGACCTCCTCCCAGGCTTGGGTCCCCCCTTTTTTCCCGTTGGCGACATGCCCAGCACTCGCAATAGGCAGCACTAGCAGGAGGCAGCTAGGGAAACCCTCTGCACAGCTCCCTGCTTTCGTTCGTTTTTTTTTTTTTTTTTTTTTTGTGTTAGCCCTGCACCCCGCAATCAACCAACCCCTGTCCAAAACCGGACCACTTGCCTGGCAATTTCCGGGCCTGTCACCTTAGCCCGGAGGAAAACCCCACAGCCGGGAGAGGAACCGCCACCCGCACGCCGCCGCTCCGACCCGCCGCCGCCGCCGTGCCTCAGGTCCAGCACTCCAGGCACCAAGGATGGCTCCGGCCGCCGGCGCGCAGAAGAAAACACGTCCGTCGCCTCCAGCCCCCCAACAGAAAGGCCGGAGCCGCGCCGAGTCCCCGCACCTCCCCCCCTCCGCGGCCTGCCGTCCTCGGCACCCATTGGCTCCCGCGCATTTGAAAACACCCCGCGGGAGCCAATGAGCTCGCCAGACGGCGCGGCCTCCCCTCGCTATGCGCGCCGCCGGTTCCCGCGTGCTAAAGCAGCTTGCCGCCCCCCCGGTTAGTGGCGGCCCCGGGGACGCGCCCCTGCGGCCTTCTAATTCTTAGTAAAGGGCTTTCATTTGTACCCAAGAATAAAACGGACAGTTTTGAGATACAGATTGACCTTTATAAATTCTTTAGAAAACTTAAAATACATCATTTCTTCTTTAATCAATCTGATAACTCATGTGATGTTTCTGTTATCAAAAAGAAGTCCACTTGGATCCCACCCCAAAACAGTGACCCCGTTTTAGAAACCTTTGAGAAGATAGTTTCAAAACAAATTAATGAAGTTATTAAAGATACCACACAACTTCTTATCAAAATATCACAAAAGGTGAACGGGCAGCTATCAAATCACTACAAAAAAAACAGTCAAATTATCATTAAGCCTGCAGATAAAGGAGGAGCTGTAGTTATTTGGGGTAAAAATGATTATATCCAAGAGATGAAGAGACAACTTAATGATAAAATGTTCTATCATAGACTATATGATGATCCTACTCCAGATCTTAAAAGAAGTATTGATAATATTATTAACACTGCCTTTGAGATAGGGTATATCACCCGAAAAGAGAGAGATTTTTTAATTGTAGAAGCACCTGTTATTCCGACTATTTATATTTTACCTAAAATACACAAGTCACTTGATAAACCACCAGGACGTCCAATCGTTTCTGCGATTGGGTCTGTTTTAGAACCCCTTTCCAAATTTATAGATGTGTTTTTGAGACCCTTTATTAAAGATATGTGGTCCTATGTGCGGGACTCATCCCACGTAATAGAAATTCTATCCACCTTTAATGACATTATGGATGACATTATTTTAGTCACTTTAGATGTAGAGTCCCTCTACACTAATGTTCCACAAAAAGAAGCATTGGACATACTTGTTTATTATTTTTTGAAACGGGTGGAACATCGACGCATACCTACCGCTTTCCTTGTATCTCTAGCTCAGTTTGTGCTTTTTGAAAATTTTTTCTGTTTCCAGAATTTATTTTATAAACAAATTAAAGGTGTAGCAATGGGGTCAGCAATGGCCCCAGACGTGGCTAATCTATATATGTTTAATTTTGAGGAGAAGTTCCTCAAGAATCATTTATACAAAGACAATGTTAAATTGTGGATCCGTTACATAGACGACATACTCATAATATGGAAGGGTACAGAGAACCTTCTATCTGAATTTAACATCTGGATTAATCAATTGGACACAAATTTAAAATTCCAAATTATGTACAATTATGACAAAATAGCATATTTAGATCTTTTAATTAAGAAAGAAAATATAGGTTTTTCCCACTTCACTTTACAAAAAACCTACAGATAAAAACCATTACCTACACTATAATAGCTTTCATAACCCCTCTCTTAAGAATAACCTCCCTGTGAGTCAATTTCTCAGGGTTAAAAGGTTATGCTCCAAACAATGTGATTTTGAGCTAGAGGCATCCAATATGAAAGAAAAATTCTTAGCCAAAAACTACCCTATACAATATATAGAATCAGCGTACAAGAGGGCTAGAGATACACCGCGGTCCACCCTTCTTACAGTTAAGAGCAATAAAACACATCAAGGGTTAGTTTGTCCCTTAACATATTCACAACATTCGGCAAAAATCAATACAATTCTTAAGAAAGAGTGGCATATCCTACAAGCCCTACCGGCGTTTCAAGATGCCCAGTTTTTAATTGCACATAAACGTAATATCAACCTGCGCAATCTTCTCGTTCCTTCAGCTCTTACAGAGAAAAAACTTTTACCTCAGCATAAAGGACAATTCCAATGTGGCAAATGTTCAGTCTGTCTAAATGTTCTTCCAGTTAGGAATAGTTTTACCCATCCAGCGACATTGAGGAAGTTCCTTTTGACAGATTTGCCAACTGTGACACTTCTAATGTCATTTATGTCATCCAATGCCCTTGCGGATTACTGTATGTTGGGAAGACTGTACGAAGTATCAAGACCAGGATCATAGAGCATAAAAAGCTGTATTCGAAGAAATATAGAAGATAAACCCCTAGTTGCACACTGGAGGGAGTTCCAACATAAATTAACAGACATAAAGTTTTTTGTGATCAAGAAAGTCAAACCAAACTGGAGAGGAGGAGATGTGAATAAAACTATTTTACAATTAGAGCAAAAATATATTTTTCTTTTAGATACCCTTGCTCCACAAGGTTTGAATATGGAACGAGATTTTTCTGTTTTTTTATAATAGTATTTATAAATTTTTTATTTTAGTTTTTCTGTTTTTGTAGATATATTATATTATTATTATTATTATTATTTGTATTTATTATAAAATATTTTTTAATATATACATTTTTTTAAAAAATTTTATATATATATATATATATATTTTTTTATATATATTATATTTATATATTTACAATTTTTATGTGTATATAATATAACATATATATTTTTTTTAATTATGTGTGTGTATAATAATTTTTTATATATATATATATATATTGTATAATATTTCTACAACTTTTAATTTATTAAGATAGTTTTTGGTTATTTTTATTTGAGGTTCTCCCTTCAATTCTCTATTGGTTCCCTTTAATAGAAATTTATAGAAGTGACATAGATGGCATTCCAACATTTTATTCATTTAGAGATGAATTTTGATAGTATAAGTTTCTATAGGTAAGTAAAGAAGGCATATCTATAGATAATAGAATTTAGTATGATGTGATTTCACTATGCTCCTCCCCCTCTACAAATAAATAGTATTTATAGCGCATGTGCAGAGACGTTTGCAGCCTAGACGATTGTATATTGAAGTGGCTTGCATTAGTCCCTTTAAATCGGTTGTACCTCGGATCAACAAAAGTTTCTAAGCGGTAAAATATCTCTAGGGGTCATATCTTGCTCTTTAATACATATATAACAATACTGTAATAAGGTTATCACCCCCGCGTTTTTTTAAAAAAAGTTGATAAATAAGTATATATTTTATAGGTGTCATCTACTATTGTTTCTAAATTTCTAAGAGATAGAATTAAAGTTAATATTATAAACGAAAGATGGTTTCTAGAACGGAGTCCCTCTTGATTTTTCTCTTGGGGTTGAAAAGTTTTTTAATTTTAAAGTTTGTTTGGAAACTTTCAAAGAATAGTCCCCCCCTTTTTTTTTGCCTTTGTCCAGCGATTACAGTTTCCCGCCGAGTAGCGGATGAAGGCGCATGCGCCGGCGTCTTTGAAGACAAAACAAGTGAGTTTCATTTTGGTTCCCATTGTAAAGCCATGCGAGCATATGCACAATGTAATGTTGGGTTCTACAGTCTGTTTCTTCCCCTTTAGTAGACGGTTATCCACTGCTTTTAAGTTTATAAGTTTCTACCAGCATTTAACGCTATACGCAGAACGGAGGCTGTCCTTTATATCCAAGAGGTTAGAATAGTTTTTGAGATGTTTTTCTTTAAAGAATTACAAATCATCTAAAGTAGTATTTTTTAAGGTTTTAATTGTTTAAAATCTATATATTTTTTAATTATATATATAAGAAAATTATATATACATATATAATTTTGAATAATTTTACAATGTACACATATATATTTTATATTTTTTATGAAACTACTTTTAATTGGTTACTCAATAGAATACTAGACAGGTTTACAATAGGAGCAGATTCTGTCTATGCACAATTATCTAATTTATTTAATTTAACTCTATTTCATTTGTTTATTAAATATTTTTCACGAATGTATGGTTCTAATGTGTGGTTTCTATTTATTAATTTTAATTTGAGTTTAATTTTATTAACTTAATTTTATCATCAGATTATTTTGAATATAAATTTATGGTTTTTAGTAACATTTATATTTTCTATTTATAATTTTCTTTTAATTGATCCATTATCATCATTTTTATTATACAAATTTTAAATTTGGGATGATTTGTAATTGTTTTTAGATACACTCTCCTCCTCATAAGATATCTGTATTAGATTAACTAGTTTCGCTCCTGCTGCACGCTCTTATTTTTTAATCATTTTTTAATCATTATCAATTTTTGTGGTTGTATATACATGAATAGATAATTTTGATAGTATAGTTTTAATTAATACTATATTATTTTATTGTGATTATTATTATTTATTATTTAAATTATCTTTTTTAATGTATATCTATATGTTTTTAATGTCATTATTATATTATAACTAGTTTATATAGAGGTCCACTCTTTATCTCCTAGTTTGTCTTATTTATTTATTGTGCTTATAAGTTATTATTATACCATAACTAATACGTACAGAGGTTTATTTTATGCTTGTTACACTTATTCAATGTGTTTATATGTATTCATTTTTATTTTAACTTTACCAATATTTATTATAATTTTTATAATATTTTATATTTATAGCGTTCCAACACTATTATAATTTATATTATATTATATGATTTATTTTATTTATTTTATCTATTATTATTATCATTATATATTTTTTTAATATTATGTTTTTACTATGTTTCTATGTTTTGTTAGATTAATTTGTTTGTTCCTTCATTTAATATATTATGTCTCTATGTTTTAGTAATTTACCTTACAACCCCTGACGAAGGTTACGAAACACGGCCTGTGTCGGGTTGCCTAGGTTTGTGAGTAAATAAATTGTCTTCCACTACCCTCACGTCTTGGACTGTGTTTGTACTGTTAACGTGAGTACTGCCTACTTCTTGGACAGACAACAGGGAGAGTGGACACAAAAATATTTTATGGTGGAGTTTAGCTCAAAGACAGGGCCCAGGTATTTATAGTCCTGGTAGCCTTCTGGGTAACCAAAGCTCCAAAGAATATAACAGTCCGAGGGTAGGGAGAATAAAGGCTTTTATTTCCCGTACTGCAAATAGGTTCAATAGCTCAGAATTTACATCACCACAAAAATGTCCTTGCTTCAGGTTGAAAGAAAAAGAAACATGAACTGAGTTAGACCTGTTAACTTCACAGCAGTACTATAAGAAACACAGATTCAAACCTTCCCCCAGACCACAGCTCTACTCCTCGGCTAAGGGCTCAAAGCTTTCTGCCAGGCAATAGCTGCAATCCATCTCGGGGTCCGAAAGGTCATCCGTGAATTCCACCTGCATTGGTTCACAGTCAGGAATATCTAGTGGCTCGCATTCAGGCTTTTTATACAATGTTTGTACGATGTCCCAATGCGCTGCATCCAAAGGTAAGCCTTGGTTTTGTACACCTCTAGAGTGAGGACAGTTTCTCTTGCCTACTGCTCTTATACTAGAGAGTTTCTTGTTTGGCACAGGTTTGTATTTTGTAGCACAAATAGTTCTAGAAGACAGCATTCCTCTAGGCCCTGCTCCTCCTGCGACACAGCATTCATAAAATCACAATCAGTAAAATAGTGATTACCTTTCCTTTTGGGTTTATCACGGCCACGTGAGGGTTGATGCTTGTTCCTGCTGTGGTTTGGCTTCTCTGACACCAAGGTAGGCCTCCAGTTCTCCGGGCGGCCTTCTGCTGGGGTTAAGCCACACTTGCACCACAGCTTCTTTCTCTCTGGGCCAGGAATGTTACCTTTCAAAGTAACTCTTTCACCTCCTTCTTGGTTACTCCTCGTTGTGTCTTTCAAAGGTTGCCGGCCTCTGCCAGACTCAGGTCCAGGACTCTCTGGCACAGTCCTTCTCCTTCCAGGGTTAGCTTCTTCCTTGTATCTTTCCCACTTGGAAAGTGTATCATCTCCCCTCTTGGGATATTTGAAGCGGATTCCTTCACCTGGTTCTGTTGAATCTGCTGGGCCGGTTCCTTCTGTCAGGACTCCTATTCCCTGGTCCTTCTCTCCTTCCAGGAAAGCTCTGATTTCTCCTTCCAGGGTTAGCTTCCTTTCTGTGCCCCTTGTGTCTCCTGTGTCTGGGCTTTTAAAAGGAATTCTTCCCTTTCTGGATTGGGTGCAGGCCGGTATTGCATCATTGGCTCTGGGGTGTGGCTCCTCAGTCCTCCAGAGGTCCCTCTTGCTCCCCCTATATGGCTCCTCGCGATGCTGCAGCCGGTGTCTGCCTCTTTTTCTAAGTTAAAAGCATTTTCTTCTGTCTGCAGAGGGTCTGCAGTACCACAGTATGTATTTATGTATACTGTGTGTGTAGTAGATGCACAGTAGTACTAGTAGTAGTTATTGGAGACAGCCAACCTGGTTTTGCCCTAATTAGATTGCTACTCTCTGTGTATTTCTGTTGTCTTAATTAGATTGTAAGCTCTGATGAGCAGGGGCTGTCACTCTCTATATGTCTGTACAGCGCTGCGTATGAGGTAGCACTATATAAATGTTAAATATTAATAGTAGTAGTAGTGATGGGGTGAGGAGAGGATGGAGGTGTTGTAATGTGCGGGTTTTGTAATAAATTGCTCTTGCTGCATTTGCTATTTGTAACTTCAACATGAGGTGGCTGTAGAGAGTGATTCCCAGGTACTTTACTTCTGGTTTGATTTGAATTTTGGTGCTGTTGAGGGTGATGGAGGTGGGGACGGGGGGGGGGAGGAGATGTTCTTGGTGATGAGTAGGGCTTCTGTTTTCATCAGGTTTATGATTTTCGGATAGCCATTGTGAGACATCTGAGAGGCATTGTTGGAGTTTGTGGTATGATGAATTATTGAGTTTGAGTAGTGTGTAGAGCATAATGTCATCTACATAAATGTGGCAGTTGATGTTGTGTGTTTGGATGATGTTACAGAGGGGTTTCAGGTAGATGTTGAAGAGGAGAGCAGAAAGAGTGGAACCTTGAGGGATGCCTTGGGTTTCAGTGTATGGGGTTGATGATAATGACCCGATTCTTATCAGCTGAGTTCTGTTGACATGTTGATGTGATTGACATGGTAATACAACTGACTCTACACGTCTAAATCATGAATAGGGCTTCTAAAATAACTCTAAAGCCTATGTGAGTTATTTTAGGCCTTCTTAAAAAAGCAAATCTCTGAGGTTATGGGGGCTCTTTAGAAGCTTTATTCGTGAATAGCAGATATGAAAATGCCCATTCAAGCATGCTAATTATAGCCAAGAGCCATTTTAAAATGCCCAAATGTACATGGATCAGGTGCAACCATGTCTATATTGCACAGGGGTGTAGTGGAAGTATATCCAGGAAGTTCCCAAAAAGATTCAAATGTGTGTCCGATTTTAGAATAGCACCACAATTCTCAACCTGCCCATATCTATATTTGTTCCTAGGTACACATAGCCATTTGAAAGGTGCTCGTTTTTGCAATCAAACTGTACAGAGAAGAGGAGAACACTATTTCACTCCCCCAGCAATTTTTGCTCCTTCAGAAAACATGCCAGTAAATACTGTAGAAGGGCATTTTCCTAGCTGTCGCGCCGCAGGTCTGGCAGGCTGAGATCTGCATGTAGCTAGACACACATGCACGTTCTGAAATAGCATCATGGACACATCTATATTCCCAGACCGCCACCATCTTTACCTGTCACCTGCACATTTCTAAAATCAATAGACAACCGCCGTTTCTTTCTCTTTTGCTAGAAAGGTTTGTCTTTTAGGGTAGAGACTGGCTAATTTTAGAAAACACACAGGCCATCTGGACGTCCAGTCTCCCAATTTCCCATGATCCTTTTGCAATTTTTTTTTGCATGTGAGCAGCAATTGACTCTGTTAGCATACATTTGATTTGAGCATTGATACACCTGTTTGTGTGTATATATATATATACAATATATGTATACAGTAAGCCCTCGTGCATTCGCGCTTCGTGATTTGTGAATTCACAGATCCGCAAAAATTTCATTGGAACTGACCTTATTTGCATCTGTGATTTTTTCGCACATCCGCGAAAGGTGCTAATGTTTACGTACATAGCAAATACATCTCGGTTTTCCCTTTCGAGACGCATTCACTATAAACACTGGAAGGGTTGGAAGTAGCCAATCACAGAGCATGATTACCAGCTTTCCTCGCTGCTGATTGGCTGGTAACTCGGATGCTTTGTGTACTACATGCGTGAAATCGCGGTTCATCTTCCCTCATCTCAGTTCAACACGCCCGTATTACTTACAAGTGTGATAACTATTTGCAGTGCTTTTTTCCTTGGTTTTTACTTATTTATAAAAACCTTCAAGATACCTAAACGTTCCACACATTCTAAGGCTCGTAGCAGTGTTCCTAAGCTTCAGAAGAAGGTGATGACGCTAGAGGAAAAAGTCAAAGTTTTAGATTTGTTGAAATCTGGCGAAACGGCTACTAGCGTAGGACGCCAATATGGTGTGAATGAAAGCACCGTACTCTCTATAAGGAGTAAAGAAGCCAAAATTAGAAAATTGGGAGCATGACTGGGATCATATTTAGGGTTTAAACTATAGAAATAAGCATACAGTATATTACCATTTTTAATGACTCTACCAAACATCCGCGGATCCTCCTCATTCGCGATGGGTTCTGGAACTTAACCTCGTGAATGTCCAAGGTCTGACTGTATATGTAAACCTCTCTAATGCGCATAGTAAAAGGGCAGCATATCAAGTGCCTAAACCATAAACCATGTTTTGCTCACTTTCAAAAATAGAACCACAGTATTATATAATGATACAGTATTCTAAAGGCAACTTGACATTATTCAAATTAAATCAAAATCAATTTTTCCCTGAGATACTTGAAAAAACTATTTCTTATTATTATGCATCATGCCATAAAAAGAAGTTGATAATTATAGAGAAAGCAGCAAAGAGCATGTATACACGTATATAAATATAAATATAACCGGGTTTACTACCTTCAGCTTCAGTTAGGCCCACTCCTGTCTGCTTTACTGGCTCTTGTCCATTCTGACTCATCTTTCCTCTGTAGAAAAATAATTTCAAAGAACAGGTCATACATGAATCCTTAGTACAAAGTACAAATATCTTTCAAATAAATTAAACTGCAAATATTTAATGTATCAAGAAATTAAAATGTCTGCATTTGTAAAAAAGCCAAGAAATTTGTAAATTTACAAACTGAAAGAAAGTGAATCTGCTTAATGCTTCACCTATTCCCTAGCGCTTCCCTTTGTCTCTCTCAGTAGACAGTATGTATGTCGTGTGCTTAGGATCATAATGGGATGGGGCCCAGTGTTCCCCAATGTTTAGATCCTGTCTTCCCAATGTCTCCTATTATGTTTATTTTTCAGTTTTCCTTGGGCCTGTTTATTTTATTTATTGAACAGCTCTTTGATACTGCTCCTTCCAGAGATCAGGGGCGGTTTACATTGAACAATAACATGAAGTTACATAGAACATTCAACAGCTTAATAACATCATTGGAACTAGAGAGCTAGTTAAAACAAACTATATATAAAATAGATGGATGTATAACTATGTACATCCCAGTATACTCTAAAGAAAGGTATAGAGGGGGCTGTGTTTCTTAGCTATTTACATGAGCTAAATGTTTCGGATGGGAGGGATTATGATACTTGGGTGGTGTGTTGTGAGGTAGATAAATTGTTGGTATTGTTGGGGTAAGATGTGTTGTAATATTCTGAGAACAGGAAGGTTTTTAATTCCTTGCGGAATGTTAGATGGTCTTTGGTTGCTCTAAGCTGATCAGGTAGAGCGTTCCACAGTGTGGGGCTGTAAATCTGAATGCTCTATTGCTTGTGAACTGTTTAGTCTTCCGTATGGAGGTAGGAATTCTCAATAAGTTTTGTGTGTTTTTTCTCCTGTGTCTGTTGTCAGCTTGAGGTTGTAATAGGGTGGAGAGGTAGGAGGGAGAAATGCCATTGTGGAGTTTGAAAGCTGTGACTATTTGCTTGTATTTTATTCTGTAAGCTATTGGGAGCCAGTGAAGTTTGTATAAGATAGGTGTGATGTGTTCAGCTAGGCTGGCCTTGGTTATAATCCTAGGAGAGACATTTTGCACTATTTGAAGTGTGTGAATAGATTTTTTTAGGAAGACCTTGTAGAATGCTGCTACAAAAATCCAGATGGTGATTTACTAAAGCCTGGACTAGAGTTCTAAAATTGTGTGGGTCTAGGATAGACCTGAGATGTTGGATATTTTTTTAGTTTTGTAGAGAACCATCTAGCAGTGAATTTGATTTGGGCGGTCATGTTTAGTGCTCTATCAATAATGATACCCAGGTATTTTAATTCATTTCTGATTGGCAGATCGATATTATGAAGTTTAAGAGTAGTAGGAGGAGTATAATTTTGGTTTCTTGTAGTGAGCAGTCACTTTGGCACAAACCACAGGGTCCCAAAGTAATGCTAATTAAGGTGATATACAGTAGACTATGCTTGAAGAGACAAGGAGGCTATCCCTTAGGTAGACTGTAGGCTGATAGCTAAGGGTTTGTGCTTGGCACCGTCTAAATGTTTCTTTTGTAAAATAATAGACGCAAATATTTGCTGCTAAACTGTAGAAAGTTAGCCTCCACACTTACTGGTGTTAAGAGGAGTTGATCGAGCTTACTTGTCACATTCCCTAGTTAGAGTTTTGCTCTAGTCAAGGCATTTTAGTCAAGTTTTGGTTAATGTGATGTACAGCTTGAGCATTTTCAATACTTATTCCAGAAATGTGGAATGCTTTGTCTCTGGAGGTGTGGGAGGAGCCAGATTACCTGTTCTTCAGAAAGATCAAGGCTTGGCTCTTTTCTGCTGATGAACGTTCAAGAGGATAGTAAGAATAATCGCATTTGGAGCTTCAGCCGATGTGATGGGGCATTGTGGGCTGTGCTCCCCTCAGGCTTAGAGTGATTATATCCTTTGTGGAAATGCAATTTTTTTCCATGAGATGATTTACTAATACCTCTGTACTGCCTGCCTGGCAAAGTTAAATAAAATCAATAATAACAGGAACCTTAAGGAAAATAAATCCCAGCATCTCTTCTGTATCATCTTTATTCTTTGCCAGCTGTTCAGATGTCCAGCAACATCTGGCTTGAGAAATCGATTTATGCCGATCACCATATCATCTCACAAGCTTCCAGCTCATCATTAGAACGTAAGTATAAAATAATTATGTGCTTTCAATGTGAACCATAATTAAGAACCATTTCTGCTACCCTCAAGTGCTAATTAGTTTTCATCTGCAGCAGGGGTGAGTAGGAAAATCAATAAAAAATGAATCAGCTGGAACTCGTGCAGTGCAGCAAGTGTTCAGGGTTTGGCCTAACGTCTGGCTCTTCTTGTTGGATTTAATGTAACTATTGCAACATGCTTAAAATTTAAGGTTTATTAACTTGATTAATCACCTTTCATCAGAGATGACAAAGAAGTGAACAAAAACACATATGTACTGGGAGAAAGATAAACAAAAAGACGACGTGTATCGCATGCCATAGTACAACAATATGAACGAGACAAGCATAAATATAATTACAAGCATTATAGCATTGTGATGTCACAAATGAAGGACATTGTTTCATTTGAAAGGAAGGGGGAGGGGGAAAACAGAAAATATGAGGGATGGGAGTGTTCAAGCCCTAGAAAAATGAAGGAATGTTGCAGCAGTGCAGTAAACTAGGTGGTCGAAATTGAGCTCGAGATGCCAGCCACCATAGGACCTCCAAATGCTAAGTTATCCACTTACAGCTGTGCAAATATTCAGCAGAAGAATGCATATTAGCTTGAACTGAACACAAGAGTTAGATGGCTGGATTTTGCGAATCTCCTGCTAACTTTTAGCATTACCCCAGAATTCCCCAAATCCCATCTCAAGTGAACATCCCAAATATTATACATATTACAACTTATTTTTCCAAACATTATATGCACAGAGTCAAAAGTTATAAAAGCATTTGAGCCATCAGCATCTGATGCTGATCACATGAGTGCATTAGAACACTCGGTCCCAAATTCTCACTCAAGACTTGTGATACCAAAACTGCACGTTGCCTTCTACAAGAGCTTATATAAATCTGATCCATCAGGAAGGAATGAAGGAGTAGCCTAGTGGTTAGGACAGCAGCCTAGAACCAGAAAGACCAGGGTTCAAATCCCACTAGCTTTGCTTGTAGCCTTGGACAAGCTACTTAACCCTCCATTGTCTCAAGTACAAACTTAGATTGTGAGCCTTTGTGGGCAGGGAAGTGCATGAATATAACTCACCTTGAACCTCTACTGGAAAACACATGAGCTAAATAAAATAGATACCATCAATACACACAAGGAACTAAGTTCTCTGCAGCAGGTGGGGGATATTGAAATATCAGCAAAGGACATCCATGGCCAAGACATGTTTTCTACTTGCTATTTCAATATCTCTATGGAAGGAAAAGCTCTGTATTTCCATGCAGGTAATAAAACTAGCTCTGCTAGATCTTCTGGCTATGATCAAGGAGAACCTTACATTTTTGGCACAGAAAGGAGAGTGCTGTCCCCCATGGTGTTGCTCCCTTCACTATCCATGCTGTAGCCACTACCAAAACTGCTTGCAGATGAGGCGGTAGAGACGGAGGATTCTGCAGCTCGGTGAGTTGTAGGCCTTGCTGTACAGAGGAAAAAATGTGTCACCAAAACCTTGTATGAAATTAACCAGTGCTAAGAACATCACACATCACCTTAACAAACCTCCTGCAGATCTACTGAGCAGGTCATTGCTCCAGACAGAAGAAAAGCTAGAATATGTTTGGTAATCTGCAAAGGTAAGATGGGAGATTTGCAAATGGCTCATCTAAGGAAATAGACAAGTTCCGTTTTCTAGATATTCAAGATGATATTCTGAATTTTTCTCCATTATGCTTAGATGTTTGCAAATGAAAATCGCTGGAAATATAAACCCTCATTCACTATAATACTATAAGTCAGGGGTGGGCAAACCCTTTGACATAGGTGCTGCATTGGGAACCATGACCGACTCTGGGGATCAGTGTGGTCCGTGATTTCAGGAGGACTGTATTTGAACTCTGGCTTAATATTCAACCCCAAATAAACTCATTACCTTGTCTGACATGATTTAATTGATTTTACTATAATTTTCTCAGTGGGTAGGTTCGGGGGGTACTGAGTTGTTAATATGGGAAGGGCTTTCTTGTTCCACTATCTTCTGAAGTATAAAATTTAGGAGTACTATTGGATGCTACAGAATAGCTAGGCTGAAATGTTCACCCACTGGAGGAGCTGAGAATGATTTTGCAGTCTTTAGTTCTATCACACATTGCAATGCAGTTTATGTACAGTAGGTCTGCCAAGTTTTGCATTACATGCATTGCAACGGATGCAAAATGCTGCAGCATACCATGCTCATTTACTGCGGCTTTGAGGATGGCAGGCCAAGCATGAAATCATGATGTTTATGTACATTGCTCTCAAGAGGTTCTCATCCAGTGAGTGCCTAATGAACATCTATGTGAAACAAAAACACCACAATTCCTGAAAATGGGGAAAAAAGCAAATCTGTACTCAGCCCTTCTGCTCATCCATGTTGTCATGAATGATACTACTAGATTTCTCCCAGAAAGAAATTCCATCAAAAATTTAACAAACTTCACCCCACCATCAATCTGAGACTAAAACAATCTACACAGCAGGGAAACACATGACGTCATAAACCTACTGACTACAAAACATATCCGCACGCTTCCGTTCGACATCAGTCACCGACCATTAAATCTACTGTTTACAGCCAAGGCCTGCAGCACAATTGCATTTGTTTTGACCCTTCTGAGAGAGACTTTCATCGTAAGAAAGCACAACAGACATTTGTGAAATTGCAAAACCCATCCAATGAAGTGAGAAAACAGATCAACAGAGTCAAACACCCAGGAACAATCTGCTGCAGGACCATCCCAAAGAAGAAAACCGGAAATCTCTAGTTGCTATCAATAACTCCTAACTGGACCCACTAAAAGGTATCATGAAGGATCTACAAGCCATCCTGGAAATGATGCAACTCTCTCATAGGCCTGGGGTAGCAGCCCTATCCCGGTTTACTGACAGATCCCTAATCTCAAACAGATACTCGACCACAAACTGCACAATGACACCAGCTCAGATGGTCCTTTCTAGAAACCCAGAAGCTAGCTCTGCGCCCATATTCACCCAGGCAACACGATCACAAGACTCAGCAATATCAACTTCAATATTTGGGGTTTGTTCACCTGTTCTTCCTGCAATGTAATATACACCATCTGCCCCTCTGCTGTCTACATAGGACAAATAGGCCAGTCCCTAAGAAAAAGCATAAATGGGCACAAATCTGACATTATAAAAAGCAACATTCAAAGAGTAGTAGGAGAATATTTCAGCCTTCCAAGGCACTCTCTATCTGACCTTACAATTGTTATACTCCTTCAAAGGAACTTTATAGAGACATAACAGCAAGAAACTGCTGATATCATCATCACTACAGGCTCTGTACTGTTTTGGCTTTTTTCTTACCCCTCCCATTGTTTTAGTAGCTCCTCCTCTGCCACTATCCTGCTTTCAGTTGGTTTACTTCAGGGCTCTCGGGACCTTTTCACTCACTCTACTCTCTGATGACTCTCGGGATTTATCTCTTTACACTAGAATCTCTCCAGGAATCCAAGCCCACGTTTTAGCCTGCTTGTCTGATGTTGCTACCAGGATGTCGTGCCACCCAATGAAATTGAACATGGCCAAGACATAGCTTCTTATCTTTCCCTCCAAACCTCTTCCTCCCACTTGCCTTTTCTGTTTCTGTGGATTACACTGTCATCCTCCCTTTGACTTCTCTCTCTTTCTCTGCACATATCCAACAGATAGTTAAAATATATCATTTCTTTTTCTGTAACATCAGAAAAATTTGTCCTGTCCTTTCTGACATACTTTGAAGACCCTTATTTATTCTCTTGTCACCTTCTGTTTAGAATATTATAAATTGCTCCTTGCTGCTCTCCCACGAACCATCTCTCTCCCGCTTCAATCCATTGAAAACGAAGCTGCTACATGGCTAATCTTCCATCATTGTCGCTATGCTCATGTAACTCCACAGAGCTGAAACTTCTCATTCTGCAGCTTCTCATTACCTCTCATCTCTCCCTACAACCCTACTCAGGAACCCCTTTCATCAGGCAGATTGTTTTTATCTGTGTCCTTCATTCCACCTTGCTCCAGCGTACGTCAGTCAGTGCATCAGGTTCCATTTCTGGTCCTATTCAAACTCAGGCTAAAAACCCACATCTTCGAGGCTGTTTTTGGATTCTGGCCACTTTTTCTCCTGTTTGACTCCCATGTGTGTTTTAATCATCTCCCTCAAGAACTACTCTAGTCCCCTGTTTCTTCTCTGTGTCTCTCTTGAATAGATTGTAAGCTCTGTGGAGCAGGGACTGGCTCTTGTGTGTATATGTGCAGTGCTGCGGTATATAAGAGAATATAAATAAATAAATTCTTTTTATGTCATTGTGCTATACAAATAATTAGCAGTAGTCATAGTGATAGCACAAATGTGCATTATTCATGACTTTTCCCAAAATGATTTTTTTTTCAAAACTCAAATTCAAAAGAAACATCCTATAAATGACACAGGAAATGAAAGAAAAGGGACATGTGGGTCTGCACGCCTGGACTGTGTACACTCTCAAAATTGATAAAACAAACGTTTCCATAAAAATATCTAGGTTTGGCCAATTTAGCTAGACGATATCAAGGTACTAATAAGTATTAAGCCTGTGGCACTGAGCATTTTTTGAAATGCTGGCAGCTGTGGGTAAAACAAAATCTAGACATCCAATGCTGGTATCCGGGCACTGCCAATGTTGAATATCATGTTTAGCAGTCAGCAGCGGCACTGTCTAGATGGCAGTGATTTTCAGCCACTGTCTATATAACACGTGGAGTCTGATTCAGAGAGGGGCCCTGATCCCGCCCCCCCCACACCGGCTCTCCCCATCTGGATGTTCAGGATGTATGGGGAGAGCCGGAGGGGAAAATTGGGCTAGATGCCTTGTGGGGCGGCATGTCCTGCCGGGACGTGTAGCCCTGTGACCTGCATCCTGGCATCGGACCCATAGCCTCATGGTTAGAGCAGGAGGCTGAGAACCAGCGAAACCAGGTTCAAATGCCCCTGCCGCTCCGTGTGATATTGAGCAAATCACGTAACCTTTCATTGCCTCGGATATAAACTTAAGAGCCTTTTACTAAAGCGTATTACATTTTTTGCACCTAAAGCACATTTAGTTAAGAGAGCATCAGCATATCATAAAATCAAAAAATTACATAACTTCTGACTGCTTCTGGATGTTAACCTCTTCCTTACCTGGACTACCTATAATTCCATACTTCAAGGCCTTCTGAAATATGCATTCCTTCCTCTGCAGCTAGCTCAAAACACCGTAGCTCATATGAGTTAAAAAACACCAAGAGAAGAGCACATCATTCCACTCCTTAAAAGCCTACATTGGCTACCCATTCAAGTGCGTATAAAATACAAGTCAATCATGAATACTTAGACTATACACAACGTGACTGCTGACTGCCTACAAACCGTCATACAGGCCATACCAAACAACAGACTTAGAAGGCATCAAAATCGGAATCTACTTAAAATTTCAATATACAAAGCGAATAACACACAAACAACATGTCAGCGAGCATTCTCCATCTATGGTCCAACCTTTTCCAGGAATTCTTTGGGACTGATACATAAGCACCAATGATACATCTACCTATTAATTACTAACAATCATTCAAGATAGTATCCCCAAGCAACACTTCCTTTGTATATAAGTTTTACCTTTGCTCCTATATACAAGAGAGCAATTGCTTCCCCACCCTATCAGTTGATTACCTTTAAAAGACTACTGTTCTCATGTAATACCAAGTTCTGTTAACTATAACTTACACAGAACAAGAAACAGTGTATGTTCAATGTAAACCGCCTTGATAATGTTGAAAGGCTGTATAAAAGAAATGCTAAATAAATAAATGCAAACATTTAGTGCAAAACTAATATGCATTCAGTGCCAGGAATGTGCAGTAACTGTTAGGGGCATGGCTGGCATGTTTCCAGTATTTAACAAATGGATGAGTACCCTAAAATACAGTGGCTGTCCTTAACTCCATATATTGAGGTAGTGTTAGGTAAACCCATGCTAATGCAACATTGACAGTGTGCAATACGTTCCCCCCATGGTAACTGCAATGTGCCCACTCTCCACCCCTACCCTGCCCATTCAACACCAAAACATGCACGTGGCAGTAACGTCTGTGCCCCTGAGATAACAGTTACCGCGCATGAAAACACATCTACTGCTTTGTGCACTTTAGTAAAAGGGTCCCTTAGAATGCAAGCCCACCAGGGATAGAGATATCCCTACTCTACCTTGGGTTACTGAAAAAGGTGCAAGCTAAATGTGGTTCTCTAAACTGTGTAAAAATCTTGCATTAATAAGAGCATTTTATAAGGAGGGGCCTACTTCCTCATAGTAGGGGCTGACTTCGGCACTAAGTGGTGGAAAATGCATATTGATGTGAGGTGCAGTCACCTAGCTGCTAGATTTCTAAAGAATGCATGTAGATTGCAATATTTTATAATTTGCATGTGTAATTTGGTGCCCTTCCCATGCTTCACCCAAACTCCGCCGCATGCATGCCCACAGGAGAGTACGCACTATCGGCTGTATGCATGTGCTTACAGAATGAGGCACAGCTCTAGTGTGCTCATTTACACACACACACACTCTTAAGCAAATGACTCAAATATCCCTATTTGTGCCTGTTCTTGTTGCCTAAATCTAGTCAGCTCCTTAGAAAACACCTGATGTGGAATTTTATAATAATGGGGGAAAGGGTGGGGCGAGGAAGTAGGGAGCGCTCATTGCAATTCATGCAAGTTTCCATAATGCATATAAACTGCAAAACTTGCCAGTAATGTGAAGCAGTTCATTGTACTTTCAATAGTGCAGCTGGGTAAATCATTTTCTACTACAGCATAAATGAGCATTAGCAATCTGCTTCACTTCATTCCATTTCATTTATTAGCAATTAACACCATTCTGGCCGAGGCCAATCAGTAGGGTGTACAAAACATAATCATAGCATATACAAAACATAACCATAGCATATATAAACAACAGAACATACAAAGCAAACCCCAATTCATTGGCACACACACTGTCTAAAAACCCCAATCCAAGGGAGCAGAGCACACCCCACAACCCCCTGCATATCCCATGTTGTCAAACCACCCTCACCGACAACCATCTGCAAATAAGATAGTCTTCAGCAACTTCCAAAACACCAACAGGCTCATAGCCGCCCGGGGTTCTGGAGGCAGTGAATTCCATAACTCTGCCCCAGTGACTTGGAACACATGATCCCACCCACACACCAACTGAACTTCTTCTAGGAAGAGAAGAACCACCAAAATGGTAAAGGGGATGGAAGGATACTCTATGAGGAGAGGCTTAAAAGGTTAGGGCTCTTCAATCTGGAAAAGAGACGGCTGAAGGAAGATATGATAGAGTTCTATAAGTTAATGAATGGAGTGGAACGGGTAAATATAGATTGATTCTTTATGCCATCAAAAGGTAGAAAGACTAGGGGACATGCAATGAAGCTATAATGTAACCCAATGGATAATCAAACTCTGGAATTCATTACCGGAGGATGTAGTAAAAGCTATGTAACTGGGTTTAAAAAAGGTTTTTGACAAGTTCCTGGAGGAAAGGTCCATAAGCTATTATTAAGCCTTTGAAGGCCTACTTTAAATTTTTAATCCACATTCTGCAGCCGGGTTAATTTTTGCATATTTCAGGAAAATTGTACCCATCTTATTCAATATGTTCTAATAGTGATTTTCCTTCTGCTATGGTCATGTATTATATACCATTTGATAGGAATATTTAGTCAGAATTTTGGATCCCGAGAGTTTTGGGCTCGGCCTGGAAAGGGTTAAAAAGGACCCCTGAAATCTACTGCTTGCCCTAATACAAGTACTGTGGAACCTGTGTGTCTTTTTGGGAACCTACTAGGTACTTGTGACCTGGATTAGCCACTCTTGGAAACAGGATACTGGGCTTGATGGACCTTGGTCTGACCGAGTATGGCATCTCTTATGTTCTTATGACCTGCAACAAATGGCTCTGAGAAGAGTGCACTGCCCGTGAAGGCTCATACTAACATAGAGCCCGACCAAGTAACCCGGACAGATCTCAAGGAGCACACAAAAAATGATAGTCAGAAGTTTAAACTGATAACGCTCCCAAACTGGGAGTCAATGTAGCAGACGCAACAAGGAAGAAGTCCGATCCCAATGCGAGGCACCTACCAAGACCCATGTGACAGCATTCTACACCAATCGCAACCTGCGGATCAACTGCTTCACATATTAAAGACATGGTTGGCTTTCTCCAAATGCTGACAATTTCCCCAGATGTTATCATGGTAGTTTTGCACTTAATGTGCATTCAAAATTGCTATCAACCAAGGTTAAGTACAAAACTTATAGCGGGGAAAATCACCAATGTTTTTCATGGATTGTCTCCTGCTACCCATAAGCCCTCAGGTATTACATTACACTTGGAGTTAAGCATAGTCCCACACGTCATCTTGATAACATATTCATCCTTTATAGAAGTATAAATAATGTGTCAGTTACACCCCTCTGTCTTACAGAAAAATACGAGGTGTGATAAAAAAGTATTGAGGTTTGTTGTGTAGCTATATAACAATACGTCGCACCATAATGCTATTAAGTATGTGGTGACCTAGTTATGTGCTCTGTATGTGCAGAATGTAGCGTGGCTGCAGCATACCTATCCTTTTTTTTTTTTTAATCATGTGATTTTTGGTATCATGTAAAAGAACTTCATCAGATTTAAGATGAGTGAAAAAATTGAACAGCGAATTTGTATTAAATTTTGCCAAAAACTTGGAGAGTCGTGCAAAGAGACTTTTGACAAGTAACAGCAAGTGTATGTCGATGAATGCCTGAGTCGTGCTTGAGTTTATGCCTGGTACAAGTGTTTCCAAGAGTGCCACCAAAGTGTTGACCGTGACAAACATTCTGGAAGGCCATCCTTGAGCAGGAATGAAGACAAAGTTGAAGCAGTGCGTGCTACAATACACTAAAATTGTAGATTTATTTATTTATTTATTTATTTATTACAGGCTCTTATATACCGCTCTATTCAGAATCAGCGCGGTTCACAATATAACAACATACCATACAACAAACTGTTAGGTTTTACAGAGAACAAGGTTAGAGAACTTGGATAAAACATGGGACGTCATTACTGCAACTATTTACAAGAGTATTTACAAGTATACATAACAGGATTTGTTCTTAGTTTGGGTAGTGAATAAGATTGGTTAGTTGGTCAAGTAATATTGGGGGAAGAGGTGGGATTTGAGTGCCTTTCTGAAAAGGGATAGATCAGTGATAGCACGAATTTCTGGGGGGTAGAGCGTTCCAGTACTTAGGGGCATAGAATCTGAAGGCCCTGTTGGATGTCACTGATAGGCATTTTGTCGCTGCTTTTGGGATGATTAGAGTATTTGTTGATATCGTTCTCCTGGATCTGTTGGGTGGGACGGCCTGAATGAGGTCTATTAGAGAGGAGGAGGTGATGCTTTTAGTGGCCTTGAATGTTAGTAGTAATGTTTTGAATAATATTCTGCCATGTATGGGGAGCCAGTGGAGTTGCTCTAGGATGGGTGTTATATGGTCCCTTCTTGATGCTCCGTAGAGGACTCTAGCAGCGGTATTCATGGCGAGTTGCAAAGGGTTTAATGTGGAGTGTGGGAGGCCTTGGAGAATGGCATTGGCATAGTCAAGGTGTGGTAAGGTTAAGGCTTGAAATATAGTTCTGAAGTCATCAGGATCAAGCAGGGGGCGAAGATGTCGAAGAGTCCGGATCTTGAGGTAGATTGCTCTGACTACGTTGGTTATGTGTAGTTTCAGATCCATGCGTTGGTCAAAAGTGACTCCAAGGTAGCGAATGAAAGGTTTTGATTGGAGCTCAGCTTCTTTCACCTTTATATGGGATGGGGGGGGGGGTGAAAAGTGGGTCCCTGGTGATGAAGAGAACCTCGGTCTTTTTGTGTTGAATTCGGAGGTTCTGGGATTGAAGCCATTCGGATACTGCATCAAAACATTTAGCTAGCGGGGAAAGGTCCATATGAACTGTGGAGAAAGGCATATATAGGAGGATGTCATCTGCGTATATCAAGCATTCAGATTGACTTCAGGGAGCTTGCTGAGGACATGGACATCAGTACAGTTCATTCTTACTGTTGATTTGGGGATGAGATGTGTGTCTGCAAAATTTGAAACTCCTGTCCCCTGACCAAAAAGAAGATAGATTGTCTGTAGCCAATACATGTTCCAACATCCACTTAGAAAAATGGGCAAAAACATGCTCAAAAATTGCTACTCTTTCATGTTTATAAGCAATGATTCTGTTCACTGTTAAACTACCCAAAGTCTCTGTTGAATCAGTCCTTTATCAAGCACAGATATTATTTATATTTGCATAACCACTATACAGTACATGCCAAGCTCAAGCACCCCAAAGTTGTATAATCAACAAAAGGAAATAAAAGATAGTGGTGGTTGGTGACTGTCTTCAGAGGGGTACTGAGGCATCCATCTGCTGACCAAACTTGATGTCCCAGGAATTGAGCTGTCTGCCAGGTGCCAAAATCTGAGATGTTATGGAGAGTTTGCCAAGACTCATCAAGCCTATTGACTATTATCTGATGTCGCTCATCCATTACACAAATGATAATGCTAGGTATCCCTCTGAGCATATCAAGAATGATTTCATTGGTCTGGGAGAGAGGGTGAAGCAGATAGGTGTGCAGAATGGTGTTCTTCTTGATCCTTCTTGTTGAGGGTAAAGGCCAAGGCAGAGAATCTTGCATCCTGGATATGAATGTATGGCTGCATGGATGTAGAAGCTTTAATGGAAGAGGCTGATTTGGATTTAGTGGCAGTTATGGAGACATTGTTCATGGAGAACCATAACTGGGATGTAATTATATTGGGTTATAATTTATTCAGGAAGGATTGGGTAGGAAGAAGGGGAGGATGAGTGGCACTATATGTAAAAAATAATATTAAAACTACAAAATCACAGGATTTATGAGGGAAGGAGATGACACTGAGTTAAACTGGAAAGGGGGAATGTAGCATCCATTTGCATAGGTGTGATATACAGACCTCCTTCACAGGCAGAAGAACTAGACAGATATTCAATTGAAGACATTCACAGTATGGTCATGAAAGAAGTGCTGCTGAAAGGTGATTTCACTATGTCGGATGTCGATTGGCATATCTTGCTGCAGTGTCATCTAGAAGTAAGGAAACTCCGGATTCTCTACAGGAAGAACTATTCTGGCAACTGGTAACAGAACCCACACAGCAGTAGCCAAAAAGCAAATAGAATGCTAGGAATCATAAGAGAAAGTAATGGAGAATAAAACCAAGGAGAATATCATTCCTATGTAATACTCCCTGGTGCAACCACATCTTGGATGCTGTGTGCAATTCTGGTCTCCATATCTAAAAAGGATATGGCGGAATTAGAAAAGATACAGAAAAGAGCAACCAAAATGATAAATGGGATGAAAGGATACCCTTACGAGGAAAGACTTAGAAGGTTGGAGATCTTCAGCTTGGAAAAAGAGATGGCTGAGGGGAGATATGATAAAGGTGTATAAAGCAGAAAGACTAGTGGACATGCAATGAAGCTTAAATGTAGCACTTTTAAAACTAATTGGAGAAAATATTTTTTTTCACTCATCACGCAATCTCTGGTATTTACTGCCGAAAGATGTAGTAAAAGCAGTTTGCTGAGTTTAAAAGAGATTTGGACAAGTTCCTGGACGAAAAGTCCATAAGCCCTTATTAAAGTGGACTGGAGAAAGCCACCGTTTATCTCTGGGATAAGCAGCATAGAATCTGTCTACCTTGTGCGAACCTGCTAGGTACTTGTGATCTGTATTGGCCACTGTTAGAAACATGACATTGGACCTTTGGTCTAACCCAATGCAGCATCTCTTATGTACTTAAGGTAGCAAATGTCATAAAATTTGCCAGACATCCTTTCCAGCCCAGGCACCTCCCCCCTTTCATTTCCTGAGTGGCTGAATACACCTCCTCCTCCTGAATTGGCCCATCCATTACCTTCACAACCCCCTCCGCAAGTACCCCTCTACTTCCTTTTCTCCTCTTCCATCTCAGAAGCATCCAAAGCCCTGTAGCATTCTATAAACCCTTACCTAATCCCGTCTTCCCCAGCACACATACCCCTTCCCATCACCTTTAAAGCCACTATATGGCATTGCTGGCACTTCACTTTCAATCGACTAGCAAGCAGCCTTCCCACCCTATTATCCCCCTCAAAATACACTGGCTTCACCCTGCCAACCCATAACATATTCACCCTTTCGTTCAACTCCACTAACCTAGCATCCTCCCACCCCAATTCTCTTCTCTAACCTGCCCCTCTAATAATCTAATTTTCCCCAAAAGCTGACTTAACTCCCCCTCCTTCTCCTTCTTCAGTCTACTAGCACACCTCTATAACATTCTACACACCACCTCTTTAAAAGCATCTAACCCCAGTCCCTTACTGGCCCCCTCCTATTCCACCCAAATAGGGGCGTGATGAGACCAAATTTTCCTTTCAATTCCTATCCCTTACCCCCCTACTCCATCCTATATCCAAGAATATATTCATGTAAATGTTAAGTGCATTGAAAGGGAAAACATATATCCCTGGGTCCCTGTATTAAGCTGTCTTCAGACATCATGCACCCTCAAGCTCTGCAAAAGTCCTAAAAGCTTTGTGATCTGACATCACTCTACAAAGAGTAATCCAATCTAGGGGCTCATGTAACATTAAAATCACCTCCAACCATCCATATTCCCTTTCACATCCCTAAATATTTACCCTCAAAATCTCTAAAGAACTCCTTTTGATTTGCATTTGGGGCATACACTCTTACCAAGTTATACATCTCGTCTCTCAGGGAATAAGTACCTCCCCTCTTTATCTCTGATGACCTTTTTAACCTCAGGCTAAAAGGGCTGGCAAAAGAATCCCTATCTCATTCTTTTTTTGCTGCAAGTTAGATGTGAAAATGCCCTCCGCCACTTGTGAAAATTTCAATAGGTGCTTATTCTTTCACAACAAATGTGTTTCCTGGATCAGGCAAATGGATCTCCCCTAAAATTTTCATTTCTTTCAGCAACAACTGCAAGTTAAGAGTGTATTTTTCCTAACAAGAAAAGCTGCTGGTCTTCTTCTTTAATCCTTAGCTGGCATTTGGAGAGAAGGTCATCCTCTCAGCCAATACACTGTTGTAGGTGCCACTGGATTCCGTGTGTTGCTCACAAACATAAACAATACGCTTCCGACCTTGGTGATCAGTGGCAACATTTCTGGCCTCATTGATGGTCAGTCATTGGTTCCTTAGGTTTTCCTCATTGTGTTTGAGCCACGTTTTCTTTGGTGCTGCACATTGAACCCTCCAGTGGACAGGTCACCTTCGGCAGAAGAGTTTGTATGGCAGCCGACTGGTGTTCATTCTGCAAATGTGGCCAATCCAGCTCAGTCTGCATTTTTGGATTTGTTCTTCAGTTGAGGATTGATGGTCGCACCTTGTCCAAATTGTCTCGTTTTAATAGCAATCAGGCATCGCATTAGAAAGACTTTGAGTTTGTTCAAGTCAGATTTGAGCAGAATCCATGTTTCTGATCCATACAGGAGAATTGGCAGGATCAGTATTCGGAAGAGGCAAATTTTGGACTTGGTGGAGATATTGGCCTTCAAAGCTGCTGGTACTCATACATAGGGCTCTTTCATTAATATATGAAAACTAAGGGTCAGTTTTAGTGGGCAATGCAAAAGATGCCAGTATTCAGTAACACCATGTACCATCTCAAGCAAAGCCCTGCAACTTAAGTGGAGGAGTGATCTAGTGGTTAATACATCTATCTAGACCCAACAAGACTAGAGTTCAGTTCCCACTGGCACTCTTTGTGCCCTTGGACAAGCCTCTTAACCCTCTATTGCCTCACATGAAAACTTAGATTGTAAAACCTCTGGGGACACAGAAATACCTGATTGCAACTCACTTTGATCTTCTCCTGGAAAAGTCTGAGCTAAATACTAACAATACAGGGTGAATTTAACCCCTTAACATTTATAAATATCACCTTTAGCTCACTCCTTGCCAACTCTGTTCCCTCCCACTTCAGCTTCCCCCCCACTTTGCTATTTTCCCCTCCAGACTAATTCCTAAACCTCAACCCTTCCTCTTCCTTCCCAAACTCACCCTACACCTCTCCCCCATATTGAACACTTTTTAGGCCTACCATCCCTTCTCTTGGCAGGCACCCTCAGAGGAAGCCCGTTCAGCAGACACCATTACCTTGCCCCATAGAAAACCCATTACTCCCATCACCCTGACTCCAACCACTCTTTCACCATCTCCCCAAGTGTCTCATACCTGATTACCCCACTACCTCTCATTCATATATATTCCTCTGGGATTCCTTGTAGGAAAGAACATGCTTTGGACACATTTGTGCCATTCTTCTCTTCAGTGTGATCTCTTGTCATTTAGGATGGCAAATAAAAATAGGTAGAATGTAAAAAACAATTGTTTACTGAGAAACAGAAAAAACTATTAGTATAATCTATTTCATGTGATTATCAGATTCAAAGTATCAAATGCCAGTCCATTTCAATTTGCTGATACCCCAACAGATCAAGTTATACATGTTCAATTTTATACTTGACTACTTCTAGCTTCTCTTGGTTGATGCTTCATATGTTCCACATCCCAATATGAAGGAAGTCTTTTCAGCTTCTAGCTCTCATTTCATGCACAGTTACATCAGCAGTCAGATATCGCAAAAACATTGTTCCAGCCACATCATAAATGTTGGCCTTACTCTGAAGAATCTCCAGCTCTTCCCCAGTAGTCCATTGAGTGCCTTCCAACCTGGGGGGCTCATCTGATAGTACTATATCACGGTTTGTTTTCTTGTGACTATCCACTGGGTTTTCGTGGCAAGGCAGGCCTTTCTTCCGCACAGCCAATGCTACTGTTGTTGCCATTGTAACAGAAATGTGATCCTCTGCCACCAAAACCATCCCATACTGCTGCTGCCCAGATGGGTGGTTTGTCTTAAGGTCAATTTTACTAAAGTCTGTTAGCTATGGACATAATTTTGGTGTGTGTGTGAGGGGGGGAGGAGGTTTGAGGGAAAGCATTGCCCCCCAAACAAGCTGATCCTACCTTATTAAGTGAAGTGGCCTGCAACACTTTAATGCAGCAGCATCAAAAAAGGATTGATGGCTGTAGACAGCACTGGTGAAGTCAGGGGGCAGAGTTACAGCAATGGCAGGGAACTGATAGCAATAAGAATCCCATCCTACAGCTATGACGCTTTCCTTGAATGGAGCAATACAGGCTACAGTGCGATCTGCCTCCTCCCTCAATCATGGTTCATCTTGTTCAGAGGCAGCTGCGGACTTTCTAATGAGCAGCACTCCTTCCTGCAGACTACTTCCTCCCTAGATCCTGGATCACTTCCAGTTCAGAGGCAGGACACAGGAAGAGAAAGCACAGCACATCTTCAGAGACCCCATGGCCACCTCTCAGCAAGCACCATGATCGAGAGAGGAGGTGGACCCTGGAGAAAAGCAGTGTTGCTCATTAGAGAGTCCACAGCTGCCTCTGAGCAAGAAGCACAGCGCTCTTCGGAGAAGGCTCATGCAGGCTGCCGGGGGAAGCAGCGCTGCACATCAGAGGCTCTATGCTCGTTCTGCTAACACTCCTCTTCCTAAAGAAAGATGAGTATCAGGGAAGATAGAACGGCAAAGGTAGGGAGACGTGAAAGAGAAAGGAATGGAGGAAAAAGAAGAAAAAGATGAAGGAAGGCAAGGGAAGAAGAGGAGGAGAGCTGATGAAGCCAAGGAAGAGGGAAAATTGACAAAGGGAGGGATCAGGAGGATATTAGGAAGCAAAGACGTGAAGGCTAGAGAAGAGAGGAAAGGTAAAGAAAGGTGGAGGAATGCCTGTGTTCAGTGACTGAGGAGCAGATGTGTAAGGCTGGGGCTGTACAAGAGAGGAGGAGTCAACATATCTATGCTGTCTCCTCTCGTACTGTGGCTGCTGCTGGCCTGACCTCGCTATAGCCCCTGACTCCCATTTATTGCTGCTCCTGCTGCTACTCGACATGGACTGCACTTTCTCAATACAGCCTCCTGCTACCTTTCCTACATCCTCAGTTAGCCTGCAGTAGCGACTCAAATCCCTAGGTAGAGTACCAGACAGTTTTGGTTACCCCAGGGCACCCAGGGACCAAGCACATTTTCGATGAGTACTTTCAGTATTTTTTTTCATTACTCCCCAAAAGAGCAGATGTTTATGTTGTCCCCTTACCTTGTTCTCCATCTTCCTACTCCCCCTTCTCTGGCCTCACTCCTTGGCCCTTGCTCTATCTTCCATGGTGGTAAAGGGAGGGGGCACAGGAAACAGGGTGAAGGGTGGGAGGTAGCAAGCAGGACAGGGGCTGAGGGCAATACAGCTCTTCATTTTGTACTCCTTTTTCTCTCGCCCAAAAACTTTAATAGTCTCTCTCTCACCTCCTGTTCTGCCTATTGCTCTCTGCCTCCCACCCCTTCAGCCTGCACTCCCCCCTCTATGCCCCTCACCCCTTCCTACAGTAGTACACTGAAGAAAACAGAATGGGGCTGAGGATCACAGGGTGAAAAGGAGGGAAAATGCAGGACAAGGGGCAAAAGAATAGGAAACTGGTGGGCAGCTCTTCAGAGGAAAGTTAGGAAAGGAAACCTTATATTTTTCTGGGAGGTGGAAGGTATGGTCACTCTACATTTTTTGTGCTTTTGGAGGTGTGGAAGATGGTATAGTGGGTTTACTGGGGTGGTGGAGGAAGTGTTGAGAGCTGGCATCATGCCCATTAGGGACAGAGGGAACTGTTCTGCTCTTGCTAATTCACCTGAAGTTGAGTGGGAGCACCAAGCGTGAAACTTCCCAAGGTGCTGGCTCATTTCAGCAAGTCTTCACTGAATATGTATGCAACATACGTATGCAAATGAATATGCAAATGTCACCCCTCCCTCCAAATTTAACTACCCCACTATTTGCCCCCCAATGGAAATAGTCTAACTATGCCCATGTTGTTATCTGGTCAACAGGCATTTTAATGCATGGCAACATGGAATCAAGAACACTAACGCGCGACCTGGTCCACAGCAGAATGCTAAAACGCTTGTTAATCAGCGATTGCAGGATGAGTAGAGCACAGGTGCGGAAACGCATTACCACTGGATCCCAGTTGATTGCTTCACACTCAGCTGCAGTGTAGCTCTTAACGTGGGTTCATCTAGCGACTCCTTTACAGGAGTTGTTAAGTGAACCTGCCTTGGTGGAGTTCACTTTTGGCGAACCTGACAGCTACTCTGGAGGCTTTGCAAAGCAATGTGCTTGGCACGTTATTTGCAAATTCATAGTGGGTCAGAGGTGCCCTGAGACCTTTCCCTCCTGGGAGATCCTGCTGGTAGTTAAGCTACTGATGACATAACTCTCAGCATTACTCGTGGCATGACAAGCCGCAAACCAGTCGCGAGCGGAAACTCATTACAATGCGATAAAGTACTCTGCAGTTCAGATTGTGTGCTTTTATTTTCCCAGTCATAAACATTGGCAGTAAAATAATTTTGCCTATAAAGCATTACAATTACACAACAGCACCCGTTAAACTGCAGTGTTTTGTTTTTCTGTGCATATATTATTATCCAAATTAGGGACTGAGTCACTGAGGATCATTTTAAAAGATTTAGTTGTGACTTTGACATCTGAAGACATGCATGTGGACATCAAAAGCAAAGACATGTCTTTGTAGCCATTCCACAAATGACGTTTGCAGATATCTCTGGTACAGGGATGTCCAAGTAGGCATGAGGGTGTGGCAGAGGCATGTCTGGGGAGGAGCAATGGACTAACACATCCCTGTTCGACCTCAGAAACATCGGAAACCTCCGCAGGCATGTTCATGTTTATACCTGCTTCAGACACAAATAGGCATCAGAAAAGTGCTTGTTTTCACCTTAAAACATCCAGAGTGTAGAGAAAATGGGAACTAATTGACTAGTCTTAGATCACAAAGGCCCACACTGGGATTATGAACCCTGGTCCTACTGCTCTTAAGCTACTACTCTAACCACTGTGCTATTAGATGCCTTGGTTCTGAAATGGTATCCTGGGGATGTCTATATAGACGTTATATATATGTGCATGTCGGGCCCTTGCAGGTGTCTGCTTTTTTTTCAAATGTTCTGGCTCTGATGTTCCAGATTGCACTTGGACATCCCATTGTGAAATCTGCCTCTGAATGTTTGCGCACAGCATATCCAACAGCTAAATCTACACATATAGCGTTATCATTTCAAAATGGTGGCTTAAGTTATGTTCGCTATCGGCAACCTGGTGATGAGCATAATTTTTCAAAGTCAAACGTGTGCATAAATACATAACGCATCTTCAAAACAAATTTTAATGTAGTCAAATCCATGCACATTATGGCCTTCTGCGCATAGTTTTAAATTCCTGAAATTAATTTATTAACACTGGGCCAAGCTACGCATCAAACGTCCTCTTTTAGCTATGTAGATAATGGCTACGCTTTTGAAAATTTACCTCCTAATGTGAACAGAAGTAATTATTGTGTTTAATACAATATCAATCTACTAGGGGAAAGAGCAGCCTGAGCTGTGCTACCTTTATTTATAGAATATTCTGGGACTCAGACAATTGTGACACTACAAATAAGGTCAAAGCACAAAGGAAAAGAACACTCAGGACAGGGCAACGTTTGGCTTTGTTCTGTTTGTTTGTTTGTTTGTTTTAAAGAGAGGAGAGCTGTTTCTCACCTCCTTCAGGCTTGACAGGTCCATCAGACATCACCTTCCTGAGAGTAAGCTGACCTTGGTCTTTGTTGTCATGGGCTGGTGAAGGCAGACTGTCAGACTGAGCTCTTTGAATTGGGAAGACTCCTGCTACGCTGTGTCTGTGGTGCTTCTTGACATGATTAGATTGGCCGCTTTTGTGTGCTGCTGTGGCAGTAGAGGTGAAATGGAAACCCAGAATACGCAGTATATCCTCACATGGAAGCAGCTTATTCATGCAAACAAAAGTCTCTTCTGAAATTCAAGGCTCGTTTGCAATACTACAGGGGTGCCACATGCACAGCAGTAAGGACTGTAAAACTGGCTGTTTCTTTTCAATGAAGGTTATGTGTCTCTTTTCACTGTAAATCTTGAGGACAAAACCAGAGACCTACATTTTTGGTTGTCTCCATGATAGAATTCTAAATGAAAACCAGATTTATACTCGGATGTGTTACCTTCTCTTAAAAATCCCACCTCAGTGTATAATGGGGTTGTGTATAGCTGCAAAAGATCTAACCAAGAGTTCCTGCGACTCTGAAATCTGACCCTCCTGAAGATGTCATTACCTTGGCCATATCTGCCTCAGTGTTTGCTCCTTGGCCTGCGGAGCAGGACCCTGAATTTAACAAAGAAAAGATAAACACGAGGCCCTGAGTGTGATTCACTACAGAGACAGAGTTGCTGAGCAGGAACCAGGGACTAATTGTGATAACTAAAGACTAGTCAAAAATTCCTTACTGCCCAAACATATCCTGCCTTGGGCCAGAGAGGCAGGGGTTCAAATCCCACTGGAGAACAGCAACCTCAGGCGAGGTAGACTGGGGTTTCTGGTCCCACAGGTGCTCCTTGTGGCCTTGGGCAAACCACTTGACCCTCTGTTGCCTCAGGTACAAAAAGAATAGATTGTGAGCCCTTCAGGGACAAGGGAAATATATGCCATACTTGAATGTACACCACTTTGACCTGGAGAAAAGCAGTATATAAGCCTAGCTAAATAAATAAAACAACATATATAAAAATTAAATGACACAAAATAAAATGAAAAACCAAAGGGAAATGTATTTGCATGCACATCTCTACTTTTAACCCTAGTGACTAATCACAGCAATGGTGGACTAACATTTCCCAGATGATCTGGAAGGACATTTTAGGAAAAAATCTATTTCAACTTGAGGGGTATAGTGTTGGGAAATAATTGTGGGAATCAGACGTCATTTGTCACTGAAAAAGTATTACTATGAGTGCTACGCATAATAATGAGACCTGTCACGTCCTCACCACTCGCCTCCAGCTTAGAGGGGCGTGGTTGTATGAGGAACTTTCCCCTTTCAGCCTTAACTGACTAATTCCCCGCAATGTTTTCTGGGAAATGTAGTTTAATTGCGCTATATAAGGGCTTCAGGTAGAAAGCTGTAGTCGGGCTCCTTGGGGTAAGGCAATGACAGAAATTTATTGAGCACAAAAAAGGTTCATAAATACCACATTCAGGCATACTTCTCCAGGCTTCTTCAAAGTACAACAGGTTATAAGCAAAACAAAACCCAAAACCAAAGTGACAGCTTAAAGTATTCTTCAGCTCAGAAAAACATAGCCTTTTAACAGCAAGGCTCCAAGCTTCCTTTAGCCTTGCTGGTTAAAGCACAAAACATCAAATACCAAACCTTGATGTAACATATTTAATTGTATATAGTTATTCCCCAGTTTGCACCCAGTTTACCTTCCCTGTTATCTGTAAACCTAGATCAGTTATATATTGACAGGTATGTTGTTGTTTAATGTAAACTGCACTGATGATGAATAGTGCGGTATATAAAAACTGTTAAATAAATAAAAAATAAAATAAATACAAAACAGGCTTTCTTCTGTGGCAGTTTGCCTTCTTTTCCAGTCTCCAACTTTTCCAGGCTGTTTTCCAATTAACAGGCAAAACAAAAACTCCAAACAGGAACAAACTTTCAACGTGCAAGTAAAGTTCTAATCAGGTTTCTCAGGAAAATTCAAGAGTAAAAAGAAACTCCCTTTCACGGCTCAGGGCTGGGGCCAAGAGGCTGAATGCCTGGCTGAGTGATTGCATCATCGCGAGCATTTTGACTTTTTGGACCTTGGCAGGATTTTCAAAGGACTGCTGAGCAGGGGTGATGCCCACCTATCGAAGAAGGTGAAAACTGTCTTCCACAATAGACTGGCTAATCTACTGAGGAGAGCTTTAAACTAAGATAGAAGCATAGAAACAGAAACATGATGGCAGGTATAGACCATATGGCCTCTATCCATTCAGCCCTTCCAGTTTACAGTCCCTTTTTCACTTAGAGATCCTCTGTGTTTCTCCCATGCTTTCTGGAATTCAGATTCAGCCCCCATTTCTACTACCTCCATGCAGCTACCACTCTTTCAATAAGGAAATATTTTTTCTGATTATTCCTGAGTCTATCCCTTTTCACCTTCATCCTATGCCCCTCATTTCAGAGATTTAATTGAAAGATGCTTTTCTCTTGTGCATTTATGCCACCGAATAATATCTCCCCCTTCCTGCCTTTCTTCCATGAGATTTACAAGTTTATCTCCATATGCCTAATGATGAAGCCCACTGACCATTTTAGTAGCCATCTTCTGCACTGACATCACCCTGTTTATATTCTCCAGAACTGAACACAAATGAAGGCTCACGAAAGACTTAAACCGAGGCAGTATCAGCTCTTCCTTTCTTCTGCTGGCCATTCCTCTTCCTATTCACCAAAGCTTCTTTCTGGCTTTCATCATTGCCTTTTCTACCCATTTAGCCACCTCAAGATCCTCAGAAACAATTACCCCCAGTCCCTGCTCTTCTTTTGCAGACAAGTACTTTACACCCTATACTATACTATACTACTCCCTTTGATATGTGCAGCCCAAACACATGACCCTGCATTTTACAGCAATAAATCTTAGTTGCCAAATTCTTGACCCTTCCTCAAATTTTACTACATCCTTCCTCATGTTACATCTCCCTGAGTGTCTACCCTAATGCAGATTTTGGTATAATCTGCAAGGAGGCAAACCTTACCCGACAGCCCTTCTGCGATATCACTTACACAAATTTTAAAAAGAATTGGACCAAGGACAAATCCCCTGCAGCACACCACTGGTAATTTCCTTCACTTCAGAGTGAACTCTATTTACTATTTACCTGTATCCTCTGTTGCCTCCCATCAAACCAATTTCTAACTCAGTCACTTTAGGGTCCATCCCTAGGGCACTCAATTTATTTACAAAGTTGCCTATATGGAACAGTATCAAAGGCTTTACTGAAATCTACTGGATCACATATAAGGCTTTCCCTCTGTCCAACTTTCTAGGCACCCAGTCAAAGAAATTAATGCGATTTGTCTGATAAGACCTGCCTCTGGTAAACCCATGCTGCCTCAAATCCTGCAATCCACTGGAATCCAGAAAACTCACTCGCTTCTCTTTAGCAGCATTTCCATTAATTTCCGCACCACAGAAGTCAGACTAACCTCACCCTTACTTCAGCTTTTATTTATTTTATTTATTTAGCAGGTTTTTTTAAACCACGTTATCATTTCAGTCAAAGCGGTTTACATTATAACTTAAACTTGGTAATATACATTAAACAGGGACATTGACAGCAGATTTTTCTGAGGCACTGGAGAGCTTTTGTGTAGAGGGACTACATACACCTTTCTCCAGTCCTCTGGGACCACTCCACATTCTTAGAAGAATTGAAAAGGGCACTGTGAAGCCACTAGAACGTCCCTAACTTCCTTCAATACTCTTGGATGTATCCTCGGTTTGTTTACTTTAAGTTTAGCTAGTTCCTCACAAACACAGCCCTCTGAAAATCGTTTGAGATGCCCCTCACTTCTGGTTCCTGTTTGTGTGTGTTTTCTAAAGTCTGACTCCCAGCCCGTCATCTGCAAAAACAGAACAAAAATATTTATTAAGCAATTCTACTTTGTTCTAAAGAGCTTCTTCATATTCCTCCCCTTCACCCTCGAGTCTGACAATACCACTTTAGCCCTACCTTCTCTCACTAACATATCTGAAAAATGCTGTGTTTCCTCATTGTCCTGCATTGTTTAGTTTTGTTTTTTTTCCCATGTGTTTCTAACTACTGAAACAGTATCAATATTTCGAAAAGCTAATAGAAGCTAGGCAATTACTTATCTAACTTCTATTAGCTTTTCCAAATATTGGTGCTGGTCTTCCTCTCTCTGTGATCTCTTGTATTTTATGAAGACCTCTCCTTTTTCCTTACATTTTCAACTACTTCTTTCGAAACCAGAGTGGCCTCCTTTTCCTTTTACATTTACTTACTTTCCTAACAAAGAGGGTTCTTGTCCTTAAAATATCCTCTTTCGGTTTTGCCCACTGCTTCTCTACATCCCCCAGCTATTTCCATCCAGCTAATAATTCCTAGTCTTGACAAAGTTAGTTTTCCTAAAGTCTAGGACCTTCACTTTTGAATGGACTATATCAGCCCTGGTATCAATACTAAACCACATGATCTAGTGATCAATGGATGCAAGATGATCACCCACTATAATATCAGAACTACTTTCATTTATAAGCTTCAGATCCGATATGATCCCCTCCCATGTGAGTTTTGTTTCCAGTTGCCAGAATAGCCCTTGCTGTAGATAATCCAGGATCTCCTTACTTCTAGATGACACAGCAGCAGGGATGTACCAATCAAAAACCAGCATATTGAAACCACCTATCAGTAGCACTTCTCCGTTCATAGTAATAGTCTGAATGTCTTCAATTAAATCTCTGTCCACTTCTTCTGCCTATGAAGGAGATCTGTATATCACACCAATGCAAATGAATGCTCCATTCCCTCTTTCCAGTTAAACCCATAATGCCCCCTCCTTCCCTTCTAATCCCTGCGATTCTGTTGCTTTAATATTATATATTTTACATATAGTGTCACCCCTCCTCCCTTTCTTCCTACCCTCTCCTTCCTAAACCAATTAGAGCCAGTCATGGTTGTCCATGAACTGCGTCTCTGCGACTACCACTAAATCCAAGTTAGCCTGTTCCATTAAAGCCTCAAGATCCAGAATCATATTCCTCATGCTATGGACATTAATATACACCACTTTCCAGATATTACCCCTTTTTCCCATTTTTACAGAGATAGTTAGTTAATATTTTACTTACCTGGGGGCTTTCTTTACTCATTCCCAATGAATCTGGTTTAAAACTCTGTCCTGTAGGTTAGCCAGTCTGCTGCAGTCTTTGACTCTGGTCACCATCTCTTTTCAGCAGCCCAAATAATCCCATGGTCCATGAAACCAAAATGTTCTTGATGACACCATTCATGCAACCATGCATTCATCTCTAGGATGTGGGCATCTCTGCCTTTGCCTTTATCCTCAGCAGGGAAGATTGTGCACCTATCTACTTCACCTTCTCCCCCAGAGCCATGAATTCACTCTTGATTAGGGATGGGCATTTATTTGAAATGACAAAGTAATTTCCTATATTGTTCATATCACTTTTAATCTGAACATTACATTAAAAAATCCAAAATTCTGTCATCACAGGCTGCCCTCAAACTAGTAAGTACTGAGATAGAAGGCAGCCCTGTTGCAGGATGATCTATTACATCTGCAAAGGGACAGGATCTAGCCAGTCTGCACTCAGTGGCGTCTTTTATGGCTGGTGATCTTCATTCCTGTTTCCTATTTGGCTCAAAGTTTGTCTGGTCTGGAGCTGTGTGCAAAACTCTTCCTGGATTTTTGGCTTTGTGAATCTACTGACTCCTGCTTTAGAGACTTGTTCCAAAGACTTCTTTTGCCATGATTTTGTTGCAGAACTTCTGTGAAATCATGCCTAAGCATACTATCAGAGACATGTACCAAGCCTAATCCAAATCATGGTTGTGCAATTAGTGATTTTCACTAACACTTCAGCAGTGCAGGAACACCAAAAACTGTTTTTTTCCTCTATGAGCTTAAAGGCTAGAGGAGAAAAAAATGGCAGTAGAAATGTTTTACTTAAAACAGAAAAATCCCCTTCTGCAAACAGCTACAAAAAATAAACCTATGATCTAATCAGCAAAAAATGTTACTAGAAACAGAAACATGATGATAGAAAAAGACCACATGGCCTATCTAGTCTGCCCTTCCATATCAATTACAATATTTCCCTTTTTTCCTTTAGAGATCTTCTGTGTTTGTCCAATGCTTTTTTGAATTCAGATACTGTCCTCATCTCTGCTACCTTCACTTGGAGACTATTCCACACATCTACTACTCTTTCTGTAAAGAAATAGTTCCGCATATTACTCCTGAGTCTATCCCCTTTCACCCTCATTCCATGTCCCCTCATAACAGAGTTTGCCTTCAATTGAAAGAGGCTCTCCTCTTTTGCATTTATGCCATGGAGGTATTTAAATATCTCAATCATATCTCCTCTATCCTGCCTTTCCTCTAACATATACATATTAAGACTTTTAAGTTTGTCTTCATATGCTTTATAACGATGACCACTAACCATTTTAATAGCCACCCTCTGCCCGACTCCATCCTGTTTATATTCTTTTGAAGATGTGGTCTTCAGAATTACACACAATGCTTCAAATGAGGCAGCACTAGAGATTTATACAGAGGCACTATCACCTCTTTTTTTCTGCTGGCCATTCCTCTCCCTATGTACCCAAGCATCCTTCTGGTCTTCACCATCACCTTTTCTACCTGTTTAGCCACTTTAAGATCATCAGAAACAGTCATGCCCAGATCATATTCTTCTTTCATGGACAGAAATATTTGCCCCCTACACTGTACTGCTTCCTTGGATTTTTGGATTCCATATGCATGACCCTGCATTTTTTTAGCATTTAATCCCATCAGTCAAATTCTTTACCATTCTTCAAGCTTAGCTAGATCCCTCCTCAAGTTATCTACTCCTTCCTGCATGTGTTTTCTATTGCACATTTTGGTATCATCCACAAAGAGGCAAACCTTACCCGACAACCCTTCCGCAATATCACTAACAAAGATGTTAAAAAGAATCAGGCAAATGACAGATCCCTGCGGCACACCACCGGTAACCTCCTTCTCCTCAGAGTGAGTTCCATTTATCTGCACCCTTTGCCACCTCCCACTCAACCAATTTCTAACCCAATGAATAACTTTAGGGTCCATCCCTATGGTGCTCAGTTTGTTTATAAATTGCCTGTGTGGAACAGTGTCAAAGGCTTTACTGAAATCTAAGTACACCAATCTAGGGCTCTCCCTCAGTTCAACTCCCTGGTCATCCAGTCAAAGAAATCAGATTTGTCTGACAAGACCTGCCTCTGGTGAACTCATGGTGCCTCAGATCCGGCAATCCATCGGACTCCAGAAACCTCACTTTTCATTGTGTTTCCAATCATTTACTCACCAAATAGGTTAGATTAACTAGTCTGTAGTTTTCAACCTCATCCTTATTTCTGCTATTGTGTAAAGGGATCACATATGCCTTTCTCTAGTCCTCTGGGAACACTCTCGATTCCAAAGAGGCACTGAAAAGGTCAGTCAGTGGAGCTGCTAGTATGTCCCCAAGATCCTTCAGCATTCTCAGATTATTCCATCTGGTCTCAACACTTTGTCTACTTTGAGTTTAGCTTGTTCTTCATGAATAACATCTTATGAAAATCGTTAAGATCCCTATCCCTTTTGTTCCTATTTGTGGGTGTTTTCTGAGGTCCTGCTCCTGGCCCTTCATCTGTGAATACAGAACAGAAATATTTGTTAAGCAATTCTGCTTTATCCTTATCAGCTTCTACACTCCTTCACCCTTGAGTCTGACAATGTCATTTTTGCCCTTCCTCATTTGATTAACATATTTGAAAAATGTCTTATCCCGCCATTTTATTGCATTGGCTATTTCTTCTTCTTTTGTATCTTTGCTTTCCTGACTACTTTGCTAGCTTCTCTACGTGTTTCCAAATATGGATACTTGTCTTCCTCTCTCTGTGATCTCTTTTATTTCCTGAAGGCCTCCCTCTTTTTCTTCACCTTTTCAGCCACTTATTTTGAGAACAATAGCGGTCTCCTTTTCCTTTTACAACTATTTACCTTTCTAACAAAATGGTCTGTTGCCCTTAAAATATGCCTTTTCAGTTTTGCCCAGTGTTTTTTCTATATCCACCAGCTGTTCCCATCCCGCTAATTACTCCTTGAGGTATTGTCCCAGCTTGGCAAAGTTAGTTTCCTAAAGTCTAAGACCCTCGCTTTTGATTGAATTTTATCAGCCCTAGTCCTAATAATGAACCACACCATATGGTGATCACTGATGTGAGATAATCTTCCACTATGAATTCATAAACACTTTCCCCATTGGTAAGCACCAAGTCCAATTTGGCCCCTTCATGTGTTGCCAGAATAGTTCTTCCTGTAGAGAATGCTATCTAATAAATATGAAGATAGACATTCTTTCTTAAAAACTCTCAGGCAGAGAATTTGTAAGAAGAGCCACAGACATAAAGCTTTCCCTCCCTTCCCCCCCCCCCCCCCCCGAACTGTCGGGAAAGGTTGAACAAAGCCTCAGATAAGTAAAAGCCCTCATGTAAGTAAAATATTAAAAATATAGTATAGAAAAGGGAAAAAAGGAGCAATATCTGGAGAGCTGCACAGTAATGAGCATAGTATACAAAACGAAGTTCCAGATTGATAAGGTGCAATGACAGAGGCGGACTTGGGTAATGTGGCAGTCCTGGAACATGGAAAGTTACACCACATTATAATCTATTCAGAAAAAACAGGGTAGGAAGAAAGGGAGAGGAAGTGGTGCTATATGCAAAAAAATAATAAAGACAACACTAAACTTCAAGGGTTATGAGGGAAGGAGGAGGTACCGTGGGTTAGTCTGGAACTCCTTTAAAAAAACTCTGAGATTTCCCAGCTTTCAGACCTTAAGGAGCTGATTTCAGAAACACATGCTCTAAGCTCAGGAAGATCTCAAAAGATGGGCAGAAGATGGCATCACCAGGAGACTCAGCTTTCAGCATGACAACAGAAACGAGTTATGGGTCAGATACCACAGCTACACACAACCCGTAATCTGGGAATTAGCAAAACTGAAACAAAGTGAGTGTGCATTTTCCCATTTTAAACCTATCTTGATGTAATGTGTTGATCATTAGAGTGTGTTGTCATTTAAGACAAATGGAAGAAAATATTTTTTTCACTCAACACATAATCAAACTCTGGAATTCGTTGCCGTTTGATGTAGTAAAATCTGTTAGTGTAGCTGGGTTTAGAAAAGGTTTGGACAAATTCCTTGTGGAAAAGTCCAAGCCCAAAGTTTTGATACTACTATTAAGGTGGACTTTGGGAAATCAGCTGCTTATCACTGGGATTAGCAGCGTGGAATCATCTACCTTTTGGGACCACATGGGCTTGATGGATCCAGTGTGGCAACTCTTATGTTCCAATCTAGTAACCACCATGTTTTCTCATGGCAAGCAAACCCTGTCTTGATCCTTTATAAAACTTGGCCATAAAAAAGATAAACAAATAGCATGAGATATCAGAAATAAAAAAATCCGTGACAGCAGTTTTACAATATGGAGATGTAATTGTGCCTTATATCTCTGACTGGAACTAGTGTATCAATGGAATGGATTTGAATGTTTTTGCCCTCCTAGGTTCTGTGTTTCTAGTACGATATGCCATTCTGAAGTTACATACTTAGTAATACGGAAGGTCAAAGGATTATGTTTTCATACCTTTAAAAATATTTGGGAAAATGAAATTCTTTTAAAGTTATTCAAAATAGGTAATGAATGCAAAACAATATGATCCATGGGGTAAAAAAAAACAAACAAAACTTATTATGATCAGCAAAATTGGCATAAAAGCCATTCGGAGTATGATATTTACATGGTTGAGATATTTGCAAAATAATGTAGTGACAGCTATAATGGCAATCTAGAACAATATGACATGGGAAGCTCTATTAGCATACACCAGGTATGAAGAGATTGATGGTAATCATGAAACCAACATGACAAGTGGTTGGCAGGACTCATGAATGGAGAAACAGCCAGTTTCCTTGCAGTCTACAAACATACAGAGGCGATGCACACCTACATCTCTCTCTACTGGGTTTAAACCAAAACGAATGGAAAGTGACAATAACAGAAAGCAAAAAATGGATATAATGAGACAGCAGAAAAGAGGCCAGCAGAGGAACATTAAGCTGCCATGCTGCGGAATTTATTTGCATCTTTTACTTGGTTGAAGGCGAAGCTGTTGCACGGCTGCTTCGGCAGCGGCAATTGCTGCCCCGGCATCTTCAAGGTGCGTCTGAGTGACACTGGTTTTGCTTTGGCTACGTGAGGGTCCATGAGAGCGAAGGTGACCTTCAGATGATGACTTGGAGCTCCCAGGACTGCTATGAGATTTTTCAATGGTAGGTACCTGCATGTCTAGTAAACAAAAGAGGAACTAAATTTAGGAAATGTAAGTGGTATGCCCCTTACTTGTCCTCCCCGTATCAGATCTAATCATTCCTTCGCCCGACATTGAGATAACAGAGAACTTTGCTCTTTGTACCACTGTAATGCTGGATGCTTTCAGAGGAACATGCTCTCATTAATTATAATGTAAGTGGCATCATTAACCTATAACTTGTGAACATCACTATAATTATGGACTACCGACCTGGCTTCTGCTTTAGTGTGACTACTGACAGATGCACTGGCATTAATTTTTGTGCTGTATCTGTAAACACATGCTTATTTTTCCTGTTGAATATGTGGTACATTTTGTATTCAAAACATCTGCATTTTTAGATTTTATGTCATAAATACTAGTTTGTCATCATCCAGCTGTTTCTTTGTTGATCGGTTCCTGCAGTATATCATTGTGTGACCTTACCCCAATTGGCTTACAAAATATTTCCAGGCCATTAGGCATACACCAGGTAGTTTGATTTTTGGTATGGTTGATACATAACAAGAAAACTAAAAAAGTTAATAAGGTAATATCTTTTTATTGGAAAAGCAAATAAAAAAAATATTGTTAGTTCAATAAAAAAAGATATCACCTTATTTGCATTTTTGTTTCCTTTTTAATTATCAGCCATTAAAGTAGACTAACACAGCAACCATACAGCTTTTAACATAGAAATATGGGACTTCTGATTTCATATTGGGTTGTAGTATATGAGTCCATGAGGAAATCTTAGAAAACCTTCTTGTTCTGGGATGCCTTTCATGGGGGGGGGGGGGGGGAAGGAGGATGATTTACTATTGGTTGTTAGGTTGGAGAGTAAGAAATCAATGTGACTTGTTGATAGATTGTGTTTGTTTTTTGGGATGGGGTTAAGTAGTGAGAGAGTATTGGTTGAGATTTGGGGTATTTGGGGGGGGGAGGGTGGTGGTTGAAGGTTGTTCTTTATACAATGCCCAGAGCAGATTCTGAAGGTGCAATATAAATGTACAAACAAATGAATAAACAGGTCTTTTCTTCAGATATGCCAGTAGAATGTCACGTCTTGGTACCTTTGGAAGGGTCTGGGAAGATTCCATGACTTCTGCTTTTGATGACTGACGGCTTTGGAGACTGATGACTGCTTTGTCCTGAGTGAGACTTTCCATGGTCAATGCAGTCACTCTGCTCCCTCAGAGGGTACCATCGAGGAGCATTGTCAAGTTGAGAAGCATTAGATAAATCAATCAGCACCTGCAGAAGCAAATATACAAATATTCTGTAACATGGCTTATATGAGATATTATCATACCATTTTTTTTTACCAGGAATAACATGGTGGCTCTCTTTTCTCAAGAGAGCTGCCATTAGGCATAGTTTGCAGACACATTTGGAAATAATCTACATTCAAACAAGGAGCCTGAACCGTTGACTTTCAGCTGGAGATGAGCATTTGTTTCACACACCAGAAATGACCCTTCACAGACTGAGTCCCAGAAAAGATCATTTGGTGAGGGAACAATAATCCTTTTTGTTCAGGAAAACCCTCTCCTCCCTCCAAGGTTTGAGAAATTTGCACATACTTTAATTGCTGATAAATAAAAAAAAAAAAGATTGTGACAGGGAAATTAGGTGCAGGAATTGTATATCAAATCTGGAGCACATTTTGTTACTGCTTCAGTTTATTATTTGTATTTATGTTTTTTCAAATGCATGGACCACAATCCTAGTCAAAGGCTTTGCAAAGGAATTTCTATCTGTGCTTTGGCCAATATTTCAAAGGGAAACAAAACAGCTCCACATTGAGGCTCGTTACTGTTCCTCTTTGTGTGAGTGCTCACTAGATTTCATTTCCCCTCAGTATCTTTCCCTTTACTCTCTTCTCTACTGCAGGTCCTGGACTAGAATTACTCAGTCTATCCTCACCCAGGTTACCCTGTAGATCTTTCAGTCTCCATCTGATCACTACCACATTCTTCAACCAACTCACAGGCCTTGACTGGATCTTCAGGATCAGTCATTCAAGCAGGTGGTGGCCACAACTGTGTTGCTGTAAGCCAGGACATAGCTAACGAGTTTCTCTTCTCACGTTGCTGCTCTGATACCATGTGTATGCATAGTCCATGCAGCAGTACACAGGACTTCATGTGAGCAGAGAATAAGACAAGCGGTTGCAGTCAGCAGGTCAGAACCTGGGACTATAATGCAAGGACTCAAGAAAATGACACAGTGTAAATACCCTCTGAAAAAGGTGACACTTCTGAGAAATGCATCTGTTTTAGCAATGTGCTGAAGCAAACTAAACCACAGAATACCAATAATCAATTTAATCATGTAGGTCCAGATATTCAAAGGGATTAACACAGTTGGAAGATCTGCTAACCATGTTAACCCACAAAACACTCCAGCAACTCAAACCTCTCCTAACCTACCACGACTTCCATACAGTCCTTCAAGCACTCATCTTCCCACACTTGGATTACTGCAACCTCATCTTTCAAGGCTTACCGAAGACAGCTATCCACCCACTTCAACTCGCCCTCAGACTTTATAATTGCCTGGTTTTTTAAATATAAATTTTAACCATTGGATATAAGTTTTTAGGAATATTCTGACTTCCTACATTCCTTGCATAGCCTTTAAATCAGATATATGAGTGTGACCTCAGTTCATTTAAGGTCTACTGGCCAGGGACACTTAAGTTCCCGCCCAACCTACCCCTCATCCCACACACCCCAAGGTTGCATTGCCTATATAGTCATCATATACATTGACATCTGTCCTTTAATTAGGTGTTACACCCACTTTTTCTCCTTTTCTCCTCCTAGGACAGCTGAGTCAGAATGTTCTGTATTCAATGCAATAACTGTGGTGCTTTCATTCTGAGAAAAATCATTTGGAACCTAAGAGCTTGCCCTAGATGCCTCAAGTTAGTTGCTATGCATAAAGGCTTGACTCTACAAAGGGAAGAATTAGCTGTAATTAAACACACCCCTTCTAGAGTACAAACTGAACAAAATCCACCACCGCCCCCACAAAAAAACAGCCCAGGAACAAATGGATCACAGTGGGCTCTGGTTGGTTGTGACCTGTAACACAGAGATACCCTATACATCAAGTGATATCCCTGCATAATGCCTTCTTTGCCTTGGATAATGAGGGTGCCCAATCTGTGGAAACTGAAGTGCCCTTAAATGAGAGAGTGAATACCCAATCTACTGATAATGCATCAAATATGAAGAAAGAAAATCACAAAACAGAAAACTACTACTACTTGGAGATTCTATCATCAGAGGTACCAACTTGGGAACACAGTTTAAAGGAGAGAAGATGGTCAAATGCCTCCCAGACTCTTCAGCCAGCAGGAATACAAACCAAATTGTTGGTGTAGTTAGTGCAGAAAGTGAGCACTCCAAAATTGATGTTGTCATCCACTTGGGTACAAATGACCTGGCTAGAAACAGTGCCTCTGCAGTTCAAAGGGACTTCCAGACTCTGGGAGAGAAACTCAAGCTCGTTGTTAACACTGTAGCATTCTCAGAAGTTCTACCTGTTCTTGGTAAGGGGGCAGAAAGGTTGCATTGCATAAACAGCTTTAATATATGGCTCCTGACCTGGTGCAAGCAAGAAGGATTTAGATATATAGGTGACTGGGAAAACATATGGATCAACAAGAGACTATACTGTGTTGATGGATTACAACTCTCTGTCACAGGAAAAAGGATCCTAAGTGAAAAATTCAGGCAGTATGTGGATAGGCATTTAAACTAGGGAAAGGGGGTGACGGATGGAGAAGGACAAGTTCAGGATGTCACTCCCAGCAAAAGCATAATAACACTGAAAACAGCCACACTTTTAAACCACGCATCAATGGCAAGTGGGAAGAACAAAATCCATGCAAATTACAGGCAAGCCAGTCAGCAAATGCTGGAAAGCAATAAGCACAAATGCTTGAAGCCTAGCCAACAAAGTTCCTGACCTGGAAGCCCTAATGGTGGAAATGGATTTGGACATTGTGGCCAGTACAGAAACATGGTTTAACGAGTCACATGAATGGGATATAGCTATAGCTGGCTATAACCTATTTAGAAGAAAAAGAGGGTAAAAAGGAGTAGGAGTAGCCCTATATTTTAAAAGCAATATTAAAGTTAGAGAAATGCTGGGGACATGGGGAAAAGAAGAAGCGCTGTGGACCCAGGATATCAATGCTTGACCCAGTACAAGCATTGTGGAACCTGTGTCTTTTGGGGATATTGCTAGGTACGTATGACCTAGATTGGCCACTGTTGGAAACAGGATACTGGGCTTGATGGACCTCGGTCTGACCCAGTATGGCATGTCTTATGTTCTTATGTGTTGGAAAGAGGAGATGGCACTGTCATCCATACTGGTGTAGTATAGAGACATCCAACTCAAACCAAAGAAATAGATAGCGGAATGATTATGGATATTGCAAAGATAGATATGAAGGGGGAAGCGATCATATTGGATGACCCGATGTGAACTGGAGTATTCCTTCTGCAAATGTGGAAAGTAGTATAAAAATTGAGGATGTCTTCCAAGATGCATTACTTAGACAAATGGTGATGGAATCAACCAGGGAAAGCTCAATGCTGGATTTAGTGCTCACCAATGGAGATAGCGTGTCGAATATCTAGGCGGGTGCTCATGTGAGCACCAGCGATCATCACACATTGTGGTTTGAGATAAAAGCCAAGTCCAATCACAGCAAACTCAAAGTCCTATACTTCAAAAACACTGACTTCAGGAAAATGGCCAAGTGCCTGAAGGAGGAATTGGCAGGGTGGAGGGGATAAGGGAAGTGGAATTGCAGGGGGCTAAATTAAAGGTGGCAATAAAAGGGGCAACAGATACATGTGTAAGGAAAGTAAATAAAAACAAGAGGATAAAGAAATCTATTTGGTTCCCCAAAGAAGTGGCTGCACTAATAAAGGGGGAAAACCCCACAGTTTTCACAAAATTCAGAAGTTCACAAACAGAGGAACACAGAAAGGAACACAAGATCAAACTAAAAGAGACACAAAAGAGAAATAAGGAAAGCAAAATCAAAGGCAGAAGAAAAGATGGCTAAAGATGTGAAGTGTGGCGACAAAACTTACTTCAGGTATATTCGGGAGAAGAGGAAAATCAGAGGTGAAATTGCAGAATTCAAAAGTGCTGGGAACGGATTTGTGGAAAGTGACACCGAAAAAGCAAAAATGCTAAACAAATACTTCTGCTCTGTTTTTACTAAAGAAAATCCTGGAGAAGAAGCATCTGTGACTCCCAAATATACAAATGGGAATGGAGTAGATACCACACCATTCACAGAAGATGATGTGTTAGAACAACTTGCAAAACTGAAAGTTGACAAGACCATGGGACCGGATGGGATACATCCCAGGATACTGAAAGAGCTCAGAGAGGTTCTTGCAGGGCCGTTAAAGGATGTTTTTAATAGATCCTTGGAGACAGGAGAAGTTCCACAGGACTGGAGAAGGGCTGATGTGGTACCTCTTCAGAAAAGTGGTAATAGGGAAGAAGTGATAAACTACAGGTCAGTAAGCCTTACCTCGGTGGCAGAAAAAGTAACGGAGGCACTCCTGAAAGAGAATAGTGGACTTTCTCAAAACCAAAAGGCTGCATGATCTGAGGCAACATGGTTTTACAAAGGACAATCTTGCCAAACAAATCTGATTGAGTTCTTTGACTGGGTGACCAGAGAACTAGATCAAGGGAAGGCAATGGATGGCATCTACCTGGATTTCAGCAAAGCCTTTGATACTGTTCCTTATAGGAGGCTTATCAATAAACACAGTAGATTTGGGATGGGTCAGAAATTGGTTGACTGACAGATGACAGAAGGTGATGATAAACGGAACTCACTCGGATGAAAGGAAGGTGATTAGTGGTGTGTCCCAGGGTTTGGTCCTGGGACCGTTACTGTTCAATGCATTTGTAAGTGATATTGCTGAAAGACTGAATGGAAAAGACTCTTTTTGCAGATGATACAAAAATTTGCAACAGATTGGATTCCCCTGAGGAAGTAGAGAACATGAGGAAAGATCTACAAAAGCTGGAAGAATGGTCTAATGCTTGGCAGTTAAGATTTAATGTGAAGAAGTGCAGTGTCATGCACTTGGGAAGCAGAAATCCAAGAAAATTGTATGCGATAGGGGGCGAGAAGTTGGTGTGAATGGACCAGGAGAAGAACCTCAGAATGATTGTTTCTGAGGATCTCAAGATGGCGAAACAGTGCGACAAGGCAGTGGAAAAAGCCAGGAGGATGCTGGGTTACATACAGAAAGGAATTACCAACATAAAGGAGGAGGTACTAATGCCAATGTACAAGCTGATGGGGAGGCCTCACTTGGATTATTGTATTCTCGCAAAGGATATAAAAAGATTGGAAACGGTTCAGAGGAAGGTGACCAACATGATTTGGAACCTGCGTCAGAAGACTTATGAAAAGAGACTTGAAGACCTAAATATGTACACTGTGTAGGAGAGGAGGAACAGGGGAGATATGATTCAGACCTTTAACTACTTAAAGGGTATTAAATGAAGAAATAAATCTCTTCCAAAGACAGGGAAAAAGTAAAAGTAGAGGACATAACATGAAGCTGCAAGGGGGTATATTGAAAGGCAATGTCAGGAAATACTTTTTCATTGAAAGAGTGGTGGATGCTTGTAATGCCCTCCCTAAGGAAGTGGTGGGGGCAAATAGAGTGACAGAATTCAAAATGGCATGGGACAGACACAGTGAATCTCTTTATAGCAAAAGGATAAAATCAAAACAAACATAACCATCTCTTATATCTCTATGCAATGCTCCCATGAATGAACACATAATCCGCTTACTCAAACAACTTCACTGGCTATCGGTCATAGAACGCATAAAATTCAAATCCATCCTCACAATCTTCAAAGTCATCGATGGCCTATCTGCCGCCCACTTGCAATCACTAACACAAGAGACACCTGACAACCAGAAGAGACATACTGGCTCCGTCCATACTATGCCTACCAGTGCTATTCATCAAAACCAGCTCCACCACATCTAAGAGAGCCTTCTCGCTATTCGCACCATCCCTCCAGAACTCAATCCATGACCATCTCCAAGCCATAAAGAACCTAACAGCATTCAGAAGGAAACCTCAAGACACATCTGTTCATTGACTGCTTTACTCAAAACACAGCTTGACTACTCATGTATTCACCTTAGACTCATCCCGCCACGCTGGAGGGGCCGTGTCCTGAGGCCGGTATTGTAACCGGGTCCCCGGGGCTCGGAGCCCTTGCGCTCGGCAGTTTGGGTGGTAGGGGGCAAGTGGATGCCAGCATCAGCGGCCCCACATTGGTGACGTGGGAGTTGTGGATTGCTGCTGGTGCCGGTGGGTGGGTGGGTCGGCGGCAAGCGAGGGAGATCTGCGGCGTGAGATCTCCCTCTTGCCGATGGACCGCTGAGGATAAAAGGTGTGTTTTGGGGGTGGCTTACCTCTTGGGCCTACCCCCGCGGGTTCCACAATGCGCCGCTGCTTGGGCAGCTTTCGGGGGTTGTTTCTCGTCCGGAGGTGGTGTTTGCGGGCCGGCAGCTCGGCGTCGCGGCGAGAGGCTGAGTGGGCAGCCCAATTTGGAGCAGGGCTTGTGCATTGTGCCTGCTCCGTGTGTGGGTGGGGCCTAGCGCTTCGGCGGGGGGGGGGCCTGGCACACATGGTGAGTTAATGCACCTGGAGGGCCTTGGGGGGTTCGAGAGGACCTTGCATGGGAGCTGTGACCAGGGCACCATGTAGGGGGGGGGGAGGCCAGCGCATTGCATAAATAGAACTGTACATATAAGACTCCGGCTGACCCCTGCCCCACTTATTAAAAAAAAAAAGAAAGCCAGGGGGTTCAGGGGATATATTAGGAGGTGGACTGTTTGGTGGTGTTGCTCTCGGGGTGCTATGGCCCATAGGTCTTGTAGAAATAGCACTAGAAAAGGTGCGGGGGCCTCTAAGGCGGGTGCTGGGGGGCTAGAGACAGGGAGGCGTGAGCGCGGGACTGTGGCAAGGGGAATTGGGGCAGATGGGGGTGCATTGGCCAATGGGGCAGCTCTGTGTGCCCGGTAGGGGTGTGGAAGGGGGAAATCTCGGGGGGCAGGGACCAGGGGCAGAACCGGTCGGGCATCTCAGGATGGCCTGGGTGTGTGTGAGCTAGGGCCCCCGTCGCAGGAGGAAGGCGGTGAAGGGGCGGGTGCAGTAATGACAGTGCCCGCCACCGACAGCCTTGTAGGGGTAGGGGGAGCAGTGCCAGCGGTCGGCTCTGGGGAAGGGGCTGCGGGGCATGTTGATGGCCCGGGGACACATGGTACGGCGGGTGGGCTTCCGGGTGTGCCCCCCCCCCCTCAGCGTTTGGATTTTACGCTCCCTGTTCGGGCACTGGACATTTTCCGTACCCAGGCCTTTACAGTGCCTCGGGCCCATGGGCATGTGGGGCTGGGCCATGGGGGGGTTGGGGTATTGGGGAGGCGGGTGGAGCAACTGGGCGGGGGCGGGATACATGGCGGAGAGGGTACCTTGTCCAGGAGATCAACAGCTTGGGAAGCTGGCGGCATCGGTTCCTCGGCATGGGGATTGGGTGGGGGGCCGGGGGTGGCATCAAGCACTATGGGGGCTGGTGCTGCTGGCTTCTCTTCTCCTCTTCCTATGCAGGTCCCGCAGAGTGTGCTGCCCAGGATGGATGTAGTGGACCACAGTCAGGCTCTGGGTATTGGGCCCACGCGAGTGGCGGAGGAGCTGTCCAGTTCGGTGGCGGGGGGCCACACTGCAGGTGCGATGGCAGCTACCTCCGGCGAGGCAGGTGAGTATGATGGGGGAGTGGGCAGCGCAGCAGGGTGCACGCAGACCCCGTCAGTTGGAATGGTGGTAGGAGGAAAAGCGAAGGCAAAGCGCAAACGTGGGCGCCATTATAGGCGTACTTCTTCGTCATCCTCATCCTTGACATCGTCAGTAGGTTCCTCGGGCGACTCGGTGGTGGCAGAGGGCGAGAAGGGTGAAGTTGGGGGGACCACGGTGGTGCACTGCGCCGAGTTGTGGGAGGGGGTGCTCGAACGTTGCGCCATAGGATCAAGCATCGCAGTTATATTGATATTTTCCACCTGTTGGAGGGATGGAAATGCGCGGGTGAAAGCCGGAAAAAGCATAAAGAGGATGAGAAAGCGGGCAGGGTGTGGAAGGCTTCCCGCAATACCCTCAATTGGACCAGGGCGTTCTTGCGAGTGTATGGGGGCACTATTTCCCGGAGCAGTATGGGGTGCTGCTGGCTTACGGGGACACCATCTTAGCAGCGTTGCAGGCACACGAGGGGTGGGCCTGGTTAAATTATGATGAGGAGTTCAGGGACATGATGGAGGAGAATGGGCAGTTATCGTGGGGAATGAAGGACATTAATCTATGGTTAACACAAATGTCTATGCGGAGTCGTGGCGGAGGTGGCAGTGGAGGAAGCAGTAAGGTGGGGCCTTCTCCGGTGACGGCAAGTTCGCAGTCCTTTCGAGGGCCGGTGCCCGCTGGGTCTCCAGCAAAAGGGGTGTCACGGGGGGAGACGTCTGTTGGCGTTTCAACAAGTCGTCTTGCCCATTCCCCGACTGCAAGCTTAAGCACGCCTGCTCCCTGTGTGGGAGCGGGCACGCTGCCATTAAGTGTAGTCACAAAGGAATGGCTAGAGCCCCAGTGGGGGGCAAGTGAGGGAGCCCAGCAGACGTTGGCTCCTACACCCGTGAGAGTCGACGTTATGCTCCCATGTTTGGTGAGATACAGGCAGTCCCGAGTGGGGGGCATGGAGTTTGTTATTATGAGGCTTTTCGGGGGGTTTTCGGATTCCATTTCAGGGTGTGCCAGCGAGGGGCAGGTCGAGAAACGCTAGTTCGGTGAAATCTCTGGCCGCGGTTGTGCAGAAGAAAATTGCGGAGAAATGCGCGATGGGCCGAGTAGCGGGGCCTTTTTGGGAGCCACCGTTCCCGGTGTTCATGGTTTCCCCACTGGGAGTGGTCTCCAAGAAGGAGCCAGGCAAGTTCAGGTTGATCCACAACCTATATTGCCCTCCTGGAGATTCTGTGAATGATCACATTCCTCGTGAGCAGTGCACGGTGCGCTATGCTTCCTTCGACGTGGCGGTGGTTTTAGTTCGGCAGTGCGGGGCCGGCGCTTTGCTGGTGAAGGTGCACATTGAATCGGCGTTCCGCTTGTTGCCGGTTAACCCTTTGGCTTTCCCATTGTTAGGCTTCCGTTTCAAATCGGGTTTTATTTCGATAAGTGCATGCTGATGGGCTGTGCAATATCCTGCGCCTACTTCGAAGCCTTTAGTACCTTCCTGCCCTGGGTGTTAGAGACACAGTCGGGTGTCACCAACATAGTGCATTACTTAGATGACTTTCTGTTTGTCGGGACTGGTCAGACGCGCACTTGTGCCATGCTGCTGGAGACTTTTCTGCGCTTGGCGCGTGACTTCCGTATTCTCATAGCAGCTAACAAAATCGTGGGCCATGTGACTCGCCTTACTTTTCTAGGGATCAAGATTGATATCGAGGGCATGGTTGTGCACTTGCCGGAGCAGAAGGTCGAAAGACTCAGGGAGCTTGTGGCATTAGTGGGGTCGTCGGACAAGACCACACTTTGCGTTATGCAGTCGCTAGTAGGGCATTTGAACTTCGCTTGCAGGGTTCTGCCCATGGGGCACCCCTTCGCATGGCGGTTATCACTCGCCATGGCGGGGGTGCAGCTCCCGCATCTCCGGATTCATGTATCGGCGGGAATGCGCGAAGATCTATGAGTGTGGAACGCTTTCTTATCTGATTTTAATGGGTGCTCAGTTCTGCAGCTGCCAGAGCTTTCAAACACTGACCTGCATTTGTTCACAGATGTGGCGGGCAGTTTTGGATTTGGGGCCTACTGTCAGGGGGCATGGTGTGCAGAGCCATGGCCCCGTGAATGGGTGCAGTTCGGTCTGACCCATAACATTTCCTTTTTGGAGCTGTTCCCTATAGTAGTTGCATTCTGGGTGTGGCCGGAGCACTTGCGAAATCGGCGGGTAGTGTTTTGGAGCGACAATGCAGCGGTGATCGAGGTTATCAACTGGCATGCGCCTTGGTGCCCGAGAGTAGCTGCCTTGATGAGGGTGTTTGTCTTGGCTTGCTTGCGCTTGAATGTTACCGCCAGGGCGTGTCACGTGCCGGGCTCCCAGAATGCTATTGCTGATGCTCTGTCCCGTTTCCAGTGGGCCCTGTTTTGGCTGTGGCGCCGGAGGCAGAAGAGATGTTTTTGCCGGTTCCGGAGCATCTTTGGAGGGTTGAGATCCAGATTTAATAGCGTTGCTGTCCGTGTCGCTGACACGGGGCACTTGGGCTCAGTATCAGTGAGGTTACTCCCAAGTGAGTGCATTTGTGAGCGCAAAGGGGTGGAGTGGGGGGAGGGTTCCGCACGGGCTGGTGGGCCAATTCGTGGTGTGGGCGAAAAAGGTGGGTTGGGCACGGTCGGCGGTTCTAAGTGCAGTGGCCGGTTTTTCCTTCTTTTGTAAGGCGGCCGGCTGGGGGAACCCTAGGGTGTCCTTTTTGGTCAAGCGCTTGCTCGCGAGTTGGGCCAGGGTTCACCCCAGGTGGCGGGACTGGCGGCTCCTGGTTGCCCACAAACTATTGCTCCGGATTTGCGAGGCATTACCCCGCATCGCGGTATCGGGCTTCGAGTCGGCTCTGTTTCATGCGCTGTTTGCAGTGGCCTTTTTTGAGGCATTCCGAGTGTGCAAGCTCGTGTCCAGGTCTGCAAGGCGAGGTGCGTTTGGTGGGATGAAGTTCGAGCACGTGACACTGGAGGCAACTCAGGTCCAGATGTTCATCCCGCGGTCCAAGACTGACCAGACGGGTGGGGGTGGCTGGGTGGTACTGAGCGCTATTTTTCCCTTGCCATCCTGTCCAGTCCACGCCCTGCGGGACTACTTGCAAAGGCGGCCTGAGGCTCAGGGCTATTTTTTCATACACGAGGACGGCCAGCCGGTAACGCAGTTCCAGTTTATGGCTGTATTGCATTTGGCTTTGCGGTTCTTGGGTTACGATGAGCGGTGTTACGCGTCGCACTCGTTCAGGATTGGGGTGCCCATGAGCACGGCTGTGGCGGGACTCGGAGGCCGGGTTATCCAGCGGATCGGTAGGTGGTGCTTGGGCACGTATGAAGGGTATGTTCGCCCGGATGGTCCTGTGTAGGGCCGGAGGCACGTTGTGGGGCCGGTACTTGCAGTTACTTTGGGGGTGGGGGGAAAAGGGGGTACTAACAGTTTTGTTCCCTATTCCAGAGTTGCCTCCTGGTGGCAGTCCGATTTGTCCTTCCAGATGGTATGTGCTCCGGAGACTGGTGGATCATCGGTCATTCCTTCGTTTATTGGGCTGAGCAAAGAGCTATTGCACGGCCGTTAGGCGTGCACCTTGGGATGACAGATTCCGGAGTTCAGCTGTGTTGGATGGGACAGCGTGGCATGCAATGGTGGCAACTCTTGGAATTCGATCAGGCGCAGATCGCATGGCGGCAGCGGCCAGTCGGGCTGCTGATCCACTTGGGTGGCAATGACTTGGCAAGCTGGTCATGCCGGCAACTTATCAGAACTGTGCAGAGGGATATTGGTGTGGTGCGGGAGTGGCTCTTGGGTGTGGCCATCATTTGGTCGGTTATCATTCCACGCCCGGTGTGCTGGTCAGAGCGGCGGTGGTTGCGGGGCCTGGCCAAGATTAACAGGCAGATAGGGCGATGGGTTCAGCGAACCAGCGGGCGGCAGGTGCTGCACCCCTGAGCGGAGGTGAAGTGTGCTGGCTTGTACCGTTTAGACGGGGTACACCTCTCCCCAGTGGGACAAGATCTTTTGCTAAATGACTGGCAGAAAGCCCTAGAATGTTGGTGTTGGTCGCAGCTTTCTTTGGTGGGGGCGGCGCAAGGTTAGGGGCCTACCTTACACTGGTGGCGGGGTAGCGAGCTGGCGCTCGCCGACCCAGTGGGGCATTTGAGGCTGATGCCTCTTTGCATGGGAGCGGCAGTGCTCCTTAGGTTGGGAGAGACATCACGGTTGGGTCTCTGCCCAGTGGAAGGCACCTTGCCGGCCTTTGCCAATAACATGGCGAGGCGGGCGGTAGGGGGAATGGGGGGAGGATGATGCACCACTTTGCTATAAATGGCTGGTGGGGGGCATCATCCGGGAAATGGGGGGGGGGCAGTTTTTGGATTTAAGATTGGTGAGTTGGCCCATGTTGGGCCAGTTTGCTATATTGGTTAAATAAAGCTGCGACCAAATAATTATTACCAAAGTCCAGTGTGTGTCTGGTTCCTTCACCCCTGGTGCCGGGGTGAGGGAGAAGGTGGGGAGGGGTACAGGCACAAATGGGGTGCCAATGCCAGTGGGGTGGGGGGGCACAAGGCTAGAGTTGAAGCAAGGGAAGGGCATCCGGGTACCTCGGTTAATCCTGCCGCACCGGAGGGGCCGGGTCCCGAGGCCGTTATTGTAACCAGGTCCCCGGGGCTTGGAGCCCTTGCGCTCTGCAGTTTGGGTTGTGGGGGGGGGGTGTGGACGCTGGCGTCAGCGGCCCCATGTTGGTGATGTGGGAGTTGTGGATTGGCGCTGGTGCCAGTGGGTGGGTGGGTTGGTGGCAAGCAAGGGAGATCTGCGGCATGGGATCTCCCTCTTGCTGATGGACCACCGAGGAGAAAAGGTGTCCCTGCACACCCTCCCACGTATTCGGACTGCGGGGTGGGGGGGTCATCGCAGCTGGGCAAGGGGGTTTGGGTGCTAGCCGTTCATGGCATGGTGGGAGTAGCGAGCTGGCACTCGCCGACCCGGTGGGGCATTTGAGGCTGATGCCTCTTTGCATGGGAGCGGCAGTGCTCCTTAGGTTGGGAGAGACATCACGGTTGGGTCTCTGCCCGGTGGAAGGCACCTTGCCGGCCTTTGCTAATAACATAGTGAGGCAGGCGGTAGGGGGAATGGGGAGAGGATGATGCACCACTTTGCTATAAATGGCTGGTGGGGGCATCATCCGGAAATAGGGGGGGGGGCAGTTTTTGGATTTAAGATTGTTGAGTTGGCCCATGTTGGGCCGGTTTGCTATATTGGTTAAATAAAGCTGCAACCAAATAATTATTACCAAAGTCCAGTATGTGTCTGGTTCTTTCACCCCGGGTGCTGGGGGAGGGAGAAGGTGGGGGGGGGCGGGGTACGGGCACAAATGGGGTACCAATGCCAGTGGATTGGGGGGGGGGGCACAAGGCTAGAGTTGAAGCAAGGGAAGGGCATCTGGGTACCTTAGTTTCTCTCCCTCCAACATGAGCTCCTGCCTTAATTATCCCAACATTACCCCTTCCCCTCCCTCTTCATATCCAACTCACCTCATCTTAAAATGCTCGAAGTTGATTACCCAGTTATAATGTACCCAAACACTTATATTACAATACCAAGTTGGTTACCCTGATATAATGTATTCTGTTATGTTACACTATAAACCACTGTTAAATAAATAAATAAACCCCCTTGGGCAGGATATTCAGCGGCACTAGCACGGTTAATCCTGCTGAATATCCATGAGTACTGCAGCCACCTGACCCAATGCTAAGTGGTATTCGGGGGTGGCACTTGCTGATAACATGGCAGCAGTGATATTGAGATGCTGCTTGCTCTTCCAACATGGCGAACGTCAGGTGCAGTAAAGCCAAAAGTACTGTTCATATATGGTACAGAAGCCACTGTTGTTGCAAAATTTTCATAAGAAATATGGGAGTGACGTTGTTATTAAGTTAGTACAGCAATATGTACTGCAGGAGTCACTAACCTGCTGTACTTCAGTGCTATAGCTAGAAATATTGCATACTGCATGTTCTTTGTTTCAGCAAAGCAAAAATAGCAGGACTTAAATCAGCCGACTCTCTGTAAAGGGGCCAGTATAAATTATCCGCACCCACATCACGGCTCCAAGCCCCATGAACTCCCTTGACATCAACCAGCCACCCAAACTCATGATTCTGGCTTTTAACATGCCTTAGTACTACTCATAATCTTCTTGAAAGAGAGCAGCAGTTCTTACATGCTAATGATCACATGGTTGGTAAAACAGCCACTCCAAAGAGACCTATCAAAGCCATTCTTTTTCCATACAATCATATATTCAAACATGTTGATTGACACTACATACACAGAAAACGTGTTCCTAATATGTATCAGTGACCTTATGCAAGAGGAAGTGGGGAGAAGATGGGGGGAGAATTTAGTATGAAGTTGTGGATAAGCCAAAGGTAGCTCTCAGCAGCTATGGCTGACCTCAGTAATTCCTGCACATTGACAGCAGGAACCTACCAGCTTGTAGTAAATCCAGACTAAACGGAAGAACTGTGCTACTCCAGATGAACACGGCTGCCCCCCGATGATTTCTAAAGATGACTCCGTGCTATCATTTTATTTATTATTATTATTTATTTATTTTTCTTATATACCGTGCTATTATAATCAATGCGGTTTACAGTAGGAACAACTTTACTACAATGAAATAACACATTGAGCTTACATAGAACAGGATATTCAAAAAACTTGGAGGAACTGAGGGAAACTATACACAGATTATGTACATGTTACAGTAACGATTAATTTTGACTCTAGCAATGAGTGTAAACAGTCTCAGTGGCACTAATGTCGCATTGGCACAGTACTGGGCGTTTAGTGGGTGCTGGTGATTATATGTGGAAATGGCAGTTATGTGGTCTACACATGTCTGTCATTTGGCCCACCATTCTTGAAACATTTAAGTGAGTTTCTAAAAAAAATATTAAAAGCATTTTAGAAAACCAAACAACCTTTAAATACCGGGAAAAATGGTAGAAACCATCATAAAGAATAAAATTACTCAGCATGTAGATAGTCATGACCTAATGGGAGACAGCCAACATGGCTTTAGACAAGGAAGATCTTGTCTTACTAATCTGTTATGTTTTTTTGAAGGAGTGAATAATCAGGTGGACAAAGGTGAGTCGGTTGATATTGTGTATCTGGACTTTCAGAAAGCCTTTGACAAGGTTCCTCATCAGAGACTTTTGGCAAAACTAAAGAGTCATGGGATAGGAGGCAGTGTACTATTGTGGATCAGGAACTGGTTAAAAGATAGAAAGCAGAGGGTAGGGCTAAATGGCCAATTTTCCCAATGGAGAAAGGTGAATAGTGGTGTACCCCAGGGATCTGTGCTGGGTCCGCTGCTTTTTGACATATTCATAAATGACCTGGAAAGTGGAATAACGAGTGAGGTTATCAAATTTGCAGATGACACAAAACTATTTAAAGTTGTTAAAACCCAAGAGGATTGTGGAAAATTGCAAGAGGATCTTGATAAATTGGAAGACTGGGCATCAAAATGGCCAATGAAATTTAATGTGGACAAGTGCAAGGTTATGCACCTAGGGAAGAACAACCCAAACTATGGTTACACGATGCAAGGTTCCACATTAGGAACCACCACCCAGGAAAAAGATTTAGGCGTCATTGTGGATACCATGTTAAAACCCTCGGCCCAGTGTGCAGCAGCAGCCAAGAGAGCAAATAGAATGCTAGGTATGATAAGGAAAGGAATAGAAAATAAAACAAAAGATATTATAATGCCTCTATATTGTTCCATGGTGAGACCGCACCTTGAATATTGTGTGCAATTCTGGTCGCCGTATCTTAAAAAGGATATAGCGATTTTAGAAAAGGTTCAGAGAAGAGCCACCAAAATGGTAAAGGGGATGGAAGGATACTCCTATGAAGAAAGGCTAAAAAGGTTAGGGCTCTTTAACCTGGAAAAGAGACGGCTGAGGGGAGATATGATAGAAGTCTATAAATTAATGAACGGAGTGGAACGGGTAAACGTAGATCGATTGATTACCTTATCAGAATATAGAAAGACTAGGGGACATGCAATGAAGCTACAGGGTAAACTATTTAAGACTAATAAAAGAAAATATTTTTTCACTCAACGTGTAATCAAACTCTGGAATTTGTTACCTTAGGATGTAGTAAAGGCTGTTAGTGTAGCTGGGTTTAAAAAAGGTTTGGACAAGTTCCTGGAGGAAAGGTCCATAAACCATTATTAAGAAGAGACCCAGGATATCAATGCTTGAACCAATACAAGCATTGTGGAACCTGTGTCCCTTGGGGAAACTGCTAGGTACGTATGACCTAGATTGGCCACTGTTGGAAACAGAATACTGGGCTTGATGGACCTTGGTCTGACCCAGTATGGCATATCTTATGTTCTTATGTTACCCATTTTAGAACTTAAGAACATAAGAATATAAGAAATGCCATACTGGGTCAGACCAAAGTCCATCAAGCCCAGATCCTGTTTCCAACAGTGGCCAATCCAGGTCACAAGTACCTGGCAGGATCTTAAAGCCCACAGCTTCCACAATGCTTGTCCTGGGGTAAGCAGTGGATTTCCCAGGTCCTCTTTAATAACGGTTTATGGGCCTTTCCTCCAGGAACTTGTCCAAACCTTTTTTAAACCAAGCTACACTAACAGCTTTTACTACATCCTCCAATAACAAATTCCAGAGTTTGATTACGCATTCAGTGAAAACATATTTTCTTTTATTAGTCTTAATTGGGTTACATTGTAGCTTCATTGTGTGTCATCTATTCTTTCTACTTTTTGATGGTGTAAACAACCAATCTATGTTAACCCGTTCCGCTCCATTCATTAATTTATAGACTTCTATCATATATCCCCTCAGCTTTCTCTTTTCCAAATTGAAGAGCCCTAACCTTTTAGGCCTTTCCTCATAGGGGTATCCTTCCATCCCTTTTAACACTTTGGTGGCTCTTCTCTGTACCTTTTCTAATTCTGCTATATCCTTTTTGAGATATGGTGACCAGAATTGCACACATAATTATTCAAGGAACTATGGAACAATAAAGAGACATTATAATATCCTCGGTTTTATTCTCCATATCTTTCCTTATGATTCCTAGCATTCCACTAGCTTTTGTAACCAACACTGCACACTGGGCAGAGGGTTTCAACTTTTATCCATGACGCCGCCTAAATCTTTTGGTGGTGGGTTTCTAAGGTGGTACCTTGCATCGTATAACCAAAGTTTGGGTTGTTCTTTCCTAGGTGCATAACTTTGCACTTGTCCACATTAAATTTCATCTGCCACTTGGACACCCAGTCTTCCAATTTATCAAGTTCCTCTTGCAATTTTTCACAATCCTCTTGGGTTTTAGCAACTTTGAATAATTTTGTGTCATCTGCAAATTTGATCACCTCACTCGTTATTCCCATTTCCAGGTCATTTATGAATATGTTAAAAAATAGCAGGCCCAGCACAGATCGCTGAGGTATTCCACTATTTACTTCTCTCCATTGAGAAAACTGGCCATTTAACCCTACTCTCTGCCTTCTATTTTTTAACTAGTTTCTGATCCACAAAAGTACACTGTCTCCAATCCCATAACTTTTTAATTTCGCCAAGAGTCTCTCATGAGGGACTTGTCAAAGGTTTTCTGAAAATCCAGATACACTATATCAACCGGCACACCTTTGTCTACCTGTTTATTCACACCTTCAGAAAAACATAACAGATTAATAAGACAAGACTTTCCTTCACTAAATCCATGTTGGCTTTCTCCCATTAAATAATGACTATATACATGATTATTTATTTACATTCTCTTATATACTGTGCTATTCTGCATCAGTGTGGTTTACATTGAACAAACTGAAATTACATTGAACAGGGCATTATAACTTGGAGATAACTATTTTACAGGGAACATGGTCTATGGAGGGTTAAGTGGCTTGCCCAAGACCACAAGGAGCACCTGTGGGACTGGAAACCCCAGTCCTTCCAGCCCAAGGTTGCTGTCCTCTAGTGGGATTTGAACCCCCAACCTTCCGGCCTGAAGTACCTTGCCCCAACCACTAGGCCATTCCTGCACTCCATATATATATAGTAATTTTATTCTTTATAATGGTTTCTACCATTTTTCCTGGTACTGATGTCAGACTCACAGATCTTTAGTTTCCCGGATCACCCCTGGAACCCTTTTTAAATATTGGCCATCCTCCAATCTTCAGCTATTACAGATAATTTCAATGGTAGTTCACAGATTACTAATAGTAGGTCTGCAATCTCATATTTCAGTTCTTTCAATAACCTTGGATGTATACCATCTGGTTCAGTTTATCAAATAGTTGTAATACATCTTCCTGATTTATCGATATTTCTTTCAATTCTCCTGATACATCACCTTTATATACCATTTCTGGCATGGGTAAATTCCCTACATCTTTTTTCAGTAAAGACTAATGCAAAGAATTCATTGAGGCTCTCTGCTATTTATTTATTTATTTAAAAAGCTTTTATATACCGCCTCTTCCAGAGATCAGAGGCAGTTTACATATAACAATGAACTTTACATTAAACAATGATGAACTTACATTAGTAACAAAGTTTATAGCATAACTATAATACATTAACTATAGTTATGTTGAAGGCTATAACCTTGTCTTCACTTAGCGCCCCTTTTACTCCTTCAAGATCCAATGGTCCAACTGACTCTTACAGTTTTTTATTGCTATGAATGAACTTGAAAAAGTTTTATTATGCATTTTTGCTTCCACAGCAAGCTTTTTTCAAATTATCTCTTTGCCTGCCTTATCAATGCCTTGCATCCAACTTGGGAATGCTTATGTTGTCTGTTTTCATTATTTGGCTCCTTTTTCCATTTCCTGAAAGATGATTTTTTGGCCGCAACAGCCTCTCTGACTTCACCTTTAAACCATGCTGGTAGTTGTTTGGACTTCTTTCCACTTTTCTTAAAGCGTGGAATACATCTGTTCTGGGCTTCCAAGATACTATTTTTTAAACAATGCCCAATCTTTATGTAAATCTTTAGCCTTTGCAGCTTCTCCTTTTAGTCTTTTGTTAACAATTTTCCTCATTTTATCATAGTTTCCCTTTTGAAAGTTAAATGGGAGTACTGTGGATTTCCTTGTCATCCTTTTAAATCAAATGCGACCATGCTATGATCACTATTGCCAGTGGCCCCAATACCCTTATCTTTTGCATCAGATTCTGCATGCCAGTAAGGACTAGGTTTAAAATTGCTTCCCCTCTTATCAGTTCATGAACCAGCTGCTCCAAGAAGCAGTCATTTATTTCATCTAGAAACTATTTCCCTAGCATGTCATGCTGTAACACTGACCCAGTCAATACCCGGGTAAAACCACATACCTATTACAAAGAGCCCAGAACATCTGCGCAAAGGTAACTACTAAAGCTCGCCTAACAGACCATGTGACCCCTATACTCCTAGAACTACATTGGCTCCCTATAAACAGCCGTATCAAATACAAAATTCTCCTAACAACATTCAAGCTTCTAAATGACTTCGCCCCATCACATCTAACAACATTACTTCAGACCCCATCTGAATCGAGAGCTCGCAGACAAAATGCAGTCCACTCACTTGACATACCAAAATCATTTAAGAAGACTAAAAAATCCACAAGTGACAGAGCCTTCTCGTTCACCGCCCCCATGCTCTGGAATGATCTCCCACTAGACCTCCGCTCCATAAAGGACCTTGCCCAATTTTGGAAGGAACTCAAAACATATCTATTCTCTGAACACTTCCAAATCTCCTACCCCCCTTGCTCTGTTCCACAACATCCTCAGACACACCAACTCAGAACCCCCCTAAACCACAACTAGATAACCTCACACAGCCCCCTCACACACACACAAATTTCTTGGTAAAATGGAAATAAATTCCACCACACTCACATGATGCACGATTATCTTGTAAACCACTGTATAGAATCACTTGTAAATAACCTATGTAAATAGTTTGGACAGTTTTTACACCTGTCACTACTGTAAAAAGTTAGAAAGTTTCCTGTTCCATGTAAAGTATACAGTAGTATACATAATTTGTTCCATGTAAACCGCCCTTGATCACTGGAAGGGGCGGTATAGAAGAAATAAGTAAATAAATAAATAAATAAATTGAAAATCACCCATTATTAATGTGTTGTAACTTTTGTTAGCTTCCCGATTTCTTTCAGCATTTCATTATCCATCTATTCATTCTGGCCCCACTGTCATCGCCTTTCCCTTTTTAACATGGAATTTCTATCCATAGAGATTCTACAGCGTATTTTGTTTCCTGCAAAACTTTAAACCTATGTGACTCAATGCTCTCTCTAACAGAGTGCAAAACCTCCACCAATTTGATCTACTCTATCATTGCGATATAGTTTGTACCCAGGTATCACAGTGTCCCATTGGTTGTCCTCCTTTCACCAGGTCTCTGAGATACCAATCATAGCTAACCTCTCATTTAGAGCTATATATTCTAACTCTCCCATCTTATTTTTTAGACTTCTAGCATTTGCATACAGTAATTTTAGAGGTTGTATTTCAGTCATATTAATCTGGTTATCAGTTGATAGGGGTAATTTAGAATCTTTCAGCTCTGTACTTAAGGGCATCTAGGTAATTTTTATCTTTATTGGAACCTCTCTGTTTGAATGTCCTATCTTCCCTGTTTTGTTAGTATCCTTCAAGGATACATTCTTCCGAACCATGCATTCTTGGGCGACTGTCGGCTTTCCCCTGTTATCTAGTTTAAAAGCTGCTTTATCTCCTTTTTACATATTAATGCCAACAGCCTGGCATAGATTAATATGAGCCAACAATGACCTAAAAGATTTCCAGAAGAACCTAAAAACCTACCTATTCCAGGAATATTACAACATGTCCTGATGTAACTGTACACAAAGGCTATGTAAATGACCTGAAACACATATAAATATTACATAAACTTGCTTCATCAGCTTGCAAGCTGTAAATAGATATAACCATACAAATATCATATTGTACAATTTTAATCCTGTGTATAAAATGTACAAAATGTTTGCTGTGTAAATTTTTCAATGTAAATCGCTACTGGTCGCTGGAAGCAGCGGTATATAAATGTAACCAAATAAAATAAATAAATAAAATGAGGTCTTAGTAAAAACCTCTGAATATCACTGGAAAGGCATATGTGTCTTATTTACCTACATGCAGTATTTTACTGTGTGTTAAACTCCAAACGTTAGCATGGGAGGTGGCGTACCCTTGTGCTAACCTTTGGGGCCATGCCAGGCATGTCCGCCTGCAAACACATCTAAAATGTGGACACTTACCACCATCCACTGAAGATGCAGTAAATGCACCTATGTTAAATCATCAGGAGGACAGCTGTTTCTCCACCACCTCTCTGGGTAGCTGTCATTTATCGACCCCCCAACAGGTCACCTCTACCTTTCTCACAGACTTTGGCTCCTGGCTCTCCTTTCTGAATGGGTCTTACCCTTCCCTTATTCTTGGGGAATTTAACATTTACACTGATGACCCTTCTGCCTTAAAGCTCCTTTCCCTAATCTCCTCAATCAACCTCCAGTTGTGCTCTACCGCTCCTACTCACAAGCATGGCCACTGCCTTGACTTTGTCTTGTCCTCCAACTGCTCACCCTCAAATTTCTCCACCTCAGTTCTGCCTTTAACTGACCATCACCTGCTAACCTTCACCCTTAACCATCCACCATCTTGGTCTCATCCGATCTCCACCAACATGTTTAGGAATCTTCACACTGTCAACCCTTCATCTCTCTCCACTGCTGTCTTATCACCTCTTTCCTCCACTATACTGTATCATTTGAGTCCATTGATGGGACAGTATCCTCTTATAACACTATACTCTCCTCTGCTCTGGATGCACTTGCTCCTCCCATTACACACCCTGTGAGGTATACCGTACCTCAACCTTGGCTGTCCACAACAACCTGCTACCTATGTTCCTATACCCACTCAGCTGAGAGCCTTTGGCTTAAATCATGTACCCTTGCTGACTACCTACATTTCAAATTCATGCTAACCTTTTTCCAGTTAGTCATAGCACTCACCAAGCAAGAGTACTATGTCCATCTGACTAACTTTCTTGCCTCTGACCCTCACCATCTCTTTGCTATGCTCAACTCTCTCCTCAGGGTCCCTCCTCCCCTAATCCCTCCATCACTGTCTGCCTGTCTATTTAAAGTTGTTAAAACCCAAGAGGATTGTGGAAAATTGCAAGAGGATCTTGATAAATTGGAAGACTGGGCATCAAAATGGCAGATGAAATTTAATGTGGACAAGTGCAAAGTTATGCATCTAGGGAAGAACAACCCAAACTATGGTTATACGATGCATGGTTCCACATTAGGAACCACCACCCAGGGAAAAGATTTAGGCATCATTGTGGATCCCATATTAAAACCCTCAGCCCAGTGTGCAGCGGCGGCCAAGAGAGTAAGTAGAATGCTAGGTATCATAAGGAAAGGAATGGAAAATAAAACAAAATATATTATAATGCCTCTATATCGTTCCATGGTGAGACCGCACCTTGAATATTGTGTGCAATTCTGGTTGCTGTATCTTAAAAAGGATATAGCGTTATTAGAAAAGGTTCAGAGAAGAGCCACCAAAATGGTAAAGGGGATGGAAGGATACTCCTATGAAGAAAGGCTAAAATGGTTAGGGCTCTTTAACCTGGAAAAGAGATGGCTATGGGAAGATATGATAGAAGTCTATAAATTAATGAATGGAGTGGAACGGGTAAACGTAGATCGATTGTTTACATTATCAGAATATAGAAAGACTACGGGACATTCAATGAAGCTACAGGGTAAACTATTTAAGACTAATAAAAGAAAATACTTTTTCACTCAACGTGTAATCAAACTCTGGAATTTGTTACCGGAGGATGTAGTAAAGGCTGTTAGTGTAGCTGGGTTTAAAAAAGGTTTGGACAAGTTCCTGGAGGAAAGGTCCATAAACCATTATTAAGAAGGGACCCAGGATATCAATGCTTGACCGAGTATAAGCATTGTGGAACCTGTGTCTTTTGGGGAAACTGCTAGGTACGTATGACCTAGATTGGCCACTGTTGGAAACAGGATACTGGGCTTGATGGACCTTGGTCTGACCCAGTATGGCATATCTTATGTTCTTATGTTCTTTGGCCGACTACTTCCATGACAAAGTCCAGAAGATTGGCCTTGAATTCTATGCAGGGTCCCCTCCACTTCATCTTCCTCCTCTTCAATTCCAAATCCTCCCCTCACCTTCAGTCACCCTTTTTTCCTTTACTGAAATCTGAGTAGGAAACTGCAAATCTTCTCTCCTCCTCCAAACTGATTATCTTCTCCTCTGATCTCATCCCCACCCATCTACTAAGCTTTAACTCTTTTGCCATCATCCATTTCATCTGTCATATCCTTAACCTATCGCTTCCCACTGCAACTATTTTTGTGGCCTTCAAACATGCTGTGGTTACACCTCTCCTTAAAAAGCCTTCACTAGATCCTACCTGTCCTTCCAGTTATTGACCTCTCCCTCCCCTCCCCATTGCTTCAAAAGTACTTTAATGAGTGATTCACCACTGTGGTCTTGCCTTTTTTTTCTGTCAAGACCTTCTGGACCCACTGCAATATAGCTTTTGTTCTCTACATTCCACAGAAACAGCTCTTGCCAATGTCTCCAGTGGCTTGTTCCTTGCCAAATCCAAAGACCTCTCTATTCTCAACCTTCTTGACATTTCTGCTGCTTTTGACACAGTTGATCGCCACCTTAGCCTTGATACTCTGTCCTCGCTTGGATTTATGGGTTCTGTTCTGTCCTGATTTTCTTCTTATCTCTCCCATCACACTTTTAGTGTATGTTCTGGTGGTTCCTACTCTACCACTATCCCGCTTTCAGTTGGTGTACCTCAGGGGTCTGTCTTGGAACCTCTCCTTTTCTCTCTCTACACTCGGTCCCTTGGTGAACTTCTTTCCTCCCATGGTTTTCAGTACCATCTTTATGCTGATGACTCTCAGATCTACCTTTCTGTGCCTGAAATATCTCCTGGAATCCAGGCCTGTATCTCAGCCTGCTTATCCAACATTGCTGCCTGGATGTCTCACCACCCTCTGAAACTGAACATTGCCAGAACTGAGCTCCTTATCTTTCCCCCTAAACCCACTTCCCCCTTTCCTCCCTTGTCTATTTTTCTGGATATCACTACGCTCCTGTTTCCTCAGCTCGCAACCTTGGGGTCATCTTTGACTCTAATTTCTTTCTCTGCACAAATCCAACATATAACTAAACCTGTCTTTTCTTTCTCTGTAACATTGGCACAATTTGTCCCTTCCTTTCTATACACACCATTAAGACACGTATCTACTCTTTAGACACCTCCTGTCTAGACTATTGCAACCTCCTCCTTGCTGGTCTCCTTCTGAATCATCTCTCTCCCCTTCAGAACCGAGCTGTGTGGCTAATCTTCCACTAGTCTTGAAATGCTCATATAACCCCTCTTCTCAAGTCACTTCACTAGCTCCTTATCCGTTTCTGTATCCAGTTCAAACTTCTTCTACTGACCTATAAATGCACTCATTCTGCTGCTCCTTACTATGTTTCTTCTCTTCTCTTCTCTCTCCCTACACCTCTCCTCGGAAACTCCGCTCTTCTGGCAGATCCCTTCTATCTGTGCCCTCCTCTTCTACTGCCAACTCCAGACTTTGATCCTTCCACCTTGCTGCTCCTTATGCCTGGAATAATCTACCTGAATCTGTGCGTCAGGCTTCATTTCTGGCCCTTTTCAAATCCAGGCTGAAAACTCATCTCTTCAAGGCCTCATTTGGATTCTGATTGACTTAGTCTCCTATGTGTTTCCTTGTCACTCCCCTAGATGTGTCCTTGTCCTCAGCTGTTATGTTGTCTGTCTTGACTAGTTTGTAAGCTCTGATGAGCAGGGACAGTCTTTTATATGTGTCTGTATAGTGCTGCATTTGCCTTGTAGTGCTATACAAATGATTAGTAATAGTAAGTAGTAAAGCAGCCATTGTGGTTAGCATGCTCTAGTGACACCCAGACTAACTCCAATGTGACACTAATACTCAGAACTCCATTTGTCACTTACCCAAACCATGTTAAACAGGTAGTACAGGACTTTTACCATGCTGCCAGGCCTGAATTTAAGCTCTTTGCTCCCAAATGCACAACATTTTGGATTGTTTGTGTTGGTAGGAGGAAACAGGAAGAGTCTGTACAGGTACCCCCCTGAAATCTGAGTAGGAAACTGCAAATCTTCTCTCCTCCTCCAAACTGATTATCTGTTCCTCTGATCCCATCCCCACCCATCTACTAAGCTTTAACTCTTCTGCCATCGTCCCTTTCCCTCCACACCTTTGTACCTGCCATTCTATTTTTTGATATGCAAAGGTTATTTAAGTTTGCTTTGATTCAAAAAAATAGAAGGGGGATAACCTACACAGAACATCAGATGCAATCCTAAAGAAAACTATAGAGGGGGCCATTCTAGAAAGAGCGGCGCCTTAAAACTGAAACAAGACTAGTGGGGGAGTGGTGTGTTCTTCTTTGTATTGCCCCTTGTTACTCTCCACGGAGGCCCTGACTTCAAAAGGCTTTCTAACTCTTGATGCACTTACTGCATGGTAAACCTTCTCCAAACTCTTAGCATAGTTTAATGAACATGCTCTCTAGTGAAATATTTCAGTTGTTATTCCAGAATAACGTTTTTGTATTGTTTGCCTTTTATAAATTAATTTGGGTCTTAGAAAATTAGGTATGTGAATTGCTGAATCTGTTTGGGAGCTGCTTATCTTTTTCTTAGCAGAGAAAAGCATAATGACTTACCTCACCAAGAAAGTCATTGGAAGAGAATCTGTCATAATCCCATACGGTCACTTCCAGTGTTTTCTTCTTCAGCTGTAGTTTAAATCAAAACATAATTAGCCTGACTGTCATCTATACACCTCTTTGCACATCCGCACAATTGCTAATCTTTTATATTCCGGTTGCATCCTCTTGTCTTTTTGAACAACACAGCTAAGCACTATTTTTATCACTGCATCAACCTTGCTTTCGGAAGATTTATTCTGGGCAATGCTAAAATGAGTTATCAGGATGGATTGCTTTGTTTCAGACTCTGTCACGTTTCTGCAGGTCTGGGAAGTAAATCACTAAACAAAAAGGTTACAGTAGCACAACTGATCAAACAGCAGACATTTTTCCCAAAATACCTTCTTCACTAACAGGTAAGTTTTCAAAATATCTGGCTAGCAAAGTGAGGACTTAGCTAGCTAGATCAAAACTTCGAAAACGATGCAGCCTGAGTTCCTAACCTGAGGGGGTGTAACAGGACATAAAGTAAAATGACTTGCACAGATTTTCAGCTACTTAGTGCCTAAAGTTAGGTAGATAGAACATTTATAAAATTCCCCACATTGGCCTACTAATAAAGTTTCTGGAATAGGTCTGGGACTGTAAGAAGGTGGCTGCACTGAGACACCGTACTAATGGAAAGACTGCAAGTTGAATCCTAAAATGGGAAAGTTTAATAGGAATATATTCAGCTATTCTAGAAATATGTGGTAGATGGAACACTATAGAGAAAACCAAGGTTATGAGTTTAAATTTGCTGACTGTTCATAGAACTATAAAATGGCAGATGATTTAAGGTAGTTTGGGCTAGTTTGCTACCTGATCAATCCGAGAGGCTTGTGCTTGCTCCATTGGAGAGTCTTTAAAGTATGGCTGTGTTCTAGGGACAGGCTCGGCCTGGTCCAAGGTGGAAGTGGGGTTTGTTTCACCATATTAGTCAGAACTTTATATGGAAGATTATACTCAAAACAATACAAAAGCAGTCTACAAGCAGTAAGAGTAGAATATATTCTTGAAAGGTCTTCTGTTTCAGCTGTTCTCCAAGGCTGACAGTGAGTATGCCACAGATCTCTACATATTAAAAAGTGTGTAACAGATGACATAGCAGAAGCAATATACAAACATCAGTCCAGCATACATGGCATATCTGTAACGATAGGCTTCGAATATCACAGGCAGGGGCGCAGAGGCGTAGCATGGGGGGTGCAGGGGGGGCTGGCCGCACCGGGCGCAACATGGGGGGGGGGGCGCGCTCGCACTCGCAGCTCTCTGTTGCCGATGAGGGGGAAAGGCAGGTCCCTATGATACATGGGGTTGCCAACTGGCCGGTTTTCAGCCGGCCTGGCCGGTTTTTCCATGGCCAGGCCGGCTGCCGGCACAGAGGCAAAACCGGCCCTTGAAAAGCCGGTTTTTTTGCTCTGGCCGCAAGATCGGGAACGGCCAGAGCAAAAACACCGCCTTTTCTCCCAACCCGGAGGGCTTCAGAGGGAGCCGGGGAAGCCCGCGCAAGGCCCCGGCTCCCTCTGAACAGCCGCCAGCGTGAAGAGCCTTTACCTTCACGCTGATGGCTGTTCCTGTGAAGCCGCGATTGGTGGAAAAGGTTAAAGGCAATGCCCTTTAACCTTTCCCAGCATTCGCGGCTTCACAGGAACAGCCGCCAGCGTGAAGGAAAAGGCTCTTCACGCTGGCGGCTGTACAGAGGGAGCCGGGGCCTCGCGCGGGCTTCCCCGGCTCCCTCTAAAGCCTCAGACAGCCGCGGTTTGGGGGGGGGGGAGGCCAAGGACTGCCTGGGCTGTGATGGGGGGAGGGGGCCTGGACTGGAAAAGGGCTAGGAGGGGGGAATTTGACTGTAAATGGGTTGTGATGGGGGGGGGGGGACATGGACTGGAAATAAATGTGCTGTGATGGGAGGGGACCTGGACTGTAAAAGGGCTATGGGGGGGGGGGACATGACTGGAAATGGGTTTTGATGGGGAGGGGGACCTGGACTGGAAAAGGGCGGGGGGGGGGACATGGACTGGAAATGGGTTGTGATGGGGAGGGGGACCTGGACTGGAAAAGGGCTATGGGGGGGGGGGAACTTGGACTGGAAAAGGGCTATGGGGGGTGGAACGTGGACTGGAAATGGGCTATGGTGGAGGGAGGGGGAACTTGGACTGGAAATAGGCTGTGATTAGGGGGACTTGGACTGGAAATGGGTTGTGAAGGGGGGGGGACCTGGACTGGAAAAGGGCTATGGGGGGGCATTGGACTGGAAAGAAATGGGCTGTGATGGGGAGGGGGACCTGGACTGTAAAAGGGCTATGTGGGGGGGGGGGGGGGGAGACATGGACTGGAAATGGGTTGTGATGGGGAGGGGGACCTGGACTGGAAAAGGGCTATGGGGGGGGGGAACTTGGACTGGAAATGGGCTATGGTGGAGGGAGGGGGAACTTGGACTGGAAATAGGCTGTGATTAGGGGGGCTAGGACTGCAAATGGACTGTGATGGTGGGGGGGGGGGTAGGACTGCAAATGGGCTGTGATGGTGCGGGGGGACTCGGACTGCAAATGGGATGTGATGGGGGGGGGCCTAGGACTGGAAATAGGCTGTGATGGGGGACTTGGACAGGAAATGGGCTGTGATGGGGGGGGCTAGGACTGGAAATGGCCTGTGATGTGAAGTCTAGCACTGGAAATGGGCTTATGAAGAGCTGGAATAGGACTGGAAATGGGCTGATGTGGGGCATGGGAGAATGGGACTAGAAGGGAGTGGATGCTGGGTGGGTCTAGAACTATGAGGGAACTGATTTGGGGGGAGGACTAGAATGGATGGGGACTGAGAATAGAGAGGGGAAAAAATATTTTGTGTGGAAGAAAAGTCTATGATGGGCCGGTATTGGGAGAGTAAGAGGGGCTTGAGAATGGAAGGGTGAAATTTAAATGGATGATAAAGGAATAAGGAAAGAATTGGGGGAAAGAGCAAAAGGGAAACAATCAGTATGTTAAAGCAGAAATAGAGAGAGAATGGAAAACATCTAAAAGAGAAGAAAGGACAAATGGATAGCTTGCAGAAGACATGAAGAAACCAGAAGAAAGTGACTGGAGCAATTGCAACTGAAAAATAAAACGCCCAAACAGAAGGTAGAAAAATACTTTTTATTTTGAATTTATTAGCTGGAATATGTTTGCTCTGGGAAGTGTGTATTGATAACATCTTTGCGTTTTTGTTTAGTGCAAGAGGAAATTACTTTATAGTTTTATTTCTCCAGTGTTGTACATTTTATGTTTGGATTTTGGGGTTCCCAGTTTAATTATTATCTGACCAAGGAAGTTAGCCTACACGTATCCTCGGTAATTTTTGTGGGTGGGGCTGGGGGCGGGGCAGGGGTGGGACTAGGGGCGGAGAATGGGTGGAGCATGGCGAGCCACAGGTGTCGGGTTTTTCTCGGTGAAAAAGTTGGTAACCGGCTCAGCGAGGTCAGTGCTGACGATCGCTCCCTCCCGGGGTAGGATCACGGTTGGCTCCCCCGTGCAAAGAAGCTCCCCGGCAGCTAAAATCCACGGGTTAGGGGGCGCAAATTACTTGCCTTGCCCCGGGTGCTGACAACTCACGCTATGCCACTGCAGGGGCGGCTCTATAATGAGGTAGAGTGAGGCGGTGGCCTCAGGCAGCAACATTTTGGTGGCGGCAAAAATTGCCCCCAAAAAGACCGCCTCACTTGACCTTAAAAAAAAAAAAGATCAGAGCCGGAGCCGCTGCCGCAGCCACTGCCACCATAGCAGCAGCAGAATGAAGTGCCTCGCGGTCCCCCGCTTTTCAGAGCCGCGAAGGGAGAGTTTACCTTTCTCGTGGCTCTGTTATTTGAGCCCACCGGCACTGATGGGAAACAGGAAATGTCTGCTTCCCATCAGCGCCAGCGGGCTCAAATAACAGAGCTGCGAGAAAGGGAAACTCTACCTTCGCGGCTCTGAAAAGCATGCAAGGAGAGCTCTGCCGGGGAGGCAGGGGGACTGCGGGGCACTTCATACTACTGCTGCTGCCCTGCAGCTCTGGCATTGATCGTTTTTTGTTTTTTTTTAAATTTCCCTTTGAAGGTCAGGCTGGGTTTGGCTGGGCTTCACTGGGGGGGGAGGGGTAGCACTGTAATGGGTTGCTGGGGGAGGGTTACGACTAGAAATGGGCTGATGGGGGGGCTAGGACTGGAAATGGGCTCATGGGGGGTTAGAACTGGAAATGGGCTGATCGGGAGGGGGCTAGGACTGGAAATGGGCTATAGGGAGGGTTAGAATTGGAAATGGGCTGATGGGGGGTTAAGAATGGAAATAGACCGATTGGGAGGGGGGCTAGGACTGGTAATGGGCTGATTGGTGGGTTTAGGCCTGGAAATGGGCTGATGGGGGGGCTAGGACAGGAAATGGGCTGATTGGGGATTAGGACTGAAAATGGACTTATTGGGGGGTTAGAACTGGTTATGGGCTGATGGGGGCTATGACAGGAGGGGGCTGATAAGGGGGATAGGACTGGAAATAGGCTGGGACTTGAAATGGGCTAATGGGGGATGGGAGAATAGGACTGGAAGAGAGCAGATACTGAGAGGGTCTGCCAGCGGAAGGAGGGGGCAGGAAGGGAGCTGACACAGGGGAAGGAGGGGGCTGGAAAGGAGCTGATATGGTGGGGGAAGGAGGGGGTTGGAAAGGAGCTGACGTGCGAATGACACTGGAAGGGAGATGGACAGAGGGTAGGGCGACTGGAAGGGAGCTGACTGGTGGAGGGGGTGGCACTGAGAGTGGACCTGAGCTGATACCTGGGATGGTATTTGGACTAGAAGGGGCTTGAAAGTGGGGACGGAGGGCGACTGGAAGGGAATGGACACCAGTGGCAGTCATGGGAATGCAAGGCGGTTGACAATGGAAAGTACTGGGAGGGGAGGACTGGAAAGGGTGCTGATATTGGGGAGGGTTACTGAAACTGGAAATGGGCTGATGGAAGGAAGTGAAGAAAACAAAAGAAGAGATAAGAAATGGCAGATGGACCATAGACCACAGAAAGAGAGATAAGAGAAGACAGGAAAGCAGAAGCCTCAGATCGGGACCAGCATGATCAGAGAATAAAATGGTCAGACAACAAAGGTAGAAAAAATAATTTTATTTAATTTTAGTGATTGGATTTTGTGCTATCTTTATATTTTACGCAGTATGAGGTAACTGCATCTCTTATTTATCTGAAGTTGCACTGCATGCGGAGTCTGGCTTCTTTGGGTTTCAGTTTAAATTTTGTCTACTTATTTTTATTTTTACTTTAGATTGTGGTTACTTATTCTGTACTTGGTGGGGGTCGATGTTGTACATGTGTGACTGAGGCCAGGTGTTCTGATAACATGGAGTTTGTACATAAAGATCTATACTGTACTGTAGTAATTTGACTTATTCAGCTTTTCAAATAGGTGTATGGATTTTCCAGGGTCCACTGAAGTATTTACAGTGACCTTTTTTTTACATGGGCTCCAGGGGTGGCTCAAGGAAATCTGCTGCCTGAGGCAAAGGATGAGATGGCGCCCCCCTCCCCCATAGAAGGGGCGGGACTTTTTCAAAACTCCAATCAAGGACTGAGCCAAACCAAAAAGCTAATTGGATTATATGGAGGAAATGCAAGATGTTTGCATACCAAGGAACTAAAAGAGAGCGAGAACCACAGCAGTTTATAAAAGTAAATTATAACTCATTTTTATTTTGTTGTTATAAACTGCGTTATGGTTATTGCTTTTTCTTTTTCAACATATATTTTGCATCCACAGAATCCCTTCAACAGTGGTTGTAAAGCAGAACCAGGACATTCACCCACAGATCTCAATATCTTAAAACAAAAATTCTGATTCTGATCATCTCACTAACAACAACAACAACCAACATTCTCCAGTACCAGTCATATTGTGAACTAATACAAAACCCTACAACAAAGTCAATGAGTATCTATAGAGCAAATCTACCATACCATAGCATATCAGCACCAACTTCCAAAACTCACATAAGGAGGCCACCAAAAAAAATGTCACTGTAAATACTACAGTGGGCACTGGAACATCCATGCACCTATTTGAAATGCTGAACATGTCAAATTACAACAGCACAGTATAGATCTTTATGTACAAACTCTATGTTAACAGAACACCTGGGCACAGTCACACACGCAGAACACAGACCTTCACCAAGTACAGAATAAGTAACCACAATCTAAAGTAAAAATAAAAATATGTAGACAAAATTTAAACTGAAACCCCAAGAAGCTAGACTCCTCAAGCAGTGCAATATCAGATAAATAGGCAGTTCCCCCATACAGTATAAAATATAAAGATAGCACAAAGCCCAATCACTAAAATGAAATAAAATTATTTTTTCTACCTTTGTTGTCTGACCATTTTATTCTCTGGTCATGCTGGTCCCAATCTGAGGCTTCTGCTTTCATGTCTTCTCTTAGCTCTCTTTCTGTGGTCTACTGTATGATCCATCTGCCATTTCTTATCTCTTCTTTTGTTTTCTTCACTTCTTTCCATCAGCCCATTTCCAGTCCCAGTAACCCTTCCCAGTATCAGCCCCTTTCCAGTCCTCCCTCCTGGTACCTTCCAATGTTAACTTGCATTCCCATGACTGCCACTGGTGTCCATTCCCTTCCAGTCCCCCTCCTTCCCCACTGTCCAGCTCCTTCTAGTCCAAATACCATGGCAGCCCCTCTCAGCATTCACTCCCTTCCATTTCCATTCTCCCATCGCCTCGCATCAACCCATTTGTAGCTGGAAGCGATCAGGCTGATTTGTCCGATGCCGGCGGTACTCCGGCTGTTTTAATTTTAGATTTTGCCACCTCTGCTCTGCCTCTGCCTTCCCACGCGGAAAATCAGAGGCAGGCCAGAGGCTGTAAAATCTAAAATTAAAAACAGATCTGGAGTGCTGCCCCCCCCCCCCCCCATCGGAGTGCCACCTAAGGAGATCATCTCAGACAGCCTAATGGATGAACTGCCTCTGATGGGCTCTTTATGTGAGTTTTGGAAGTTGGTGCTGATATGGTATGGTAGATGTGCTCTTTGTTGTAGGGTTTTGTATTAGTTCGCAATATGCCTGGTACTGGAGAATGTTTGTTGTTAGTGAGATGATCAGAATCAGAGTTTTCTTTTTAAGATATTGAGTTCTGTGGGTGAATGTCCTGGTTCTGCTCTGCACCCACTGTGGATGCAAAATATATGTTGAAAAAGAAAAAGCAAGAACCATAATACAGTTTATAACAACAAAATAAAAATAAGTTATAATTTGGTTTTATAAACTTTGCTGTTGGTTCTCGCTCTCTTTTGGTTCCTTGGTGTACAAACATCTTGCATTTCCTCCATATAATCTAATCGGCTTTTTGGTTAGGTTCAGTCCCTGATTGGAGCTCTGAAAAAGCCCCACCCACCTCTACGGGGGGGGGGGGGGGATCTCTTCCTTCGCCTCAGGCAGCAGATTGCCTTGAGCCACCTCTGACCACAGGGTACTACAGTATAATCTCAGGGAGGTGTTGGATTTGGGATTCTAGGACTCAGGGTACATGCTGCAGCTTGCCACTTCCAGTTCTTGGTTTTATAGCAAAAGATTCAACCTGTTGCATCAGATTCGATTTGGGAGACGTCTCAGTGTGTGACCCGTGTGGGTGAATTTTCTCATGCATGTTGAGAACTACCATATGAGCAGCATAGCGATAACATTCCTAGAATTGTTTTAGTTGAGTTCCCAAATGGGTTGTGCTAAGGGGAGGATCTAGGGAGCTCCTTGGGTTACTTAAGGCTCATGTTTTGGAAGGCAAGTCTCTCTTTACTCCTTTTTCTGCCTCCCAAAAATCAGGCTGAGCTGACAGGTGGAGAGTCTCAGGCCCAGTAAAGAGTGGGAGCCTATGACCACCTCAATCAAGATGCAAAGTAAAAATGGGGATTACCCTGAAAAGTTGCCAGGGGTCGAGAGAAATCTCTGTATGAAGGTAGGTCTGGTCGTGATAGCCTGGACAACAGGATCCTGAGTAAATGTAGAGGACAATGGAGACTTTTCCCCAGGAATTATTTCTTTTGCTTAATATCTAGTGAGGAGCCCAGTGGCACTTGACTGGAGCCAGGCTGAAGTGTGGAAGCCATTTTAAGCTGAGGTCTCGGAAAAGAGGTACTTTTTAAGTGTGAGAGACAGAGAGAGTAGATGTGCTGGACACCATGGAAAGAGATTCCTAAGAGGAAAGAGAGCTTTTAATCAAACATCTTGAAAGAACTGTGACTACTGTTGAAATTTACTTTGAAGAAGGGACTATACCCTATGAGTGTCATTTTGGAAGCTGTATTCATGATGTGGATGTCTGAGAACAGTCATTTGATGCTCACATCACAATGCCCCTTGAGCCATTTTAGAAATCTCGAAGATACACATGTCAGCGCGATGACATCCAAGTCGGCTGTGGGTGTGCCTGGGGGCGTGGCAGAGTCAATTCAGTAAGGAAACACATGCACACATGATTTCAGACCAGTGCTGCAAGTCTGAAGATCACCACTTGGGATGTTCATGGCTATATCTGCTCCTGGACATGAACGGGGTTAAAGATGCTCATTTCAGCAATGTAACAGTACAACATTCACCCCTCCGATACTTTTCACTCCTTTAGAAATGCCGCCAGTTCATTTCTCCAGGCTCCCTCACTGCAACACATCCCTGATTGCAAAATGGCAGGAGTCTGTAAAAATGTTTGTTCTACGTACTGGTGGGTATCTTTGAAGGAATGAAAAGTATCGGAGGAGTCCCTCTTCGTTGTACTGTGGCTTGCAAAATACCAGGCTGGGTCGTGTGAGGCGGAAAGATCCACAGTTGCATTCTGTGATGGGGCGACATGCATGTCTATGTTCCCTATTCTGTGGAGGGGCATATACGATATGTTCAGGTTTATACAATATGGAAACTTCCTGTGCGTCACTAAATCATAACTGTATGCTTCTCCATTTTTGCTATTATGCAGCGGACACTTGTATCTTTCAGAGTAGAGAAAGGCCAATTTTACAGGGTATTTACACATGCTACCTTCTTGGCTGCCCCCCCCCCCCCCCACACACACACACTCTCTGTAAAGAGGAAGTTTTGACTTGAATGTCCTTTCTAAAATGTGCCTTCATCTGTTTACCAGTTGTTGCTCCAAGTTTTTCAGTTGTTTAGTTGCATACTAGTGTTTGTGGAGTTATTTTCATGAACACCCTATCAACGAGTGGACAGCTCTGGAAGCATGGACAGAGAGGGTCATTTTATAAAGACTTGCCCATTTTACACCTATTTTATAACATCAAGTGTGCACATTCGTGACTTTATAAAATACCAGTGCAGCGGCAGAAAATGCGCCTTAAGTTAAGGTGTGATGACTGACATCAGCCCTACAGTTGTTATAAATTACTCCACCTACTTTTGGCAAGTACCTGCATACATTTATAGTATTATATAGTCAACATGCGTACTTGAACACCCACCCAAAGTCCCCCTACATGTATACTCACAGGGAAAATGCGCACAATGGAAATAAGCTGCATACTTTCATGCATTAATGACTACATTATCAATATCTAGGAACATTGTTGGCACCTAAAATAGGAGACTCTTTATAAAATTACCCCCAGAGTCAGTAGTTGTGTAGGGTCATGGATAGCAGTCTACCATATGCCCTTGGGATCTATTAAAAACAGAAAACTTGTTTGTCAGCCAAATGAATTTGTCTTTACAAACAGGGAGTTCACTAGGGACACCAGCTATAAAAATGGAGTCTGAACAGGGACTATTGTGAAGAATTCTGAGCCATGGTTGTCTGCCTGTCTGGACACTGCCTGCAAGCATATGCAAGGATAGCTGTAGCTCTAATAAAGACCTGCTAGGACGAAGATGAAAGAGTTCCCAGTGTTATCAGCCCTTTAACTTGTCTCTCAAAGTTTCTAAAAGAAAAGACAAAACATTCTCAGGGATACTAAACCTTCATATCTAATAACAGAAAAAGCAATTTGCAACCTTTGGAATTATCTATATAGAACACTGAAAGTGTTATCCACTGCAATATAAAATAGTTTACATATTATATAATCTACAACATGCATTACATTAAAAATGTTTCAACTCTGTCTGCTTTCATCACACTGAAAAGCTAAGATGTGAGACACGCAGGGAATGATTTTGGATGTTATCTGTGAAGTAAAAATATCAAGACATGGTATTTTACACCTTCTGACCCTTTTGTGTAAGATTCATTTTCAGTGACCACGGATGTATGATCTTGTATTCCTCTGCCAGACTGTTTTCTGTGGTACAGATCCTGCAATTTTATTTTAACAGTGTACTGGGACGTTAGCACGCACGAGGGCCTATTTGCAAAAGTGCATTAAGGATTTGGACTTATCACATGAACACTGTTAGGTAATCGCAAACCTCTGCATTAACTGTTGGGATGCTTCCAGTATACTTTCCTACAGTTAATGCACTTTCTTTACCATGTATTAACTGCATCACAGACATGCATGGTCTATATAGGAGATATTAACTGCACCATGTTATTTGTAGAATTAATAATTAACGTGCTGTAACTAGCCTTCACCCATATTCTACCCCTTTCTCCTCCCCAATCCTTGTCAGCAGCTAAGACAAAAATTAGCATATGCTAACTGCTAAAGCATCACCTTAACTGCTGCAATAATGGATACATACCACTTAGTAAATAGGCCCCATACTATACTGTGAAATACCTTCATCTGTCTTTAACTTATCAGAAGGTGTCTGCTGTTTACACTGATGCATGAATAATGTACAGTACTTCCTTTTCTCTTATCCTCAGTCTCTCTTGCTCTCATCTAAATATAAAGATCATGGTTAGCTAAGCTCATACACCCGTCTGAAATATGCACTTTTATGTTTTATACTCTATGGATAGAAATTTCATGTAAAAAGGAGAAGGCGATGGCAGTGGGGGTGTAGTACCGACCACCTGGGCAGAATGAACAGATGGATGATGAAATGCTAAAAGAAATCAAAGAAACTGACAAAAGTTACAACACAGTAATAATGGATGATTTTAATTACCCTGGTATCGACTGGGTCAGTGCCACAGCAGGACATGTAAGGGAGATAAAGCTTCTAGATGAAAGAAATGACTGCTTCTTGGAGCAGCTGGTTCATGAACCGACAAGAGGGCAGGGCCGGCCCGTCCACTGGGCAAGAATGTTGTTTGCACAGGGCCTCATGTTTCAGGGGGCCCCGCACTAACAACATCCCGCATTGAAAAGTGGCAGGCAGGACAGCTTTAGAGGGAACCGGAGAGGCCCCGGCTCATTTCTAACAGCTGCCGAAGTGAAGCGTGTCTTTTTCCTTCACTGCGGCAGCTACACTGAAGTTTAGAATGCTGCTGCACTGAGCACCAGGAACAGGAAGTCCCATTTGACCTCAGCGCGGCAGCGTTCTAAACTTCAGTACAGCTGCTGTAGTGAAGGAAAAAAAGACGTGCCTCACTTCGGTGGTTGTTAGAGGTGAGCCGGGGCCTCTCCGGCTCTCTCTAAAGCATTTTAGATAGCCGTGGGGCTCTTCGGGAGGGGAGGGGGGCTTGAACTGGAAATGGGTTGTGGGGGGGTTAGCTAGGACTGGAAATGGGCTGAGTGGAGGGGGGGCTTGAACTGGAAATGGACTGAGTGGGGGGAGCTTGGACTGGAAATTGTAGGGGGGGAGCTAGGACTGGAAATGGGCTGAGTGGATGGGGGCTTGGCCTGGAAATAGCTGATGGGGAGGAGAGCTTGGACTTGAAATGGGCTGAGTGGGGGGGGGCTTGGACTGTAAATGGGGGGGAGCTAGAAATGGAAATGGACTGAGTGGGGGGGGGTCTTGGACTGGAAATAGCTGATGGGGAGGGGGCCTGGACTGGAAATGGGCTGAGTGGGGGGAGCTAGGACTCAAAATGGGCAGATGGGGGGGTCTAGGATTGGAAATGGACTGTTTGGGGAGGCTTGGATTGGAAATGGACTGATGGAGGGTCTAGGACTGGAAATGGACTCATAGGAGGGCTTGGATTGGAAATGGGCCGAGTGGGGGGAGCTAGGACTGGAAATAGCTGATGGGGAGGGGACTTGGACTGGAAAAGGCTGAGTGTGGGGACTTGGACTGGAAATGGGCTGAGTGGGGGGGGAGCTAGGACTGGAATTAGCTGTTGGGGAGGGGGGCTTGGACTGGAAATTGGGGGGAGCTAGGACTGGAAATGGGCTGATGGAGGGGCTAGGATAGGACTGGAAATGGATGGAGGAACTAGGACTGGAAATGGACTCATTGGGACGGCTTGGATTTGAAATGGGCTGAGTGTGTGGGAGCTAGGACTGGAAATGGGCTGATGGAGGGGCTAGGATAAGACTGGAAATGGGCTGATGGGGGGTTTGGACTGGAAATGGGCTGATGTAGGGACTAGAAGGGAGCAGATGCTGGGTGGGGCTGGAACTCGAAGGGAGCTGATGTTGGGGAGGACTGGAATGGGATGGGGCTGGGAGAGTGAAATGGAGAGGGGAAAAATATTTTGTGTGGAAGGGAAGACAAATTTACGATTGGCCGGGTATTGGGAGGGTAAGTGGGGATTGAGGTTGGAGGGGTAACATTTGAGTGGATGAAAAGGAATAAAGAAAGAAATGGAGGAAAGAGCAAAAGAAGAAAGATCAGTATGTTGAGGCAGATGTAGAGAGAGAATGAAAAAAAAAACCTAGAAGAAGACAAATGAACAGCAGACTTTGGAGAGTTAGCAGAAGACACGAAGAAACCAGAAGAAAGTGACTGGAGCAATTGCAACTGAAAAATAAAATGCACAAACAACAAAAGGTAGAAAAATATTTTTTTTTATTTTGAATTTATTAACTGGAATATGTCAGCTTTGGGAAATGTGCATCTTTAACATCTGCATTTTGTTTAGTACAAGTGGAAATTAATTTATAGTTTTATTTCTGCAGTGTTGTTGTACATTCCAAGTTTGGCTTTTGGGGTTCCCAGTTTAATTATTGTCTTCCTATTTCTAAATTATGATCCCTTGTTCTTTGTTTGGTGATGGTTTATGTTCCAGTGTTGTAACCGAGCTGGCAAAACTAAAGAGTCATGGGATAGGAGGCAATGTACTATTGTGGATCAGGAACTGGTTAAAAGATAGAAAGTAGAGGGTAGGGCTAAATGGCCAATTTTCCCAATGGAGAAAGGTGAATAGTGGTGTACCCCAGGGATCTGTGCTGTGTCCGCTGCTTTTTGACATATTCATAAATGACCTGGAAAGTGGAATAACGAGTGAGGTTATCAAATTTGCAGATGACACAAAACTATTTAAAGTTGTTAAAACCCAAGAGGATTGTGAAAAATTGCAAGAGGAACTTGATAAATTGGAAGATTGGTCATCAAAATGGCAGATGAAATTTAATGTGGACAAGTACAAGGTTATGCACCTAGGGAAGAACAACCCAAACTATGTTTACACGATGCAAGGTTCCACATTAGGAACCACCACCCAGGAAAAAGATTTAGGCGTCATTGTGGATACCATGTTAAAACCCTCGGCCCAGTGTGCAGCGGCGGCCAAGAGAGCAAATAGAATGCTAGGTATGATAAGGAAAGGAATGGAAAATAAAAGAAAGGATATTATAATGCCTCTATATCGTTCCATGGTGAGACCGCACCTTGAATATTGTGTGCAATTCTGGTCGCCGTATCTTAAAAAGGATATAGTGATTTTAGAAAAGGTACAGAGAAGAGCCACCAAAATGGTAAAGGGGATGGAAGGATACTCCTATGAAGAAAGGCTAAAAAGGTTAGGGCTCTTTAACCTGGAAAAGAGACGGCTGAGGGGAGATATGATAGAAGTCTATAAATTAATGAACGGAGTGGAACGGGTAAACGTAGATCGATTGTTTACCTTATCAGAATATAGAAAGACTAGGGGACATGCAATGAAGCTACAGGGTAAACTATTTAAGACTAATAAAAGAAAATATTTTTTCACTCAACGTGTAATCAAACTCTGGAATTTGTTACCGGAGGATGTAGTAAAGGCTGTTAGTGTAGCTGGGTTTAAAAAAGGTTTGGACAAGTTCCTGGAGGAAAGGTCCATAAACCATTATTAAGAAGTGACCGAAGATATCAATGCTTGACCCAGTACAAGCATTGTGGAACTTGTGTCTCTTGGGGAAACTGCTAGGTACATATGACCTAGATTGGCCACTGTTGGAAAAAGAATACTGGGCTTGATGGACCTTGGTCTGACCCAGTATGGCATATCTTATGAGGTATTATATTTATGTAGTTTCTAATTGACAGTGCCACTTGTTCTCTTTCCCCAGTTGGAAATGTATTGGTATTCTTTGAGATGTATTGGTTTAATATTTGCAGTGTTGCCTTTTGATAGGTAGAGTTTGGTGCTTTATGAGTCCTGGTAGTACTGTTATGATATGGTTGGTTTGCTATGGGTTCTAAATGGGCAGTGTCTGTAGTAATTCCTGTGTCTGGAGGTTGGCACTGGAGTATAGTAATATAGAAATATGGTAGTCTTTCTTTATCCATACACTCATTAAGAGGCATGTTTACTAAAAGTTAGTGCATGTTAACATAATACAAATATTTATGCAAATGAGGCCCTGCACTGAGTCTCCACCCCCCCCCCCCCCTTGGGCAGCCCCTGCAAGAGGGGAAGCTATTTTCGACTAGTCCTTAGCAGAACACAAGATCTGGTGCAAGAGACAAGGGTGTTGGGGCACTTGGGAATAGTGATCATAGCATGGCCACATTTATTTATTTAGACAGTTTTGTATACCACCTTATCCTTCAATCAAAGTGGTCACAACACAATTGGGGGATACATTTAACACTAATACTTACAGGGGATGTGAGACACATACACTAATACTTACAGGGAACATGGGCAATGGAGGGTTAAGTGGCTTGCCCAAGACCACAAAGAGCACCTGTGGGACTAGAAACCCCAGTCCTTCTGGCCCGAGGTTGCTGTCCTCTAGTGGGATTTGAACCCCCAACCTTCCAGCCTGAAGTAACTTGCCCCAACCACTAGGCCACTCCTCCCTTAATTTAATAAATGGAGGGAGGTCAGCAAGGAAATCCACAGTACTACCATTTAAACTTCAAAAGGAAGGCTATGATAAAATGATGAAAATAGTTAAGAAAAACATTGCATTGGTTAAAGATTTACTTCAAGAGTGGGCATTGCTTAAAAATACTATCTTGGAAGCCCAGACCCAATGTATTCCCTGCTTTAAGAAAACTGGAAGGAAGGCCAAAAACTGCCAGCAGGGTTTAAAGGTGAAGTCAGAGTTGCTACTGTAGCCAAAAACATCATTTTTCAAAAAATAAAAAAAGGAGTCAAATGATGAAAACGGCATCATGGAACAATACAAAGGCATTATAATATCCTTTGTTTTATTCTCTATTCCTTTCCTTGTGATTCCTAGCAATCTATTTGCTTTCTTGGCTGCCACTGCACACTGCAACTTCAAAAAAATATAAGATTAGTAAGACAAGACCTTTCTTGGCGAAATCCATGCTGGCTTTCTCCCATCAAACCATGACTATCTACATGTTCAGTACTTTTGTTCTTTATACTGGCTTCTACCATTTTGTCCGCTCCTGATTTCAGACTCACCATTTTGTAGTTTCCCGGATAACCCCTTGAACCCTTTTAAAAAATTGACGTTACATTGGTCACTCGCCAATCTTCGGGTACTACAGATGATTTTGATGATAGTTCACAGATTACTAATAATAGGTCTGCAATCTCATATTTCAGTTCCTTCAACACACTTGGATGTATACCATCCGGCATGTGGAGGGGTGACCTGCATGGAGCGGCAGACTAGATGGACCATACTGGTCTTTATCTGCATTCAGATACTATGTTACTATGGTCCAGGTGATTTGCTACTTCAGTTTATCAAATAGTTGTAATACATCTTCACAGTTTATCGACCTGTCTTTCACATCTTCCGATGCATCACCTTTAAATAGGATTTCAAGCATGGGTAACTTCCCTGCATCTTCCTCAGTAAAGACCAAAGCAAAGAATTCATTCAGTCTCTCTACTATGGCCTTGTTCCCTCTTAGTGCCCCTTTTACCCCTCTATTATCTAATGGTACAAGTGACCTTCTCACAGGTTTTTTGCTACAAGGTTGAAAAAGGTTTTTACTTCAATGGCAAGCTTTTTTTAAAATGTTCTCTATGCCTACCTTATCAATGACTTGTATCTAACTTGCCAGTGCTTAGATTGTTTCCGGTTTTCGTCTTGGCTCCTTTTTCCATTTCCTGAAATATGTTTTTTTGGCTACAAAAGACTCTCTGACTCACCTTTAAACCATGCTGGCAGTTTTTTGGCCTTCCTTCCACTTTTCTTTAAATGTGGAATACATCTGGGCTTCTAAGATAGATTTTTTAAACAACGCCCATGCTTGATGTAAATCTTTAATCTTTACAGCTGCTCCTTTTAGTTTTTTCTTAACTATTTTCCTCATTTTATCATAGTCTTTCTTTTGAAAGTTATGAGGTAGTACTGTGGATTTCCTTACAGTCTTTCCTCCATTTAATAAATCAAATGCCATCATGCTATTATCACTATTACCAACTGGTCCCAAAACCCTTATCTCTTGCACCAGATCCTGTCTTCCACTAAGAACTAGGTCCTAAATATATTCCCCTCTTGTCGGTTCATGAACCTGCTGCTCCAAGAAGCAGTCATTTATTTCATCTAGAAACTTTAGCTCCCTAGTATGTCCTGCGATGACACTTGACACGGGGTAATTGAAACCACTCATTGTTATTACTGTGCTGTAATTTTTGTTAGCTTCTCTGATTTCTTTTAGCCTTTCATCATCCATTTGTTCATTCTGGCCAGATGGTCGGTAGTCCACCCCCACTGCCATTACCTTCCCCTTTTTACATGGAATTTCTATCCATAGAAATTCTATAGTGTATTTTGTTTCTTTCAAAACTTTAATCCTGTGTGACTCAATGCCCTCTCTAACATAGAGTGCGACCCCTCTGCCAATATGATCTACTCTATCATTGCGATATAGTTTGTAACCAGGTATCACAGTTGTCCTCCTTCCAGCAGGTCTCAGATATCAATCATATCTAACCTCTCATTTAGTACTATATATTCTAACTCTCCCATCTTATTTTTATGACTTCTAGTATTTGCATACAGGCATTTTAGAGACAGTATTTTAATCATATTATTGTGGTTATCAGTAGACAGGAGTAACGTGGCATCTTTCAGCTCTGTCTGGTCTGTACTTAAGGGCATCTGGGTTACTTTTATCTTTATTGGAACCTCTCTGTCGGGATGCCTTAACTTCCCTCTTTTGCTGATATCCTTTAAGGATACATCCTTCTGAATCATGCACTCTTGGGTGACTGTCAACTTTCCCCTATTATCTAGTTTAAAAGCTGTTATCTAGTTTAAAAGCTGTTTCATTAACCTTTTTAAAGGTTAATGCTAGCAACCATGTTCCATCCTGGTTAAGGTGGAGCCCATCCCTTTGGAAAAGCCTCTCCTTTCCCCAAAATGTTGCCTAGTTCCTAACAAATCCAAAACTCTCTTCCTTGTACCAATCATATCATCCACACATTGATACTCTGGAGCTCTGCTTATCTTTTAGGTCCTGCGCGTGGAACAAGAAGAGAATGCTACCCTGGAAGTTCTGGATTTTAACTTTCTACCTAAAAGCTTAAATTTGGCCTCCAGAACCTCCCTCCCACACTTTCCTATGCCATTGGTACTAACATATACCAAGATAGCAGACTCCTCCCCAGCGCTATCTAAAACCTTGTCTTGGTGGCACGTGAGGTCCACTACCTTTGCACCAGGCAGGCTTGCTACCATGTTCTTTATGTTCACCAGCCACCCAGCTATCTGCATGCCTAATGATTGAATCACTAACTATAACGGCTGTCCTAAACATTCCCTCATGGGCACACGGTCCTAGAGAAACCTTCTCAGTTTTACATCACCTGGAGGACAGGTCTTATCTACAGGCTCACTTCTTGCCACACCAGAGTGAAGCTCTCCTATCACGTGATCTCTCTCCTTCATGGCAACAAGGATGCTGCCAGACTGCAGATGGGACTTCAGTACTACGTCTTTCTAGGTCTCGTCTAGATACCTCTCTATCTTCCTTATGTCCTCCAGAGATTGGACTCATTCCGTGACAGCAAAGAGCTCCTTGCATCTAGTGCACACATAAGACTGCTCACCAACTGGGAGAAAATCATATGTGTGACACTCAATGCAAAAGACTGGATAGTCCCCATCTCGTTGCTGGACTGCTGTCTGCACCTTAGTTTTAAGGTTTTGTTTAGCTATTAAAGTTGTTTACTTACTTAGGTTTGCTGGGGATACTTGTACTAATACAACTATACCTAATAAGGCCAATTCAGTGATGTGTGTCCCTGGGCCGTCCAGACATCCGGACGGCCCGGGGATGCACCTGATTCAGCTCCTGTGGGGGCTAGATGGCTTTATGGGAGCAGAATCATGGAATAAGGCTGAGATGTCCAGGATGTGCTCCGATTCAAGCACCCCAGATGTCCCAACACTTACTTGACTAGCACAGCCAGGTTCCTGGCACCACAGCTCCATGCAGGAGCCGTGATCCCCAGTGGACCCCAAAAATATGCTTCTCCTGCAGTCCCCCCCCCCCCCCCATACCTCCTCAACTCACTTTGCAGGCCTGGGTCTTCAATCTTCCTCTGCCCAGGGGGACTTATTCTACCTCCAAAGTGGAATAAGTCCCCCGTGCAAATGGATGACCCCGGATGTACAAGGCCGACCTTGGAATTGGGGTCAGGTTCCCACCCACTACCCGCCCTTGATCTACCTCTGGCCTGCCACCTCCCACCCACAAACAGAACTCCCCACATATCTTGCCTGTATGTGCGGGGAGCTCTGTCAGTTGCATGAGCGCCCCAGTGTTTAGTGGGTCTGGGTATATTTAATTAATTTCAGGTCCTTAATTAATGTTTTTCTGATGAAGATAACCAGCTGAACCTGAAAGTGAATTTGACTACCTCCTTCCCTTTAATAGGTTTAAGAGCCTATAAAGCTAAGATTATGTCTGGGATGGGTGGGAGGAAAAGACGACTTGATAAAAGCTGGCTTGCTACATGGTGCTCAACCTGTGCTTCTAAGGTAATATCTTAACAATTTACTGGGTGATTCACACAGTTCTTGGTTTGATAGAGGGATCCTTTCAAATTGCCTCTTTAATCTGTCACTTGGCTTTAACACCTATTTAAGACAACTTCACAGATATTTTACCTCCTAACTGGAAGGCCTCTTTGCAAAGATCTCAAGAAACAAATGTATTTATTTCTACTCAAAGACTATTTACTCTATTTTACTTTCTATGCTAATCTATACTCTAATTTGTTTTAAATGAAAAGCTCTCTGGTGGTACTAAGACCTGACTAACTCAACAAAAACACTGAAATCTAAAATACACAAATTTATCAGCTTTAACCTTAAGAACCTTTTCCCAAATTTAGAGTATTACCCTGAAGATAAATACTTACAAGTGCAGATCTTTTTTCCAGCTGTAGCAGTCCCTTTTGGTAGTCCTTCATGACTACCAAATACTTTGAGGTATTGTTAGCCTTCCTCTTGAGAGCATCAGTCTAACACGTGAGTAGAAGCTCATGGGGATACTATCATATAGATGAGTGATGTATAAAATATAGGTCTTCCACCCCCTGATCCCTCAAAACTAAAGAGTGTCCCCAACCAAAAAATCCTCCATCCTGGTGCTTTAAATGAATATGAGACTTCACGTAGACCTACCTCTCACCTTATGAGTGTTACATAAAACTGTCTCACCCCCTACCCCAAATCCATGATCCTTTTATAAAACTCAAAGCCCGACCCACCACATTTGACCTAATATCTACTGTGCTATCCCTGATTGAAAAATGGCACACACTGGTCCTATTAGGGTGCCAAATAAGGAAACGCTCCCTTTTTTGAAGGCCTGACCATTAATGATTGTTCCATGAGCCTATTGCCAGGGTCCTGAGGACACCATTTTATTGAAATGATCAAGGTGAGGGGAGTGTCTATTCTGCAGTCTGGTTCCCTTCGGGGGTGAGAGGTGCCGGTTTGGAGTCTGGCGATTGGAGCAGGCAGCCCAGCTGACGTCACCTTTGGGGCCCGATATAAGATCCCTCTGCTGCATCTTCCTCGGGAGCGTCTATTCTGCAGTCTGGTTCCCTTCGGGGGTGAGAGGTGCCAGTTTGGAGTCTGGCGATTGGAGCGGACAGCCCAGCTGACGTCACCTTCGGGGCCCTAATATTAAGAACATCGCTATGGCGCCAGCCGTTGGCGCGTCTCCTAAGGGGCGTATTCAAAGGGGTATAGCCACACCCCTTGTGAGCCCCTTAGGAGCACATTAGGAGCTCAGCCGGTCCTGGAGTGCTAAAAATGCCGGGTGGAAAACGAAAGAAGAAACCTACGGTTGAGGCTTCTCAAGTTGGTGCTATTGAAAAACATTTGATTTCTACACCCCGAGCTGCTACTTCAGGTACTGTGTCTCTCGACCCTTCTATTGAGGGAGGGAGTTTAAGCTCTGTTGAGCGTATCCCTCCGCTCCCCCCTGGTTTTCTCAAGTTGTCCAGTGAACTCTCTCCTAGTGCTGTATCATCTCAGTGTGGTGTGGTTCCGAAGGCGGTTTCTTGGAGTCCTCCTTCTTCCCCCCCTCCCACTGAATCTCCAACTTCTGGAATTACCCTTTCAGATGTTTGGCAAGTGGTCACTCGTACAGAAAAGACTCTTGCTGCGACTGTTCCTATGTTGTGTCAGTTTACCAGGGATGCTATAGAACAATTTCAATCTCTAGATTCTCAAGTAGGAGCTTTGAGCTCCGCGGTGGCAAAATTGGAGTCTCAAGCGTTGTCTGTTTCTGATTTTTCAGCAGCTCACGCAAAGGACAGCCTTATTTTGCACCAGAAACTTGAGCATCTGGAGATTGTATCTCGCGCAAAAAATTTGAGGATATTAAATTTTCCTATCTGTTCATTGTTATCCCCCTTAATTTTATTTCGGAAATATTTGAAAGAAGCCCTTCTTCTTCCGCAGGCTGATATTTGCTCAATTATTAAGTGTTATTATTTAGCCGTAAAAAATTTGCCTTGCAGTTCTGCGGAACAGGAAGAGGCTCCCCCTCTTGTTTTGACGGCTTTTTTAGAAGAGTCCCATGATACTATCACCTCTCGGGCTACATTACTAGTGACCTTTTCCTCAGAGGAGGAGAAGGTCAATATTCTTAAAGCTTACTTTAGGAGGAAAGAGGTGAAGTTTTGTGGGGACAGGATACAAATATTTCCTGATGTTTCTTACTCTACGCAGTCACGTAGGAAAGCTTTTCATGTACTAAAGCCCAGAGTTCTTGCCTTAGTGGCTACTTTCTTTTTATAATACCCCTGTAAATGTTGTATTTCTTCAAATCATGATAAATTTATCTTCTTGTCTTCTTCCGAATTGGAAAAGTGGATTTTGGATAGGGAGAAGTCCAAGGGTAACTCGTGAGATTGGTGAGGGAGGTTTCTCTCCCGGCTGCACATGGCTGCAGATTCTTTTAGAATTCTGCTTAGCTTTGTTTATCTTCTGTAATATTTTTGGTTTTGGATAATTAGACAAGTCTCCCCAATGATGTGGGTTGCAATTCTGTATTAAGGACTTTCCTATATCTATTACCTATGTTACATTATGTTTTCTTCTGTTAAAAATTTTACTGTGTAATATTTAAAATTATTCATAAATAAATAATTTTAAAAAAAAGAAATGATCAAGGTGAGAGTTAGTCTAGATTGGGTACTCTGAATTTAAGAGATCAGAGTTTGAGAAAGCAATTTCTTGTACACCATCAGACCTTTAAGAGAGAGCAGGTTCAGTTTGCGGCCTGATATCTTTGCATTTAAACCTTCAATACCGATTGATTTGTTCTTTGAGCAGTCAATGGTTTAACAGTTTGCCAGCATTATAGCATTATAATTTGAAGACATCAATTTTCTTCCTGTATTTCTTCTTACCCATGGATAAGCACTATAGAAAATGTGTACCTTTTTGGGAATCTGACAGGAACTTGTGAACCGGATTGGCCACTGTTAGAAACAGGATACTGGGCTTGATGGATCTTGGTCTGACCCAGTATGGCATTTCTTATGTTCTTCACTGTCCAACTTTCACATCCATATGACTTTATTGAAAACACCACACCTCTGCACTTAAGAATCTTGTCCAGGTCCTTCATAGCCATTCTGCCAAGAGCAATGCATCATCAGATTTCATGACTGTGCTTTCATTATCGATTATGCATCCAAGCAGGTTGCTATTCATATTCCTTCTTCATCAAGGATGACATTATTGCTTTTGCTAGTTGTCAGGATCCTAGGCCTGTTTTAAGACGATATTCCTTAATCTTGATGTTTCAGATAGATTCACTTTCAGCCAGTAATATGGTATCACCAGCATAGCAAAGGTGGTGATGCGTCTTCCACCTGATGTTCTGCATATAAATTGAACAAACATTGGGAAAGTATACAACCTTACCATATATGTTTGTCAATTTTAAATCATTCTATTTCTCCTTGTTCTGATTGAATTATTTCTTCTTGATCACTGTAAATGTTGTGCATGAGAACTATCAGGTGCTCTGGTATACCCATGATTCTTTATGTGGCCTAGAGTATTTTTTATAATTTGTGCAACCAAAGGCCCTGCTGTAGTCAATGAAACACATATAGATATCCTTTTGGTATTCTTCTGTCTTTTCAAGGATCTCTCTCATATCCACAAAGATGTCTCCTGTTTCTCATTTATTTTCCAAACCCTGCTTGCATTTCGAGCACTTCTTGTTTAAGGTATGGTTGTTGTCTCCACCAAATGATCTTCAGTAGAATATTTCTGGTGTGTAGCATCATAGCGATTGTGCATTAATTTCCATAGTCAATTGGATCACCTTTCTTCAGTACTGAGATCAAAACAGATATTTTCCAATCAGTCGGCCATGGTGTTGTCTTCCAAATTTTCTAGCATAGCCTTGTAAGTACTGTAGCAGCTGCATCTGACTCTTGTAATACTTCAGTGGGAATACCATCAATGCCCAGTGTTTTGTTCTTTGATAATGCTTTAAACCCTGATTCAACTTCTTTCATCACCAATGGTTCCTGATCGTAAAGTACAGGTTGAAGAGGCTGTTGACACATTTGATCTTTGTGGTATAATGTCTATGAATTCTAAGCAAATTTCAGAGTATTTTCGGTCAACCATATTGGCTCTTTTTTATTTTTCACCTTTTGCAGAGATTTTCAGTTTCTTTAAGCATAACCATTTTATGTTATCCCATAGCTTTTCTGGTACTCTGTCATATGTATCCAAAGCAGTGAATCAATTTTGCAGGCAGTGTAAATTCTGGTGGTATATTTTTAAGCTCATACTTTTCTACATTCATGAGTGGCTTGCTCTTCAGCTTTGAGTTTGCATATTAGTAACTAGTGATCTGTACCACAGTCATCTCCAGGTTTTGTCTTTATTGATATTATAGAGCTTTCCATCATTGACTTCCACAGATGCAGTCAATTTGATTTTTGTACAATCCATTGGATGAAGTCCATGTGCACAGTCAGTACAAGTGTTTCTGAAATAAGGCATTTGAGATGAATAGATTGTTGGTCTTACAGAATTTTATCAGGCATTCTCCAGTTTTCATTTTTGTTGCCAATCCCACATTTTCCATTCATTTTGCTTTCTTCTTTTTTCCCAACTATTGCTTTCCAGTCATCCATATCTCTTTTTGCATGTTCTGTTGATTTCAGCTTCTACTTGTCCATAGAAGTAATCAACCATGTCCTCTTCTGCTTCTGTTGTTGGTGCTTATTCCTGAATAATAGTTATGTTGATGGGCATTCCATGTAGATGAATAGAAATTAAGCCTTCATTGACTGCACTGTATTTCATTATACTTTTTGTAAGCTTAAATGCTTGGTTTGCAGCTTGTCGTGCTGTGAGGGCTTGCGTGCATCAGTGATGCTGAGAGCTAAACTATCGGTAGTTTAACTACTGGCAGGGTCTCCCAAGATGGACAGGTCTCAGCTGAGGTGCCAGACCAAGACAAACCACCCATCTGGGCAGCAGCAGAATGGGACAGTGTCGACGGCGGAGGATCACATATTTGTGACAACGGCAACAACACCAAACTTAAACTGCACGGAAGAAAGGCCCGGCAATCTACTTCTGTATCTTGCCATGAAAACCCAATGGATAGTTACAACAAAACAAATTGTGCTATGGTGCTGGAAGATGAGACCCCCAGGTCAGAAGGCACTCAACTAGCTACTGGGGAAGAGCTGAAGACTTTTCAGAGTAAAGCCAGCATTTATGATGTGGTTGGATCAAAGCCCTCGGGAAGTCTGACTGCTGATGTAGCTGCGCATGAAATGAGAGTCAGAAGCTTGTGTTGGAAGAAAGCGAGAAGTCTCTACAAAAGGTGAAAAAGCAAAAACGGCCAAAATGGATGACTGAAGAAACTCTGAAAATTACCCAGAAACGCAGAGAAGCTAAAGCCAGAGGAGAAAGAAAGACAATCGCAGAACTCAACAGAGATTTCCAACGTGCAGCAAGACAGGACAAGGAAAAGTACTACAATGACACTTGCAAGGAAATAGAAGCAGAAACTATTAGAGGAAGAACAAGATCGGCTTTCCTAAAGCTACGAGAGTTAAAGAAAAAGTTCCAGCCTCGAATTGGAATGTTACAAGATGCTCAAGGTTCTATGTTGAATGATGCTGAGAAGATCAAGAAAAGGTGGAAGGAATATACAGAGTTTTTATATGATAAAGATCAAGTGGTCCAACAGACGTTTCAACCTGTACCTTATGATCGGGAACCATTGGTGATGAAAGAAGAAGTTGAAGCAGCATTGAAAGCCTTATCAAAGAACAAAGCACCAGGCATTGATAGCATTCCCATAAAGGTATTGCAGCAATCTGATGCAGCTGTTACCGTACTCACAAGGCTCTGCCAAGAAATATGGAAGACAACATCATGGCCAACTGACTGGAAAAGATCTGTGTTTATACCAATACTAAAGAAAGGTGATCCAACTGACTGTGAAAATTATCGCACAATCGCTCTGATCCCACATGCCAGAAAGATTCTACTGAAGATAATTCAAAAGAGACTACAACCATACCTGGAACAAGAACTACCTGAAGTGCAAGCAGGGTTCAGGAAAGGGCGAGGAACGAGAGACATCATTGCGGATGTGAGATGGATCCTTGAAAAGACTAAAGAATACCAAAAGGATATCTATTTGTGCTTTATCGACTATAGCAAGGCTTTTGACTGTGTAAACCATGAGAAACTCTGGGGCACATTAAGAAGCATGGGTATACCAGAACACCTGATCGTTCTCTTGCGCAATCTGTACATTGATCAAGAAGCAACAGTTCGAACGGAACAAGGAGAAACAGAATGGTTTAAAATAAGCAAAGGTGTAAGACAAGGCTGCATACTTTCCCCGTACCTGTTTAATTTATATGCAGAACAAATCATCAGAGAAGCAGGCTTGTATGAAGACAACAGAGGTGTGAAGATTGGTGGAAGACTCATCAACAACCTTCGCTATGCTGATGATACCACATTACTGGCTGAAAGTGAAGATGATCTGAAACATTTGCTTCTCACAATCAAAGAACATAGTCTCAAAATGGGCCTGCACCTTAATGTAAAGAAGACAAAGATCATGACAACTGGCATAATCAACAGGTTCATCGTTGAAGGAGAAGAAATTGAAATTGTGAACAACTTTAACCTACTTGGATCAACTATCAATAAAGAAGCAACAAGCAGTCAAGAAATCAGACGACGCATTGCTCTTGGCAGAATGGCTATGAAAGACCTAGATAAGATTCTCAAGAGCAGAGATGTCTCTCTCCATACAAAGATTCGACTTGTTCAAGCCATGGTATTTTCAATAACATCATATGGATGTGAAAGCTGGACAGTGAAAAAGATAGGAAGAAAATTGATGCCTTTGAATTATGGTGCTGGCGGCGAATACTGTGTATACCATGGACTGCCCGAAGAACAAACCAGTCGGTACTAGAGGAGATCAAACCTAAGCTTTCTTTAGAAGCTCAGATGACAAGACTTCGACTTTCATACTTTGGACACATCATGCGAAGAGAGAGATCATTAGAGAAAGACATTATGCTTGGTAAGATAGAAGGTCACCTGTGTCTTTTGGGGAAACTGCTAGGTACGTATGACCTAGATTGGCCACTGTTGGAAACAGGATACTGGGCTTGATGGACCTCGGTCTGACCCAGTATGGCATTTCTTATGTTCTTATGTTCTTATGTCAACGCAAAAGAGGAAGGCCAGCAATGAGATGGATCGATACAATAACAGCAGCTACGGGTACCAGTCTGCCAACAATGAGCCGCCTGACTGAAGACCGAACACAATTTAGGATAGCTATCCAGAGGGTCGCCATGAGTCGACTCAGACTCGACGGCACTTAACAACAACAAGCTTAAATGCATACCATTTCTTCTTTTTCTTTCATTTCTAGCATAGAATACCATGTGAGTGTTAGATTCAATATGCCTAATGCCATTTCATTTCAGTTTGCTGACTTCCAACAGAACAAGTTGAACACATTCCAGCTTTCCTTGGTTCATACCTCATACATTCCATTTCCCATTATATAAGACATCTTTGCAGCTTCTGGCTCTTATTTCAAGTTCAGCTACATAAGCAGTCAGATGTCTTGAGGGCTTTGTTCCAAGCACATCAGACATGCAGCATTTACTTTGAAGAGTCTTCAACTCTTCCTCAGTAGCTTGTTGAGTGCCTTCCAACCTGAACAGCTTATTTGCCTGCATTATCACAATTTGTTTTCTTGTGATTATCCATTGGGGTTTTCATGATGAGATTCAGAAGTATATTGTCAGGTCTTTCTTCTGCATAAGTACAGTAGCTATACCACCTCCCTCTTAAAGGCCAGTTCTATTTGTGGGTAAAGGGGAAAAGCCACCACAAAGTCTCCCATGGAAAATCCCTTCCCCAGTGGGGGCCATAGATAGCAATGTATCCATAATAACATTGGAAACAGACACACTATAAACCCACATTTCAATGGTAAGTGGGAAGAGGTGTGTAGAACAAAATCCATGCAAAATAGAGGTAAGCCAGTCAACAAATGCTGGAAAGCAATGAGCACAAATGCTCAAAGCCTAGCCAACAAAGTTCCTGACCTGGAAACCCTAATGGTGGAAACTAACTTGGATACTGTGGCCATTAAAGAAACATGGTTTAATGAATCACATGAATGGGATATAACCATAGCTGGCTATAATCTATTTAGTCAGAAAAGGAGGAGGAGTAGCCATATATGTCAAAAGCAATATTAAAGCTGCCAAAATGTAGGGAATGTGGGGAAAAGAAGCAGCACTGTGGATTATGCTGGAAAGAGGAGATGGCTCTATCATCTATACTGCTGTAGTCTACAGGTCTCCAACTCATACTGAAGAAATTGATAAAGACTTATTGATATTACAAAGATAGCCATGAAGGGACCATAGTGGGTGACCTTAATCTACCTGATGCGGATTGGAGAATTCCTTCTGCAAATCTGGAAAAAAGTAAAAAAAAGCATGGATGCCTTCCAAGAGGCATTGCTTAGGCAAATGGTGACAGAAATGACCATGGAAAGTTTGCTGATGAATTTAGTATTCACCAATGGAGATAGCGTGTCGAATATCCGCATGGGTGCCCATGCGAGCAGCAGTGATCAGCACATGATATAGTTTGAGATAAAAGCCAAGGCAGAGTCCAGTCACAGCAAGCTCAAAGTCCTAGACTTCAAAACGCTAACTTCAGTAAAATGTCCAAGTGCCTGAGGGAGGAGTTGGCAGGGTGGAACTGCAGTGGGCTAAACTAAAGTTGGCAATAAAAGGAGCAACAGAAACATTTATTTTATTTATTTATCTATTTCTTCTATACCGCCCCTTCCAGAGATCAGGGGCGGTTTACATGGAACAAGTGAACAAATTTGTATACTAATGTATACATTACATGGAACAGAGATTTTTTTAACTTTATACAGATAATAGTTATTATATTACACGGAACAGAGATTTATAACATTGTAACTTTATACAAATAACTGTGCATTAATTGTCGAAACTATTTACATTTTATATACATTAATAAGTTTCTGTATCGTAGTGTTGATCAGAATTTTTCTACCTTTTTACAGGTAGTCAGAGTTTTCTACCTTTCATATGTGTGTGTGTGGAGGAATTTATTTAAACATACGTAAGGAATTTATTTAAACATACGTAAGGAAAGTAAATAAAAACAAGAGGAAAAGGAAACCTATTTGGTTCTCCAAAGAGGTGGCTGCACAAATAAAGGCAAAAAACACAGCTTTCACAAAATTTAGAAGTTCACAGAGGAACACAGAAAAGAATACAGGATCAAACTAAAAGAGACAAAAAGAGAAATAAGGATAGCAAAATCTAAGGCAGAAGAAAAGATGGTTAAAGATCTAAAGCGTGATGACAAAACGTTTTTCAGCTATATTCAGGAGAACAGAAAGATCAGAGATGGAAATTGCAAGACTCAAAAATGCAAAGAACAGATTTGTGGAAAGTGACATTAAAAAGCAAAAATGCTAAACAAATACTTCTGTTCTATTTTTAATAAAGAAAATCCTATCTTTATCTTTATTTGTTTCTTTATATACTGCCCACACCAAAGGCACCAGAGTGGTTTACAATAAGTAAAAACTGATCCAGATAGGCTACTGGAAAATAAAGAGAAAAGAAACAGAACTCCATTAATACGATAGGAAAGGGACAGAATCAAAGATAAAGACATGGCAAAGAATAGGCAGGAGAGGAGCAGACAAACCGAGGCAGACAAACCAAGACAGAGGGCTTAAGGGGGGGGGGTCGTGGGGGGGAGGGGGAATTGGGAGGTTGAAGGCGGTACAGAAAAGGTGGGTTTTTAAGCTGACCTTAAATTTGGTAAAGGATGGTTCAAGGCGGAGGACAGGGGGGAGTGAATTCCAGAGCCTGGGTCCAAGGAAGAAAAAGGCAGCGGAACTGGTTGATTCTAGGTGGGGGAGGGGAGGAACATGCAGTTGGCGTGGAGGAGCGGAGGGACCATTGGGGGGCATGGAGGCGGACTAAGTCAGAGAGGTAGTGAGGGACACCAGTGTGCAGGAACTTATGGACAAAAGTGAGTACTTTGAACTGGATCCAGAAGGGTATGGGAAGCCAAGCCGATGAGGAGGGGGGATGATGTTGTCGAAGCAGGAAGCGTGCGTGATGAGCCAAGCAGCAGTGTTTTGGATGAGCTGTAACCTACGCAACTGATATTGGGGGAGTCCGGCAAAGCAGACATTACAGTAGTCTAGGCAGGAAAGAGCGAGGGAGAGGAGCAGAGTAGTCAGGGAAGAAACAGGGAGAAAAGGACAGACAGCACATAGTTGTCTGAGGGAGAAAAAGGAGCGTTGAACTACTGAGGAAATATGTTCATGAAAAGACAGAGCAGAGTCCAAGATGATGCCAAGATAACGCAGAGAGGGGACAACAGGAATGGGAGAGGAGGAGAGTAAAGGGGAAACAGAGGGGATGGAACCACCAAGAGTGAACCAGATGGCCATGGTATTGGAGAGATTGATATGAAGGAGATTAGTAGACATCCAGGAATCAATGGAGGAAAGACAGGAATTAAGTGGAGAAAGATCTGGTGATGTAAGGTCAGTGTGGTGGAGGAGGAGAATATCATCTGCATAATAGTATGCAGAAATGCCAAATTGCTGCACCAGGAGAGTGAGGGGGGCTAGAAAAACATTGAACAGGAGAGGGGCCAGGATAGAACCCTGGGGGACACCACAGGTGAGCGGATGAGCAGATGAGGATGAGGAACCAGAGAGAACAGAGAAGGATCTGTTGGTCAGAAAGAAACGGAACCAGAGGAGAACAGAACCCGAGATCCCAGCATCATGAAGATGAGAGAGTAAGGTGTAGTAGTCAACAAGATCAAAGGCAGAGGACAGATCAAGAGAATCTGCAACAGAAATGGAACTGTGGTTGTGTGCAGTGTGGAGTTCATTCAGGACAGAGAGGAGGATAATTCTGTGCTATGACCAGGACGGAAACCCGATTGACGAGGATGAAGGGAAAGGGTGGCATCAAGGTGAGAAGAGAGTTGAGAAAAGACCAGTTTTGCCAGGAGCTTGGAGAGAAATGAGAGGTTAGATATGGGACTCCAGTTTGCAAGGACAGAGGGATCCAGGGTGGACTTTTTAAGAATGGGTCTAATTAAGGTGTGTTTCCAAAGGGATGGGAATGAACCAGAGAGAAGACTGGAGTTGAACATAGAGAGAATGAGGGGGACAAGGACTAGAGAGGAGTTGGTGAGCCAGGCAGAAGGAATAGGGTCGGAAGGACAAGTTGTCTTATGGGTGGAGGCTAAAGTCTTAGTTAACTCCGGGAGAGTGATAGGATGGAAGGATGACCAGAGATGGGTGAAGATGGGGCCTGTACGGTCAGAGGAGGGGGAAGTGGGCAAGGGAATAAGAGGGGGAGGAGAGAGCGGAGAGGGGCAGGAGGGAAAGGATGAACATATGGTAAGGACTTTATCAGTGATGTGCATGGCAAGAAGAGCTGGGTTGGGAGCAGGCTGAAGCGGAGCCATGGAGGCGAAGGATCAGGGGTGAGTGAGGGAGTGCAAAATAGAGTAAAGCTGGTGGGAGGAACTTGAAGCAGAAGATATGCGGTCAGAAAGTAGGCCAGTTTAATGGAATGCAGAAGGAAGCGATAGTGATGATGACAGTCATGATAGTGAGCCAGAGGACCACTTGAAATTGACAAACATACAAATGGGAATGGTGTAGATACCACAGCATTCACAGAAGATGTGCCTGAACAGCTTGCAAAACTGAAAGTGAACAAGGCCATGGGAACAGATGGGATATATCCCAGGATACTGAAAGAGCTCAGAGAGGTTCTGGCAGGGCCTTTAAAGGATGTTTTTAATAGATCTTTGGAAACGGGAGACATTCCACAGGACTGGAGAAGGGCTGATGTGGTACCTCTACACAAAAGTTGTAATAGGGAAGAAGTGGCAAACTACAGGCCACTAAGCCTTACCTTGATGGCGGGAAAAGTAATGGAGGTGCTCCTGAAAGAGAGAATAGTGGGCTTTCTTGAAACCAATAGGTTGCATGATCCGAGGCAACATGGTTTTACCAAAGGACGATCATGCCAAACAAATCAGATTGAGTTCTCTGACTGGGTGACCAGAGAACTAGATCAAGGGCATGCAATAGATGTGATCTACCCAGATTTCAGCAAAGCCTTTGATACTGTTCCTCATAGGAGGCTTATCAATAAACTGAACAGCCTGGGGATGGGTACTAAGGTGGTGAACTGGATCAGAAATTAGCTGACTGACAGATGACATAAGTTGATGGTAAACAGAGCTCACTCAGATGAAAGAAAGATGATTAGTTGTGTGCCCCAGGGATCGGTCCTGGGGCCGGTACTTTTCAATGTATTTGTGAGTGATATTGCTGAAGGACTGAATGGAAAAGTCTGTCTTTTTGCTGATCACACAAAAATTTTCAATAGAGTGGACTCCCCTGAGGGAGTGGATAACATGAGGAAAGATCTACAAAGGCTGGAAGAATGGTCTAATGCTTGGCAGTTAAAATTTGATGCAAACAAAATGCAGTGTCATGCACTTAGGATGCAAAAATCCAAGGAAATTGTATGTGATAGGGGGCAAGGTACTGGTGTGCATTGATCAGGAGAAGGACCTCAGAGTGATTGTTTCTGAGGATCTCAGGGTGGCAAAACAGTGTGACAAGGTGGTGGCCAAAGACAGAATGATGCTGAGTTGCTTACAGAGAGGAATTACCAGCAGAAAGGAGGAGGTACTTGAAGACCTAAATATGTACACTCTAGAGGAGAGGAAGGACAGGGGAGATATGATACAGACCTTTAAATACTTAAAGGGTATTAATGAACAAACAAACCTCTTCCATAGACGGGGAAGCTGTAAAACTAGAGGACATAATGTGAATCTTCAAGTGGGTAAACTGAAAGGCAACGTCAGAAAATACTTTTTCACTGAAAGGGTGGTGGATGCTTGGAATGCCCTCCAGATGGAAGTAGTGGGGACAAATATAGTGACAGAACTCAAAATGGCATGGGACAGACACAGTGGATCCCTTTATAGCAACAGGATAAAATCAAAATAACTTTCACTGTCTCAGATATCTCAACAAATAGAGGTGATCTGCACAGAGTGGTGGGTACACCCCTAAACAAAGGCATGGGGGGGAGGGGTTGACCTGCATGGAGTGGCAGGTGCATCTACTCTTGCTATCTTGCTGGGCAGACTAGATGGACCATAATGGTCTTCATCTGCCGTCATATACTATGTAGGTTAATATGTATGAGTTTGCAGATACAAATTGCCCACCATGATGCATCTGCAGAAAGTTAAAGATAAACTCCCCATGTGCACTCTAGGATGAACCTGCCCCTGACCTCATCACTGCCTCTTGTACACTCTGGCACCTGACAGTGCAGAGAAAATGATTCTCATAGTACCTTTGCATTCAGAATATCTCCAGACTTGAAAACAAAGCAAGTGAATCATACCGTGAAGGGTGATTTGTAATAAACCGACATACCTGCTCCATGGAAATACTTTTATAAATGACCGTCTGATTCCACTCTGGATTCAAGCTTTTCTGCACATATTTAGTCCTTCGCTTGTACTCGGCACTAAATCAAGTCAGGAAAGGAAAGATTAGAGTGATTGCTACTTTATGGTCCATTTGATAGAAAACGAAGAACAGTCATAAAACATGCTGCTGGCTGCTGGAAAGGGCAGAGGTGACTGTAGTTCTTTAATCATGGCTTGCTGGAGGTACTGGGGATACCTTCATTGTGCCGGGAAACTCAGCACAGTATTCTTTCATACTCTGGAAAATATATCTCAACATGTTTTGTTGAGCCATTTTCTCTTTTCTGTAGCATTTAGAAAATTGGGTGGGAGGGGGTTAGATTGCAGAAGTGACCTTGTACTGATAAAGCAGGCTATATTGCACTCTGTACCTCAGGTAAGTGATGGCTAACAGTCTTCATTGTATCAACATTCAACTACTACAGGACACTTTTCAGTATTTCTGACCTAGTTGTCTATTACTAAATTTCATATTGAATAAGGTCCTAAAAGCAGCAAATACATATGAAATTGTGAAACTAATTGGTGATATGCATATTAGTCCTTGGTTTCCATTTATACAGGGTAATTTTATAACAGGTCTCTTAGGTTAGGATGCCAAATAGGCACCTATTTTAAGGCTACCGAGGTGCCTTTGTGTCTTTCTAAAATAGCCTCACAAACCCTGCTGAAATTGTGGCTAAAATGAGGCCGTGTACATTTCGATCAGCTCAAAAACTGGTATAAATGCACACAGCAGATGCACACATGATAGCTAGACACATACTTCATAACTCCACCTGCACATAGCCTAACCTCTTCCCCAGAACATGCTTCCTCTTGGATGATGAAAACGTAGGCATGTTCATGTCATCACATGTATTCTAACACACCAAGGCACTTTTATAAGAAGCTTTCTAAGTGCATACAAAGGGTTTATGTGCATAAAATCCATTGTAAAATTATTCCTACAAGTGTGATGATGTCTTAACAGCACTTCAAATGTTCATAGTATAGAAACATACTACTCAGCCTTGAAGAGATTACTGGATATCTTTCTGCCTCAAGGTTGTGTAGTATGCAGAAATTAGCTTTTCTTCAAGCCCTTCTGAGATTAAAACTGAACTTTGTTATCTTCAATTTAAAAGAATGTGGTTCAGTATTCTTATGGACTTATCCATGTGGAGGCGTCTGCCTGGGGGACATCTGGCCCATCTGGACATCCAAAATATGGATAGGCTGGGCTTAGACCCCAATTCTGCACCCATGAGAGCTAGACGTTCCCAAGGGAGCAGAACTTGGACATTTGGACAGGTTGGACGTGCCCCGATTCAGCTGCGGGGAACATACAACCAGTTCCCCGGCTAAGCCTCCCCATGCTCCTGCATGGAGCCTTGGTGCTGTGGTGGCCCATCGCCATGGCACCAGGACACCATGTAGGAGCCCCGTTCCTCCACAAACCCGCCAATGTGTGTGGTTCCCCTCTGCCTGACCCATGAAGGGGCCTGCCAGGTCTGGGATTGGGGAGAGGGATCCTCACCTGCCGCTGATTGCTGGGGGGGGGGGGACGACTGCCTGCCCAGATTGCTGCAGTTGGGGGAACTCATTCCACATCTGAGGTGGAATAAGTCATCCCGTCTATCTCATCCAAGCTGGATGAACACGGCCATGACCTGAATCGGCCCTGTATGTCCGGGTTGTGCGCTCCTCCCCTTCACTGCCCCCATCCGGAGCTCCCCTCACAATGGCCCTGTATGTCCGGGTTGTGCGCTCCTCCCCTCCTGCCCCATCCGGAGCTCCCCTCACAATGGCCCTGTATGTCCGGGTTGTGCGCTTCTCCCCTCCTGCCCCCATCCGGAGCTCCCCTCACAATGGCCCTGTATGTCCGGGTTGTGCGCTCCTCCCCTCCTGCCCCATCCGGAGCTCCGCTCACAATGGCCCTGTATGTCCGGGTTGTGCGCTCCTCCCCTCCTGCCCCCATCCGGAGCTCCCCTCACAATGGCCCTGTATGTCCGGGTTGTGCGCTCCTCCCCTCCTGCCCCCATCCGGAGCTCCGCTCACAATGGCCCTATATGTCCGGGTTGTGCGCTCCTCCCCTCCTGCCCCATCCGGAGCTCCCCTCACAATGGCCCTGTATGTCCGGGTTGTGCGCTCCTCCCCTCCTGCCCCCATCCGGAGCTCCGCTCACAATGGCCCTATATGTGCAGGGAGCTCCTGGGCAGCATAGGTAATCGGCGAATAGCGGGGGTTGTATATCCCCGCTATTCGCTGTGTGGAATGACCCCCATAATGATTACTGCTCTATGGATCTCTATCAGTGACTTTTAAACAACACTCTGCAGGTAGCAGCACTAAAAGTTCTTATAGACCATGTCAGCGCTATCCAGAGCCAGTGTAGAGTGTGGGCGTTCCATCTAATTGTAGGGAGAGTCAGCGATATCAGCAGTTTAATGTAGGACAAGCAAATAGGCTAAATATCGTCAATATCACCATTTTCCATAGAGATGTGGTCCCATTGCTCTCTGCAAATTCAGCAGCCCAGACTGACATCACATACACGTGAGTGAGTTAAATGCCACAGTCGATGTTTAAAAAACACTGATAACGGCGTTTCACTACTGACCCACTGGATATTTAGCCTTCATTTCTAAATGAGATGCATTTTGTTCTGAATGTTATCTAGTTCTGAATTTCTCTGTTATTTTATACATACTGTACTGGATATGGTGAATATTTTCATGCAGTCTGCTTTGAGCTTTTGGGGGAGAATGGAATATTAAATTTGAATGTAAAATAACACAGGTACACTAAAATTTTTTTTTTTTAAACTGCCTCTAATGTTTCGATTGATTTTTACATTTTTTGGTGCGCTGAATCCAAATCTGGTAACCAATTTGCTCCATCACGTACAGATTTTTTGCTACATTGGGTTAGCAGTTTGAGGTGAATGTTTCAGATTGAGTGCGATCGAGATAAAAGTTTCTTGGATAAATTCTTTATACTAATTGTTTAGTAGTTATTCAAATAAGAATAAAGAAAATTGTAACAAGGCAGCACATAAGAATAGAGTAATGTCAACAAAACACACTGTGATGGTAGCAAAATTGTCTGCACTTAAAACAGCCACATACATGTGCACAAACATTGAGCATATAAGAGCGAGGTTAGACACAAAGCAAAGCAAAGAAATGTGCAAAAAATGTTGTACAGGTATGTATGTAAGAATAGAAAACGCAAGCCACACCATTGCAATACATGAAGACAAACACCCGATGGTGTGAAAATAAAATTCTAATAAATGAGACCCGACACTGTGGTAATAACTAGCAAATTTTTATTTCAAAGTTTAGTAAAAACACGATATTTGTCAACACAGTTTAGATTTTAAAGTCATTCTTGGGTCAATCAATCTCCTGGTGGGCCCGTTTCTTCTTCCCCCGAATGCTTCTCTTGGTGCGCTGCTTGGCGTATTTTTCATCTGGGGTTTCCCGCAGCAGCAACCAGCAGAAATCAGCCATCATAGTGGTGTTCCATCTTCCTTGGTACCTTCTCTCTGCGTCCTTGATGTCCTGGTGAAACCTTTCACCTTGTTCTTCACTGTACGCCCCCAAGTTTTCGGGAAAGTAGTTCACATGGGAGTGCAAGAAATGGACTTTCAGGCTCATGTTACAGCCTTGTTCTTTGAAGGCATTGAGCATCCTGGCAACAATATCCTTATAGTTCTCATCTCGCCTGTTCCCCAAGAATTTGAGAACAACATCCTTGAAGGAATCCCAGGCTTCTTTTTCCTTCTCAGACATCGTTTCAGCGAATGCTCCATCTGAAATGAGTTTCCTTATATCAGGGCCAACAAACACTCCTTCCTTTAGCTTTGCTTCAGAAAGTCGGGGGAACTTTGAGCAAAGGTACCGAAAGCACTCACCATCTTTTGGAAGGGACTTGATGAATTGGTTAATGAGACCCAACTTAATGTGGAGAGGTGGTAATAGAATTTTATCACGAGGTACCAAGCTCTCATGAAGAACATTTTTCTCACCGGGTCTCAAATACTCCCGAATTGGCCAGTCTTTTTTCCCCCAGTGTAGGTCGCGGGCCCGGCTATCCCACAAGCAAAGGAAGCAGGGATATTTGGTGAAACCGGATTGCTGCCCTAATAGCATGGATAGAATTTTAAAGTCTCCACAAATCATTTATTTTATTTATTTATTTAACAGTATTTCTAAACCGCCTTATCATAATAATCAAGGTGGTATCACAGCAAACAATCTGGTAGTGTGAGTGTGTTATACATGCAGTGAGGGAGAAAATTTAGTTGGGTGCGTGTTGTGTTGTGTGCTAGATTAGTTTGAGTTATGTACAATGTGGGCTATATACAGTGGTGCTAAAAACATCTTATATACATACAGTGTTAGACGGTGACGTGTGCTGATATACAGCTATTTAGACTATGTGATGTGTCCATAGTGTTCTATGAACAGCATGGTTTTCAGCTGTTTCCTAAAGTCCTTGAGGTCTGTAGTTGCCCTCAAATCGTCCGGTAGTTTGTTCCATATTGTTGGAGCAGCCATGGAGAGTGCTCGGTCTGTTGTGTCCTTGCGTGTGTGTTTGTATTCACTTGGGGTGCTGACTCGGTTGTGAGTTTGTTTTCTTCTTGGACGTGTACTGGTGTCTGGTTGTATGAGGGTGTGCAGGCTGTTGGCTGATGTGTGCTGTTTTATCTTGTATAGGTTTATGATAGTTTTGTATCTGATGCGTGCACTGATTGGAAGCCAGTGTAAGTCCTTTAAGGTGGGTGTGATGTGCTCCTGTCTTGCACTTATGCTCATCATAACGAATCTTCTGAAGAATCAGGGCCAAATTCTCGTATTTTTCTTGGAGAATAACAGAGTGAGCAATAGGAACTGAAGCAAATGTGTTGCCATTATGAAGAAGAACACCTTTTATGCTGTCTTTTGACGAATCAATGAACAGCCGCCATTCAGCAGGATCATACTTGAGTTTAAACTTTTCCATCACTCCGTATATATCGTTGCAAAATACCAAATCTTCCTCTTTGCTGAAATACTTCAAAAATTGTGTCTCGCGGTTGCGGTACCAATAAAAAGTTGTTCCTGGTGACAATAGATTTTTCTGTTTAAGCCGAGAACCTAGCAGTCGGGCAGCATCTTTTGGGAGTCCTAAATCCCGGACTAAATCATTCAATTCAGCTTGAGAGAAAAGTTCAGGTTTCGGATCTGGTTCAGTTTCAAACTCGGAAGTACTGGACTCATCGGGAAAAGCCATCTGATGAGTCTCATCATGATCAGAACCGTCCACACAAATATGATCCAAAGATTTTGGTGGTTCAGGCACAGGTACTTCGTTGCTATGAGGCATAGGCCTAATTGCTGAGGGAAGGTTGGAGTAACTTATTACGTTCTTATTTTTTAAGTTGTATCCCTTCACAATGCAAGAGCAAAAATAGCAGTCACTGCTGTGGTCTCTTTGTTCACGCCACATCATAGGTATTCCGAAACGAAATGCTTGTTTTTTACCTTTCATCCATAAGCGTAGATCTTCCTCACATGTCTTGCACACTTTGTGAGGAGCCCATGGTTTGTCTTGATCGCCTAACTTCAAACCGAAATAGGCGAAATATACTTTTTTAATAAATGCAGAAATGTTCCTCTGCCGCTTTTTCACGGTATATTCCCCACAAATAAAACAAAAACTGTCCGGAGAGTTGACGCAACCTCTGGCTCTGTGAGCCATCACAAATACACAGCACTGCAAACTACAACTGTAGTGAACCACTTCGGAATAAAGCTGGATTACGACTGAGCAAACAAAAGGTAATAATGAACTTGCAAGAAACTGAAATTTGACAGGAACGTTCATGTCGCAACCACCGTGTTTGAGCGAGCGAATGAGGCGAGGCGAACAGGAAAGAACATGCGCCAGCGCAAGTACTGGATTTAGCCCCCCGCCTCCCAATTGTCCTGTTAATGTATAAAATGAATACAAAACTCTCTACAATATCATGAGGGAGTGTTTCCAGTTAGTTAACCATTACAACCTCTATTTTGGGCCAAGAAAATAAACTGCAGTCGGCTAAAAAGAAATTATGTGAACATTCCTTATATGGGTAAGAAATCTAATTTTGCAAGAAAACGTGACGTGATGGAACATTTTGGCTATTTTTCCTGGATTCAGCACCCCAAAATCTATAGGAATCAGTTGCAAAACTGGAGGCAGTTTTTTGGTAGTGTACCTGTGTAACTGATTGAGCATGAAACATGCATAAAAACACTTAATATGGTGTTTAATACAAAAATATCATGTCCAATGCATGACAAAAGCTAAGTTATGTCACATGAAAAGTAGCTCATTAATATGTAAATGGGTTAACATAGCCTTTGATAAACTTTATTATGTGTTTTCTGGGCTAAACATTAACTTCAAAGGTCTAAATGCTTTTCTCCTGGAAGCAGCAGTTCTGTAATATGGGAGCCAATACCACCAGGGGGAATCTTAAAAGGGACTATCTTAAAAGTAAAACCACTACACCCCTCCCTGGTTACCCATTGGTCAAAACTTTAAACTAAGAAGAGGTCCAGTGGCCCTCTTTCCCATTTCATATTGCCTCAAAAGGGGGGAAAGAAATCGCAGTGGGCCAGTGATCCTAACAACAACCTTCTCAGTAGCAGAATAGGACTTAGATTTCAGTGAAGCCTTTGACACTCTTCTGCACAGGCGACTTATACACAAATTGAGCATCCTAGGGATGGACCCTAGAGTGAGTAAATAGGTTGCAAATTGGTTGAATGGGAGGTGACAAAGGGTACAAGTAAATGGAGTTCACTCCCAGGAGAAGAATTTTACTATTAATGTGGTGCAGGGATGTGTCCTTGGTCTGATTCTTTTTAATATCTTTGTTAGCAATATTGCGGAAGGACTTTCAGATAAGGTTTGACTGCTTGTGGATGATACCAAAATCTGCAATACAGTAGACACCCATGAAGGAGTAGATAAGATAAGTTAGTTAAGCTTGAAGATCGATCAAGAATTTGGCAGCTGAGATTTAATGCTAAAAAATGCAAAAATCCAAAGGAGTGGTACAGTGTAGGGTCAAAGTACTTCTGTCCACAAAAGAAAAGCAGGACCTAGGCATGATTGTTTATGATGATCTTAAAATGGCTAAACAGGTAGAAAAGATGACAGTGAAAGCCAGAAGGATGCTTGGGGGCATAGGGAGAGGAATGGCCAGCAGAAAAAAGGAGGTGATAATGCCTCGGTATAAATCTCTGGTGCAACCTCATTTGAAGTATCGTGTGCAATTCTGGAGATCACACTTTCAAAAAGATATAAACAGGATGGAGTTGGTGCAGAGGTTGGCTACTAGAATGGTTAGTGGTCTTCATATAAAGCATATGGAGACAGACTTAAAAATCTTAATATGTATATGTTAGAGGAAAGTTGGGATAGGGGAGATATGATAGAGACGTTTAAATACCTCCATGGCATAAATGCACAAAAGCAGAATCTTTTTCAATTGAAAGCAAGATCTGCTATGAGGGGACATAGGATGAGGATGACAGGGGATAAATTCAGGAGTGGTAGATGCGTGGAATAGTCTCCCAGTGGAGATAGTAGAGACAAAGACAGTATCTCAATTCAAGAAAGCATGGGACAAACACAAAAGATCTCTAGCTGAAAAAAGGGGACTATTGATACGGAAGGGCAGACTAGATAGGCATATGGCCTTTTTCTGCCGTCATGTTTCTATACTGCCAACACTGGGAGTCCACCTCACTCTTTAAGAATGCAAATTGATAGAGTACAGCTGCTACCCCCAGTCATTTTTGCCCCAGCACAACCATGTTTCCAACCTATATTGGTAAATCACAATGAACTGCAAAGGATCAGATACTACCATTAAGATACACGTCAACAACAAGGATGCAGTGGGTGAGGATCATTCCTACCATATAAAGCAGAGTTTTCCAATCTTTTTGGTTGTGTGGATCCTTTATTCACCTTCAAAATGTCAGGTTCACACACATTTCACTCTTCTCACAACCCCTCCCCCTCAGTGCTTAGCTTCTGTGCAGTAGCCCTCTATCTCTCTTTCCCACTTTCCCCAGCTAGTCTCCATCAGTCTCTCTCTCTCCCCCTCCAATCCTCTTCCCCCACCCAGCTCCTTCCATTTTCTCGTTCTTTCTCCCAACCAATCACACAAGTCTCTCTCTTTTTCTTCTTTTCTGTGGGTCCAGAGATTATAGGTTGAGAACTGTTGCTCTACAGATTTACATCATGAGGAATGAGTCAGAATCTCAGTGCTGTGGAGGCACAGGTCAAACATCTTGATTTTTTGGGGGATAGAGTTATAGGGGCCTTCACTATGTACCTTTTACCCCACACTGGGGCTAGGTGGCACTGTTGAGGCCACAGATCTATTTATTTATTTAGCTGCATTTATATCCCGCTTTTCACTGGGGATACATTTAAGACGAGGGGATATGAGACACATACACTAATACTTACAGAGAACATGGGCAATGGAGGGTTAAGTGGCTTGCCCAAGACCACAAGGAGCACCTGCAGGACTAGAAACCCCAGTCCTTCCGGCCAAGGTTGCTGTCCTCTAGTGGGATTTGAACCACCGACCTTCCGGCCTGTAGTACCTTGCCCCAACCACTAGGCCACTCCCTCCCTACCAGGAATTTCTTGCCCACCCTTAGAAGGGGGCTCTTTGAGGCAATGTGGGGGGTTGTGCTATAGGCCCACCAGGGAGTTGGTAGGGAGTGCTGGAGGCAGGAGGTTTGATTTATTTTTAGGTTGGCCCCCTTAAGGGATGATGAGTCAGTGGATTTGGCTTGCCATAAGGAATTCCATTGGCCAGAAACATCCCATTGCCTAGATATATCCTTGTTTCCAGTTCTTGTGTTGCCTGTCTTGACTACTGTATTGACTGTCTTGACTGTAAACTCTTACGAGCAGGGACTGTCTCTTACATGTCTATGCACAGCGCTGCATTACTTTTGTAGGGCAATACAAATGCTAAGTAATTTGTAATTGTAATTGTAGTAGCAATGGTATGTTTATGGCCATGGGAATGCAGGAAAAATGACCATAACTTCTACTAAGGTGCCACAGATTAGTAAATACCTCCGAATTCTGTCAACATTTTTCTCAAACTGAAGTTATACGACTTTTCCGCTCTTTAGAGAACAGACCATTTCATTTTTGAGTCTCAGTTGTCATGTTCATATGGATGGCTCTCTTGATTCATTTACTGAGCCTTGATTTCATACCCTATCCTCATGCCAAGAGCAAGTTAACACGTGATGTCATCTCATCTTCCAGAAGCTCGATGTCTCTAAGACTCAGGTCTTGCTCATAGTGAAGAAATATTATCCATTGTAATGATGCGTTCCTCTATTTCCTTATAGAGAGGCATTTCCTTTGCTAAGATAACAAGTCACATGATTTAGGAATCTGGAAATAAGTTTGAAAAAAGCCGTGGACCTGATAATTAGAAAGAATTATGTCTTTAGAGACTGCCTCAGCACTATCGGGGTAGAGAATGAGTTTATGTTTATTTAAACTTTATATACCGCCCATGAACAACAGCATCTGGGTGGTTTACAAACAAGATTAAAATAAGGCTGTGAAAAAAGGAAGTTATCGCGATAGCTATGATTCTCAGCACCATTAATCAGAGAGCACTCACACCACAGCACATCCAAGTCACATCATCAGCCGTTCCTGAGCATCAAGAAGACCTGCAGTGTACAGTGGAGGTAAGCCCCTCGCGCATCCATGTGCATGCAGCTATTTCCTTCCAGCTTCTTGCTCACTCAGCTATGTCCTTCCGGCTTCTTGCTCACTCAGCTATGTCCTTCCGGCTTCTTGCTCACTCAGCTATATCCTTCCGGCTTCTTGCTCACTCAGCTATGTCCTTCCGGCTTCTTGCTCACTCAGCTATATCCTTCCGGCTTCTTGCTCACTCAGCTATATCCTTCCGGCTTCTTGCTCACTCAGCTATGTCCTTCCGGCTTCTTGCTCACTCAGCTATATCCTTCCGGCTTCTTGCTCACTCAGCTATGTCCTTCCGGCTTCTTGCTCACTCAGCTATGTCCTTCCGGCTTCTTGCTCACTCATTAAAGGAACCACATCAAGGCATGCCTGCGCCAAAGGGCTTTACCAAAGGGCTTTTTGGTGTGGCCCTTTGGTGGGGACTGCAAAGAAAGGGCCTCACTGATACAACCAAATGCCACAGCATCAACACAACCAACGCACAGACTGAAAGACTATGCCCATACTCTTCAGATAGTCCCCTCGGATCTGCCTCAACAAGAAGAGACCAGAGCAATGAAAGCCTCCAGGACATGGCCAACAACAGGCCACAGATAACACATGCAAGCATTGCATCTTCATATTTGAAACCATGCCGTCATGCTACCTATCCCTATACACTCTGCCCACAATAATATTACTAGCCTCTGCCTGTCACACACATAGTCCCCCCACCTTCCCAGGACTCACACTGCACACCAAACATCCCCATCATCAAGGACCTACTCTCAACCCAACAAATAAACATTCTGGGGTCTATTCTGTTCAGTGAATAGCAGGTCTAGACGTCCAATCCAGACTTCCAGACCCACTATTCACCTGGCCAGCATCAGGGAAACAGAGCTCCCTGCACATAGAGCTGAGCTGTGCGGGGAGCTCTGTTCATGGGTGGGTTGGAGCGGGGCAAGGGCAGGCTGTGGGTGGTGCCAAGACCCCAGACATATAGAGCCAATTCTGAGGCTGGCCCTGTACGTCTGGTGTCAGCTATTTGCACAGGGGACTTATTCCACCTTGGATGTGGACTAAGTCCCCCTGGATGGAGGAGGATAGATAGCCCGGGCCCGGAAATGCAGGTGAGGGGGAGCATGGGGTTCCCTGCAGCCCAACCCTGGCCATGGCAGGCCTGATTGGGGGTCAGGCTGTGGGGAAAACAGTTTGTGGAGCTGGCTGGATGGCTGGCTGGGCTAGCTGAGGAATTTGTTGGATGTCCAGGTGCCCAGAATCGGGGCACAGCCTGGACATCCAGGCCCTGTTCCCGATTCTGATCCTGTGGGCATGTCTAGCTCCCATGGGATCAGAATTGGGTGCAACCAGTGCACGCCCTGATTCTGGGAACCTGTACAGGTGGGGGACATCCAGATCGGAATGGGCCTCACCTTGTATAACAGAGTCATTAACCCTTATCCAGATATTGGCATAGAATATCTGAATATTTTTACAGGTGGTGGCAACAGTTAAAAAAAAAAAGACACTTACCATCATAGGCTTAATATCAAAATGTGTATAAAGGGCAAATATAGAGGCCCTTTTACTAAAGTGCAGTAAGGATTTGCAGCGGTGTTGCATCAGGTGTGTGGTAAATGCAGGCAACATGCTCAGTATCTGCCCGGCATTTAACAGGCAGATACTTGATGCACAGGCCCCGCATTCCAGGCAGACCTGAGCACAAAAGGGGACATTCTCCTGGATCAGCCCCCCCCCCCCCCCTTCCAAGTATGGCAAAACTCCCTCACCCTTGATTAAGGAACCCACCCTTCAGGACCTCCATAGCCAGAAAGCATTCCAGCCATGGAGGCCCTGCATTGAGGCCCATCAACCCCAGAATAGGTCTTGCTAACCCAAAGGCCTACTCGAACCTTCCCACCACCCTACCATCCACTCAAGACCCTACCTATGTGTTCCGTGGTGGTCCTAGTGGTGAATGGGGCAAGACCGGTCCTCCTCCACTCCTGCTTCAGTTCTGGTAGCCCTCAAAATGGCACTGGTAATACCACATGCTAATCATGTGGTACTACTGCTAGGGGTCATGAGACTAGCAAGAGGTGTTTACTGGTACCATCTTAAGGTTGGCGGAGTTGGGGGCAGGAGCTTCTGCCCCATTCACCATGAAGAGCCCTGCCTCGTCCTGCCCTGATCCCGCCCTGAAGTGCAGATAGCATGGATTTTACCCTGTGATGTCTGCATTTGCTGCTAGGTAGCATTTACTGTAGGTATTTATTTATTTATTATTTATTTATTTATTTAACAGTTCTTCTATACCGCTCTATTTTAGATCAGAGCGGTTTACATTTAACATCAACTATACAACACAGGGAACTTTGAGTTGTATTTACAATAAACAGGGAGATCAACTTGGAAGTAACTGGGGGAAACTATGTACATTGTATAACTTTATGCATTGTATTACATTGGTACCTGGTTTCAGGTAGAACATATTCACATCTTATTTACACTGGGGTCTTAATTCTATTTCAATGGGTACTTCTGAGCGTATGCTGAGCCCCACAGTAACTGCTTACCGCACTTTAGTAAAAGGACCCCATAATCTTGCTGTCAACCTCCTGCATAAATAATCCACATCTTTCCATCTTTACTTTTGCTCTCCAATAATGGAGAATCCTTGTACAGTATTAAGCCTTTGTACCACCTCATGTATGCGTTTCAAATTCACAGACATACGAGTATACTTAGGGGCATGTTTACTAAAGGACGCTAAATTTTACCAATCGCTAAAGCATGTGTTGAGGGGTTAGCATGGGACCATACTAACTGCTACCATGTGCTAAAGCAACCAGCGCAGTGCAAATCCCAGGCTGATGGCTTAGCACATGAGGGCTGAGAGTGGGCATTGCCCCTATTGCAGTTAGTGCAGTCCTGTCTGACTGTTAACGTGTGGCGAGGTGTGGAACCTTAGCACTCTTTATGAAACATGCCATTTAGTATTTATTTACAAATAGAATATACTCCGTAAGGCCAAATCTCCCCAGGTTAATCGCCATGAAGATCTAATAAATAGAGCAGATATTATATCATGCTCTTTTCAGTGAAAGACAATGCTGACTATCACTTCTAAAGCGTATTGCCATTGCCGCTGAACCTTAATCCTGGTTATTCAATGCCAGCGCCGTATTCGCAGAAGCTAGCTGAGCCACTTCCCAGTTAGCTACCATCGGTACAGATAGACCAGCTTTCCCCGTGCCTACCTTTACTCATGGGCCGCTAATCAGGCAGCAGTTCAATATCATCACTGTCCGGTTAGCCACAGTTGCTGCATCAGCTCCATCACGGAAAACCCACAACACGCACCGATGCTACACGCTTAGCATCGAGGCATGTAAATGTCTTTCAATATTAGATCCAATATCTCCTTTTTAATGCTCTTTTCTTTGAAGGATTTTGAACTAAGAATTTTACATACTGTTTACTGAATGAATAATTGGTTCTCATCTCTTAAAAAACGCAGATTGCTATGTGGACTAAAATTCATAAAATAGTGATTTGCTGCAGATGGAAGGAATTCCTTATTATCTACAACACAAAACATATACAATGCTAAGACATTTGTTAACCCCTTGGATGGTCTGAAAGAGATACAGCAGCATGGCTGATAAATAACAGACACAATTATATATTTTATTTGTCTACAAAATTTGATTTTTCACCTACAGAAACATAGAAATATGAGAGAAAAAGACCACGTGGCCTATCTAGTCTGTCCTTCCATATCAACCACTACAACAGTCCCCTTTTTTCCTTTAGAGATCCTCTGTGTTGGTCCCATGCGTTTTTGAATTCAGTTACTGTCCTCGTCTCTACCACCTCCACTGGGAGACTATTCCACGGATCCACCACTCTTTCCATAAAGAAATATTTCCGCATATTACTTTTGAATCTATCCCCTTTCACCCTCATCCCATGTCCCCTTCTGGCAGAGTCTGCTTTTAATCGAAAGAGGCTCTCCCCCTGTGCATTTATGTCACGGAGGTATTTAAACGTCTCAATCATATCACAAAGAAGTATTAAGCATGGGAATTGAACCAGGATCTGCCATTTCCAAATACAGTGTCTTAACCATTATGCTGAATCTGCACACATCTGTGGTGGATTATAGTATTATTTATAACTGTAATAAAATCACTGAATAAAATACTTTGATATATATAAGAATATATAAAATGACATACTGGGTCAGACCAAGGTCCATCGAGCCCAGTATCCCGTTTCCAACAGTGGCCAATCCAGGTCACAAAAGTATCTGGCAGGTTCCACAGTGCTCGTCCCAGGGTATACTGTGGATTTCCCAAGACCTCTTTAATAACGATTTATGGACCTTTGCTCCAGGAACTTGTCCAAACCTTTTTTAATTGTAGTTATACTTAGGGGTATGTTTACTAAACTGTGTTAGTGTGATTTGCGTTAGGAGCCGCGGTAGAGACGGAAATCCCAAATAAGGACATGGGCGGTACATCGTTACCGAGAACGCGCGTTACAAGGCGCCATAAATGAACGAGCGCTACAGGGCACGTTACCGCGCGTTAATCTTAAGAAGGCGCGCAGGCACAAGCACAGCAACAGAGCGGTAGCACAATGGTTACAACACTGACTGATGGTGCAGGGGTCATAAGAACATAAGAACATAAGATATGCCATACTGGGTCAGACCAAGGTCCATCAAGCCCAGTATTCTGTTTCCAACAGTGGCCAATCTAGGTCATACGTACTTAGCAGTTTCCCCAAGGGACACAGGTTCCACAATGCTTGTATTGGTTCAAGCATTGATATCCTGGGTCCCTTCTTAATAATGGTTTATGGACCTTTCCTCCAGGAACTTGTCCAAACCTTTTTTAAACCCAGCTACACTAGCAGCCTTTACTACATCCTCCGGTAACAAATTCCAGAGTTTGATTACACGTTGAGTGAAAAAATATTTTCTTTTATTAGTCTTAAATAGTTTACCCTGTAGCTTCATTGCATGTCCCCTAGTCTTTCTATATTCTGATAAGGTAAACAATCGATCTACGTTTACCCGTTCCACTCCGTTCATTAATTTATAGACTTCTATCATATCTCCCCTCAGCCGTCTCTTTTCCAGGTTAAAGAGCCCCAACCTTTTTAGCCTTTCTTCATAGGAGTAGCCTTCCATCCCCTTTACCATTTTGGTGGCTCTTCTCTGAACCTTTTCTAAAATCGCTATATCCTTTTTAAGATACGGCGACCAGAATTGCACACAATATTCAAGGTGCGGTCTCACCATGGAACGATATAGAGGCATTATAATATCTTTTGTTTTATTTTCCATTCCTTTCCTTATCATACCTAGCATTCTATTTGCTATCTTGTCCGCCGCTGCACACTGGGCCGAGGGTTTTAACATGGTATCCACAATGACGCCTAAATCTTTTTCCTGGGTGGTGGTTCCTAATGTGGAACCTTGCATCGTGTAACCATAGTTTGGGTTGTTCTTCCCTAGGTGCATAACCTTGCACTTCTCCACATTAAATTTCATCTGCCATTTTGATGCCCAGTCTTCCAATTTATCAAGATCCTCTTGCAATTTTCCACAGTCCTTCTGGGTTTTAACAACTTTAAATAGTTTTGTGTCATCTGCAAATTTGATAACCTCACTCGTTATTCCACTTTCCAGGTCATTTATGAATATATCAAAAAGCAGCGGACCCAGCACAGATCCCTGGGGTACACCACTATTCACCTTTCTCCATTGGGAAAATTGGCCATTTAGCCCTACCCTCTGCTTTCTATCTTTTAACCAGTTCCTGATCCACAATAGTACACTGCCTCCCATCCCATGACTCTTTAGTTTTGCCAAAAGTCTCTCATGAGGGACCTTGTCAAAGGCTTTCTGAAAGTCCAGATACACAATATCAACCGACTCACCTTTGTCCACCTGTTTATTCACTCCTTCAAAAAAACATAACAGATTAGTAAGACAAGATCTTCCTTGTCTAAAGCCATGTTGGCTGTCTCCCATTAGGTCGTGACTATCTACATGCTGAGTAATTTTATTCTTTATGATGATTTCTACCATTTTTCCCGGTACTGATGTCAGGCTCACCGGTCTGTAGTTTCCCAGATCACCCCTCAAACCCTTTTTAAAAATTGGTGTTACATTGGCGATCCTCCAATCCTCAGGTATTAGAGATGATTTTAATGATAGTTCACAGATTACTGATAGCAGGTCTGCAATCTCAAATTTCAGTTCTTTCAACACCCTTGGATGTATACCATCCGGCCCAGGTGATTTGCTACTCTTCAGTTTATCTAATAGTTGTAAGACATCTTCCCGATGTATCGATATTTCCTTCAATTCTTCCACACCTTTAAATACCACTTCAGTCATGGGTAACATCCCTACATCTTCCTCAGTAAAGACCGAAGCAAAGAATTCATTCAGTCTCTCCGCTATCGCCTTGTCGCCTCTTAGTGCTCCTTTAACCCCTTTATCATCTAATGGACCAACTGACTCTCTCACAGGTTTTTTGCTACGAATGTACTTGAAAAGATCTTTATTTCGCGTTTTTGCTTCCGCAGCAAGCTTCTTCTCAAATTCTCTCTTTGCCTGCCTTATCAATGCCTTGCATTTGACTTGCCAGTGCTTGTGCTGTTTCCAGGTTTCATCGTTTGGCTCTTTTTTCCATTTCCTGAAAGATGCTTTTTTGGCAACAACAGCCTCTCTGACCTCACCTTTAAACCATGCTGGCAGTTTTTTGGACTTCCTTCCACTTTTCTTAAAGCATGGAATACAGCTGGTCTGGGCTTCCAAGATAGTATTTTTCAACAACACCCAAGCTTGATGTACATCTTTAACCTTTGCAACTGCTCCTTTTAGTTTTTTCTTAACTGTTTTCCTCATTTTATCATAGTCTCCCTTTCGAAAGTTAAAGGGTAGTACTGTGGATTTCCTTACTATCCCTCCTCCACTAATTAAATCAAAGGTGATCATGCTATGATCACTTTTGCCAAGTGGCCCCAACACCCTTATCTCTTGCACTACATCTGGTGTTCCACTAAGGACTAGGTCTAATATTGCTTCCCCTCTGGTCGGTTCATGAACCAGCTGCTCCAAGAAGCAGTCATTTATTTCATCTAGGAACTTTATCTCCCTAGCATGTCCTGTTGTGTCACTGACCCAGTCGATGCCGGGGTAATTGAAATCACCCATTATTATTACTGCACTGTAACTTTTGCTAGCTTCCTTGATTTCTTTGAGCATTTCATCATCCATTTTTTCATTCTGGCCAGGCGGACGATAGTACACCCCCACTGCCATCGCCTTCCCCTTTTTACATGGAATTTCAATCCATAGAGATTCTACAGCAAATTTTGTTTCTTGCAAAACTTTAATCCTTTCTGACTCAATGCCCTCTCTAACATAGAGCGCAACCCCTCCACCAATTTGATCAGCTCTATCATTACGATATAGTTTGTACCCAGGTATCACAGTGTCCCACTGGTTGTCCTCCTTCCACCATGTCTCTGATATTCCAATCATATCTAACCTCTCGTTTAGTGCTATATATTCTAACTCTCCCATCTTGTTTTGTAGACTTCTAGCATTTGCATACAAGCATTTTAGAGACTGTATTTTATTCATATTAATTTGGCTATTGGTAGACATGGGTAATTTGGGATCTTTAAGCTCTGTCTGCTCCATACTCGAGGGCATTTGGGCTACTTTACTCTTTTTTGGAACCTCTCTGCTTTTTGTAGTATCCTTCAAGGATACATTCTTCTGAACCATGCGCTCTTGGGCGACTGTCGGCTTTCCCCTATTATCTAGTTTAAAAGCTGCTCTATCTCCTTTTTAAAGGTTAATGCCAGCAGCCTGGTTCCATCCTGGTTAAGGGGAAGCCCATCCCTTCGGAAGAGCCCCTCCTTTCCCCAGAATGTTCCCCAGTTCCTAACAAATCCGAACCCCTCATCTCTGCACCATTGTCTCATCCACGCATTGAGACTCCGGAGCTCTGCCTGCCTTTTGGGTCCTGCGCGTGGAACGGGAAGCATTTCGGAGAACGCTACCCTGGAAGTTCTGGATTTCAACTTCCTACCTAAAAGCCTAAATTTAGCTTCCAGAACCTCCCTACCACATTTTCCTATGTCATTGGTACCGACATGTACCAAGACAGCAGACTCCTCCCCAGCACTATCTAAGACCTTATCTAGGTGGCGTGTGAGGTCCGCTACCTTCGCACCAGGCAGGCATGTTACCAGGCGATCCTCACTTCCACCAGCCACCCAGCTATCTACATGCCTAATGATCGAATCACCAACTATAACTGCTGTCCTAACCCTTCCCTCATGGGCACTTGGCCCTGGAGAAACCTCCTCGGTGCGAGAGGGGTTTACATCACCTGGAGGACAGGTCCTAGTTACAGGATCACTTCCTGCCACACCAGGGTGATGCTCTCCTGTCACGTGACCTCTCTCCTCCATGGCAACAGGGATGCTGCCAGACTGGAGGTGGGACTTCAGGACTATATCCCTGTAGGTCTCGTCTATGTACCTCTCTGTCTGTCTTATGTTTTCCAAGTCTGCTACTCTAGCCTCTAGAGAACGGACTCGTTCCCTGAGAGCAGAGAGCTCCTTGCACCTAGTGCACACGGAAGACCTCTCACCAGCTGGGAGAAAATCATACATGTGACACTCAATGCAAAAGACTGGAAAGCCCACATCCCGCTGCTGGACTGCTGTCTGCATCTTAGTTTTAAGTTTGTGTTTAGATCTTTAAGTTCTTTATGTACTAAAGGGTGCTATGGATATTTATACCACTAAAACTGTACCTAAGAAGTTTAATATACCTTGTTCACCTGAAGCTTAATTAATCTCAGGTCCTTAGTGTATGACTGATTTGGGTAATGAGCTTCACCTGAGAGCACCTCCTGTCTTTTAAGTTGTGCAAGTACCTATAAAGCTGTGATTATCCCAGGGGAGGGTGGGTGTGGGGAGGGAGGGAGGGATATAACACTTATTAAAAAAGGGCTGCTACACAGTACCCTGTCCTGTGCTGCTGAGGTAGGCTATATTCTGATTTGATTTAAATTATAGCTCTTTGCTGCTGCTAGGCTCTAACCTATTATGAAATTTAAACTACAAGCTCTCTGCTGGATTCTAAATTTAACCAGAAAGCTCTCTTCTGTGTTTTAATTTGAAACTAAAAGTACTTTGCTGATGCTAGGCCCTGAGTGACTATGAAATTTAAACTACAGCTCTCTACTGGGTATGAAAGGTAACCAGAAAGTTCTCTTCTGTGTTTTAAATTGAATCTTAAACTGTTGCTACTAGGCCCTGACTGATTTAACAAAAAATAGTGGGTTCACAGATTAATTAGCTTTAAAAGAAAAAAAAATTCCTTTCAGAAAAATTCCCAGAAGTATATACTCACAATTTCAGATTTCTCTCCAGAAGTAACAGCCCCCCTTTCTAGTCCTTCAAGACTAGTCATGTGTTTGATTCCCCAGTGGGCCTAATGTATAAGGCTGGCTGAGGCAGCACCCTTTACATTTAAGTAGTGATTGTTGAGGCATTTGACGTGTATTTTAATTAATGCTGCCAGCAAACACACCCTCACGGTGGCATAACCTAAGGTGCCGCATAAGGCACCCCATAAGGCACTCCATAGGGCACATTATAAAGTGTACTGTCCGCCAAGACACCCTATAATGTGCCCTATAGGACACCTTATAAGGCTGTGAAAAAAGCCCTGGCTGGCTGCAGAAGAACTGCACGTCACCACACAAACTGTCTGCTGTGGTTACCAGGATAGGGTTAACCCACCCGTACCCATGATGCACTGCACATGCAAACCAGCAGTCGAGAGATGGGCACAAGTTTGGGTATTCCCCCCACAGCACCTCGGCCTGGTAGGGGCAACAGACCATGTGTGGCACTGCCACAGAGTAGCCACAGACAGTCACATTGTGCGGGTACTGTGCCCACCCTGAGGTTGAGGTGGGGCGCCCAGCACCAGGTCCACAACACCTTTCATGGCTGAAATAAGCCATGCTGCAGGTTCCCAGCAGTGTGTGATAGGTAGTTCTGTTAGACACACCTAGGATACATCTGTGTCCTGCTGTATGTCTCGGTCATGTCTAGTCCATATGTGTGATGATGCACCCAGAATAGTGCATTTCCTGTGCTGGTGCCATGGTTACCTGCTGTAGGTGAAGGGGGGGGTGTATGGACCCATAGGCAGATCATGTACCACCACACAACCCACTCTCTGGGGCTCAGGATGCGAAACAGGATCACCCATCAATAGATCCACAGTCTACCTCCCTGCAATGGCAGCAGTAGAGGGGACCAGCAACCCCAGTCCTTCTGGGGAGCAGACAGAGCGGTACACATCCATAACGCAATAGCAGACAGACGACAGGCCTGGAAATGCTCAGCTGCCCCCCACCATTATCTGACATTCTCCAGCAGCAAGCCTCCAGCCGCTGCACCCTGCAAGGTGTTCCAGCAAGACACATACTAGCTGCGAACAGTCTGCCAGCTAGTCCATAGTGCATGGTCCTGGAGAAGATGCATGTACCCAGAACGGGGATGTCAGCATACACACCAAGCAGATAAGTCAGTGATTGGGCCCCAAATGAAAACCCATAAATATCACATGAGAGAAATGCTATACAACACTATGGGGGAACCTAGCCATGCCATGGTCACTGCTCAGTCAGGGTGGGAGTGACCTCCCAGCAGGACATGCTATGGCCACCCTGTCCGTGCAGGTGGTGGCCAGGTACTACAATGTCCGAGCCATTGCCCTATGCGTGTGCAGATGCATCCAGGCCAGGCCACCCTATCCAGGCTATTCCCACGGTACCTTGCTCCTCATTATGCACATTGGCAGGCCAATACTGGCAACAGTGCTAGCAGTGTGGGCTGTGGAGGGTGTTGGCAGTCACCACACACTGGATAGACAGACACACACTCCCCACACCTATGCCAGCATTGTGCAACTATAGAGGTGTTGGGCAGCCCAGGCCACCACACCAGTCCTGGGCACAGTGCAGGCATGGCTATGGTACGCAATACTGTAGGAGTCACTCCCCAGGTTGGTGAACACTGTCAGACACAAGACCTGTGGCACACTCCACAGACATCAGAAAGGTTGCTATGATGCAGCTCACTCAGGAAATTGTACTTAACCTAGGAATTGCTATCTGCCAGTAATCATAGCAACCTTTTGATAGATGTGTACCATATTCCCAGGTTTAGGGTGGCATTACTAAGGTATGCAAGTGCTAGTATTGGGAGATGCACGCAGAGCCCAAAGTCCTGCCTCTCCAGGAGGCTTTGGATAATGGGGTCTGTGGGTGCGGGTGTGTCTGCCCCGGTTGGCTGCTGCTTTACGGCAGAGGTTCCCAACTCCAGTCCTGCGGTGCCAAACACTGTTTGGGTTTTCATGCTGTCCCTCATGAATATGCATGAGATACATCTGCATACCATGGGGGTGGCACATAGAAATGCAGCACAGGCATCTTTATCAGAGGCAGCATGGAACCGGAATGGTGTTTGGCCCTCCAGGACTGCATTTGGGAGATTCTGCTCTAGGTAATGTGCATGTTTATGGTGTCTGTGCTCTGTAGGGTAAAATGTAGGTGTCTTGGGCATGTTTACGTCATCTGCAATAAAGGTGCTGTCTGTATTAGCATGTTGTAGTAGTGGGTAAAATATGGGGACTGGGTTGGCAGGAACCACAGCTGGGACTTGAACCTGTGACCCTCTGCTTCTGAATACACTGGTTTTGTGCACTGCACCACCTTGTTGTCACAGAGTCAGTACATTCCTTGGTGATACCATGACTGTTCGTCAGACAGGGCCCATCTGTTGCAGTACACGGCACCCACCTACACAGGGCTAGGCCACGGTCTGCTCTGGGCAGCTGCCACTGCCCCTTCCACCACCAGGAGCCCTCATCCACCATGCTGACATGCCCTTCTGCTGGTGGAGCTGGTGGTGCACAGTCTCAGGCCATCCAGTGTGCAGGTAGGCGGCTGCCTATGGTGTGGGTTCTGGGGTAGGGGTGCCTGCATAGACGTCCACGCTCCCCCCAGCCCTGCCTGCCAATGTTCCGTGCCCTTGGGGGTAGCTGTTTGGTACTATCCCCTGTGACACTGTGGGAAACACACTCATGCCCATGTTGGGCCTTCAGCAGTTGCTGTCTGGCTGCTCTGCTGTTTCAGCATTCGTATGGGCCACCTAGGCATCACCCTAGTCCGCACTGTGGCCCAGCTCCACCACAGCATGTGCTGCCTGCGGCCCTCTGTATCCCCTTCTCCGGCATCTGTCCAATTGCCATTCTGACATGCCCGCCCTGATGTTGTGGGACATGTGCACACCATAGGAACCCTGTCTGATGGTGGGGAAAACCCTGAGCAGCGCTATTTCACTGTGGGCTCATTCACCTTGTATGGGGACGGAGTATAGACCCTTCCACGATTTATATCTGTTCTATGGAGCTTACTCTGGGGGGAGGGGTTGATGTTTCTCATTGATACCACTATTGGCCAGCTTGGTTATGTTTTTTTTCCAGTTTGTTGGGGTCATTTTCAGTGTTTATGTGCCCTTTTGTTCTGTGCACATGTATCACACTTATCACTTTTTTTTTGTTTCCCTGCCTGGGCTGTACATTGCTGACACTTAAATGGTTTCTCTCCCCTGTAATGTGCATTCAACGGCAGGTTTTCAATCGCGTTTGGATTCAGCTCTTCAGATCAGCGCGTTAGTGTGCAGGGAGCCTCTCCCCGCCCACTCTCTGCCCACTGACCCCTTCTCTCCGCCCTCTCTCCACCTTCTGCGGTGTTTTACTGCGCCGCGGAGCTTTACGATCGCTAATGTTGGTTAACGCATGTTATGCAACATTAACGATCGTTAGCGCATCATAACGTGCGTTATGATGCGCTAACGATCGTTAACGTTACATAACGCGTGTTATGTAACGTTACCGCAGTTTAGTAAACATACCCCTTAGAGTTTTTACTACATCCTCCAGTAACGAATTCCAGAATTTGTTATGCATTGAGTGAAAAATATTTTCACTCAATATTTTCACTCAATATTATGCATTGAGTGAAAAATATTTTCACTCAATATTTTCACTCAATATTGTCTTAAATGGGATACACTGTAGCTTCATTGCTTGTCCCCTATCTTTTCACTTTTTGATGGTGTAAATAACTGATCTACGTTTACCCATTCTATTCCATTCATTAATTTATAGACCTCTATAATATCTCCCCTCAGCCATCTTTTTACCAGCTTAAAGAGCCCTAACCTTTTAAGCCTTCCCTCTCATAGGGGTATCCTTCCATCCCCTTTACCATTTTTGTAGCTCTTCTCTGTACCTTTTCTAATTCAGCTTTATACTTTTTAAGATACGGTGACCAGAATTGCACACAATATTCAAGGTATGGTCGCACCATGGAACGATACTGAGGCAATATCCTTGGTTTTATTTTCCAGTCCTTTCCTTATGATTCTTGGCATTCTATTTGCTTTCTTAGCCGCCGCTGAACACTGGGTGGAAGGCTTCTATGTATTATCCGCAATGACGCCTACATCATTTTCCTGGGTGGTGGTACCTAATGTGGAACCCTTGCATCATGCAACTGTAGTTTGGGTTGTTCATTATTATTAATTTATTTTATTTATTTATTACATTCTCTTATATACCGCGCTATTTTCCATCAGTGTGGTTTACATAGAACCAGTTAAATACACTTTTCAAAACCGGTGATTAGTGTTTACAATTAACAGGAAACAACTTGGATGAAAACGTGGGTAACTATTTACAACTGTATACAGCGAACTGGCTGAACATCTGTTTGGCTTGGCTAGTTTACTGATGAGGCATTTGGGGTGCTGTCATCTGGGTAATGTACGAGGAAAAGGTAATATTTCAGAGCTTTCCTAAATTGGGTTAAATTAGTGATTGCCCGTATACTGGGTGGAAGGGTGTTCTAGCATTTTGGTGCCGAGAATTTGAAAGCCCTGTTCACTGTTGTCTGGCGGCTCTTGGTTGTTTCTCTTGGGACTATTAGTTTATTGGCTGCAGGAGATCTTCTCGATCTGTTCAGGGGGGTTATCTGTATGAGATCCGTTAGGGCTGGTGGGGCTAGCCTATTTATGATCTTGAAGATCAGCATTACAGTTTTGAACGTGATTCTACCTTTTATGGGAAGCCAGTGGAGCTGTTTAAGGATGGGTGTCATGTGTTCCCACTTGGAAGCGCCCTGGAGCACTCTTGCAGCTGAGTTAATTGCAAGCTGTAAAGGGTGTAGTGTGAATTTATTTATTTATTATTTATTTAACAATTTTTATATACCGTCTTTCTACAAGTCAAGACGGTTTACATAGAACAATTTTGGCAGTATATTTCAACTGTTTACATGGAACAAGATAACAATGGATATATAAGGTAACAAGATAACAATGGATACATATGTTAACGAGAAGAACTAATTACGGTGATCAAGGATCAACTATTTACATATGAGTTTACAATGAGTCATTTGGTTGTATAGAAGGATTTGAGTGATGCAGAAGGAGAAGGGAGGAAGGTGGAAGGGTTATGAGCTAAGGTGGAAGGGAGAAATGTTCAAGAAAAATATGAGTTTTTAACTTCTTTCGGAACTCAGAATGGTTCGAACAGTTCCGAAGTTCATGAGGAAGGGCATTCCATAAGGATGGAGCATAGAGGGAGAAAGCCCTGTTACTTGTCATTTGTTTGCAGTGTCTCTTATTTATAGGGATGGTCAGTAAGCTTTTGATTATAGAGCGGCGTGTTCTTGTGTTATTGGAGGAGAGAAGGAGGGGGGAGAGGCATGGAGCAGACTCATTGGACATGATTTTATGTGTAAGAGTGAGGACCTTGAATTTAACTCTATATTGGATGGGGAGCCAGTGGAGATCATAGAGGACAGGAGTGATGTGGGAACGTCTAGGGTTGTTATTTATTTATTTATTTATTTATTTATTTAACAGGTTTTCTATACCGCCTTTTCCTTAAATCAAAGCGGTTACCAAGACACAAGAAGGGAGAACAGAGACAGGGGGGCATACACTGACTAAACTAAAGAGTGAAGGTAAAATTGGGATACACAACATCAAGGAACCGTTACAGTAAAACAAGTTACATGCAGGCTATAATAATAGAGACTGTTAGATGTCTGTGCCATAGTACTCAGTGAAGAGTACAAATTTCAGTTGTTTTCTGAACTCCTTTAAATCATCCATGGATCGCACATCGGGAGGGAGAGAGTTCCATATAAGTGGGGCCGATAAGGAAATTGCCCTTTGTGTAGTACATTTACACGCTTTTCTGAAACTACTTGGGGTGCTGAGGGTGTTTGATGTAGTTATTCGTCTTGGCCTGTTGTTATTCTAGAGTAAGAGATTATGAAGGCTAAAAGCAGAGCATTTATGTCTGATCTTGAATATATTAATTACCATCTTGTATTTGACGCGCTGGCTTATTGGAAGCCAGTGGAGCTCCCTGAGAGTAGGGGTAACGTGATCTTGAGATGCTGAGCCAGCAATAATTCTGGCTGCCGTGTTCTGAGCCATCTGAAGAGGTTTAAGTGAGTGTTTTGAAAGACCGTAGTAGATAGGATTACAAAAGTCCAGAATAGGAGTTATTAAGGCTTGGCAGACAGACCGGAAGTGGTCATATGAGAGTAAGGGCTTGAGGCGTCTAATCACTTTCATTCTGTAGTATGCAGACCTCACAGTTTTTCTGATGTGTGACTGGAGGGTTAGACCTTTATCGAGGGTAATTCCAAGATATCTAACTTCATCCTTAACTGGTATTGTAATGTTGTTGTATTTAATGAAAGGTGGGGGGTTGAAGTCGGTGTTTCGAGTGACAATAAGCGCCTCTGTTTTATTGTAGTTTAAGGCAAGGTTATTGCATGTGAGCCAGGAAGACATGTTGTCAAGGCAATTTGTGATTTTGCTGTAGTCGGGGTTGATGAGATCAATCGGTGTATAAATCATGATGTCATCTGCATAAATCGTATAACTTATTTGATGGGCTGCCATAATTTGACAAATCTGCATCCCCGAAGCTCTCCCAGGAGGGATTGAGCTCTCCACCAGGACAGCGCCGCCCAGCAGAGTGTTGCCTGACCAATCGGGTCCCTCCCAGGCTCCATAAAAGAGCACGGCTGAATCGAGGACTCCCTCTGCATCCCCGAAGCTCTCCCAGGAGGGATTGAGCTCTACACCAGGACAGCGCCGCCCAGCAGAGTGTTGCCTGACCAATCGGGTCCCTCCCAGGCTCCATAAAAGAGCACGGCTGAATCGAGGACTCCCTCTGCATCCCCGAAGCTCTCCCAGGAGGGATTGAGCTCTCCACCAGGACAGCGCCGCCCAGCAGAGTGTTGCCTGACCAATCGGGTCCCTCCCAGGCTCCATAAAAGAGCACGGCTGAATCGAGGACTCCCTCTGCATCCCCGAAGCTCTCCCAGGAGGGATTGAGCTCTACACCAGGACAGCGCCGCCCAGCAGAGTGTTGCCTGACCAATCGGGTCCCTCCCAGGCTCCATAAAAGAGCACGGCTGAATCGAGGACTCCCTCTGCATCCCCGAAGCTCTCCCAGGAGGGATTGAGCTCTACACCAGGACAGCGCCGCCCAGCAGAGTGTTGCCTGACCAATCGGGTCCCTCCCAGGCTCCATAAAAGAGCACGGCTGAATCGAGGACTCCCTCTGCATCCCCGAAGCTCTCCCAGGAGGGATTGAGCTCTACACCAGGACAGCGCCGCCCAGCAGAGTGTTGCCTGACCAATCGGGTCCCTCCCAGGCTCATTTAGAGGAGTGTGCCTTACAGGCGTGCCTGCGCCTGCGTGCCTGCACCGGAGGGCCTCGCCAGAGGGCCCTTTGGCGTGGCCCTTAGGCGGTGGCACGTTGAAGAACACCAAGAACAAGAAGAAATACCTCTAATTTGGACCCATTTCCACGCTGTTGTGATCCCTTTTCCTGAACCGCAAGTAGTACCAATCACCATAATATTTGTAATATCTAACCAGTAAACCTGTTGTCTGTTGATTATCACACATTCACTAGCACTAACGCTGACAGTCATTACCAAGCGTCACATCTAAAGAAATCACCATAGTGAGAAATATATACCTTAAGAGTTTATTATTGTTGCCAATACTCCATTCACATACATCAGTGCTAATTGTATACTATTGCTAGTATCACTTAACTGCTATTACTTAACTGCTAGATATTATTTCTGTTACCAACAATACATTTTCATGTAGCAGCGCTAATCCTATTACCATTGTTAGTATTTTACATCTACTTCTATCAATGTATTTTACATTTACATGTATTCTACATTGCTAGATTTTACATTTACATGTAACAGCTCTAATTGTATACTATTGCTAGTATCACTTAACCACTAGAGTCTATCTTGTTGTCAAAAACCCATTTTACATTGCTAGATTTTACATTTACATGTAACAGCTCTAATTGTATACTATTGCTAGTATCACTTAACTACTAGAGTCTATCTTGCTGTCAAAAACCCATTTTTCATGCATCAGTGATAATCTTATTACTGACAACTGTGTCATACCTCATTACTGTTGGCAGAATTTCACCCTTACCCAAAAGTGTTAACTTATTACTGTTGGCAGTATATTATTCTGTTTAGTTCCTTGCTGAATGTTACATTGTCTTATATTCTGCTGACAACTGTTATATTGTCTCATTTTCCACTGACTGACACATTGCCTCATTGTTTGCTCGATGCTGTACTGTTCCTGTCTTGCCACATTGCCACATTGTTCCAAATACATACTCATCGCCAGACAGTAAGTTTATACACTGCCAATAGCTAGCACAATAGTCAAGCCAGCACAATAGTCAATACCGGTCCCACTAATTACCCAGCAACAAACAGTTCACATACTATTTCACAAAGACATCACAAAATGCACCCATTCCTAGCCTTGGCATGTCTACACCTAGCCTCCTGGCTCCCCCTTACATCCCACGCCTTTCACACAAGCACTAACCACATCCCAATACTCCGCAGTGACGGGAAAAGATGGACGGAGAATCACCAACACCCCACAAGAGAACCCAAGAACGCACATCACTCACATTTATTACACATCCCACTTCAACATCTCAAGAAGTCACATCTGGACCGTCAGCAACACCATCAAGCCCTGTAATAACAAGTAATAACAAAATGCACAAAAGCAACGACAAATAGGGCCTTTACGATTTACGCACCCAGAGCATGGAACGCTCTCCCCACCTCTATTCGAAACATCACTTACCTAATTGACTTCAGGAAGGCATTAAAGCAACACCTATTCACCACATACTACCCTGAATCCAGCACTAGTAATCATACATATGCCCCCTCAGACAATCACTCATTGCAATTAAACAATCAGACTCAGCATGAAAAAGGATAATCAACTGATCGCTCAGAAGATACCCACTGAAATGGAATCAGGACCCCCAGTGTAAATAAGATGTAGATATGTTATACAATGTACATAGTTCCCCCCAGTTACTTCCAAGTTGATCTCCTGTTTATTGTAAATACAACTCAGGGTTCCTGTGTTGTATGGTTGATGTTGAATGTAAACCGCTCTGATCTAAAATAGAGCGGTATAGAAGAACTGTTAAATAAATAAATAAAATAAAATAAATTGGCTGAATAAAAATGTTGAATAGAAGGGAAGAAAGCGCAGATCCCTGAGGTTCTCCTTGCTTGATATTTGTAGGCTGTGAAGTGTTGTTTCCAATTTTAACCTGAAACTGCCTGTTTGTTAAATAAGAGTTAAACCAACTAAGGACAGTACCAGAGATACCGATACTTTCCAATCTTATGAGCCACGCTATTGTGTTCTGGGCTATTTGAAGTGGTTGAATAATGTTCTTGGGAAGGCCATGATAGATATGATTGCAGTAATCAAGGGAAGGGATTGTGAGGGCCTGGCAGACAATACGGAAGGAATTTGGGCTTAAAAGGGGTTTGAGGTTCCTGAGGGTACGGATCTTTGCGTAGATTATATTAGTGGTTCTCTTTATTTGGTCAGTGAAGGAAAGGTTCTGATCCAGGATAATACCAAGATATTTCACTTGTTTTTTTATAGTAAGTGTGAGATCACCGAAAGTAAGAGTAGGAGGTGGGGTGTATGCAGGGTTGGAAAATACCTGGAGGACCTCAGTTTTGGATTGATTGATTAAGAGGTTATGCTGGGAGAGCCAGGTTTTTAGGCTAGTTAGGCATTCACTTAGTTTAGAAAAGTTAGGGTTAGAAAGGTTAAAAGGAGTGAAGCACATCATGTCATCTGCATATAGCTGATACTGAATGCCATAGTTTTGGAAGACCTTACAAACAGGTTGGAGGAAGATATTAAATAGAAGAGCAGAAAGACTGGATCCTTGGGGGACACCTTGTTTTAGGATAAATGGGTGGGAGATATCGTTTCCAATACAAACCTGTTGGGTTCTGTTATCTAGGTAGGAGCGAAACCAGTTCAGGGTTGTGCCTCTGAGACCTATTTCATGGAGTCTATTTAGGAGTTGATGGTGAGGGAGGGAGTCAAAGGCCGCTGATAAGTCAAGGAATATGAGGAGACATCCTTGGGAAGGATTCTGGGTGTGGAGGTATAAGGAATCGAGGAGGGAGGTAAGAAGGGTTTCGACTCCATGGTTCTTTTTGAAACCATGTTGGAATAAGTCTAGGGGGGAGTGATCATCAATATAATTCTGAAGTTGAGTTTGGACCAGCTTTTCAGTTATTTTAGCTAGGAATGGGATACTGGAGATAGGTCTGTAAGAAGTAGGAGATGTTGGGTCGAGTTTTGTACCTTTTAAGATAGGGTGAATAGAGGCACACTTAAGAAGAGGTGGTACAAAGCCAGACTGGAGGGATGTTTGAACAATATACAGAATGTATGGGCTGAGAGAACTTCTAGTGGATTTGATCCAGGGGACAGGGCAAGGGTCAAGAGCAGAGGTTAAGGCATTTAAATTTTTTATGGCATTAGACACATTTTCTAGTGAAAGGGGGTCAAAATCACTCCAAGAGTTTGGGGGGGAAGGCTCTTGTGGTTGGGTGCAATAGTCAGCAAAATAATGGGAATTATGATCAGCAGAAGATTGGGTGTTATTTGTAGATAGGGTAGGGAGGAATTTGGAAATCAGGTGGTTGGCTAAGGCTTGTGCAGTTATTTTTGGAGGCTGGTCGTGATGTAAAGGCTCGTTAAGTAAGGACTTGGTGATAGAGAACAGCTCTCTAGGTTTGTTAAGTGAACGTTGAATAATATTTTCATTGTATTCTTTTTTACGTTTGAGGGTTTCAGAGCAGTAAGTCTGGAGTTTAGCTGTATATGCAATGAGTACATTAGGGTCATGCGAGCGTCTCCATCTACGTTCAAGACGTCTGAGCTCTCTCTTGAGGCTTCTCAGATTTGTAGAGAACCAGGGGGCTCTTCTATGGTGTTTTTGAAGATGTTGGTTCGGTGGGAGTAGTGAAGCTGCAGATAAAATCTCATTCCATTTAGAGATATGGGACTCTTGGTTCAAGGTCTTATCATATAGTAGGTCAAGAGGTGGTATTGTTTGTTCTAGAAAGGTGGCTGCATTGAATTGCTTAAATCTACAGGTATGTTGAGCCTGGAGGGGAAGCTGGTTTCTGTGGGTGGAGTATGGATAGGAGAAGAGGATTAGAGCGTGATCAGACCAGGGTACAGGTTGAATAGTATGTGTAACCTGATCAGTGTTTAGAAGCTGTTGTGGGATAAATATCAGGTCAAGGGTGTTTCCTTTGGAGTGCGTAGGGAGTTCCAGGATTTGGGAGAAGTGGAGGGCATGCATTGCTTGGAGGAATGTAGAGGATTGTATTGGGGATGTGGAGTATAAGTTAAAATCACCTAGAATTATGAGAGGGCATGAGGCAGGTTGGGGGGAGCAGGCTGTGTCTAAGATTGTGGAGAGATCAGATGAGTCGGACTGTGGTGCTCGATATAAGAGATGCAGGGATAGCGTAGAGTTGGAGACTGTAATAGAGTCCATGCCTGTGGAAGAGGTAGATTCAATAGTAGAGAGTTGTAGAATAGATTTAGATATAATGGCTACACCTGCTCCTCTGCCATGTGTTCTGTTGCATATAGTGATTGAGTATGCTTTGGGGCATAATTGCGGGAGACTCTGGAGTATGGCATTTGCATAGTCAAAATGCGGTATGATCAAGGCTTGGTACACTGTCCGGAAGTCATCTGGTTCCAGTAATGGATTAGATGTATAACTTGTGATAAGGAAGCTTATCATAGCTCAGGAAGGAGCTATAGTAAAGGTGAAGTGACTCTGAACAAGCAACCTGTCAGTTCTGGTAGAAATAAGAAAACAGAATTTTCCCATAAAAGACTACCAGTCCCAGAATGCACCAGGTTTCCAACAGCCATTAGAGGAGCTGAAGTGAGGAAACGTGTGTTCAATCAAGAGGGCTATGAGGTAATCCCCAAGCACTCATCTCAAAGGGCAGGGCCTGATTCAGCACAGCTGCGCTGTGCTAGGGTGGAGCACTCATCTAAGCAGAATAAAGGTAGAGTTTATTCTACAGAGAATTATCCTCATCCTCAGGATCAGCTTGGAGATCCTCATCTTGGACATCTTCATCATCGGGAGGATCATCAGAAGCAGAAGCCAAACCGGACGGACAGAGAGGGCAAGAAACCCTTTGGAAGAAAGAAGAGAAAAGCCTTTGGGAGGTCTAAAGGAGTCCAGAGCAGTACGTTGTCATGATGCGGGCACTAATAAAGTTGGTTTTAAGAAAAGAAATCCTGTTTTAGAAGAACTAGATGTGCAGTTACCTTCAGGCACAGCTAGAGGGATCAGGAACAGACATACTGGACTTAATGAGCCTAAGCTCACTGATGACCTGCAGCTGAGAGGGAACCAGGAAGTCAGCAGTAACGGTTCACTTTATAAGCCAGAGCAGAATGCTTCTGGACAGCAGTGGCATAAGCAGTGGCATAAGCAGAGGAAGCAGTGGAAACAGCAGGAGCTGAGGAAGGAGGAGAAAGAGGAAGAAGGAACTGGAGCTGGACTAGAAGGAGAAACAGCAGAGAAGCCTGGAGGCTATCAAGGACATAAGCCTGATTGCTGTGAAAGAAGCCAAGCTGGAAGCTGGAGGAGAAACAGACCTCACAAGGTGGGAAGCCAGAAAGCCCAAACTGGACCTGTTGTGCAAGGGGAGTTTGGTGGAAGTTGCTCCAAGGTGAGAGGCTCTGCCACGCCTAGTTCCTATACTCTGCCTGTTTGTAACCTAGAGAGAAGAAAGCTAAGAACCAGAGAGGGAGGTTCTGACAGAAGCTTATCTCTAGAGGATCATTGCCCAGTTTCACCTATTCAGAGGGAAAAGCAGTTTTATAAGCAACGGAAGTTTTTACTCAGTGAGCCAAGGTATGAGGCATTGAAGATTAACTGTAATGATTGTACTGCTAAAAGTTATGCCAAAAGAAGTATTCCTCCTAGGAGAAACAAGAGTCAAGACTGGTTCACTAAACTACCGCCAGCCTTAAGAGTCCCTGGTTATGTGAAGCCAAACTCCCAAGTAGTAGATTACCATGCTGAAATAGACAGGGACAGTGGAAGCCCTTTGAATCAGTATAGGGGAGAGGAATTGATGGAAGTGGATTCTCCCAGCACTATTCCCTCACCTTTGCCTGAGGAAATGGAATGTGATTGGTGCACTGCCTATGCTCCAGAGTGTGTATGCTCCACAGAAGAATAAATGAAGTATAATTTGATGTTTATTATACTGAATATTACTTTGAAGAAAACCTGCTTTAAACTGTGAAGTAACAGTTAACTAGCCAGTGAATATTGGTACCTTTTAAAACAAAGGACTGTTTCTGTTATCTAAAATATCTCTTAGTTGAACCTTGCTTTAAACGGGGAATAAAAGCCTTTATTACCCTACACTTGGACTCTTTGTTCTTTAACAGCGCTACCTAGTGGCGTATAATCTTTGTGTCACCGGCAACCGAGTGACAACGTATACTGGAAGGCATTCCAAGGGCCAGCATACACCATTGGACTGGGGAAAGCCAGAGGAATGGTGCTGCAGGGCTAGGAATCTCCAGACGGTACCTGTGAGGGAGACGGCTGCACGGGGAAGGGACCCTAAGACCCGTGCCAGAAGGTATGTGAAGAGATATCCAGTGTCCAGGGATCTGGATTGGAAGGCTGAACATAAGAAATGGACTACATACTGGCCAGGCTATTTAGAGAGGAACTCTAACAGCAATGGAAGCTCAGGTATGAACACTGATCTATGCCCTAGCTATAACCTTGAAAGACAGCAGGGAAACAAGTATTCTCCTGAAAGTGCTCCATTGAGAAATTCCTCTGTGCCAATCCCTGATATTGAACCCATGATTGTTGAAGAAGGGGAAGGAGAAGTCTTAGATACAGGCTGTGAATATATGGATTGCTCTCTGTCTAAACTCCTTTGGTAATTTTCTGTTACAAAGTACAGCAACCATCACAAAGAAATACAAACTTGTTCTTTAATCTACTTAGAAAAGCTCCTGAGTAGGATTTTGGGCCACGCAGTAGAAAGCAAGCCAGCTAAGGAGTTTCAGCTGGATAACTGCTAGCAATTGAGCCTTACTTAATTGCTTGTGAGCTCTGAGGGAATCACTTCTGAGTCTATGTGTGAAGATATAAGAAGTTAACCTGAAAAGAACAGTTTTTCCCTTCTTTGTGGGTTTTGCTTGTTGTTTGAAACACTGCTAAGAAAATATTAGCTAAAGCCTACAGAAAAGACCAGTTTGTTACCAACCAGGTCTTTATTCTTTTCATTTGATTGCCTGACAAGTTCATCTGTTGTTTTCCTGATTTTGTTTTTCTAAGTTTAACACTGAAAGCAAGTATCCTGTTTTATGTGCTACCAAGCATATCTGTGTTGGGAGAAATAACCCCATAAATAAATATCTTATTGGCTTTACACTCAAGCACAACTAATTATTGTGAGCAGCTGTGTCTGGTGTGAATGGACTGCATTTCCCACAATCCCTTGCAAATCATATTGATATATGCACTTGCCAAGACTGTGAACATTCTCACTCAGGCAGCCGTCTGACAAACTTTACAATTCTACACATTCAATTTCATCTGCCATTTGGACATCTAGTCTTCCAGTTTATCAAGGTCCTCTTGCAATTTTTCACAATCCTCTTGGGTTTTAACAACTTTGAAAAATTTTGTGTCATCTGCAAATTCGATCACCTCACTGGTTATTTCTATTTACAGGTCATTTATTAATATTTTAAAAAGCAGTGGAACCAGCACAGATTCCTGAGATACTCCACTATTCATCTTTCTCCAATGAGAAATTTGGTCATTTAGCCCTACTCTCTGCTTTCTATATTTTAACCAGTTCCTGATCCAAAATAGTATACTGCCTCCTATCCCATAACTTCTTATTTTCACCAAGAGTCTCTCTTGAGGGACCTTGTCAAAAGCTTTCTGAAAATCCAGATGCACTATATCAACCATTTATCTACCTGTTTATTTACACCTTCAAAAAATATAACGTTAGTAAGGCAGGACTTTCCTTAGCTAAATCCATGTTTGCTGTCTCCCATTAAGCCATTCTTTATAATGTTTTCTACCATTTTGCGCAGTGCTGATGTCAGGCTCACCGGTCTGTAGTTTCATAGATCACTCTGGAATCTTTTTTAAAAATTGGCATTACTTTAGCTGGTCTCCAATATTCAAGTACTACAGATGATTTTAATGCTAGTTCACAGATTAGTAATAGTAGATCTGCAATCTCATATTTCAGTTCTTTCTACAACCCTTGGATGCATACCATCAGATCCAGGTGATTTTCTACCCTTCAGTATATCAAGTAGTTATAATACATTTTCCCAGTATATCAATATTTCTTTCAATTTTTCAGATACATCTCCGTTAAAAACCATTTCAGACATAGGTAACTTCCCTTCATCTTCTTCATTAAAGACCAAATCAAAGAATTCATTCAGTCTCTCCATTATGGCCTTGTCCTCCCTTAGTGTTCTTTTAACCCTCTATCATATAATGGTGCAACTGATTCTCTCACAGGTTTTTTGCTACAAATGTACTTGAAAAAGTTTGTATTAAGTGTTTTTGCTTCAGCGATCAGATTTTTTTCAAATTCTCTCTTTGCTTGCCTTATAAATGCCTTGCATCTAAATTGCCAGTGCTTATGTTGTTCCTGTTTTCATCATTTGGCTTCTTTTTCCATTTCCTGAAAGATGCTTTTTGGCTATAACAGCCTCTCTGACCTCACCTTTAAACCATGCTGGCAGTTTTTGGGACCTCCTTCCACTTTTCTTAAAAGATGGAATACATCTGGTCTGGACTTCCAAGATAGTATTTTTAAACAACACCCATGCTTAATATAAATCTTTAACCTTTTCATCTGCTCCTTTTTTTTTTTTTAAATTCTTTATTTTCGTTTTACAACAACAAAGGAAAGGAAGACATACAGCTAAAAGACAAATACATACATGGAATATGATACATACACCAAAGTAAACCCCTACCACCCCCTCCCCCCTGCATCTTCTCTAGGAAACTGGATCATTCTCGAAGCGGGCGTGTAATGACATTATTGTGTTACAAAACCTAACAGCGATCTTAAACATGATGAGTGTACATTAAACAGACATGTCGAAGCAATGAGCAGATTGTACATGATCTTGGAGCATCTGCCCTTTAGACAAGCGAGAATGAATTTGGGTATGGAAAATAGCTCTCCGAGATATCTGCTCATATTTACTATATAAGCAGACAAGGTTCCACCATTCATTGACAGTAAGTCGAGAGCTATCCTTCCAAGACCACGTGATTAAACATATGGCTATACCCAGCATGAAATCAGGAGAAAGCAACCCTTCTTAGGAAGAGAGGGGACCTCCGCCACTGAGCGGAGTCCCACAGTCTTCCAAGAAAGAGGCTCGTGAAGGTGTAAGATAAATGGAATACGACCCCAGACCCGCCCCCAGTAAACCTGTAGTTAAGGACATTCATAAAGAACATGAGCGAGGGTCCTACATCAGTATGGCAAGACCTACACTGATCCCTGGCAGTTATGTTCCATTTGGCTATTTTCCTGGAATATAAGAACATCTATGTGCAAAAGGGGAAGAGAGTTTGGATAACGGAGGCAGACCGGGAAACCCGTATTATTTTGCTCCAGAAAACGCTCTAATGCACAGGGGTTAAAGTGGTTTGCGGTTAGCGATCCCAGACTTGTTGGACTCTACAAGTGACAGTATCTGTACCCTGACAGAATAGTTATAAAAGTTAGAGGCTACCCCATGTGTACTACTAATAGAGTGAATTAGTTCTAATAGCCCGTCCTTAGTAGGGACAGAGGGCGGCATGATTGGAGCGCTTTTGAGGCAGCATGGAAGCTGCAGCAATTGACAGTAATGTTTCGCTGGTAACGCAAATTCCCTGTATAAATCAGAAAAGGTTTTCCAACGAGCTACTGAGAAGAGCTGTTGGGGTGTCCAGATCCCCCTGGAGTACCAGGGTCTGGAAGTAATCATACATGGCTACTCGAATTTGTAACCAGAACTCTAGCTGAGTTAATAGGGCTCTGTCAAAGAACCAGGCCCCCGGATTCCCTTGGAGTGCAATAGTATGTTATTGAAAAGAAATAGCAGCATGATCGGAAAGGTGCTGAGAGTGAATCTTTGCAGCGTCCACCTGAGGAACCAACAGTTTTGATATCAGAAAGAAATCGATGCAAAACTGGGATTTGTGAGGGGAAGTGAAGAAGGTAAAGTCAAGCTCATTGAGGTGTAGTAACCTCCATAGATCGACGAGAACAATATCTGTGTTCACAGGGACTAGCGCGATGTGACTCTTGGGGGGACCACTTGTCCTAGGCGGCTATTTGTCAATCAGGGGATCAAGAACTAAATTGAAATCCCCCCCAATATCAATGAAGTATTAGCAGAGGCCTGAGCAACCTGAGCAATAGTAACAAAGGGCAGGGTCATCTACATTAGGAGCATAGCGGTATATACATGTAACTTTAAAGTGACCTATCTTGAGGTGAACTCGGGACCATATACCCGCTGTATCTGAGCAAGTCGCTATAATAGTAGCATGCAGAGAGTTCCCATCCAATATGGCAACCCCACATTCCCCAGAAACGGCTGGGGAATAAGTGGCCACCATGTAAGGTTTAATATTGAGTTTGAGAGTTTCCTTCAAATTGAAATGTGTTTCTTGGAGGAAAATCAGGTCCGCAGCGTCATGACTTAAATAACTTAGAATTTTTCCTCCATTTTATCGGATTATTGATGCATTGTACGTTCAATGGGAAAATCTTACATGGTGCCATCAATCGATAACAGACATTTTAAGTAAGAGCGCTTGAAAACTTACAACATAATCAGAATCTGTACAATAATGACATAAGCACCAAGTATGCTAGCCAATACACCCATATTGAAAAATATGTACCAAAGTAACCTAGAGAAGAAGCAAAACCCCCAATGAATATGGCGACCAGATGTCTGCGGGAGGAGGCCCTAGAGAGGAAGATAGAGACATAGTAAAAGAAAAGAAACACCAGAGTCCATAAGTAACACTGTCTCTGATACTCGTCGAGGCTACTATGGGTAGATGGAGTCGGGTCCCAGGTATCTTCAAAATAAGGCAACAAACCGCCCTCGACAGACTCTTCGCTGAACCGCGGTACATCCAATATGGCAGGCACAGCGGATATGAGAGTACTGGTGGGAATATTCTGGAAGTCAGCGCATCAAGTCGGCTTCTTTAGAGTCCAAAAACTCCGCTAGTAGATCAGGGTCCTCAAATGTTCTTGTCTGATTGTGAAGCGTAACTCGGAGCTTGGCCGGGTACATCAGGCCATAGCATGCTTGTAGTTGTTGAAGCCTCGGCCGAAATTCCAGAAAGCGCTTTCGGCGGTCGACCGTGGGTTTAGCCAAGTCAGGATAGAAGGAGACCTTGTGGCTCTCAAACTCCATATGGCCCTTTGCCCGGGAGGCACGGAGAATTTGTTCCACATGTTGATATCTCAAAAGTCGAAAGATGATAGGCCGCGGGGTCTTCCTGTTGAGCGTTATGTTTGTGGGTACACGATGAGCGCGATCGATCTCCAATTCTTTGGTAAAGGTGATTTGGAGCATGGAAAGGAGGATTTTACCTAAAAACTCCTTCATGTCTCCCAATTCCGCTCCCTCCGGTATGCCCACGAGTCGTAGATTGTTGCGGCGCGCTCTATTATTGCCATCTTCCACTTCTTTCTGCAAGGCCCGCACCTGGCGTTCAACGTTGTCGAGTTTGGACAGCCGGACCGCATGGGAGTCTAATATACTCTCCATTTTGTCCTGACGCGAAGAGAGCCCCTCCAGCCTGCCTTGCAGTACACCAAGATCTTCCCTCAGCGCTCGAAGTGCTTCACCGTTTGACTGCACGAGGTCCTTAACCCCTCTAATTTCTGCGAGGATTTCCTGCTGCATTTCGGGGCCCTCGCGCAAAGCCAGCCCCTTCTGCGGAGACGGGGGTTCAGTTTTGGAGCGTTTACCGTGAGACGCCGCTGGAGATCCAAATTCCAGGCGCGTGGGTTTGGTCCCCGCCATCTCACCAATGTGCCCCGGCAAGATCAGAGCAGAAATTCAAGTATGTCCGGTGTTAATTCAGGCTTCTGAGTAGGCCTCTCGGGAGCCTCAGCGTTATGCGACCATCCCGCTGGACATCGGGCTCCGCCCCCCTTCATCTGCTCCTTTTTGTTTTTTTTTCTTAACTTTTTTCCTCCTTTTATCAGTCTCCCTTTTGAAAGTTAAAAGGTAGTACTGTGGATTTCCTTGCTTCATTCTTCTATTTATTAAATCAAATGTGATCATGCTATGATCACTATGCTCCAAAATCCTTCTTTCTTGCACCATATCCTGTGTTCCACTAAGGACAAGGTCCAAAATAGTTTCCTCTCTTGTTGGTTCAAGAACCAGATGATCCAAGAAGCAGTCATTTATTTCATCTAGAAACCTTATCTCCCTAGCATGTCTTGCAGTGATGTTGACTCAGTCAATACCGGGTTAATTGAAATCACCCATTATTGTTATAACTTTTGTTAGCTTCCCTGATTTCTTTTAGCATTTCATCAACCATTAGTTTATTCTGGCTAGGCAGTTGGTAGTACATGCCCACTGCCATCACCTTCCCCTTTTTAAATGGGATGGAAACATAGAAACATGAAGGCAGAAAAAGATATTTTCCCCATGTCCCCTGCATTTCAGTAGCTTTAATACTGCTTTTGACATACAAGGCTACTCCTCCTCCTTTTCCATTTTCTCTGTCTCTTCTGAATAGATTATAGCCAGCTATGGCTATATCCCAATCATGCGATTCATTAAACCATGTTTCTGTAATGGCCACAATGTCCAAATCCATTTCCACCATTAGGGCTTCCAAGTCCGGAACTTGTTGGCTAAGCTTCGAGCATTTGTGCTCATTGCTTTCCAGCATTTACCTGGCTTGTGTGTATTTTACATTGATTTTGTTCTGCCCACATCTTCCCACTTGTTTTTGATGTGTGATGTAAAAGTGTGGCTGTTTCTGATATTATTCTGCTTTTGCAGGGAGTGGTGTGCAGGTCTTGACCTTCCACATCTGTCAACCCCTTTTCCTGGTTTAAATGCATATGCCATACTGCCTGAATTTTTCACTTAAGATTCGTTTCCCTGTGACAAAGAGATGTAGTCCATCTTGTTGGTCAGTTTCCCCAGGTCTGAATCCAATAAATCTGAATCCTTCTTGTTTGCACCAGGTCTGGAGCCATGTATTAAAGCTGTTAATGCGATGCAGCCTTTTTGTCCCCTTACCAAGAACAGGCAGAACCTCTGAGAATGCAACAGTGTTAACAATGGGCTTGAGTTTCTCTCCCAGAGATTGGAAGTCATTTTGGACTGTAGAGGCACTGTTTCTAGCCAGGTCATTTGTGCCCAAGTGGATAACAACATCAAGTTTGGAGTGTTCACTTTTTACGCTAAGTACTTCAACAATTTGGTTTGTATTCCTGCTGGCTGTTGAGCCTGGTAGGCACATGACTATCTTCTCTCCTTTGAACTGTGTTCCCAAGTTGGTGCCTCTGATGATGGAATCTCCAAGTAGTAGTAGTTTTCTGTTTGGTGAGGTTTTCTTCATATTTGGTGCTTTAGCAGGAGATTGGGCATTGTCTGACTCATTTAAGGGCCCTTCATTTTCATTGGATTGAGCATCCTCATTAGCCAAGGCAGAGAAGGCATAATGCAGGGATATCTCTTGATGTATAGGGTGTCTCTGCATTACAGGTCGCAATCTTCCAGAACCCACTGTGATCCATTTGTTCCTGGGGTGTTTGATTCTTTGTGGGAGCGGTGGTGGACTTTCTTCAGTTTGTATCCTAGAAGAGGTGCGTTTCATTGCAGCTATTTCCTCCCTCAATAGAGTCACTTCTTTATGCATGGCAGCTAGGTCTTTCCTTAGTAGAGTCAGTTCGTCATGCATGGCAGCTGACCTGAGGCACATAGGACAAGCTCTTAGGCTCCAAATGATTCATCTTGGAATGAAAGTACCACAGTTATTGCACTGAATACACAACATGTTGGTTAAGCAGTCCTTGAAGAGGAAGAAGAAGAAGAAAGGATGAAGAAGATGTGGACTTTTTACCCAAGTAAGAAAGGATAGATGGCACGTATGTGACCCCTATAAAGGCAATGCAGCCCCTGGGGTGGGTGGGGTGAGGGGTGGGGTGGGCGGGAACCTAAGTGTCTCTGGCGAATAGGCTGTTCCTGAACCGTGTGCACACGCAGATATCTGATGTAAGTCTATACAAGGAAAGCAGTCCAAATGTCCCCAAGCTTAGTCTAAAATCACAGTTGAAAGCTATAATAGTAATCCCCCCAAAAATCAGTTAGAATTTATAGATTTAAGCCAGCAGAGAAGATAGAAAGATTTGTTCTTAGCGTAATGGAGGCTTCTCAGCTTCTGCAAAAACTGGCTCAGACCAGTCCTCTTTTTTCCTTTAGAGATTGTCTGTGTTTGTCCCATGCTTCTTTGAATTCAGATACTGTCCTCATATCCACCTCCTCCACTGGGAGACTATTCCACACATCTACCACTCATTCTGTAAAGAAATATCTCTGCATATTACTCCTGAGTCTATCCCTTTCATTCTCATCCTATGTCTCCTCATAGCAGAGCTTGCTTTCAATTGAAAGAGGCTCTCCTCCTGTGCATTTATGCCACTGAAGTATTTAAACATCTCAATCATATCACCTCTATCCCACCTTTCCTCTACTGTATACATATTAAAATCCTTAAGTCTGTCCTCATATGCTTTATAAGGAAGATCACTAACCATTTTAGTAACCACCCTCTGCACTGACTCCAATCTGTTTATACCCTTTTGCATTGTTTGTTTCTTCTTTTTTTTTATCTTTCTTTTCCTGACTACTTTTTTAGTTTCTCTAAGTTTTTCCAAATACAGATGCCTGTCTTCCTCTCTCTGTGATCTCTTGTATTTCATGAAGGCCTCCCTCTTTTTCTTCACCTTTTCAGCTACTTCTTTTGAGAACCATAGCGGTCTCCTTTTCCTTTTACCTTTATTTACCTTTCTAACAAAAAGTTTGTTTGCTCTTAAAATATCCCTTCAGTTTTGGCCACTGTTTTTCTACATCCCTCGCTGTTTCCATCCAGCTAACGACTCTTTGTGGCACTGTCAAGATATCTTGAAATGTTTTGTATTTATGTATCTGCACATTCTCAATTGAAACCACCTATCTTGGCAGATAGCATAAGGTTTTCATTATCAATACTTCAAAAAATAAACAGGCACATGAATTTTTAATGACATCAATTACACATTCTTCAAGAGAGGCTTCTCTACTGCTTTCATCATCTCCGATAGCTTACGCTGGCCCGGACCATCAGACTCCTGCAGAGATATATGAGCTTTTCAAATGTGATGGTTTGAGTCAAAGTGTTGCCTGGATAGCAAATCTCATCAGTTCCTTATGTCTGTGTTTCATCAGAGCTTAATACCTGTCTCAGGGAACACACCAAAGGTTTAAATATGGTTTCCATGAGATTATTTTTTTTTAGTATCTTTGAAAACATGTGATGTGTTTTTTGCAACATGATTCAAGTGCATTTATGGTTTTCAGCAGGTAACCTAAGCACTTGTCTCTCAGTGTATAAGTTTGGTAAAGATTTAATACAGCATTTGTTCAATTCGAAGGATAAAGGGCCCGATATTCAAAGACATTTACCCAGTTTACAGAGCTGTAAACAGTGTAAATGCCCCGTTATCCCTAAGCGGCAAAAGTTAGACACAGCAAAAACTGTACTAACTTTCGCTGCTGGAGCCAACCGGGCACCATCTGAATATCGCTGCTACATGGTTAGCTTCTGCGCAGGGTGTGCCTGGGCAGCAACCCCAGATATTCGATGCTGGTGGTCGGATATGGCCCCGGATTGGATATCCAGGGTTAAAGTTTGGCATGACAGCTATGCGCCTTACAGGGGTCCAAAGACTTTTGTCAGAAAGTAAAATCGAAGTAAGACTGAAATAATCTCCTCCTTATATATAAATTTTCAGTGTGTCCCCACTTTTTTATTTTGTTTTGTTGAGTCTATACATATAAAAAGATTTTTAGTTTACACAAATCTTCTTGAAATTTATCTCATAGAAAATAATGGCAGATAAAGACCATAACAGTCAATCCAATCTGCCCAGTAAGGTGCATTTACTTAATGTTGTACTGCCACGCCATGCCTTTTTTTGAAGTGTTAGTATCATTTTAGTTTTGATTTGAGCATGAATGCTCACCCTCCAATGCTAGACCAGTTTGTTATCTAGGCGACATACTATAGGGCTGGTGCCTGTTCAAAAACTAATGTCTGAACCAAACAGCATGGCTTCCTGTTACTAGATGGATTCCTTGCCTGCTTAGAAAACTATTCTGAACCATATAAGATGGAACACTTTTCTGCTGTGTCATCAGTAAATCAAGCAATTCAGCAGAATCATTGTTCATGCCTATGTGCTAGAGAACTTGCCACTGGGCCTATGTGCTAGAGAACTTGCCACTGGGTCTAGGATTTGTAACAATTTATGCACCTGCATACCAGCATCTTTCCTGCATCATAGACCTTTATTCGGAGAAGGACTACCTGACCACTGTTACAGGATTCGCTGAAGATGACATACAGTATCTGTGACCAGCTAATCACTGTGCTGTGATGAGGGGGCCTGACTCTGGGAGTTTGTTTTCTGTAGTTCCTAGCCCTACTGCCTACCTGCTTCAAGGACAAAGACTAACCTCAGGATGGGGTGAATCTCTCCCATAGACCTGCAGCTCTGCTCCTGCCTGTAGCTGACATAGGATCTCTGCCATACTTTGACCGTGCCATTCATGAGACAATTTCTTGGACCCAGCCACAAGCGTTTTGGCAAGAGCTAAGGTAATGGTCTTTAATTTTCTCCCCCAAGGTCGGGGCTAGCTTAGACAGACAGATAATGTACTATACATCTGAGTTCAGAGTGAATCAGTGATGTTGTCTGCTAAAACAGAGATTAGGTAATTGTAATCATAGGGCTGCAAAACTTATTACTTCAGAAAAACTAATTTATGCTAATTTTACACTATTTTTCTATCAGTAATATGTAAACATAGGGCTGGTTCTTGTTTTATCACATGGTTTGTTTGCCAGGTAGTCTTATGGAATCCTGGGAAAATGAGGAGCAGCAGTTTTCCCTAGACATACCGAGTATTTATACATACAGTCAAACCTCGGTTTTCATTTGCCCCGGTTTTCATACGCTTCGGTTTTCAACGTCTTTTCTGACTGAGATTTTGTCCCGGTTTTCATGCATTGCTTCGGTTTTCAACGTCTTTTGACTGAGATTTTGTCCCGGTAGCAGGGAAGAAAAGCTGTCAACGTAAGCAGGAGATGTTGCATGAATGTGGGAGGCAGTTCTTTCTCTTGCAGGGTACGTCTGAAGCTATATCATTAAGATTTTCTGCCATTCTGAAGCATTGAGCAGATAATGTAAAGGTATTTTAATGGACTGAATTCAATGTGATTCCGAAGAGAGCTGGGCACAGCAGCTTGTCAGGGGTGGCTAAGGCCAGATGTTAACATACTGAACTGTACAGTACTGTACTTAGCTTGCTTTCAGTGATGTTAAATGTTCATTTATCCATTTCATTAGTCATTTATATTTATTTCTCATTGTTTTCTGTATGTAAAAATATAGTTATTCTCTATAAAATGTATTTTTTGTGAATATTTTTGGGTGTCTGGAACGGATTAATTGGATTTACATTATTTCTTATGGGAAATAGTGCTTCAGTTTTCATACGTTTCGGTTTTAGTCAGACTTTTTCGAACGGATTAATCATGAAAACCGAGGTTTGACTGTATGTGTTTATCTGCTACTGACAGTATCTCCTATAATATGCCAGCACATTTTTTTCTGGATTACTTGTTACCCAATTATTTAAGCACCAAATCCTAATCTACCAATTAAGTGGCCAGTTTACTAAGAAAGAGTTAACAGTGCAAATGGAAATTGTTGTTGTTGTTGTTAAGTGCCGTCGAGTCGGAGTCGACTCATGGCGACCCTCTGGATAGCTATCCTAAATTGTGTTCGGTCTTCAGTCAGGCGGCTCATTGTTGACAGACTGGTACCCGTAGCTGCTGTTACTGTATCGATCCATCTCATTGCTGGCCTTCCTCTTTTGCGTTGACCTTCTATCTTGCCAAGCATATTGTCTTTCTCTAATGATCTCTCTCTTCGCATGATGTGTCCAAAGTATAAAGTCGAAGTCTTGTCATCTGAGCTTCTAAAGAAAGCTTAGGTTTGATCTCCTCTAGTACCGACTGGTTTGTTCTTTGGGCAGTCCATGGTATACACAGTATTCGCCGCCAGCACCATAATTCAAAGGCATCAATTTTCTTCCTGTCTATCTTTTTCACTGTCCAGCTTTCACATCCATATGATGTTATTGAAAATACCATGGCTTGAACAAGTCGAATCTTTGTATGGAGAGAGACATCTCTGCTCTTAAGAATCTTATCTAGGTCTTTCATAGCCATTCTGCCAAGAGCAATGCGTCGTCGGATTTCTTGACTGCTTGTTGCTTCTTTATTGATAGTTGATCCTAGTAGGTTAAAGTTGTTCACAATTTCAATTTCTTCTCCTTCAACGATGAACCTGTTGATTATGCCAGTTGTCATGATCTTTGTCTTCTTTACATTAAGGTGCAGGCCCATTTTGAGACTATGTTCTTTGACTGTGAGAAGCAAATGTTTCAGATCATCTTCACTTTCAGCCAGTAATGTGGTATCATCAGCATAGCGAAGGTTGTTGATGAGTCTTCCACCAATCTTCACACCTCTGTTGTCTTCATACAATCCTGCTTCTCTGATGATTTGTTCTGCATATAAATTAAACAAGTAGGGGGAAAGTATGCAGCCTTGTCTTACACCTTTGCTTATTTTAAACCATTCTGTTTCTCCTTGTTCCGTTCGAACTGTTGCTTCTTGATCAATGTACAGATTGCGCAAGAGAACGATCAGGTGTTCTGGTATACCCATGCTTCTTAATATGGCCCAGAGTTTCTCATGGTTTACACAGTCAAAAGCCTTGCTATAGTCGATAAAGCACAAATAGATATCCTTTTGGTATTCTTTAGTCTTTTCAAGGATCCATCTCACATCTGCAATGATGTCTCTCGTTCCTCGCCCTTTCCTGAACCCTGCTTGCACTTCAGGTAGTTCTTGTTCCAGGTATGGTTGTAGTCTCTTTTGAATAATCTTCAGTAGAATCTTGCTGGCATGTGGGATCAGAGCGATTGTGCGATAATTTCCACATTCAGTTGGATCACCTTTCTTTAGTTTTGGTATAAACACAGATATTTTCCAGTCAGTTGGCCATGATGTTGTCTTCCATATTGCTTGGCAGAGCCTTGTGAGTACGGTAACAGCTGCATCAGATTGCTGCAATACTTCTATGGGAATGCTATCAATGCCTGGTGCTTTGTTCTTTGATAAGGCTTTCAATGCTGCTTCAACTTCTTCTTTCATCACCAATGGTTCCCGATCATAAGGTACAGGTTGAAACGGCTGTTGGTCCACTTGATCTTTATCATATAAAAACTCTGTATATGCCTTCCACCTTTTCTTGATCTTCTCAGCATCATTCAACATAGAACCTTGAGCATCTTGTAACATTCCAATTCGAGGCTGGAACTTTTTCTTTAACTCTCGTAGCTTTAGGAAAGCCGATCTTGTTCTTCCTCTAATAGTTTCTGCTTCTATTTCCTTGCAAGTGTCATTGTAGTATTTTCCTTGTCCTGTCTTGCTGCACGTTGGAAATCTCTGTTGAGTTCTGCGATTGTCTTTCTTTCTCCTCTGGCTTTAGCTTCTCTGCGTTTCTGGGCAATTTTCAGAGTTTCTTCCGTCATCCATTTTGGCCGTTTTTGCTTTTTCACCTTTTGTAGAGACTTCTCGCTTTCTTCCAACACAACCTTCTTGATGTCAATTCATAACTCTTCCGGAGCTCTGTCATTTGTATCTAAAGCAGCAAATCGATTTTGCAGGCAATCTTTAAATTCCAGTGGTATATTCTCAAGGTCATAAAGGTCATATTTGCTGCATTCATGAGTGGTTTGCTCTTTTTCAACTTTAGCTTGAGTTTGCATACTAGTAGTTGATGATCTGTACCACAGTCAGCTCCAGGTTTTGTCTTTGTTGATGTTACAGAGCTTTTCCATCGTTGACTTCCACATATGTAGTCAATTTGATTTTTATATAATCCATTCGGTGAAGTCCATGTGTACAGTCGCCGCTTGTGTAGCTGGAAGAAGGTGTTTGAGATGAATAGATCATTGGTCTTGCAGAATTCTATCAGTCTTTCTCCAGCTTCATTTCTGTTGCCAAGTCCATATTTTCCAACTACTTTGCCTTCTTCTTTGTTGCCAACCTTTGCGTTCCAGTCACCCATGACTATCAGGATATCCTGTTTGCATGTTCTGTCAATTTCAGCTTGTACTTGTTCATAGAACTCTTCAATTTCATTCTCTTCTGCAGCTGTTGTTGGGACATATACTTTATTTATTTTATTTATTTATTTAAACATCTTTTATATACCGCTACCTTCCAGTGATCAGGTGCAGTTTACATAAAACAGTCAAGGAAACAGGATAACATATCTGTTTTTACATTAAACATTGCAGGAATTATGTACATTTTAACTCTGACAATTAACTTAGGTGAACTATGTACAATCAACTATGTACAGTAAGCAAAAGTGATTTCAACGAGAGGGGTAGTTATATATAAACATTATAGGTGGTGTTAAAGGTCATGATATCATGGGACATTGTGGTATTAGGCTCAATGTGTTATGTAGTTATCCCTTTTCATTTTGGTGTTGGGAATTCGCCAGTGGACCGTAGTAGGAGATAAAGAGGTGAGTTTTTAATGTTTTGCGTAGGTCTTTGAGCTTGGTTAAGGTTCTGATTTCGTCAGGTAGTGAGTTCCAGAGTATAGGGGCTGCATGGGAAAACGCTTTTTTATTGGTTGTTTTTTTAGTCTTTGTGAACTCTTTTGGAATCTTTAATTTATTGACGTTGCCTCTTCTCTGAGTAGATTGGGGTGTGTCCTTAGTGAGAAGTTTATTTAGTGTAGCTGGGGCGGTGTTATTTAAGGCTTTAAAGGTGGTTATTATTAATTTATAGTTTATTCTGCATTGAATAGGGAGCCAGTCAGGGCCGGATTTACCTATACGCCATGTACGCCATGGCGTAGGGCCCACAGCTGGCAAGGGCCCACAAAAAGCTGCCGCGGCAGCATGGACGTTCCCGTGGGGCCCCCTCTGCCCTGCCGATCCCCTTCGCGCCTCTCAAAGCTGTTGCGGAGGGAGGGATTCGGCAGGGCTGAGGGGACCCCGCGGGACCGTCCATGCTGCTGCGGCCTTGGTAGCAGCCAGCGGTTTTGTTTTTTTAAAATTGACCTCAGTATCTTCTGCTCAGAGTCCAGATGCTGCTCCCGAGTCTCTGATACATCCAAAGAAGGTTAGATATGGAAGAACAAGAGCCTTCCCTCTACACAAGGTATTATACTCTCACATTACATCATTAATTTCCCTCTCCCCTTCCCATTAGAATAGGCAATTTCTTTTAACACTCCTACTACGACTTACTGCTAATCAGGGGCTATAGTGTCCCTGAAGTCACTTCTAGTTGTAGGAATTGATTGCAGTTTTATCTGCATTATATTATATTTGTTGCTCTTTTGCAGGGAGGCAGAGAGTTTGTCTATTTTGTGTTTCTTTTAGTTTATAGAGGGAACCATTTGATATGTATTTTTATTACCAGGCGCTATCCAGAAGGAGCGGTTTGGTATTTTCCATTTCCTTTTGTGAATGTTCCATAATGACAATATCCTAAAAGTGGATAAAAAGCCTCCTTCATATTATAAACTGTAGGCCTAAGAGGAGTTCTAGAAGGTTCCTCTAATGTAGAGGAATAAGCAGGATTGCTTCTACAGCAGGGAGAGAATTCTTGCTTAAGGAGTTCTAGAAAAGATTCAAGGAGGAGGTGAAAGTAAAAGCTGTACCCTCTAAGAGTATTTTAGAGTGTCTTAGGAACACAAGAGCATAAGAGGTGCCATGCTGAGCCAGACCAATAATCTACTGAGTCCAACATCCCATCTCTGACATTAGCCAGTCTAGGTCACTTGGAAAACACCAGCAGTTCCTAATAGGAAATCTATTACCTATCACTCACGCTCAAAAAGTATGAAATGGAGACACCCAAGATAGAGGACCGATGAGAATCTTAAGAAACATAAAGGACCCTAATCTTCAATGTGTTCTACAAGGGTGATCAGGGCTGGTACAATTCATTCACTTGCACAGGGCAGTCATTTCAAGAGGAGGCGTTGGTGGCTGGGCAGCATGGAGCCCAACTTATCAATTTGAAGCCCACCCTAGTGGCAAGAGGAGCAGACTAATTTTCTTCTTCAATCCCCTTCCTCAGGTATTGCAGCAGCAGCAGCAGCAGCAAGAGGCATTTATTAAAAAGCTCAATTACGGTTTATGTGAGGCAGTCTGAAGGTGATGGTCTATGTTCTGCATGTGTAACTGAGCTGAGGTGTTCTGTTTATATAATTCCTATTTGACATTGCCACTTGTTCTCTTTCCCCAGTAGGTCATGTATTGTTGTTCTCTGAAATGTATTGGTTTAATATTTGCAGTGTTGCCTTTTGATTGGTAGAGTATGGTGCTTTGTGAGTCCTGGTAGTGCTGTTAGGATACGGCGGGTTTGCTATGGGTTCTAAATGGGCAGTGTGTGTAGTAGTTCCTAATGTGTCTGGCAGTTGGCACTGGATTATAGTAATGTAGAAATCTTTTAGTCTTTCTTTATCCATACACTCATTAAGAGGCACGTTTACTAAAAGTTAGTATATGGTAACATTATGCAAATATTTATGCAAATGAGCCCCCTTATGCAAATGAGGCCCCACACCCCCCTTGGGCCGCCCCTGCTGGGGGCCCACAATTTTTGTTGGCGTAGGGCCTCACTCGAGGTAAATCTGGCCCTGGAGCCAGTGTAGTTTGGCTAGATAGGGTGAAATGTGCTCAAATGGGTGTACCTTCATTATGGTTCTGGCTGCAGCATTTTGGGCCAGTTGGAGCCTTTTGATGTTTTGGTTAGTTGTACCTAATAGAGAGAGGTTGGCAAAGTCAAAATGTGGTGTGATAATAGCTTGAATGATGCTCAGGAAGTCTTGCAGGTGTACCAGTGGGCGTAATTGTTTTAATACTTTGAGTTTAAAGTATATTTTCTTCGTAGTATTTCTTATGTGGGTGTTCATACTAAGGTGTGTATCTAAGATAACCCCTAGGCATTTTATCTCATTTTTTATGTGAATGTCATGTTTCTGAAGTGTAATGTGGGTAGGGGGAGTGTAAGATTTGTTTTTAGTTACAATCAATATGTCAGTTTTGGAATGGTTAATATAAAGATTGTGGGCTTCTAGCCAAGTTGTTAGTTCATTGAAACAATCTGTTAATAGTTGAAGTGGAAGCGTAGGGATCATGAATGGAATGTACAACATGATATCATCCGCATATATGTGATAATGGATTTTGAATTTTTTAAAGATGTTGCAAATTGGTTGTATATAAATATTAAAAAGGAGTGCAGAGAGGGCAGGTCCTTGGGGGAGGCCTATTTCCTGTTTGTATGTGTTAGAAGTTTGGGTGTTGATCCTGACAGTTTGGGTTCTGTTAGATAGATAAGATGTGAACCATTTATGAACTATTGAGTTGGCACCTATTTGTCTGAGCCTATTGAGCATTAGTGCATGGTGAACGCTATCAAATGCTGCAGATATGTCCAGAAAAAGTAGTAAGAAGGCGTTTCTAGAGCAGTCTATTCCTCTTACTAGGGTGTCTAGGAGTACTGTTAAGAGTGTGTCTACTCCATGACCAGGGCGAAAGCCATATTGTTGGTCATCGAGGGGAGCTGATGTGTCAATGTGTTCCTGTGTCTGGGTTTGAACAACCTTTTCTATGAGCTTGGCCATAAAAGGTATGCTAGAGATGGGTCTATATGAATTAGGTGATGTTTTGTCAAGAGTGTTATTTTTTAATATAGGTCGGATTTGTGCATGTTTTAGTAAGGGTGGGAGGTAGCCTTGATTTAATGAAAGATTAATTAGTGGTAGAATGAAAGGGGATAATGTTGGGAGGGTATCCTTTATCCAAGTTATGGGGCATGGATCTAGGTAAGATGTTGTGGTATTTAGGTTTGACATAATGTTCTTAAGTGTTTCTTTAGTTATGGGGTAGAATTTGTTCCAAGAGTCTGGTAGAGGTTGGTAAGATATGGCTTGGGCAATTGGTGGGCCATTATTTATTTTTGATTTATTTATATAGTGATTTGCTAAGGTTTGAGCAGATATATCATTGGCTTCATAACTGGAGTTGTATGTGTTCTTGGTTAGGTTTTGGACAATGGAGAATAATTCCCTTGGTCTGTTGATAGATTTGGTTAGAATAGTTGAGTGAAAGTTTTTTTAGCGCTGTCTGTAGCGTCTTTATAATTTTTAAGATAGGTATGATATAGTTCGTTGTATGATGTGGATTTAGTTTTGCGCCATTTTAACTCAATTTTCCTGAGTGTTCTTTTCATCGCTTTTAAGGTATTGTTGAACCAAGGGGCATCGCCATTTCTGGGACGGGTATTCTTCTTGTTTGTTTGTTTATATGCAGCTGCTTTTGAAATTGTTTCATGCCAAGTTGTAATGGCCTCATCAAGGTTGGAAGGTGATGAGGAGAGTTGAGGTATTGTTAAATCAAGGAAATCTTCTGCATTAAAATTTTTAAATCTGGGGGGTGTGGATTTTTGCAGGCTGCTTTTGTTATTTGAGTCAGTGTGTATAAGGTTGAATTTAATCAGGTAGTGATCTGACCATGGGATTGGTGTGCACTGCAGTGATTCCTGATTAAAGAGTTTGTGGAATACTTCTGGGAGAAAGATAAGGTCTAAGGTTCCTCCTTTGTTATGAGTTTTAGTATTAATGATTTGGTGGAAACCTATGTCAGATATAGATTCAAGAAATAGGGTTGAATGTGTGATGGGTAGAGATGGGAGATTAAAGTCTCCTAACATTATTATATACTTGAATTATAGTTTTGTTGATAGGCAATCCTCGTAGACGAATAGAGATTAAGCGTTCGCTGACTGCATTGTATTTCATTACAGTTCTTGCAAGTTTCTTCTTTATTATAAATGCAACACCATTTCTTCTTTGTCTTTCATTTCTAGCATAGTAGACCATGTGATCATCTGATGCAAAGTGCCCCATGCCAGTCCATTTCAGTTCGCTGACACCCAACAGATCAAGTTGTACACGTTCCATTTCATTCTTGACCACCTCCAACTTCCCTTGGTTCATGCTTCGTACGTTCCATGTTCCAATGTGTAAGATATCTTTACAGCGTCTGACTCTCATTTCATGCGCAGCTACATCAGCAGTCAGACTTCCCGAGGGCTTTGATCCAACCACATCATAAATGCTGGCTTTACTCTGAAAAGTCTTCAGCTCTTCCCCAGTAGCTAGTTGAGTGCCTTCTGACCTGGGGGTCTCATCTTCCAGCACCATAGCACAATTTGTTTTGTTGTAACTATCCATTGGGTTTTCATGGCAAGATACAGAAGTAGATTGCTGGGCCTTTCTTCCGCGCAGTTTAAGTTTGGTGTTGTTGCCGTTGTCACAAAAATGTGATCCTCCGCTGTCAACACTGTCCTATTCTGCTGCTGCCCAGATGGGTGGTTTGTCTTGGTCTGGCACCTCAGCTGAGACCTGTCCATCTTGGGAGACCCTGCCAGTAGTTAAACTACCGATAGTTTAGCTCTCAGCATCACTGATGCACGCAAGCCCTCACAGCACGACAAGCTGCAAACCAAGTGAGAGAAATTAGGGGATAGGAATTGGGCGAGCATTAGGCTTGCAGTTAGTAGAGTAGTTGTGTGTTTATTTTGCTTATTTACTTATTAGAAGCTTTTTAGAATAGCAGTTGATACATCTTAACAAACAGATCTGAATAAACAGATGTAACCTGACTGACAACTTACATAGTAGTAATAGCATAATAATCATAAAATGATCAATTATAACAGAGGTAAACTTGGAAAGATACGTTATATCACAGTGACAGCAATAATATTTTACATTGTCTGTAATGTACACATTAAAACAGCACAGCAGAACACTCATAAGAAAGAGTCAAAGGGGTCAAAGGGACGTTCAGCATAAAATTCATTAGCTGCGATTGGTGAATTGGTCTGCATTTCTTAGGGGGAGAACACATAGTTCCCTCCCCAAGTCTCCCTGAGTTTCTTCATGTGGTGACCCGTTGTACACAATCTATACTAAATTTCAGTCAGACAACACTACAATTGAGGTATGGTAGGAAAGAAAAAGAAAAATACATACTGGCTGCACCTCACCTAGGATAAAAACGTGCCACAATGGTACTAATTATAGTGAGGACGCTGCTGATGCAGATAATATTCCTGCATGTGGCAGGAGATAAACCACAGAAATTAATGAAAAAGTTAAGAGGATTAACTACAGTTAAGTGGACTTCTGTAGATAAAGAGGAGATAATGTATTGCTACTTTTATGCTACAAACCCTATATTTAAGTCAAGAGGGTGTACAAAGAGAATCCGCCAAAAACTGGAAGAAAGAGAAAAATTGCCAGAAGAAAAACTGCTAAAAGCAACAGATGCAAACTTAAGATCTTTAATTTCACAGATCACAGCAAAGAAGTATGTGAATGATAACATATTGAATCAATTAAGGGCTTCTGTGAAAAAGAAATACAGAGAGAAGGAGGAGATCTAGGTGAGAGTACTAGAAGAAAAGTATACAAGGGTACACAGAAAAAGAGAGCAGTTGAGAGGGAGATGGAGCTGAGATCTGGAACTGCAGGAGAGCGATATGCACAAAGGACAGGTCAACAAATAAACTGAAAAGGGAGGAGAAAGACCCAGAGGTACAGAAATTCAAGATCAAACTCCTAGTCCACATGGGTTCCAGGCAAGGGAAAGACTACCAAAGTTAAATTTAACACCAAAGGTTAAAAGTATGACAATTAAGATGAAGAAAGTCATATCCTCTATAAAGGGACCATTTATTGACATCACCAACATAAACAGAATACAATATTATGTGGTTAAAATTATTCCTGCAAGAATACTACTAACTAAAGTGCAGGGCCAGAAGAACAAGAGAATAATAACAGTTCCTTGTTCCTCCTTAGAAAAATGCATCAAATGAAAAATAAAATCATTGCATGTGGAGGTATCCCTGATAGACGGGTATCTAAAAAGATTAATATCATCAAAAATATTGGTGAAGATCCAAGACATCAAGCTGAAACATGCTGCAATAACAGAAGATGACCTGAAATTTATATGTTCACATTCGACATCCCATCGAATGAACAACTCTCCAAGATCAGCACTGACCTCAACACCAGCACCGCCCCTACAGATCCCTGCCCAGTAGCCTGGATCAAAGCAACGAAAAAGGAACTAACACCAGTCGTACGGAAAATAGTAGATAACTCCCTCTCCAAGGGAACAATGCCAAACTCCCTGATGCTAGCCACAATACGTCCAATCCCCAAGAAAACCACCCTGGCTAAAACTGACCCAGCCGCCTACAGACCCATGTCAAGCCTACCATTCCTGTCCAAGATCATCAAGAAAACAGTCCAACACCAGCTCCAACAACACATCGACATCTACAATCCACTGGACCCCAATCAACATGGTTTTCGATCCAGACATGGGGTTGAAACCATACTGATCCAGCTATTCAACAGCCTTTTGAGGACAATCGACAACACCAGAATGGGTGTCATCATGATATTCCTAGATATCTCCTCAGCTTTCGACACTGTCTGCCACACAACCCTACTAAACAGACTACAGGAGGCAGGCCTACACAGTACTACTCTGAGCTGGTATACATCTTACCTCACCAACAGACAACTACAAGTCAAGTGTGGAACAAAGACCTCTCAACCGTTCAGAGCCACTCAAGGAGTCCCACAAGGCTCAGCTCTCTCTGCCCTGCTATTTAACATCTACGTACAACTCATATGCACCATCATCAAGGACCACAAGATTCAATACACCATATACGCAGATGACATAATGATATACACACCAATCAAACTGGACAACCCAGACTACTCCAATATAGCCAACTGCTTCCAACAAATGGCAACCTGGCTCCAAGAAAACAACCTATCAATAAATTACAACAAAACCGAAGCTCTATTCGTCACAAGAAACCAGACATTCTCACTATCGGCCACCATCAACCTAAACAACACCATCATACCGGTAAGACAAGAAATAAAATACCTGGGAGTAACGCTTGACAAGGACCTCAACCTCCAGTCCCACATTGCAAAAATAACAAAGAGCGCTTACATCAAAATGAGGACAGTCAGAAGGCTCAAACCCATCCTCGCCCATGAACACTTCCGAACAGTCTGTCAAGCCATCATCACTCCAACCCTAGACTATTGTAATCATATCTACCAAGGACTACCTAAAAAGACAATAAAACGACTACAGCTAGCACAAAACACAGCCGCACGACTCACGACAGATCACACAATTCACGATCACATCACCCCCATAGTGTACCACCTACACTGGCTCCCAATCAGCTCCAGAATCCAATTCAAAGTACTTCTACACATATTTAAAATAATACACAACCTATCAGCAGACAGCCTATGCCCTTGCATAAAAACCGATGACAACAGGAGACCAAGAAGAAAAGGAACCTCAGACACCATCAGAACACCAAAATAATTTGCTAAAACAAGGCTGGCCACATCAAGGAGGGCACTCTCCCTGGCAGCACCCGCTATATGGAACTCTCTCCCAGACCACATAAGATCAACCAAGAACCTCAAGGACTTCAGAAACTTCTTAAGACTGATCTATTTACAGTACATTTCAAGGACCTCACATAAATTTTCTCCCTCAAGACATTACAGGATCACGATCCTACCCCCAAGACATTACAGAATCTCAATCCTAGCACGCCTCTCAAACAGCCCCATTTTGTATATATGTATATAGCTCATTATGTAAATAGTTCACTGATATAATCTAACGCACTGCCCCACACACTACACTTCTCAGTTCTCACACTGCATGCTACAAACCACACTTTATTATTGATTTTGATTGATGTGCCACACCGCCTTGATTTAACGATAAGGCGGTATACTAAATCCCTCTAAATAAATAAATAAATGTTCCAGTAATATACTGAAAGTAGCAGCAGAAGCACAAAAACTGCAGACTTGAAGAAAACAGATAAGAAAGATATCAGAATAAACTGTTTAGAGAAAACCCAAAACAGTTCTACAGGGAATTGGTAAAGAGCATTAATATGGTATAAACACCACCAACTAAAGCTGAAATAGAAACCTTCTAGAGAAGCTTATATGATGACCCCCCATAGACCACAATCAAGAGGCAGAATGGTTACTATACATACAGGAACATTTAGAAAAGTCAAACATCAAACCTATGGAATGCCCTGAGGTAACAAAAAAAGAGCAGGAAAGCAGGTTAAAATGAACTTCCAACTGGAAGAGTCCTGGCCCAGACAGAGTGACCAACCTTTAGCTCAAAGTTAACATCACTCCACCAAGACCTGGAAAACTGCAAAAACCAATTGATCAAGCAACTGAATTTATCACAATGGCTTACAATAGCAAAAACATTTCTACTTCGAAAGGGGGACCCAAGTAACATTCCCAAAAATTACAGACCAGTAACTATAAGCTGTCCACTGCAATAGATGCAGACAGAATATATGATCATATCGAGTCCAAGAACATCATGGCAATACAGCAAAAGGACAATAAGAGAGGAGCGATGGAACCAAAGGCCATCAAATAAGGTCATCATGGCCAGCGCTAAGAAAATCAGAAATCTCAGTATAGCATAGATTGATTATAAGAAAGCTTTTGAGTCCCACACTATTAGATAATAAATTGCCTTGAGGTGTATAATACAAATCCTGGTTTGATAAAGTACATTAAGTTCACCATGACAATGTGGCAAATCACATCCTTTTTTGAAGTATGAAGATAGTCAGTACATCATTCCTAACATCAATATTCAGCAAGGAATATCTCATCGAGATTCCCTGTCACCACTTCTGTTTTGTATGGCGCTTAATCCAATGAGTACCCTCATCAGCTCTTTGGGATAAGGATTTATCCTGAATCCTAAAGAAGGTAAGAACCTAGGAACAACATTTCATTTACTATTTGTAGATCCCTTATATCCAGAACACCTTGGAAATGACTGCAAAACTACTAAGAGACCACAACATTACAACAGCCCACAAACCAACCGTGACCCTGAGAAAAATCCTGTCAAAACTGAAAGGACAACCAGAGAAAGATCAAAGAACAAATATGTACAAGATTCAATGCATCCCGCACTGATGATGTCCCCTCGAATGGTGAAAAAACATCTGCAATCAAACTTTCAAGCTAGGAGAACAGTCCAACATCATAATCACCAATCTGAGCTACTAATATTCACAAACATCTCTAACTCCTTTGGGCATCCAATGTTCAACACTGCTCGGCGATGGAAGAATTTCACCTGTAGGGATGCCACCACGCATGAGCAGCTGCTCTTCCTGCACAAATGCTTGTGAAGGAACATCCTACCTCACAGCATCAACTACCAACCACACCTAAGCTGCCCCAAAGTTTGGACAATGGCGCACAAAATTGACCAAAGAATGATTCGACTGTTGATATCTGATGCCCACAACCACTTCAGAAAATATGAAATGAACCAACCAATCAATCCCCGTGAATAAGAGCTGAGTCACCACCAATCCCAATATAAGTACAAATGCAAGCATTCAAGCACATTACCATCTGGATCCCTGCATTGATGATGTCCCCTCTAATGGTGACAAAATGTCTGCAATCAAACTATCAAACTTGGAGAACATCCTACATCACAGCATCAACTACCAACCACCCCTAAGCCACACCAAAGTTTGGACAATGGCACACAAAAATGACCAACGAATGATTTGACTGTTGATATCCGATGCCCTCAACTGTTTCAGAAAATATGAAATGAACCTGACTGAACAGAGGTCTGAATGCACAAGAACAATAGGACCTGAACTCACCCTCAACCAAGACTCAGCAATAGAATGCACAAGAGAGAGAAAACACACTGTTCTACAGAAAAAAAACTATCTGCATTCAGTCACAATGACTGCCACAACAATGAAGAACAATCGATAAGAAACCTATCCAACCAGCCACTCAAAACCTATGAAAAGCAAGTTCTCAAAAAAGGACTGAACTTTAATCTCAGCAATTCAACCAACACAGAATTCTTAGTCAGCCTCGAAAATCTACTCAAATCAAATCACCTTGGCGAGGATACCCAACAACAAATATGACAAATCATCGTTTCCGCTCTGAAATGAAACCAAAAATTCAACACACTCTCTAAACAAGAGAAACAAGGGCTCCAATCTCTGAAGACTGATCATACCGTCATCATTCTCCCTGCTGACAAAGGATGCATAATGGTGGTACTGGACAGGGCAGAGTACATACAGAAAGTGAAACAACTACTACAGGACACATCAATCTATTGGCTCATTAACAACAACCTGATCGTGAAAGTCACTAACAGGATCAACAAAACCCTAATAAAACCTGAAAATTCATACCAGATCACAAGAGAAGAATGCTGGAGAATGAGATTGACTGAGTCCAATATCACACAGTTCTACAAACTTCAAAAAGTGCACAAGGCGGCGCACCACTCCAGCCGATCATCTCACTCCCAGGCACACCCAGGGCCGGCCCGTCCATTGAGCAAGAATGTTTTTTGCACAGGGCCCCGCGTTTCAGGGGGCCCCGCGCAAAGAACATTATGCTTTTTTTTAAATTACAAAAAAAAAAAAAAGCTGGCTCTGGCTCTCTCCCATTAGCCCCTGCGGGCTTAACAGAGACGCGAGGGAGACACTCTCCCTTCGCGAATCTGAAAGCCCTTGCAGAGGGGCTCAGCGAGCAGAGGAGGCCCCGCGGGACACTTCATTCTGCCGCTGCCGCGACGGTGGCAGCGGCAGCAGCCAGAGCCAGCTTTCTTTTTTTTTTTTTTAAATTTTGCCATAAGCCGATGGGGGGGGGGGGTTAGGACTGGTAATGGGCTATGGGGGGGTTAGGACTGATAATGGGCTAGGGGGGGGCAAGGACAGGAAATGGGCAGAGGGGGAGGGGTTAGGAGTGGTAATGGGCGGTGGGCTGTGGGCTGTTGGGGGGGTTAGTACTAGTAATGGGCTATGGGGGGGTGTTAAGACTGGTAATGGGCTGTGGGCTGATGGGGGCTGTCTGGAAATGGGGTGATGGGGGGTTAGGACTGGTAATGGGCTATGGGGGGGTTAGGACTGATAATGGGCTATGGGGGGGGCTAGGACAGGAAATGGGCTGATGGGGAGGGGTTAGGACTGGTAATGGGCTGTGGGCTGCTGGGGGGGGGGTTAGGACTGGTAATGGGCTATATGGGGGGGGTGTTAAGACTGGTAATGGGCTGTGGGCTGATGGGGGCTGTCTGGAAATGGGGTGATGGGGGGTTAGGACTGGTAATGGGCTATGGGGGGTTAGGACTGATAATGGGCTATGGGGGGGCTAGGACAGGAAATGGGCTGATGGGGAGGGGTTCGGACTGGTAATGGGTCTGTGGGCTGTTGGGGGGGGTTAGTACTGGTAATGGGCTATGGGGGGGTTAAGACTGGTAATGGGCTGTGGACTGATGGGGGCTGTCTGGAAATGAGGTGATGGGGGTTAGGACTGCTAATGGGCTATGGGAGGGTTAGGACTGATAATGGGCTATGGGGGGCTAGGACAGGAAATGGGCTGATGGGGAGGGGTTAGGACTTGAGGAGGGCTGATGTGGTTAGGACTGGTAATGGGCTGTGGGCTGATGGGGGGGTTTAGGACTAGCAATGAGCTATGGGGGGCTGACTGGAAATGGGCTGATGGGGTTAAGACTGGAAGTGGGCTGATGGGGGGTTAGGGCTGGTAATGGGTTATAGGGGGGCTTAAACTGAAAATGGGGTGATGGGGGGTTAGGACTGGAAGTGGGTTGATGGGGGGCTAGGACTGGTAATGGGTTGGGGGGTTGCTATGACTGGAAATGGGCTGAGTGGAAGGGGAGGCTTGAACTGCAAATAGCTGATGGGGAGGGAGCTTGGAATGGAAATGGGCTGTGAGGGAAGGGAGCTAGGACTGAAAATGGGCTGATGGAGCAGCTAGGATAGGACTGGAAATGGGCTGTTGGGGGGAGCTAAGATTGGAAATGGGCTGTGGTGGGGGCTTGAATTGAAATGGACTCATGGAGGGGCTAGAACTGGAAGTAGGCTCATGGGGGCTTGGACTGGAATTGGGCTGAGTGGAGGGGAGCTAGGAGTTGACATGGGCTGATGGTGGGGCTAGGAAATGACTAGAAATGGGCTGATTGGGGCTAGGATTGGAAATGAGCTGATGAAGGGACTCAGACTGAAAATGGATGGGGGAGCTAGGACTGGAAATGGGTTGATGGGGAGCTAGGACTGGAAATGGGTTGATGGGGGGCTAGGACTGGAAATGGGCTGATGCAGGGACTAGAAGGGAATGGATGCTGGGTGAGACTGGAACTAGAAGGGAGCTGATGTTGGGGGAGGATTAGAATGGGATGGGGCTGGGAGAGTAAAATGGAGAGGGGAAAAATATTTTGTGTGGGAGGGATGAAAAATCTACAATTGGCCGGGTATTGGGAGAGTAAGTGGGGATTGAGGACGGATAGGTAAAATTTGTGTGGATGAAATAGGAATGAGGAAAGAGCAAATGGAGAAAGATTAGTATGTCAAAGCAGATGTAGAGAGAGAGAATGGAAAAAAAAAAACTAGAAGAGAGAAGAAAGAACAAATGGACAGCACACGATGGACAGTTAGCAGAAAACATGAAGAAACCAGAAGAAAGTGGCTGGAGCAATTGCAACTGAAAAAAATGCACAAAAGGTAGAAAGATATCTCTTTATTTTGAATTTATTAGCTGGAATATGAAAGCTCTGGGAAATGTGCATCATTAACGTCTGCGCTTTGTTTGGTACAAGAGGAAATTAATTTATAGTTTTATTTCTACAGTGTTGTTGTACATTCCAAGTTTGACTTTTGGGGTTCCCAGTTTAATTATTGCTTTCCTGTTTCTAAATTGTGATTCCTTGTTTGGTGATGGTCTATGTTCTGCATGTGTAACTGAGCTGAGGTATTCTATTTATGTAATTCCTATTTGACATTGCCACTTGTTCTCTTTCCCCAGTATTCTCTGAAATGTATTGGTTTAATATTTGCAGTGTTGCCTTTTGATAGGTAGGGTATGGTGCTTTGTGAGTCCTGGTAATGCTGTCAGGATACGGCGGGTTTGCTATGGATTCTAAATGGGCAGCGTTTGTAGTAGTTCCTAATGTGCCTGGCGGTTGGCACTGGATTATAGTAATGTAGAAATCTTTTAGTTTTTCTTTATCCATACACTCATTAAGAGACATGTTTACTAAAAGTTAGTGTATGGTAACATTATGCAAATATTTACGCAAATAAGGCCACTTATGCAAATGAGGCCCCGCACCGAGTCTCCGTACATGGCCCCGCACCCCCCTTGGGCCGCCCCTTGGCACACCTACTTATAATCTAGCCAAAGAGGTCACAGCCCTCCATAAACAATGTCCAAGTTTTTGAACCAACTAAAAGACCATTGGATCGACGAAGATAAAGCAATGGTATCATTTGACATCATAGCACTATTTACATCTATCGACCAAAAACTGGCAGTCAGTATAAAACACAGATCTACTCAATAACCAAGCTACACGAAAAGGGTCGCTGGTGAACATCTCGAGATGTGCCTATCAACTTACTTCGAATTTAATGGACAAATCTATGAACAACTGAAAGGATCACAAATAGGATCTCCCATATCTGGCCTAGTTGCTGAGACTGTGATGCAAAAACTTGAAAGCATTGTACAACTACAGGTAAATCCAAAACTGTGAGTACAGTACCTTGATGACACCTTTGCCATAATCAAATGCAACAAATTGAAGAAACATGCCAACTACTCAGTATCTTCAAGGACATCTGTTTCACAATGAAAATGGTCAAGGACAACAAACTCCATTCCTGGATGTTCTTGTTACGAGAACCAAAACTAGCGAATTCTACACATCAGTCTACACACAGGAAAGCAACACACATGGGCCAAACACACATGGGCCAAATCATGAACTTCTAAAGCAACCACCTGAAGTGCCACAAACAAAGCTGCATAAAAATGCTATTCAGAAGAGTAGAATCCCACTGCAACATGACAGAAGCTAAAACAAAAGAAGAGAAACACCTATACAAGGCATTAAATAGGAACAGATACCAACAGAGCTTCATCCGCAGATACCTGCAGCCAAAAAGCCCCAACCTCTAGACCAAACGAGCACCCTGACAATTCACCCTCCCTTACATCCAGGACACCTTGGAAATGACTACAAAACTTCTAAGAGACCACAACATTACAACAGCCCACAAACTAACTGCAGCTCTGAGAAAAATCCTGTCAAAACGGCCAAGGACAGCAAACTCCCATTCATGGATGTTTTTGTCATGATAACTAGCACCGGCAAATTCCACACATCAGTCTACAGAAAAAAAACACACACGGACCAAATCCTGAACTTCTACAGTAACCACCCAGACTGGCACAAACAAAACTGCATAAACACACTATTCAGAATAGTAGAATCCCACTGCAACATGACAGCAGCTAAAACAGAAACAGAGAAACACCTATACAAGGTCTTAACAAGGAACAGATACCCATAGAACCATCCAAAAAAGCCCAGACCAAAAGAGCACCCTGACGATTCACTCTCCCTTACATCCAGAACATCTCAGAAATGACGGCGAGACCACTAAGAGACCACAACATTACAATAGCCCACAAACCAACCGCGACCCTGAGAAGAATCCTTTCATAACTGAAAGGACAACCAGTTCCATGTATAATTGCTGAGTTAATTGTAATCCACTTGAATAACACTGAAAGGCAGCATATAAGAAATGTTAAATAAATAAATAAATAAGAGAATGATCAAATGACAAACGTCATGTACGAGATTCAATGCCGTAACTGTGACAAGAACTACGTCGGCGAAACAGGAAGAAAGCTATCCACCAGACTACATGAACACTAACTAGCCAGCAAAGGACACAATCCACTCTCCCTGGTCTCAATTCATGAAGATGCAGAGGGACACAAATTCTGCTGGAACATAACTGAAATCATAGCACGAGCACAAACAAAAAGAGAAAGAGAACTTTTGGAAACTTGGCTTTCCACCACAAACACGATAAATAGACATATTGACACAGACTCGATCTACCAATCCCTGCGGATCAAAGAACCGAGGCACCACCAACACCACTCTAGCAACTCTCAGGGAAACCAATCAATCAATCCCTGTGGACCAAAGAGCTGAGTCACCACCAACAAGGCCCAGCAACCCCCAGGGAAACCAACCAATCAATCCCTGCAGACTAAAGAGCTAAGTCATCAAAAACAATGATCAGAAACAGCAACCAAACCCCAGCAACCCTCAGGGAAACCAACAAATCAATCCCCATGAACAAAAGAGCTGAGTCACCACCAACCCCAATATAAGTACAAATACAAGCATTCAAGCACATTACCATCTGGAACCCCGCACTGATGATGTCCCCTTGAATGGTGATGAAACATCTTCAATCAAACCATCAAGCTCAGAGAATAATCCAAAATCATGTTATTATGTACTATAATCAAGCATAAGAATTATCATATTGAGTTAGACGAATGGTCCATCTAATCCAGCATCTTGTCTCCAACAGTGGCCAATGCAGGATCCCAAAAAGTAGACAGTTTCTATGTTACTTACTCCAAGGATAAGCAGTGGCTTTCTCAGGTCTACATTGATTATGGTTTATGGATTTTTCTTTCAAAAATTTGTGCAAACGATTTTTAAATCCAGCGACGCTTCTTTTGCCACAGGATTCAGTAATGAGTTCCAAAGCTTAACTATGTGCTAAGTGAAAATAATATTTTCTCCAATTTGTTTTAAATACATTATTTTGGAACTTCACGGCATGTCTCCTAGTCTTTGTACTTTGAAAGAATAAAAAGTGTATTCATGTGCACCCATTTCACCTAAGGTTTTATAGACTTACATCTCCTCTCAACTGAAGAGCTCTAACCTCTTAGCCTTTTCTCATAGTGGAGTCGTTTCATCACCCTTCTTTGTAGCTTTACTAATTTCACTCTGTCTTTGAGATGCGATTATTAGAACTGCTCAGCATACCCAAGCTATGGTCGTACCTCGGCATGATACAGAAGCAACGTTACAGGAGCAGACAGCCTTTCCTCGAATATAATCATAGACCTCTTCAAAGCACCATTTTTCAACCCCGAGTAAACAGTTCTTCTATGGACAATATTCAATTAAATGTTCAATTCAAAAACATTAATCAATAGATTTTTATATAAATTGTACACAATAGCCCAGTATAAAGATGATACAGGAGCAACAGAACTCACAAGTGTTTCTCTGATTACAGTTTTCACTGGGCAGCCTTTTGAGAAGCGGGGAGCTGTTTTCCCACAGGGTGAGCACCATCTTAACCAAGATGTAACTTGGCCTCTGGCACTAACGATTACAGCAGCTTTTAAACTAGATCATGGGGGAATATTGACAGTTGCTCAGGAGTCTACGTTTGACAGCAAAGTCTATAACAGATTGAACCATAAAAGAGAAATCAGAGTCCCCAGATGGCAAGGTTTATCTCAAGTCCAAAGAAGGCATAAATAGGTGCACGTCCCTATGTGTTTTCTAAACTATGCGTGTATATCCGCTGCTTAGCCCACTCTACGCCCACAGGCACATCCTGGAAAAGTTAGTGCAATGTTGTGTTGTAGTGTCTATATCCCTGTATAATTTTAGGAAAACCAGTGTTTGCATATAAAGAAGTTTTACACATGGAAAACACTTTATAAAATTATCCTTTTCCTGCACAGATCTGTCTCCTTCTGAAATCACTTCTCCCATCGCCTCTTCGGAATACATTCATCGCCTCTTCTTTTAAGTTCTAAATAAATATTGGGGACTTTTACTGAAGCATGCTGCTAATATTTAGATCAATTTTCAGCAGAATGTTCAGGGAATAATTTGAAATGCCTAATATACATATTTCAGATTATTCTTTATTCAGTACTGCTGGGGTGGGGGGTAGATGCTGATTATTTTCTTTTACATAACTTACCATATACTAATTACATAGTGCAGTCCTCTCCCTAACTCATCCGTAATCCGACCATTCTCCATCCCAGCCCTGCCTAACCAGTTAGGCCAGCATGCAGAGTCCCCAATAGCAGGGTTGGCATCCGGGGTGGACATCCAACCTCCTCTATTTCTTGGGACTCAATTCCTGGTCCAAAGCTCCCTGCACGTACAGGGCTGCTGTGCGGGGAGCTCTGGACTGGGGCAGGAGGGTGCAGCAACAGGAAGGACAGTGGGCAGGGTGGAGGCGGCACCCTGATTCCGGATGTACAGGACCGATTCCGGTCATAGCTCTGTACATCCAGGATGGCAGGAATGGATGGGGGACTTATTCCACCTCGGAGGTGGAATAAGTCCCCCCAAGGATGGGAATCGGCACCAGCAGACCTCCCAGAACCAGCCTTGGCAGGCCCTTTCAGGGGTCAGGTGGCGGGGAAAATGGAATATGAAAAAGCTTGCGGGCAATTGAGGCTCCTGCATGGCATCCCAGTGCAATGGCACCGGGCTCCATGCAGGGTCCTTGGGAGGCTTAGATGGGGAGGGAAGCAAATGAGCAGTGGGCCTGAATCGTGGCATGTGCTGCCTCTCCAGCTACTACTCCCGCAGGAATGTCTAGCTCTGAGGGGTGCAGAATTGGTTGCAAATGTCTGGACGGGCCCCATACTGCATCAGGCTCCATGTGTATGAAGTAGCATATGCTAATTTCACTCTCGCTGCTATAACTATATGACAATAGTATATGGTAATTTACCATGCACTAACTGCAAGGGGCAATCCATGCCTTAACTCATCCTCAATCCGACCATTCTCCATCCTAACCCTGCCTAACCACTTAAGGGGGTCATTCTGTCCCATGGCTTAAACAGGAGAGGGAGGGGGCGTTCCAGAGGTGGAGCGATGGCAGGGCATGAGCGGGCCATGACCCTGGATGTACAGGGCCAATTCAGAGGTCGACCCTGGATGTCTGGGGGGGCTGTGAACTTAGACAGGGGACTTATTCCACCGTAGAGGTGGAGTAAGTCCCCCTGGACGTCGAGGGATGATGCTGCCGGCTCGAACGAAAAGGAAGGGGATGAAGTAAGTTCCCTGCAGTCAGACCCTGCCATGGGAGGCCGGATTGAGGGTCTGGCTGCAAGGAAGGAAGGAAACTGGTGGCGGCCAGCATTCATGGCTCCTAAATGGATCCACGGTGCTTAGGCAATGGGACGCCATGGCACTGCAGCTCTATTTAGGACCCTCATAGAGGTAGCCGGGCATTTGGCTGGGTGTGCAGGCCAATCAGAATCGGGGTCCGACCTGCATATTCAAGCTGTAGACCCGATTCTGATCCCGCGGGTACATCTAGCCCCAGCGGGATCAGAATCGGGTCTACCTCTGGGCCTCCCGATTCTGATCAGTCACACAGGGGGCTGGACAGCCACATTAGAATGTGCCTCTTAGTGTATAAATTAGCATATGCTAATTGCAACGCCACTGCCATAGCTGTTACCGCAGTCATGCAACTAATTCATATGTTCACTGCTTAGTGCATTTTAGTAAAAGGGCCTGAGACTTCCACGTTGCTCAATATTAGGACCCCACTAGCTCATGACTTTGTCATATGGGACTGTCCTGAGGGAGAGGAAAATCCAGGGATCACATGTCAGCTGTTTGGGGATTTAAAAGCCCTGCTTCCTTTCCTCGATTTACTAGTGCTTGTGCTGACTGCTTGCAGCACTTTGATTTCAGTTTGGTATCAGGCGTATGAATATGGAAATGTCCGTCAGCATTGCATCATAGGTTAATTTGCAGTTGGACTTAACTTTCTGTCAATGATGAAAGGGGTGGGATATTTAAAGCTAATCTCTTTTCAGGCCACAAAAATAAAACAGAACCAAAGACCAGAATTATAACTTGATGCTACACACACCAGAGATATTCAGAAAAAAAGGAAAACACAATTAATCACACACGTTGCACAGCTCTAATTAGAAAGAGAAAAATCAAAAGATGAGAAACTCTACCTTGCATTCTGGACAACCATGACTTGGCTGCAAGGACCCAGTGATGAGACAAGCATTGAACAAAGATGAGGAAGGAGAGAAAACAGGAGGGGACAGAGACAGAAGACCCAACATGTGAATAATCAATGGACCAGTTAAAGCTGCAGAGCTTAGCACAGACATTAACAGATGCAAAGCAGAGGCATAAGGCTAGACGTCCTAGTCACAGTGTAACATGAGCCATTTCATGGCAAACTGCAGCCCCAACCATGATCTTTACTCAATGGGATCATTACAACCCCCTTCCCCAAAAATCAGGAAAAGGATGAGCATGTTTGGGGCTTTGACTGTGGACTGGCCCTTCTTGAGGATGAGAAAGGATTCTTCTAGAACGATTCTGCCTTATAGAATGGGTGGGGTGTTCTGGTCTGGGGACTTGCGTTTTGTGGTTTCCTATTTGGGGGTTCTGAGACAGGCAGTCTTGCTTTTCTGGTGGAGAGAGCTGTCAGGTAGGGTGTCTGGATGGGGGAGTGTGTTTGATCAGTAGGGGGATCAGATCAGGTTGGGGGTTCTGTGCACTGCCACAGTAACTCTTTCTATGCCTCGGCAGGCAAAGTGAGTACACGTGTGTTATCCGCTGAGACATGGGCTACGGGCTTGGGCACTAAGTGTCTGTCCTGTACAGGGAAGATGTTGTGCACATTCCCAACAATTAGTGCACAGGCTTTGAATAAACTTACTGCACTTTAGCAAAATGCTCCAAAATTAAGGTCTGTGACGTATAGATGTACTGTAATATTGGATAGGGGTTGGTCTAACTTCTGGACAGGGTTGGCACAAGGATTGGAGGCGTCCTAGGTGGGACCTCCATCCTGCTGCCCCCCCCCCACCCCTCCTATGGCCCTCCGTCCCTATTGCATCATTGAAATCCCTCTCCGGGGTCCAGAGCAGCAGCAATAATCCCAAAACCATGACACAGCACTACGTCACGGTCTCCTCCTGTTCGCAATGTGCCATTTCCACTCTCCTCCAATGCTTCTTCTGATTCTGGAGGGGGACACAAAGGGCACAGTGTAAACAGGAGGAAACCATGTGGCAGTGCTGGAGTGTTAGTAAACCCTGCGTCATGGTTTGAGAGCTATTGCTGCAGGCCTTGGAGAGGTGTCCTAGGCGACTGCCTACTTTGCCTTGTGGTAGTGCCGGTCCTGCTTTTGGACTAGTCACAAATCTCCCTCTTTCAGCACAGTCCTGGCCTTGCCTTCCAGGAGGACTCCAAGGGCCCTAGTTACCTGTGTAAATGCCTTAACAGGGAATTTTCGAAGGTACCTACATGGGCAGTGCCTTCGAAAATTCACTGGTTTGTCCCTTACGCCCCCCCCCCCCGATGCTATGTGGTTAGCATCAGGGCGTGTTGGGGGGCATTGGGGGCGGTTCAGGGGTGGGCCATGGCGCTACCCATGTAGCACCGATTTTCAGTGCTACACGGTTAGTGCTCTGCGCCTTAAAATCGGTGCTACACGGGTTTTTGATGTCAGGGTCGCATTTGACTCTGGCATGGAAAATCCGGGTTACGTGTGACGGGGTGGGCTATGCACTGACATGGCGCATAGCATTGCCCAGATCAAAATTGGGCCCCAAGTTCATAATCCTTAGATGTAATGGCAATAACACATGACTGCGGGGCTCTGCATTCCTCCAGAACATACTATTCTGTGACCCCCCCCCCCTGTCTTTCCTCAAGAATCCCAATAGAACTTCTCTGTCTCTTCGGTCCTTCTACCTCTCAGAAGCAACTTCACTCAAGGTAGTTTCCCCTTCAACACGAAGACCAGCAGCTTGCAGGATGACCTTCCAACCTCCCTGCTTGTCAAAGGGGGGGGGGCTCTTATTCCACCGTCCTTCTTGCAGCTTTGTCCCTAAGAGTTGTACCATGCAACAATGGAAGGCATTAGCATGAACCAACGTCGGTTCTGAGCTATGGAACAGCAGCCCTTCCAGAGGCAAATTAATGTCTTGTTTTATTTGCTGCATCTTTACTGAAATGCAGATTTCACTTTAATGTCTTTAAGAACATACTATCTGCCATTCAAAGCAAAGGTCCATCAACCCCACTGTCCTGTTTCCAGCAGTGGCCAAAGCAGGTCACAAGTACCTGGCTGGAGAGATTCCATGCCTCTTACCGCCAGGGATAAACTTATTGATTTTATGCTCATAAAAATCACTGACCCTTTTTCCCTTTTTATCACTAGATGCTGTGACCGCCATTATCAGGAAGTATATAATGAAGAGCAATTACTGTGTTTTGGGGGTACTCAGTAGCTGCTGTTGCTCTGTGAAAATGCATCAGGGGCCACACCTGCTTGGGCTTTTATACAGCAAGGAACGCGTGTATTTAAAAACATCAGATGCACTAAAAAGTGCCCCATATCTTGAGACTACTGTATAGAAAAGATATGTAGTCGATCAGGCCCTAGCCAGTGAGTATCCTACACATCTAAAAGTTCACAGGCAGGGAAGCACCGAAGTAGTAATTAAAATTATCACATGGGATAAAACTGGCTAGGACTCACAGACATTAATTGAACCCTCTTCCTCTCCATACATATATAAATGTCATAGATTTTGGGGGAGGGGAGTTAGTAAGATGTGTTACAAGAATAGCACATGGTATTTGTCCCTTGACATGTATTAAGAGGCAAACTTTGTGTTATTTTATCTTGACACAAGTTCATTTACTCCAGCATACGTTGGTTAATAATGAAATGTGGAGTATGCAAATACATGCAAAACACATTGTTCTGCCAGTTCAATAATAGCTTGTGCTGAACAGCTGTGAGCCCAGCAGCACTGGGCCACTAACACACAGCTCAATGCTCTGGTCACAGTCTTAATGGAGTCCACTCTGGCATACCAAGCAAAGTCCCACAGCCTCCCACAGACCCCCACAAGCCATATTGCTAGCTCTCCCCCCCATGACACCTACCCCAACAGATCCCAAAGCACACATCCCACAACCCCCCCCCCCCCTTACCCCAAAGGCCATCTGGGCCTGCCTTCAGTAATCCCTAGTACTCTATTGTGGGTTGGACAAGAACAATCCCTACTCGTTCCTATCTACATACACCCCAGCCACTAGTGGTAGGATGCACATGCATAACATTATAATGGGCTTACATTGTTTGAAGGTGCTGAGATGTTATGTATTGCTAGAGCATGTTTATAACAAGGAGCCTAGGTTTGGAGCTGGAGAAGGTGCCTATATCCCTTTATAAAAGACTAGCACCAAGTATGCAGAAATTGCACCTAGATTGAAGGAGTGGATATTTGTAAAATGTTGGTGCATACTTTATGACTAAATCACTATTCGGCCCAAATTCCTCCCCTGAGCATGCTGCTTGCACCGTATGTACTTTTAGGCGTGGCCTAATTTATGTTCCTAAAACAATAGTTTAAGTGTAGAAAGGGTCTTTGAAGTTACTCCTTTCAAGTTTGCATGCTGACCTTTAAGAGCTATGGGTTTGCTTTTTCATCCGCCCAGTGACAGCATGACTGCTCTCTGTAAATCTGGCTAAAGTCTGGCGTGCATGTTCCAGGTAAGTGAAAGTGAAAGAGCAGAAAGCATTTTCCTTACCCTCTTCCTGGCAGCAGATACACTTTAACAAAGGGATCCGAGTAACCATTGTTGTCTCTGGGTACAAGGTTTCTTGCTTGAAGAATATGGATGATGAGATTGCCAAGGTGCTTGTCATAGTTGACTTGAAGCTGCAAAGAATCACACTGTTGTTATGGGCTTCATGTCTTGTTCTGTTTCTGCTGATCGGTTCATCCAACAATGGTGATTAAATTCACCTTTCTAAAGCTCCTCTGACAGGCTGTTCCCATCAGCACAACTTTGCTTCTTTTAAGCAACGAGAACAAGTCATTTTTTCTTGTTACTTCTCTGACGTTTGCCGATCACAAGTATCAGAGCTTAACAGAAATGTTAAATATCTAAAAATGAGAAGCCTATCAGTTCTCCTAATTTCCTTCCAAATCAGTTCTGAAAGCATTCAAGCAAACTTTCTCATATGTTGATGGATCATATCTGTTTCCCTCGGTGACTAATTATGGCTTGTGCGTAAGTAAGCCCTGTGTTAACGTACTGGCACACATTAATATAATGAAATAATGCAAACCCCATTATTTTCAATGGGCTATTTCCTCTGTACTTAACTTAAGACACATTAATGGGTATTAGTGTGCAGCTTAGTAAATGAGGCCAACATTTGTAGAAAAAAATGAAGATTTTCACAGATGACCAAGTGCATCTATTTACACTACTAAGTTAGGTGCCTTTTTTCAGCTGATCTTAGGCACCACTGTTATGGGCTTAATAAAGGGCCTGAATGAAGATTTATGTCCCTCAGACTGATGCTCAGAGATTCAGACCTGCTCTGGGCTTTCGGAAGCTGAGTGCCTAACCCCATTCCCCCAACCTTGTCCCACCCACTTTAGGGAAGGAATTTCATAAGGAGGCATGTGAAAGTAGCTGCCTAAAAGGGGCTTTTAGTCATTGACATCTGTAAATTGTTTCTTATAAAATCATGCAGAGTGTAAAGGTTCATTCATTAATTTCATGGTCTGGACTTTCACCATTAGGTGGAGTTTGGGCAGAGTATAGGGAGCCCACAAAAGCACATGTGTTGATTACAGAATACTATTATTTACATGCACACTTTCAAAGCATAGGCGTGGTTATTTACGCCACCTCTAGGGTTATAGTAGGGATGGACAATTGTTGTTGTTGTTGTTAAGTGCCGTCGAGTCGGAGTCGACTCATGGCGATCCTCTGGATAGCTATTTTAAATTGTGTTCAGTCTTCAGTCAGGCGGCTCATTGTTAACAGACTGGTACCTGTAGCTGCTGTTATTGTATCGATCCATCTCATGGCTGGCCTTCCTCTTTTGCGTTGACCTTCTATCTTGCCAAGCATAATGTCTTTCTCTAATGATTTCTCTCTTCGCATGATGTGTCCAAAGTATGAAAGTCGAAGTCTTGTCATCTGAGCTTCTAAAGAAAGCTTAGGTTTGATCTCCTCTAGTACCGACTGGTTTGTTCTTCGGGCAGTCCATGGTATACACAGTATTCGCCGCCAACACCATAATTCAAAGGCATCAATTTTCTTCCTATCTGTCTTTTTCACTGTCCAGCTTTCACATCCATATGATGTTATTGAAAATACCATGGCTTGAACAAGTCGAATCTTTGTATGGAGAGAGACATCTCTGCTATTGAGAATCTTATCTAGGTCTTTCATAACCATTCTGCCAAGAGCAATGCGTCGTCTGATTTCTTGACTGCTTGTTGCTTCTTTATTGATAGTTGATCCAAGTAGGTTAAAGTTGTTAACAATTTCAATTTCTTCTCCTTCAACGATGAACCTGTTGATTATGCCAGTTTTCATGATCTTTGTCTTCTTTACATTAAGGTGCAGGCCCATTTTGAGACTATGTTCTTTGATTGTGAGAAGCAAATGTTTCAGATCATCTTCACTTTCCGCCAGTAATGTGGTATCATCAGCATAGCGAAGGTTGTTGATGAGTCTTCCACCAAGCTTCACACCTCTGTTGTCTTCATACAGTCCTGCTTCTCTGATGATTTGTTCTGCATATAAATTAAACAGGTAGGGGGAAAGTATGCAGCCTTGTCTTACATCTTTGCTAATTTTAAACCATTCTGTTTCTCCTTGTTCCGTTCGAACTGTTGCTTCTTGATCAATGTACAGATTGCGCAAGAGAATGATCAGGTGTTCTGGTATACCCATGCTTCTTAATGTGGTCCAGAGTTTCTCATGGTTTACACAGTCAAAAGCCTTGCTATAGTTGATAAAGCACAAATAGATATCCTTTTGGTATTCTTTAGTCTTTTCAAGGATCCATCTCACATCTGCAATGATGTCTCTCGTTCCTCGCCCTTTCCTGAACCCTGCTTGCACTTCAGGTAGTTCTTGTTCCAGGTATGGTTGTAGTCTCTTTTGAATAATCTTCAGTAGAATCTTGCTGGCATGTGGGATCAGAGCGATTGTGCGATAATTTCCACATTCAGTTGGATCACCTTTCTTTAGTTTTGGTATAAACACAGATATTTTCCAGTCAGTTGGCCATGATGTTGTCTTCCATATTGCTTGGCAGAGCCTTGTGAGTACGGTAACAGCTGCATCAGATTGCTGCAATACTTCTATGGGAATGCTATCAATGCCTGGTGCTTTGTTCTTTGATAAGGCTTTCAATTTGATTTTTATACAATCCATTGGGTGAAGTCCATGTGTACCATCGTCGCTTGTGTTGCTGGAAGAAGGTGTTTGAGATGAATAGATCATTGGTCTTGCAGAATTCTATCAGACTTTCTCCAGCTTCATTTCTGTTGCCAAGTCCATATTTTCCAACTACTTTGCCTTCTTCTTTGTTGCCAACTTTTGCGTTCCAGTCACCCATGACTATCAGGATATCCTGTTTGCATGTTCTGTCAATTTCAGCTTGTACTTGTTCACAGAACTCTTCAATTTCATTCTCTTCTGCAGCTGTTGTTGGGGCATATACTTGAATTATAGTTGTGTTGATAGGCAATTACTCTATGGCAATAAGCACCATCAGGGTTAATTGAACCCGATTTGCGGCTTAATTCCCATGTCAAAGAATCCTGGGATTCATTCTTTGTTAATCCAGACCATGCCTGCAAACTTGAATACGGGCAGCATATCAACCCTGTTAAAAACATATCTGCAACACTGCGGTAGAACTGCAACAAGAGAAAATTAGGGAACTCAGTTTATAGGGAGTCCTGGCTAAAGTAATTAAATTTAAGAATTTATAGGCCACTTTTTACTCTCTGGAGCATACAGAGTACAATTAACATTAACACATAACAAATGCAACATCATATTTCAAAAACAATACATATTCTAACAAAGTTCTGATGAAAATCCAAACTTCAAATTGATAGTCTGGTGCTCTCTTTCACCTTACCTGAATATCACCAGTAATTGGATGGGAGTGGGTCTTCGATCCTTCTGGAGGCTGTAAAATATACAAATAGGAATCATTGCAGATGCAACCTACTGAAAAATGTTTTTGAATTTCAGACTGCATTTCAAAGTAATTGAAGATGATAAGCGTCATTATTGCTTTTTATGTCCTAGACTGTTTCTCTTGTCTCTGTTCTTCTTAAGGTTTCATCTTTATCAGCTGTGGTTTCTCAACTCCAAACCTGCTGTTTGTTAGGGACGGATTCACAATTTCACTGTTGTATTATCTCAGGACATGCATAGCGTCCGTTTCACAAATTCTTCACTCTAACAAAGATAAGCACTGTGCGAGAGCTGGCATAAGTATAAGTCATTTTGTATTATCCGCCTCTAAATACTGTAAAAGGAGAAATCTTTTGTTAAATGAATCCAGAGTCCTCCCCCCCCCCACACACACACATTTAGGGGTTCTGGATATTATCCCTCACCTGTATCCCAATGACAAGAATCCTAAGTCCATCTCAAATTAACGAGTGAGCCAGTGTCTTCACTTTTGTATTATTTCTTACATATTATGGGCTAGATTTACTGAGAGGCACTAACTCTCATTAATATATGGCATTTCACGAAACAGGATCCCTTTACTGAGACTACATGGGATTTCACGGAACAGGATCCCTTTACTGAGAATATATGGAATTTCACGGAACAGGATCCCTTTAGTGAGAATACATGGCATTTCACGGAACAGGATCCCTTTAGTGAGAATACATGGCATTTCACGGAACAGGATCCCTTTACTGAGAATACATGGAATTTCACGGAACAGGATCCCTTTACTGAGACTACATGGAATTTCACGGAACAGGATCCCTTTACTGAGAATATATGGAATTTCACGGAACAGGATCCCTTTACTGAGAATACATGGGATTTCACGGAACAGGATCCCTTTACTGAGAATACATGGCATTTCACGGAACAGGATCCCTTTACTGAGACTACATGGCATTTCACGGAACAGGATCCCTTTACTGAGAATACATGGGATTTCACGGAACAGGATCCCTTTACTGAGAATACATGGCATTTCACGGAACAGGATCCCTTTACTGAGACTACATGGCATTTCACGGAACAGGATCCCTTTAGTGAGAATATATGGCATTTCACGGAACAGGATCCCTTTACTGAGACTACATGGGATTTCACGGAACAGGATCCCTTTACTGAGAATACATGGCATTTCACGGAACAGGATCCCTTTACTGAGACTACATGGGATTTCACAGAACAGGATCCCTTTACTGAGAATACATGGAATTTCACGGAACAGGATCCCTTTAGTGAGAATACATGGCATTTCACGGAACAGGATCCCTTTACTGAGACTACATGGCATTTCACGGAACAGGATCCCTTTACTGAGACTACATGGGATTTCACGGAACAGGATCCCTTTACTGAGAATACATGGAATTTCACGGAACAGGATCCCTTTACTGAGAATACATGGAATTTCACGGAACAGGATCCCTTTACTGAGAATACATGGCATTTCACGGAACAGGATCCCTTTACTGAGACTACATGGCATTTCACGGAACAGGATCCCTTTACTGAGACTACATGGGATTTCACGGAACAGGATCCCTTTACTGAGAATACATGGAATTTCACGGAACAGGATCCCTTTACTGAGAATACATGGCATTTCACGGAACAGGATCCCTTTACTGAGAATACATGGTTCAGAATAAAGGTTCAGATATAAGTTCCTCATATTAACACATAGAGTCATTCATTCCTCCAACCCTCATTATTTAGCAAACTTGATCTCTCTCCATACTCCCTACCGACAGCTTCGCACCTTGCATGCTAATCGTCTATCTCTTCCTTCCCCTGCACAAGCTCATCTAGAACAGACACGTCACGCTGCTTTCTTTTTTCTGGGACCCTCACTTGGAATTCACTACCATCCTCCCTCCGGTTAGAACCCTCCTATCAGAATTTTAAAACACTACTAAAAACCCTTTATTCCAACAGGCGTTTGACCTCCTTCCTGGGCATCCTGTATAGTCTTTCATTTGTTTGTCTTCTGTTGACTTACTGATTTGTTTGATTATTGTTTTTGATTTACTGTTTTGTCTTTGGTGGCCCCTTCGGCCCTTCTTTTTCTTTATTTTAATGGAGTTCCTTTCTTCTCTGACGCTAGCATCTATATTTTATTGTAAACCGCCCTCATGTTTCGACAAGGGCGGTATATAAAGTGTTAAATAAAGATAAAGATAAAGATACTAAAATGTGTTGAGAAGTTAACATGATTTTTTGCGTGCAATAACTGTGCACAAGGATCCATGATAACTAGTACTACCTGCGCAAAACAGTTACTGTGCACTTATTCATGTGGTAACTACTGATCACACATTCGGTGGTAAATGAGTGGGTTAGGGAAGGACAGTGGGTGCGGAGAGCACATTGCAGTTAGCACATGAACTGTCCATGTTGTAAATAGCATGGATGCAAGTAACGCTATCTCAACAGATGGAGTTAGGTGCACTTGTAGTAACTGCACCGCATATTAGGGCATACTCCCCAGGGTAACTACCAGAAACATGCTGGCCATATAACTAACAGTTACTGCAGAGGGTTTGAACTTCATGCATGTTCATTTTAGCACTAAATAAGTGTTTTTGCACTTAACATACTTTAGTAAAAGGGCCTCAATTTGTAGGCAAGAGTGTTAAGCGATTAGTCCAGGGCCACAAGGAGTGTCATCAGGATTCAAACACTAGTCCCTCAGGCTCCCAGGTCACTGCCAAAATCACTAGGCTATTCCTCTGCTTCCTGTCTGGCAGCTTGATCCCTAGTGGCAATACCACAACGGCTTCCATTCTGAACCCAGGAGGCACCAGAGGAGTGCTCCTGTCTTGCCGTTAGCTAAGTGCCGGCATGTCCATCGGATGCCTCTTCAGTGGGAATGGGCAATGATGGGGAGAGAAAGAGTTGGCTGCCCCATTGGAGAGGTCAGGATGCTGCTCGGGGGGCTGAGGCCAGTACTGTGGCACACAATACCTTCTCTTGAGCAGGGGTTAAGCACAGCCGCGCTAGTTGCAGTAGTGACAGCATATACTAACGTATCAAGCACTGCACACACACACCTCAAATCTGCACTTTCACCCTTTCCCACCTCCTGCTGCAAGGAATCAATGTGCTGTGCGGTAACATAATAACTGCTTGCCACATATGAATTAAAGGGCCTCTTAGTGTGCATATAAGCAAACTCACATGTGTAAAATTAGGGTTACCAACTAGTTCCAGATGTGCCTGACAGGCTTGATCCAGTCCTGGGTTTACCCCATTGCATGCAGTGACTTGTAGCCTTGCTTTTCTTATGCAGTTCAATGGAGAATCAGAACATGTCCTTGTATGCAATAGGGTAAAGCCAGGACTGAATCAAGTTTGTTGGCAAACCCTATGTACAATCGGTTTATATACATTACAGCTGAGTGCTCTATAAAGGCCTACAGTCCTTCACAAGTACTGGCATTCCTAAAAGGGACTCCATTGCAAGCAAGATAATACTCTGTTGCTTTTAAATACAATCTCTCAACCTGAGAGCTCTGAAAAGGGTTTTGGTTTTGATTTTTAAAAGCTAATTAGTTTTCTATATTGCAAAAGGAGAATTTTTTTGTGGTGTTAGGCAAAGCTCTGTCTGTTAGAGTTCATTGCTTCTTGTTCCAGCTTCCCATTCATGGCAAGCTCTTTGAAGTCACTGACCTCATCAGGTGTTAGATCCCTCCATACCCACCCCAGCTCCCACCTACCCCATGTGAGCATTCTTGCTTTATAGAGCAACTCCCTAATTAGCTACACACGGGAACACAGAACAGTGTTAGAACCAGTAGACAGGCATGGGGCTCTTTGAGGGGGGGGGGGCTTGGATAGGACTAGAAATGGCTGATGGAGGACTAGGACTGGTAATGGACTGATTGGGGGGCTTGAAATGGAATGGGCTGATGAGGGTCTAGGATAGGTTTGGAAATGGCAGATGGGGGGCTAGGATTGGAAATGGGCTGATGTGGGCTAGGATAGGACTGGAAATGGCTATTGGGGGGCTAGGATTGCAAATGGGTTGATCAGAGGGGCTTGGACTGGAAATGGACTAGTGGAAGGATGGGAGAATGAGACTAGAAGGAGGCGGATGCTGGGTGGAGCTGGAATTAGAAGTGAACTGATGTTGGGGGAGAAGTAGAAGGGGATGGGGATGGGGGAGTGAGGATGGAGAGGGGAAAAGATATTTTGTGTGGGAAGGAAGAAAAATCTACGATTTGCTGGGTTTTGGGAGAGTAAGGGGGAGATTGAGGATGGAAGGATGAAATTTGAGTATATGTAAAAGGAATAAAGAAAGAAATGGAGGAAAGAGCAAAAGGGGAAAGATCAGTATGTTAAAGCAGATGTAGAGAGAGAATGGAAACAAACTAGGAGAGAAGAAAGGACAAATGGACAGCAGACGATGGAGAGTTAGCAGAAGACATGAAGAAACCAGAAGAAAGTAACTGGAGCAATTGCAACTGAAAGATAAAATGTCCAGACAACAAAAGGTAGAAAAATACTTTTTATGTTTTGAATTTATTAACTGGAATATGTCAGCTTTGGGAAATGTGCATTGCTAACGTTTTTGCATTTTGTTTAGTACAAGAGGACATTTCTTTATAGTTTTATTTCTCCAATGTTATTGAACATTCCAAGTTTGGATTTTGGGGTTCCCAATTTAATTATTATCTTCCTATTTCTAAATTGTGATCCTTTGTTCTTTGTTTGGTTTCAGTCTATGTTCTGCATGTGTAACCGAGCTGAGGTATTCTGTTCATGTAGTTTCTATGTGACAGTCCCACTTGTTCTCTTTCCCCAGTAGGAGATGTATTGGTATTCTCTGAGATGTATTGGTTTAATATTTGCAGTGTTGCCTTTTTGATAGGTAGGGTTTGGTGCTTTGTGAGTCCTGGTAGTGCTGTTATGATACGGTGGGCTTACTTTGGGTTCTAAATGGGCAGTGTTTGTAGTACTTCCTAATGTGCCTGGAGGTTGGCAGTAGAATATAGTAATGTAGAAATCTGGCAGTCTTTCTTTATCCAGACACTCATTAAGAGGCATGTTTATCAAAAGTTAGCGCACATTAACAGTATGCAAATATGTATGCAAATGAGGTCCCTTATGCAAATGAGGATCCACACATGGCCCTGCACCAATCTTGGGCTACCCTTGCCCCTGATCACCTCCATTCTACATCTACACTCTAAGTACACCATGTGTACTTTTCGGCATTATCTAATTTTATAAGAGGTGTTTCATTTCACAGGAAGAGCTTATAAAATTGGCTCCTTACTGTCCAACCTGACTGAAGACCAAACATAGTTTAGTACAATCATCCGGAGGGTCATCATGAGTCATCACTGACTCGACAGCAATTAACATCAATAATAACTACTGTCGCACTGGATCTCCAGCTCTTTACCTTGCCGCTGTGCCGCTTTTTGCTCACTGAGGGGGATCCGGGCTGTCCAGGACTGGGAACAGCACTGGAGGCTGCGGAGGTGGTTCCAGAATGCCCATGAGACCCTTTCTCCACTGATGAAGAAAGAAGAGAAACCTTCTGCAGTTCAGCTGCTAGTTGCTTAGGATCAACCCCTGGTGATTTTGTTTTTTCAACTGAAAATGATACAAAGAAGTTGAAAGAAATACTGAATACTTTTTTTTATATCAGCATATATTAAGGCAATGAATCACCAATGATTAAGTTTTAAATTAATGCATTATCCAAAATGCCAATTTGTTTAACAGTAAGTCACATATAATAAAATGCTAATATTTTTTTCGAGGAATATAATTGAAATCGTACTTCTTTGCAAAACCCTGCCCCTAGACATTACTTTAATTATCTGTAATAAACCTTCCCTTTGATCTTTAATAATGCTGACATTCATTAACATAATTCTAACGGAAATCATTTTATGAACTGGAAAAAATCATCTTTATACAGTATTAATCTTGAACTTACCAGGGGTTTTTAACATAAAACTGAATTCACGTGACGTCCAGTTAATATCTAAGGAACTAAGCTCATTACAATATTTTCACCAGCCTTTCTAGCAAGTATTCTGTATAAGGCTTTGGTGCAAACTCACTTTGAATATTGTCTGAAATTCTGGAGACCACACCTTCAAAAGGATATAAAAAGGTTGGAGTTGGTGCAGAGGGTGGCTACTAAAATGGTTAGTGTCTTCATTATAAAGCATATGAGGACAGACTTAAGGATCTTAATATGTATACTTTAGACTAGAGGAAAGGCAGGATAGAGGAGATATGATAGAGGCATTTAAATACCTCCATGACATAAATGCACAGAAAGAGAACCTCTTTCGATTGACAGAAAGCTCTGTAATGAGAGGACATAGGATGAGGGTGAAAGGGGATAGACTCAGGAGTAATATGCAAAAATATTTCTTTCAGAATGAGTGGTAGATGCATGGAATAGTCTCCCAGTGGAGGTGATAGAGATGAGGACAGTATCTGAATTCAAAAAAGCATGGGACAACACAGAGGATCTCTAAAGGGAAAAAGGGGACTATTGTAGTACTTATGTTTATGTTTATTTCATTTGATATACCGCCCTTCCATGATAAGCAGGGCGGTTTACAATTCATAAAATTACAATAGAGGCACAATATGGAAGGGCAGACTAGATAGGACATGTGGTATTTTTCTGCCATCATGTTTCTATATTTCTATGTATTTCAGGATACCTTCTATAAATGTGGAATGAGAAGAACAAGAAGACTGGAGGGAGTGGTTATTTTATTTATTTAACCAGTTTTCTATACCACCTTATTCTTCAATCAAAGCGGTTTACATTATGTAATCACTACAAACAGATAACATGTAGTGTAAACATGGATGAGTATATGTTGGTTGGCAGGCACAATAGCAGCTTGAATGGACTGGTGTAGAGCAGGGGTGGTTCTATCATTAGGCCGAGTGAGGCGGTGGCCTCAGGTGGCAACCTTTTTGGGGGCGGCAAAAATTGCCCGCAAAAAAGACCGCCTCACTCGGCCTACAAAATAAAATTAATAAAATCCTCTGGGGTAAGAAGCAGCTGCCGCTGCCACTCCATCATCATCATCAGCGGCAGAATGAGGAGCCCATGGCCACCCCGGAGAGCCTGTAGTGCCAGTTTCCCCTCCGCTCTGGCTCAGTTTTGCAGAGCCGCAGCAAAGGCAGAGGGTTTCCCTTAACTGCAGCTCTGTTAAAGCTGAGCCCACGGAGCTGATGGGAAACAGGAAATCCTGTTTCCAATCAGCGCCGCGGGCTCAGCTTTAACAGAGCCACGCAAAAGGGAAACACTCTCCCTTCGCCACGGCTCTGCAAAACTCAGCCGGGGTGGAGGGGAAACTGGCACTGCAGGTTCTCCGGGGTGGGGGGAGAGGCGGGCGGCTTTGGGCTCCTCATTCTGCCGCTGCCGCCAATGGCGCAGCAGCTGCTTCTTACCCCGGAGGATTTTATTAATTTTTCAATTTCCCTGGGTTGGGGGGGAGGGGGGCTAGGACTGGAACTGGGCTGATGGGGGGGGGGTTAGGATTGAAAATGGACATGGGGGGTTAGGACAGGAAATGGGGCTGATCGGGAGGGGGCTAGGACTGGTAATGGGCTATCAGGGGAGGACAAGGACTGGAAGTGGACTGATGGACTAGGACTGTAAGTGGACTGATGGGGATTTAGAACCAGAAATGGACTGATCAGGAGGGGGTCTAGGACTGGTAATGGGCTATTGGGGGGGGGGAGGTTAGAACTGGAAATGGGCTGATGGGGGGTTAGGACTGGAAATGGGCTGATCGGGAGGGGGGCTAGGACTGGAAATGGACAGATGGGGGTTTAGAACTGGAAATGGGCTGATGGGGGGGGGCTAGGACTGGTAATGGGCTATCGGGGAGGATTAGGACTGAAAATGGGCTGATTGGGGTGCTAGGACTGAAAATGGACTTATTGGAGGGTTACAACTGGTAATGGGCAGATGGGGGGCTAGCACTGGAAATAAGTTAGGACTGGTAATGGGCTGATTGGAGGGCTAGGACTGGAGTGGGTTGATAAAGGGGATAGGACTAGAAATGGGCTGGGACAGGAAATGGGCTAATAGGGGAGGAGAGTGCTGCTGGCCCTGAAAGAAAACTAGGGGCTAGTTTACAAATGGGCTGATGCGGGAGGATGGTAGAATAGGACTGGAAGGGAGCAGATACTGAGAGGGTCTGCCAGGGGAAGGAGGGGGCTGGAAAGGAGCTGACACCTAGGATGTACTGAAGGGGGGACTGGAAGGGAGCTAACACTTAGGGATGGGAGTGGTAGGTGGCTGGGTAATGGGTAATGGGGAGGAGGCTGGAAGGGAGCTGACATATGAATGGCACTGGAAGGGAGATGGACAGAGGGTAGGGCGGCTGGAAGGGAGCCAACTGGGGTGTGACACTGAGAGTGGACCTGAGCTGATAGCTGGGATGGTATTTGGACTAGAAGGGGCTGGACAGTGGGGAAGGAGGGGGAATGGAAGGAAATGGACACCAGTGGTAGTCGTGGGAATGCGAGACGGTTGACATTGGAAGGTACCGGGAGGAAGGACTGGAAAGGGGCTGATACTGGGGAGGGATACTGGAACTGGAAATGGGCTGATGGAAGGAAATGAAGAAAACAAAAGAAGAGATAAGAAATGGCAGATGGAACATGGACCATAGACCACAGAAAGAAAGCTAAGAGAAGACAGGAAAGCAGAAGCCTCAGATCGGGACCAGCATGATCAGAGAATAAAATGGTCAGATAACAAAGGTAGAAAGATTAATTTTATTTAATTTTAGTGATCGGATTTTGTGCTATTTTTATATCTTACACAGTATTGGGGAACTGCATTTCTTATTTATCTGATGTTGCATTGCATGTGGACTCTGGCTTCTTGGGGTTTCAGTTTAAATTTTGTCTACATATTTTTATTTTTACTTTAGATTGTGGTTACTTATTCTGTACTTGGTGAGGGTCGATGTTGTACATGTGTGACTGAGGTCAGGTGTTCTGTTAACATGGAGTTTGTACATAAAGATCTATACTGTACTGTAGTAATTTGACTTGTTCAGCTTTTCAAATAGGTGTATGGATGTTCCAGGGCCCACTGTAGTATTTGCAGTGATGCTTTTTTTGGATGGGCTCCTTATGTGACTTTTGGAAGTTTGTGCTAATATGGTATGGTATGGTAGGTTTGCTTTTTGGTGTAGGGTTTTTTTATTAGTTCACAATATGCCTGGTACTGGAGAATAGTGGTTGTTGTTGTTAGTGAGATGATCAGAATTTTTTAAAAAAAATATTGAGTTCTGTGGGTGAATGTCCTGGTTCTGCTCTGCACCTACTGTGGATGCAAAATATATGTTGAAAAAGAAAAAGCGAGAACCATAACACAGTTTATAACAAAATAAAAATGAGCTATAATTTAGTTTTATAAACTGTGCTGTTGGTTCTTGCTGTCTTCTAGTTCCTTGGTGTGCAAACAGGACCGTATCTAGGCCTGTGCAAGCAGTGCAGCTGCACAGGGCGCAAAGGCTTGGGGGGCACATTTCGGCTGTCTGCTGTTTCCCTGCTGCCTTTGGCAGGACAATAGCAGGCAGCCAAAATGTGCCTCCAAGCCTTTTCACAGCACTTTAAGCAGATCTGGTCCCTCCCTCCTCTGACACGATGTCAGAGCAGGGAGGGACAGATCTTCTTAAAGTGTCAGCGCCTTTCAGATTGGGTGCATGCCCCCCTCCTCCTCCCCATAACTCCCGTCGCCTGCTCTTTCCCTGCTGCTGACGCCGCCGTGAAAAAAACAGAGGGTGGCAGCAGCAGGGAAAGAGCAGGCAGTGCTGGACGGAGGTATGGGGGGAGAGGGGGGGCGTGTGTCTGAGTTGCAAGTCGCACAGGGTGCGATTGCAGCTCGATATGGCCCCGTGTGCAAACATCTTGCATTTCCTCCATATAATCTAATCGACTTTTTGGTTTGGTTCAGTCTCTGATTGGATTTCTGAAAAGCCCGCCCCTCTAAGGTGGGGGGGGGGCACCATCTCATTCTTCACCTCAGGCAGCAGATTGCCTTGAGCCACCCCTGGCATAGAGCATAATAAAAGATATTAATAGACTAGAGATGAGTCTCAAAAGATAACTGCTAATTCAGGATAATACCAAGATACTTAAACATACCTAGCAGATGAATGAAGTGGCTACACATGATAGGGGAACTAGCTGGATGATAGGAATGACCTGTAATCCGTAAAGCAGCAGGTAAAATCAATGGATGGAATTGGGAGGTTGGGGCATGGGGCTTGAGATCAGTGGGCGAAACGAGTGTGCTGGTCTTGGTCTTCGCACCTACCCATTCAAGCAGGCACTCAGGGCAGATATGAATGCAGATATATAGAATTTTTAAAACTCCATGTGCATTTATCTTGTAAAATTAGGAATTTATGGCTATATTTTAGGCCTGCCCAAACCAATTCCTCTCCATGCCCTAACCACACTGCTTTGCACTCTCTGCATGGTGTAGTGGTGCGGGCTTTGTAAAATCATTAAATATTTTCTACACATTCAAAAGTCATTATTTATATGGGAGACTGCTTCTCAACACCCCCATAGTGCTGGCACATACAACATCCAAAGAGCTTAAGGTTGACCTGGAGCAATCTGGAGTTATGGTTTCAACCAGTACCATAAGCCGCATACTAAACAAAGAAAGCCTTCTTGGGCGAAGGACAAGGAGGACCCCACTGCTCAAAGACAGACATAAAAAGGCATGCCTGATCTTTGCCCAAATCTTGGGAAACCACAAACCTTCCGGGAAAATGTTCAATGGACAGATGAAACCAAACTTGAGCTCTTTGGCAATGCAGACCAGCGATACAATGAAGCTTATAAAGAAAAAGCACCCTTCCTACAGTTAAATTTGGTGATGGTTCCATAATGTTGTGGAGCTGTTTTGCTGCCTCAGGAACTGGAGGACTGGAACATATTAAAGGAATCATAAAGTCAGAGAAAAGACTACTAAGGTATTTTAGAGCAAAATGTGCTACCCAGTATCAGAAAGCTAGGTCTGGGTTGACGGTCACTGGTCCTCCAGCAGGACAATGACCCAACACATACATCCAAAAGTAAAAAAGAATGGTTAAAAAGGAAAAAAATGGACTGCTTTAAACTGGCCAGCAATGAGTCTTGATCTCAATCCAATCGAGAACCTTTGGAAAGAGCTGAAATCTGCCATTGGTAAAAGGAATCCTGGAAACATTCATGAGCTGGAACAAATCACAATTGAAGAGTGGGAGAAACTACCAGCAGACTGATGTACGAAACTTACAGATGGCTACAAGAACTTTTTGAAGGCTGTCATCACTGCCAAGGGTTGTGCAACCAAATATTAGTGAAAGGTGCCATTAATCCTGTCCAGGTCATATTTTGTTTTTTTCTCAGCAATCACTACATTTAAGTTGCACAGACCTTTTTTTTGTTGCATACCTTTGAACACCTTAATGTAAAGAAGACAAAGATCATGACAACTGGCATAATGAACAGGTTCATCGTTGAAGGAGAAGAAATTGAAATTGTGAACAACTTTAACCTACTTGGATCAACTATCAATAAAGAAGCAACAAGCAGTCAAGAAATCAGACGACGCATTGCTCTTGGCAGAATGGCTATGAAAGACCTAAATAAGATTCTCAAGAGCAGAGATGTCTCTCTCCATACAAAGATTCGACTTGTTCAAGCCATGGTATTTTCAATAACATCATATGGATGTGAAAGCTGGACAGTGAAAAAGATAGACAGGAAGAAAATTGATGCTTTTGAATTATGGTGCTGGTGGCAAATACTGTGTATACCTTGGACTGCTCGAAGAACAAACCAGTCGGTACTAGAGGAGATCAAACCTAAGCTTTCTTTAGAAGCTCAGATGACAAGACTTCGACTTTCATACTGTGGACACATCATGCAAAGAGAGAGATCATTAGAGAAAGACATTATGCTTGGCAAGATAGAAGGTCAACGCAAAAGAGGAAGGCCAGCAATGAGATGGATCGATACAATAACAGCAGCCACGGGTACCAGTCTGTCAACAATGAGCCGCCTGACTGAAGACCGAACACAATTTAGGATAGCTATCCAGAGGGTCGCCATGAGTCGACTCCGACTCGACGGCACTTAACAACAACACCTTTGAACATACTATTAAAATATTATGACGACATACAGTTGAGAAATAACTGAAAATATTCCAAGATATTTTACACAGCATACCTAAAATGCAAGGGTGACAATAATGTTGACAACAACTGTGTGAGTGTACTAATAGAGTGTTGTATAGCAGAGTTTGTTTTTTTTTTTTTTTAAACTTTTATTTTCATTTTGCAACAAACAAAAGAAACAACACACCAAAAGAGACAAAACGAGTATACAATAAGGAAAAGTAAACCCATTACCCCCCACCCCGATGCTTCTTCTCTACCCGATTATATCAGCGTGTGAGCGCTTCCAATTAACAGTGAGTATACATCAAACGATCAAAAGAGTATCTACAATACAGCATGATCATGGGACAGAGATATATACAAAGTTAGACAGTCAGATGAGAGCATTTAGCAAAATGTACATAGTCATTGAGCATCTTCCATTGAGACCAATGAGAAGGAGTCTGAACAGAGGAAGCGAACAGACGAGGTATTTATTCATATTTACTGTAAAGACAGGCATGATTCCACCATTCATTGGGGCTCAGATGGGAGCTAATTTTCCAGTATACTTAATTAGGGAAATAGCAATGCCAAGCATAAAGTTCGAAAGGAGATAAGCCATTTTTGGGAGAGAGGGGATCCCCGCAGCAGGGCGAAGTCCCACTATCCTCCAAGAAAGGGACTCCTGAGAGTGCGAGATAGACTAAATACGACCCCAGACCCGACGCCAGTAATACTGTGGTGCGGGATATTCATGCATAACATGAGACAATGAACCAATGGCCGCAGGACGTGTCCAGCAACCATTGCCCTGAGTAGTGTTCCGTTTGTCTAATCTGTGAGAAGTGTAAAAACACCGGTGGGCTAGAAAGAAGAGGGTCGGAGTGAGTGAGGCGGATCGGAAAACCGTGTCCCTCTACTCCAGATAAGGCTCCATTGCTCCGAGATCAAAGTCACATGCAATTCTCTCTCCCATACTTTCTGCGCAATAGGGGTATTTCTAGTTATAGCAGTACATAAGGTTTAGTAAAATTGGATGCTACACCCGGTGAACTACCGAGAGATCGGAGAGTCTCCAATCAACCTTATGTAGAGAATGCCGATGGCAGGAGTACTCTAGTGCTCCGAAGGCGATGCTGAAGTCGCACTGACCAGAATCGGGAGTCTAAAGATTGCATAAGAGTATGAAGGCACCTAAAGTGTCTAAAAGCATTAGTGGATAGTGGGAGTCTGATGGGAGAGTCATACCAGGGAGAAAGGTAAGAGGAATCGGTTTGTAAAGGCCCGCTTCTATCTAGCCACACAGGTCTACTCGGTACTGGATCTTCCAACCAACGAGCACCTTGTTTGAGAAGAAAAGATTGAGGGAACACTTGAGTAAAATCGCCACCAAGTATTAATGGAGCATTGGCAGAGGCCGAGGCCAACTGCGCAATACTTGCATAGTAAGCAGGATTGTCCACATTCGGGGCATAATGCAAATACACGTGAATGCACTATCTCCAACCTCAAGGTGCACACGGGCCCATCTACCCTCCTTGTCAGCGCTAATATCAGGTACAGTAACGTGCAAAGACTTCTTAACCAGAATGGCTATCCCGTACCATTTGGAAACGGTGGGAGAATAGGCAGCTATCATGTAAGGCTTAGCATTGAGTTTCAGTGCTTCAGCAGAGTTTGAATACGTTTCCTGAAGAAACACTAAATCAACATGCTCATGGCTAAGATAGCTAAGGATTTTCTTGCCTTTGAGTGGACCATTAATGCCTTTGACGGTGAATGATAAGATTTACATAAGGCCATTCAGAAAAGTTAAAAATTCTGAGCATGATAACACACATAATTTCACTATGTCCCTCAAACTGACTGTATCTGGCTGTACACATGACATAGGAGAAATGAGCTAATATAATACAATGAAGCGCCCCACATTAACAAAGAAAACCACAGTACAGTAGAGGAGAAGCAAAACCCCAAAATTACTGGCGACCATGTGTCTGCGGGGAGAAACCCCAGAGAAGGCCGAAATTGAAAAAACACATAACCTGTAGGACTGTGCGTGCTCCGAATCCGACCGAGGCACACATCATGAAGGGATAGGAGACCAAAAAACAAAAGTCATATAGAGAAAGAAAGAAAGTCCAGGCTATTTCTGTGTTTGGCTATGACCGCCGCATCGGGCCCTTCAAAATGGCGGATAGAGCCGACAGATAAGAGTCCAAGATTTGGGATTAGCGCATCTGCTCTGCTTCTTTGGAGTCCAAAAATGTTGATAGTAGATCAGGATCTTCGAACGTCCTGGTTTGGTTGTGGAGAGTCACTCGAAGCTTCGCTGGATACAACAGGCCAAAGCGAGCCTGTAGCTGTTGAAGTCGAGGGCGAAAAGCAAGGAGTTGCTTCCGACGGTCAACGGTAGGCTTTGCCAAATCAGGAAAGAAGGAGACCTTACGGCCTTCAAATTCCAAATGATGATTCGCTCGGGCAGCATGTAAAATTTGTTCCACTTGTTGATATCGTAACAAGCTAAAGATAATAGGCCGGGGGGTCGTGCGGTTGAGCGCCATGTGGGCAGGAACACGGTGTGCTCGATCGATTTCCAGTTCTCTGTGAAAAGTGATCTTCAGCAAGGAGGGAAGAGTTTTGAGCAAGAATTCTCTTATATCTCCTGCTTCCACCCCCTCCGGTATTCCAAGGAGCCTCACATTGTTGCGACGGGCTCGATTATTGCTATCTTCTAACTCCTTTTGAAGAGTCTGTATCTGGCGCTCAGCCTTGTCCAGTGCGCCCAAGCGCACCTCGTGCGAGTCGAGGACCCCCGCCATGTTGTCCTGCCGTAATGAAAGACTTTCAAGTCGGTCCTGGAGCACTCCAAAGTCTTCTCGCATGGCTCGAAGCGCTTCTCCATTGGACTGCACCAATTCCTTCACGCCGCGGATTTCCTCCAAAATCTCCAGGTGCATTTCGGGGTTTGCACGAAATGGAACCATCTTCTGTGGGGAGGACACCTCAGTTTTGGAGCGTTTTCCATGAAAAGAAGAAGGAGACCCGAAGTCCAAGCGCGCTGGTTTATGGGCCGCCATCCCCCCCGAGGTGCCCCGGTCAGTTCGGAGCGAAATAGTAAATTTGTATAGGTATTAAGTCAGGATTCTAAGTAGGCCTCTCGGGAGCTTCAACGCAAAGCGTCCTACCCGCTGGACATCAGGCTCCGCCCCCCGTATAGCAGAGTTTTGAATAGACTGAATTAGAGAGAGGGAGTTCAGTGGGGTACCTATGAGCAGCATGTCAAATGAGTCAAACTGAAGGTTATTAGTAGTATGTTCATGAAGGAAAGGGCAGAATTTGGTGATGTTATACAGAAGAAACCAGTCTGTTGGGTATCGAGAACGGTAACTCTTTAGTTTATGAAATGCAGGGACTAGGAGGATGACAGAGAAATAGATAAAGGAGAAAGGGAGGGCTGGTTTAGGGTCAAAGATAAGAAGCTCTGTTTTGGCCATGTTCAGTTTCAGATGTTGGTAAGGCATCCAGGTAACAATGTCAGATAAGCAAGTTGAGATATGGGACTGGATTTCCAGTGAAATATCTGCTACAGAGAGGTAGATCAGCGAGTTAGCAGCATAAAGATAGTACTGCAAAGCACAGGAGGAGATCAAAGAATTAAGAGAATAAATATTATTTATTTATTTAACCAGTTTTGTATACCACCTTATCCTTCAATCAAAGTGGTTGACAAGAAAAGGACTTACGTGTTGAGGGCATGGGAAGATCAAATACAATACATTACAATATAAATACAGTACAAACAGTAAATTATAATATTATCTCATAGTGAAACTAGATATACAAGTTGATCAATTTAAGTTATTTGACCAAATGATTCTATAAATAAATGTCTTTAAAGATATGCGAAAGTCTTTGATGTCTTCCTGAGCTCTTAATTTTTCAGGAATAGAATTCCATACCTCTAGTGCCATGAAGGAAAATGTTCTTTTAGAGGTCATCTGTTTTGATCTATTGAAGTTTAAAGGCGTACTAAGCTTATTGGAGTTATGAGATCGTCTAGGTCTTAGGCTCTTGTCTTTGGATATTATATGCTGTAGAATATCTGCTGAAGATTGGTGAAAGATTTTGAAAATAATCATTAGGTTTTTGTATTTTGCACTTGCAATAATTGGAAAGAAATGTAACTGTTTAAGGACAGGAGTTATGTGATCAAATTTTGCAGAGCCAGTAATTATACATGCAGTAGTGTTTTGAACTAATTGGAGAGGATGGATAGCGTTTTTAGGAAGACCTTGATACAAGACGTTTCCAAAATCAAGAAGGGGTGTTATGACAGCTTGACATACCGTGCAAAAGTGATTTGTATTTAATATTGATTTTAGTCTTCTTATAATCTTTAAGCAATGGTATGCTTTAGCTGCAATTTTGTTTATATGAAATTTTAAGTTTAAATATTTATCTAAGGTTATACCTAAATATCTTACTTCATCTTTAATTTTTATTTTTTTATTTAATAGGTTAATTTCACTTGGTAGTTTTAAGGACTGACAATTCGATATGAACAATGCTTCCATTTTGTCAGAATTTATTTTTAAATTGTTGCTATTGAGCCAATTATTCATATCATTCAAACAGCTATTAATTTTTTTGTATCAAAGGTATTTTAATCAATTGAAGTATAAATCATAATGTCATCAGCGTATAAATAATAATCCATTTCATGTTGTTTAATAATTTGACATATGGGTTGAATATAGATATTAAAGAGGATAGATGATAAAGCAGAACCTTGTGGAATACCTTGTACAATCGTGAATTGTGAAGATTTTTTGTATATAGAAAGAGATCCCATGTTAGAGCCTCCATTACTATCCTAATTTATAGCAGGATAGTGGTGGAGGATCTGCCAGAACATACGATAAAACTGTGATGGTAGCAATTTGAAGAAAATCAAAACAGAACAGTTTTGAAATCCAAGTGAAGACAGAGTATCAAGAAGTAGGCGATCAACAGTGCCAAAAGCATAAGATAGGCAAAAAGAATGAGGGTCAATAAAAGTCTCAATGCCTTGAGCTAAAGTCACGACTGCAGAGAAGAACCACTCATTCCAGTAGCTCAGATGTGATTAGGAGAAGAAAGATAGGATGATAATTAGCAGATCAAGTATGGTCCAGTAGTGTGGCTGCCATTTCCCTTTGAACATCTGACATAAGCACAAAGTTAAGCATTTTCTGTTTACATGATATATCCACGGTAAGTCCCTTTATCACAGTCTCCCACTCTCTTCCTTGAAGTGCCTCCAGCTTGGGTAGTCCTCTTTGGTGCATGCCGTTACAATCATGTCTCCCTTCATTGCCTCCCCAATTTGGCTCATATGTAATTCAAGATTCTCATTGTAACATAATGTGCTTATTATTCCAGTATTCCCCAGTTAGCCATCCTTAAGACTCATTTCTTACACTCCTTGCAGGGTTCCTTCAGGCCTTACCTCTCGAATTCCCTTTCTCTTCGTCAGGAATCCTCCAAATTTAAAAAGGGCCCGAAGACCTGGTTTTTTGAACTCTGCTTCTCTTATGTACCATAAGCCTGATTCAGATAGGGGCACGACCGGACAGCCCCAAGCAAGACAGACTCGTTTGGACTCGATTCTGGACCGTGGGAACAAAATGTTCCCGTGGTAACCAGAATCAGGACCTAGGATGGCCCAGCGTGCCCCTGCTGCCTGTTGGAATAGCCTTCCCACAGGGACCCCCGACTCCCACATCCTCAGCCCCCCCTTTTCCCCACCGCCCAACCCAAGGCTAGCCTACTGTTACCTGGATTGGGTGGTGGGGACCCCCACACCCAGCCCTGGCCCCAGGGGAAATCCCCAGGCCTTATCGCTGGGTTTTTGCCAGAGGGGAAAATTGGGCCTGGATGGCTTGTGGGGCTTCAAATCCCACCGGGACATGTAGCCCTGCAACCCGCATTCCCAGAATCAGGCCCCAAGCTAGGGACCTAGGCACAGTCTATTTCAGTCTCAGTTCACGCCAGCCCCCAATCCTGCACCGTCCTTATTTACTGTAAACCACTTTGATGGCCTTTTTTGTTCTAAAGGTGATATAGCAAGCGCACTAAATAAACAAAATAAGATAAATAAACATGTTTTGAATAAGTGTAAAAACTGAGCTGCTTTACCCATTGGCACTTCAACAGATGGGTTATGCACCTCTAGGAATTGATAATTGTTTCTATTTATTCATCAACATTTCTAACCTGCTCATCTTTACATTACTGGGCGGTTTACACAAATATACATAAACAGAAAACAAAACTGATGAACTCCCACACAAGTAGAGTGTGCAGGAGGCTAAATGAGCACCTGCAGATTTTCTCATTTACTATAGGTGACTAGAGCACATATAGAGCATCTATGTGACTGAAGATTCTCTTTACACTTACCGGCCTTTGCTGTGCTCTGGAGCTCCAGGTGCTGGGGGGTCTCCGAATCTGACAACATGCTGAGGTCCCTAAAGAAAGCAACAAGGAACCTGAGACTAAAGGAACTCTCGCTCTCTAGCCCATTATTCAACCCAAACGGTTGCTGAGAAAATCATCATAGCCCATTCCCTTTCTGCTCCTGCCTCCTTAACTTTTAAGGTGAAATCTTCAGTTAGCTATAGACACATTTTCTGCAGGTATTTAAACAGTCTCATTCTTCATTATGCCAAATGAAGTGTTTTTCATTAAATGTAGAAAGGGAAAACTTATTTGTGGTCATGGAAAATGGTTATACAGTTATAGTCTCTCACTTGTGCCCTTAGTAAGAATTGTTCAGTTTGTCAAGCTAACCTTTAGATTTGACAAATGTAAATTTAAAAAGACAAAAATAATGGAATCAGAAAGAGGGAGAAAAACTCACAGTCTTACACATATTTCAACTTCCCCACTTGGCTGGCTAATGATATTCTGAACTTCTTCATAGGTCTTCGCGGTCAGTGGGATTCCATTCCATTCTAGGATCTGCATTCCTAGAGAAACATGAATAAGGGATCACTGAAGAAACACAGAAGAGTTATTCATAGGAATTCTCCAAGCCCCTATGAAAGGCTTCAGTAGGGAGATGCAAGCTATCCTTAGAGTAGACCATCTGGTCCATTGGGTCACCAAAACTTCACAGCACTTTTGCATCACACACGGTTGATATCACTGCATGCAATTATTTTATCCACTTACCTGTGCACCTAATATCAAAGATGCAGTGAATACTGAAATACATTTCATTTTCATGTTTATATACAATTTAAAAACATTTTAGAATAATGAAAAATAATTTTAGAAAATACCTATGTTTCCCAGCAGTACAGAAATATTCATCTTGATTTAGACTACAAGGGCTCTGCCATCTTTATCCACCACCCTTTCCTTACATTACTTTCTGAATCTGTCTCCTTTCACTTTCATCCTATGCCTTCCTGGTTCCAAAGCTTCCTTTCAATTGAAAGAGGCTCTCTTCCTGTGCGTTTATGCCACAGAGATATTTAAATGTCTCTATCATATCTTCTCATCTCCTGTCTTTCTTCCAAAGCCTATGTATGGCGATCTTTAAGTTAGTACCAATATACGTTATGATTAAAACGAGTGACCATTATGCATCCAATATGCAGATGTAGAGGATACTTAAGCTGTGAAGACACCCACATATATAAGAGTTATGTTGTACCTTTAATAAAGGTAACATATGAACTTTGTGGATCTTTATAAGATGACCCCACTGGAATATGGACGCAGACATGTATGCCTTCTCTAAGGCCAGTATGTGCCATTAAGAATTGGTGCATATTCATGAATTGTATTTATTTATTTATTTAACAGTGGGGGGTTTTATACCGCCTTATCCTATGGTCAAAGCGGTATAAAACAGAACAATTTACATTAAACAAAGAAGTCAACTTGGATGAACAATGATATATGTGTTTGGGGAATAATTATAAATGTATGGAGGTATTGAGGTTTAGGGGAAGTTGAGGGGGGTGGCTGGAGGGAAGGGGGGAGATTATGGGGAGAGGGGAGGTGTGGGCTAGTTTGCAGGTAGCAGTCTCTGAAGATGTGGGTCTTAAGGGCTTTCCTGAAGGAGGTTATATCAATTGTAGTCCTTAACTTTTCTGGGATAGAGTTCCATAATTGCGGTGCATAGAGAAAAAAGGCTCTCTTAGATATGGTGGCATATGTTTTTGTGATTATGAATGGTGTTTGTAGCATTTTGCTTTAGGTAGATTGTTGCCCTCTGTTGTCTAGTATGATCTGTAGCAGGATTTGTAGGTATGGCGCTGAAGAGTCCTTGAGGACTTTGAATGTTGTAAGTATGGCTTTGAATTTTAGACGTTCTATAATGGGAAGCCAATGTAGTTGTTTAAGGAAAGGTGTAATGTGCTCTGTTCTTTTAGTGTTGAAGAGGGTTCATGCAGCCGTGTTGAGTGCAGGTTGGAGAGGGTGGATGGTTGAGTTTGGTATGTCTTGACAGATGATGTTACAGTAGTCGAAGTGAGGGAATATGGTTGCCTGGAGGACTGAGCGGAAGTCATGATTGGATAGAAGTGGTTTAAGATTCTTGATTATTTTGAGTTTGAACTATATGCTTAGAATTACATTTTGTATGTGTGCTTTGAAAGTGAGGTGCTGATCCAGTGTAACTCCAAGGTATCTTATTTTGTTTCACTTGGATTTGTGTTCCATCTATAGGTATGGAGGTTGGTGGTATGAAGCTAGTTTCTTTGGTGATAAACATGGCCTCAGTCTTCTTAAGATTTATGTTCAGGTTATGTCTTTTGAGCATTTGCAGAGAATATAAAATAAATACATAAGGTTTGCCTCTTTGCGGATGATACTAAAATCTGCAATAGAATAAACACCCTGAAAGGAGTAGATAACAAGGAGGGATCTAGCTAAGCTTGAAGAATGGTCACAAATTTGTCAGCTGAGATTTAATGCTAAAAAATGCAGGGTCATGCATTTGGGCTGCAAAAATCCAAGACGTGGTACAGTGTAGGGGGTGAAGTACTTCTGTCCATGAAAGAAGAGTGGGACCTCGGTATGATTGTTTCTGATGATCTTAAATTGGCTAAACAGGTAGAGAAGGTGATGTTAAAAGCCAGAAGGATGCTTGGGTGCAAAGGGAGAGGAATGATCATCAGAAAAAAGGAGGTGATAATGCCCCGGTATATGTCTCTGGTGTGACCTCATATGGAGTATTGTGTGCAATTCTGGAGACCACATCTTAGAAACATAGAAACATGACGACAGAAAAAGACCACATGGCCTATCTAGTCTGTCCTTCCATAACAACAACTACAACAGTCCACTTTTTACCTTTAGAGATCCTCTGTGTTGGTCCCATGCTTTTTTGAATTCAGTTACTGTCCTCATTTCTACCACCTCCACTGGGAGACTATTCCATGGATCCACTACTCTTTCCGTAAAGAAATATTTCCGCATATCACTCCTGAATCTATCTCCCATAAAAACATAGAAACATGACGACAGAAAAACGATATAAACAGAATGGAGTCGGTGGAGAGGTTGGCTACTAAAATGGTCAGTGGTCTTCATTATAAAGCACACAAGAACAGATTTAAAGACAGGACCGGCCCTACGTATGTGTAATAATGTTGGTGACACAGGGCCCCATACCATCCTCATGCTGCAGTGATGAAGGGTCTGTGCCTCCATATTCTCCTGCTACCAACTAAGAGTGGCGGGTACACAATCGCTGTAAACAGCCATGCGAGCATGTTCCTTTCTTCCTGCAGCCTTTCTAAACACAGTAGAAAGAATTTCATGTTACTTGCGAGAAGCAGAAAATGCATGTTGCTTCTTTTAGAAAGGCTGTGGTCCTGTGGCTTTTGAGGCTGCACAGCTGCAGAAAGAAAGGAACATGCTCCCGCGGCTGTTTACAGTGATTGCAAAAAGTGAATAATGCAGGAGGAGAGAGAGGAGGCTGGCTGGGATTGCAGCTAATGAGGTGAGGTGGGGGAAAGGACTAGAAGGGAAGCAACATTGAGTCTGGGACTGGAATGGAGCTAGATGGGGGGTAGGCGGGACTAGGACTGATTGGAGCTGTCATTGGAGATGGTACTGCGACTAGGAGGCGGCTATACAGTGGGGAGAGGGGACTGGGACTTATGGGAGCTGCCACTGGGGATGGTACTGGCAATGGAAGGAGGCTAGACAGTATAGGGGGGCTGGGACTGAGGCGAGCTGACACTGGGGATGATAGTGAGACTAAAAAGGGGCTAGACAATTGGGGGGGCTGGTATTGATGGGAACTGACACTGGGGATGGTACTGGATCTGGAAGGGGGCTAGTCAGTGGGGAGGGGGGCTGGACAGAAGGGGTTGGACACTGGGTGGCTGGGAATGCCAGGGACTGACACTGGGGGCTGGAAGGGGATCTGGAAGGGGGCTAGTCAGTGGGGAGGGGGGCGGATGGGGACTGAAGGGGTTAGACACTGGGTGGCTGGGAATGCCAGGGACTGACACTGGGATGGTATTAGGACTGGAAGGGGGCAGAGGGAGAAAATCAGAGATTTAAGGTGGTGAAAGCAGGAACTTGGGAAGGGAGGGCTGAGGCTGTGGGAGAGTAGAGGAAGGGTGGGATCAGTGCTGCAGGACTCTGGCAGAAAGGAATGTGGGGGGAGGGGAGCAAGGGAAGAATGAAGATTAGGGACTTGAGGGAGGAAGGGAAACACAAAGGAAGAATTTGATAATTGTAGAAGAAAGCACCAAATCATATTGGGTGACGACAGGGGATGTGGACAGAGTGGGAGACAGAGCAAGGCACCAGAGATGAGGTCTCAAGCAATTGAGTAGGAATTTGGAGAGGCGGCCCTTTAAAAGTGGCATGCTCCATCTGGAGACCCAGAGCACGCAACCGACGAAGAACAAAGGGCAGGCGGCCCTTTAAAAGTGGCGTGCTCCAACAGGGCCTTTAGGCACGGTCCCGGGAGCGCCCTGGTGTGAGCCGTGAACCCTGCTCCACCTAATCACCATAGCTGCCTGGAGCCAGCCCTGGAACCGATTAGGCACGATCGCTCCTCCACACTTCTCCTCCTGACCCCAACCATCTTGCCAACACCACCTTCCTTCAAGTAACTTTCCTTGACTTGCTGCCCGCTGCTGACATTGATCTTTCCTTCCATTACCCACATTGTACTTGCTACCCACTGTCTGCTTAGTACTGTTACCTACTCCCTGCATAGAGCTGCTACCCATTGTTTGCACTGAACTGCTGCTCATTGTTTGCCTAGATCTGTGGCCCACTGCCTGCATTGAACTGCTACCCAGTATTTGCACAGAGCTGCTGCTCACTGCCTGCATCCTAAAAGAACTGCTACCCATTGCTGCACAAAACTGCTACCCAGTGTTGCTTAGAACTGCTACCTATTGCTGCAAAGAACTGCTAACCAGTGTTGCATAGAACTGCTACCTATTGTTGCACAGAACTGCTACCCAGTGTTGCTTAGAACTGCTACCCGTTGTTGCTCAGACCTTGCTGCCCACTCCCATGGCCCCACATCTCATCCTCCCCAACTGCCTCCCCTCCAATCAATACCCTCCCTCTTCTCCTTCTACCCTCCCCTACCTTCCTCACTTCTCCCTCCACTCTCCCCACTAGCCTAGCATCTGCTCTTGAGCCTCTCCACACAATCCTCCGCACTCATCCAGTCCCCCTCTCCACCTTCCTCACTTCTCCCTCCATTCTGCCCCCTATCCTAGCACCTGCTCTTGAGCTTCTTCACACCATCCCCCACATTCAACCTGCCCCCCTCTAAGGAAACCCCACCCTTGCTTCCGCCATACTATCTCCACTTTACCTCGCTCTCTAATACTCATTCTCCTTCTCTCATCAGGTAATATCAACCCCAACCCTGCCCCCTCCGATTTCTCTCCCACTCTAAAGAAAGTTCCTCACGTACCCTATCTAATCTCATCCACATCCCGCTCCTCCCTCCTTTCACCCTCTTCCAGTCATCCACATTCACTCACCCATAGATATTAACTCTAACCCTACCCCAAAAAATAATTCCTCACATAACCTACCCGATACCATTTATCCCTCATTCCCCCCCCCCCTTCCTATCCCTCTCGGGGAGCACATACACACAAACATACCCACCCACACCCTACTCCCTCTAAAGCTCAGTACTACCCTAGAAATAGACCCCCACGCTATTCTAATAAGAAATCCACACGCAACTATCCAACCCACGTTATTCTAATAAGACATCCACCGCAAATTAGCCAACCTTATCCATATCCCTCTCCTCCCCCCTCCGCTCTCCCATTCACTTGCGCCCTATGGAACGCATGCTCAATCATTAAAAAAAACCTCTTTTATTCATGATCTTTTCATCTCTAATGCCCTACACCTTCTTGCCCTGACCGAGACCAGGCTCCCCCCTGACGACACTGCATCCATTGCCTCTCTCTGCTATGGGGGCTACCAATTCTCCCATACACCTCAATCTACTGGTTGTTTTATTTTATTTATTTATTTATTTTTATTTTTTATATACCGCGCTATTGAAATCAGCGCGGTTTACAGTAAAACTGAACAGAGCAACAATGCATTAAATATCACAATGTGCTTACATAGAACAAGGCATAAACAAACTGGGATAACAGGGAAACTATTCACATGGTATGTACAAATATTTACATAGAGTTAAGTATTCCAGTAAACCGTGGGCATTTATAGGTCAGATGGGGGAATGCGTAGGTCTAAGGGGGATGAGTATCTAGCCATTTTCATGTTGTGTGATAGGGCAGTATATGTGTGGTGTGAGTGAAAATGAATTATGTTTTTCGGGCAAGGTTTCAGGATAGTGAATTAGAAAAAGGTGGTGTTTTATAGCCTTTCTGAAGGAGGTGAGGCTGGCTATGGAACGAATACTAGCGGGAAGTTCGTTCCAGGCTGTCGGGGCATAAATTGAAAAAGCTCTATTGGTAGTTGCCTTTGTACATTTTGTGGTGAGCTTAGGTACAGTTAGCATGTTCAGTAGTGTAGGTCTTCTGGCTCTGATGTTGGGTGTGTTGTTGAGCAGTTTACTGATTGGTGTGGGAGATTGATTCTTCAGTGCCTTGAAGGTCATGACCAGAACCTTGTATTGAATTCGGGCTTGTAGTGGCAGCCAGTGTAGGTTTTTCATTACTGGGGTTATATGTTCCAAACGTGATGTGCCTGTAAGAACCCTAGCAGCTGAGTTCATGGCCAGCCGAAGTGGGTTGAGGGTCGCTTGTGGAAGACCATGGAGGATGGTGTTCGCGAAGTCCAGGTGTGGGATCACTAGGGCTTGAAATATGGTTCGATAGTCTGAATAGTCCAGTAGTTGGCGGAGGTGGCGAAGGGTTCGTATTTTGTGGTATATTGCTTTGGTGACGGTCTTTACGTGGGTTATCATATCCAATCGCTGATCTAGGGTGATGCCTAGGTAGCGAATTGTGTCTCTTGTCTTGAGTTCAGCGTTTTTAACTTGCAGGTTGGGTGGTGGGTTGAATTTCTGATTCCTTGTGACAAATAGGACATCAGTTTTGCTATGATTAATCCTCAGGTTTTGTGTGAGAAGCCATTCAGCCACTGCATCAAAACATCTGATGATAGGGGAAAAATCAGGTTGTTCTATGGTAAATGGAATGTATAGTAGTATGTCGTCAGCATACACGAGACATTCTACATTTAATGAGCGTATCAGGGAACAGATGGGCTGCATATAAATGTTAAATAGTAGAGCAGACAGGGATGATCCCTGTGGGACTCCCTGCTTCTGTAAGAATGGTTCAGAAGACGTGTTACCTGCTCTTACTTGCTGCCATCTGTTAGTTAGGTATGATTCGCACCATTGTAGTGCGGTTCCCAGTAATCCTCACCGACTTCGACTCCTGGCTCTTGCCTTTATGGATCCCACCTCCCCCACTCTTATTCTTGGTGATTTCAACATTCACATCGACAACCCCTCCGACCCCTATGCCTCAAAGTTCCTCGCTCTTACCTCCTCGTTTGACCTCCAACTTTGCTCCACTGCCCCCACACACCTACACGGCCACTGCCTTGACCTAATACTCTTCTCCAATTCCTCTCCCTATAACTTCCACAAATCAATCCTTCCCTTATCTGACCATCACCTCTTAACATTTACTCTTCAGCTCCCACCATCCCAACCTCGTCCTGTCTCCTCCGACCTATTTAGAAATCTTCATAATATTGATCCCCTGACTCTCTCCTCCACCATTTCTTCATCTCTTTCCTCCATTTTATCCTCCGAATCCGTCGACGAGGCATTATCCTCATACAATACTACACTATCTTCAGCCCTTGACACTCTTGCCCCTCCCACCCCACATCCTGTTAAACGATCTACTCCTCAACCCTAGCTTTCACCCATAATCCGTTACTTACGCATCTGCACCCGTTCTGCCAAACGAGCCTGGTCCAAATCCCGCTCCCCAGAAGACCTTCTACACTTCAAATTCATGCTTGGCTCCTTCTAGTCAGCCTTAGCACTTGCCAAACAAGATTACTACATCCATCTGACTAATTCCCTTGCCTCTGATCCTTGCCGTCTCTTTAACACCCTTAATTCTCTCCTCAAGACCCCCTCCGCCCCTGATCCCGCCCTCCCTCTCTGCCCAAATCCTAGCTGACTACTTCCACGACAAAATCCTCAAAATTACCCTCCAATTCCCTACCCCATCATCTACCTCCCCTCCTCCCTATTTCTCCTCCCCCATCTATACTCCCCCTGTCACCCTCTCATCCTTCCTCCGATCTCTGAAGAGGAAACCACACTCCTTCTTTCTTCCTCCAAACCCACCTCCTGTTCCTCAGACCCTATCCCCACCCATCTCCTACGCTCCATCTCCCTCACCATTGTCCCCTCCATCACATCCTCAACCTTTCACTCTCCACTGCAACTGTCCCCGCTGACTTCAAACACGCTGTTGTCACACCAATCCTCAAGAAACCCTCACTTGATCCCACATGCCCTTCTAACTATCGACCCATCTCCCTCCTTCCCTTCATATCCAAACTACTAGAATGAGCCGTCCACCATCGCTGCCTCAACTTCCTCACCTCCCAAGCCCCCCTGGACCGACTTCAATCCGGCTTCCGTCCCCTACACTCCACTGAAACGGCAACCACAAAAGTCACAAATGACCTGTTCCTGGCTAAATCCAAGAGCCTCTACTCTATCCTCATCCTTCTTGACCTTTCTGCTGCCTTTGACACCGTTGACCACGACCTTCTCCTCATCACCCTCTCCTCGCTTGGCTTCAAGGATTCCATACTATCCTGGTTCTCCTCCTACCTCTCCCATCGCTCATTCAGTGTATGCTCTGGTGGCTCCTCCTCCTCCCCCACCCCACTCCATGTAGGAGTACCCCAGGAATCTGTCTTGGGCCCCCTCCTCTTCTTTCTCTATACTCAAGGCCTTGGTGCGCTTATCTCCTCCCATGGCTTTCAGTACCATCTCTATGCTGATGACTCCCAAATCTACCTCTCTAAACCTGATAATTCTCCGGCAACCCAGTCCAAGATCTCTGCCTGTCTTTCGGACATCGCTGCCTGGATGTCTCATCGCCGATTAAAATTGAACATGGCCAAGACTGAACTCCTCGTCTTTCAACCTAACTCTTCCCCCTCTCTCAATCCATGTGGATGGATCTACTATCCTCCCTGTTCCCTCAGCCCGCAATCTAGGGGTTATCTTTTACGCTCATATCCAGCTTGTAGCTAAGACCTGCCGCTTCTTTCTCTACAACATCAGCAAAATCCGCCCCTTCCTCTCTGAACACACTACCAGGATGCTTATCCACTCCTTAGTCTCCTCTCGCCTTGATTACTGCAACCTACTTCTTGCTGGTTTTCCCGCGAGCCACCTCCTTCCCCTCCAATCTATACAAAATCACGCCACTCGACTAATCTTCTGCCAACCTCACCATGCCCACATTACTCCTCTTCTCAAGTCGCTTCACTGGCTCCCTATCCAATTCCGCATCCAATTCAAGCTTCTCTTGCATGCATCCACTCCATGGCCCCTCAATACCTTTTATCTCTCCCTACATCCCCTCTCGAAATCTGCGCTCCGCTAACAAATTACTTCTATCAATGCCTTTCACATGCACCGCAAACTCCCGACTGCGCTCCTTTCACCTTGCTGCACCTTACGCCTGGAACAGCCTACCTGCGTCTGTGCGCCAAGCATCTTCCTTGGCCCTCTTCAAATCCAGATTGAAGACCCACCTCTTCACCGTTGCATTCAGATCCTGACTCCTTCCTCATCTTACCCTAACCCCCGCCATCGTTATGGCCAAACTACAGACCAAACCGTACCATGTGCAGAACTGACTAATGCTCTATACTGTTCTAACTTATGTACTGCTCTAACTAGATTGTAAGCTCCGATGAGCCTGACTCTGACAGGCAGGGACTGTCTCTTGTATGTTGGCTACCTCTTGTAGGTTAGCTGTGCAGCGCTGCGTGCGTGGCGCTTTACAAGTGCTGAATAGTAGTAGTAGTAGTACTAACTGAAAGATATGAGGGAAGGTATGGGATGGAAGTAAGAGAATAGGGAAGAAAAGCTGTGGAAGGTTGAGACCAGATGTGAATGATCTTGGAGGACTAGAGAGAGGGTGGGTGAAAAGGGATGGATCTCTGGAGGAGAGTGAGGGTAGAAATGTGGCTGTGGAAATGGTGAAAGAGGCTAATAGGAGGTTGAGAAGGGAGTGAGAGGCTGAAGAATAATTTGGGGACCAGGGAGGGAGGGAAACATGACAGGGAAAGGGCTAGAGCTGGTGATGGGATCAGAGGTAGATGATGGCAGATGAAGGTTGAGGAGATGAGAATAGATGATAGACGCAGGGAGCTAGGGAGTGTGCAAAAGGCAGAGAGGGTACAGGAAGCAGGGGAAGAAGAGGGACAGTGAGGGCAAAAGGAGCACTGGAGAGGGGGTAAGAATGGGAGATAAAAAGCTGGTAGGTGAGAGGTAAATGAAGGACAGAGTGGAGGGTGAAAGAAAAGGAGAGAGAGAGGTAAAATATGGAAGTGAGTAGATAGAGAGGCAGAGGAGAGAGCTATAGAAAAAAACCCAGATAAAAAGGAAAGATCGTCAGACATGTAAAGAAGGAAGAAAAGAAGACAGAGAAGAAATGGAAAGAGTTGATGAGAAGATAGACACAAGAAACGTGGGAAAGAGACTGGAACCAGTTCAATCAGAAAAATAAAATGGCTTGCCAACAAAGGTAGAAAATCTCATTTTATTTTTAGTGAAATGTTTGGAATATGTCAGGTTTTTTAAATTGATGTGCTGTCTTTATATGCATCTTTCTGTTTCGCTGGTGTTGCAGTGCCTGGCTTCTTGGGGTTTCAGTTTAATTTCTGTCTACATATTTCTGTTTTTAGTTGGCGGTCCTTTATTCTGTACTTGGTGAGAGTCTATCTACGTTCTGAATGTGTGACTGTTAGCAGTGGGTTTCTATATAAGGATCTGTAGTCATCTGACTTGTTTGGTATTCCTGGTAGGTAGGTGTATGGATTTTCTAGGTGCTGCCCTTTTCTGGGTAGACTCCTAGTTGTGAGAGTTTGGGAAGTTACAGCTGATAGATTTGCTCTCTACGTCCTTTGTTGTGGTTCGCATTTTTCATTTTGTTTCCCATGTGGTGTCAACAGTAGGGTGTTGGTGGGGGGAGAGGGGGTACTAAAATATTGAGTCTTTTTTAATGTTTGCAGTTTTGTTGTTTTGATGCTGCTGGACTGGTTTTAAATTACGAATATTTTGTTGGCTCAAATTAAAGGAAATCTTATACTTTAAGGGAAAATCTCAGTTTAAATTTCTCTTGTGGCCTGAGAGCTTCACTGTTGCTTTTCCAACTCTGGCACAGTCTAATCTGGCCTGAGCATCATGATTTCAATTCATAGCTACCAGGACATTTCTCATTACACAGCTTCCCTCTTTATCATTAAAAAGGTCTTAGCACTGACCAAATAAGTCCAGTTGTTGTTGTAATGCAAATACTTATGCAAATGAGGCCCCACAAAGAGTCTTTGCACATGGCCCTGCATCACCCTCAGGCCACCCCTGCTTAAAGATCTCAATATTTATACTTTAGAGAAAAGGTGGGATAGAGGAGATATAACAGAGACATTTAAATATTTCCATGGCATAAATGCACAAGATGAGAGCTTCTTTAGATTGAAAGTAAGCTTTGCAATGAGAAGGCATAGGATGAGGGTAAAAGGGGATGGACTCACGAGTAATATGTGGAAATAGCATAGTTACTCACCTGTAACAGGTGATCTCTGGGAACAGCAGGAATTTAGTCTTCACATATGGGCATCATCGGTACCAACGGAGCCTGCGCGGGAACGCTCCCCAGCATCCAATTAGAAAGCTTTTGGGAGCATCCCACAGCACCTGCATGCTGCCTTCCCACCTTTCCGAACTGCCTCTCTCCAGTTGAGTTTTTAAGCTGAGACAAAGAGAGAAAGAGAGGGAAAGAAAAGAAAAGAGAGATACAACTCCTAGGTGAGGTGGGTGGGTTGTGAAGACTAAATTCCTGCTGTTCCCGGAGATCACCTGTTACAGGTGAGTAACTATGCTATCTCCAGGAACAAGCAGGAATGTAGTCTTCACATATGGGGACTCCCTAGCTACGGATGCCAGGGAGAGACCCCAGAAGTTGTGTGCCCCTGTGAAAGGGCTCCACTTCCCCCCATGGATCTCTGGCATCCTACCGGGAATGGTGGGTAGGAGTTGATTAAGTATGGAACAGGTGTCGTAGAACAGCCTGACCAAACAAGGCATCCCGGTGGGAGTCCTTGTCTAAGCAGTAATGGGCTGTGAAGGTATGAACCGAGGCCCAAGTAGCTGCTCGACAGATGTTGTCAATAGACACAGAGTGTAGATGAGCCATTGAGGCTGCCATGGCTCTCACATTGCGAGCTGTGACATGGCCTTCCAGAAAAAGGTTTTTACTCTGATAGGTAAAAGAAATACATTGTGCAATCCAATTGGACAAAGTTCTCTTAGAGACTGGAAGTCCCAAATGAGAAGGATCAAAAGCAACAAAGAGTTGAGAGGACTTTCTATGTTGCTGTGTCCTTTGTAAGTAAAAAGCAAGTGCTCTTTTACAGTCCAAAGTATGAAGATTCATTTCTGCATTTGAAGCATGAGGCCTTGGAAAAAATACAGGCAGGTAAACTGCTTGGTTTAAATGAAAAGGTGAGACCACCTTTGGCATAAAGTGTGGATGAGTCCTAAGGACTGCCTTATCATGATGGAACCTCGTATAAGGAGGATCAGCCACTAATGCTTGCAACTCACTAATGTGATATGCTGATGTGATTGCAATGAGAAAGACCCTTCCAGGAAAGGAATTTCAAGGAGGTAGTAGCTAGAGGTTCAAAAGGCGGCTTCATGAGCTGTCCATGAACCAGATTTAGGTCCCATGCTACCGGTGGTGGCCTAATGGGAGGCTTAGTTAGAAGGAGGCCTCTCATAAATCTCGCTATGAGAGAATGAGAGGAAATAGGTTGTCCATTTAAAGGCTTGAAAGAAGCTGAAAAAGCATTTAAATGGACTCGTACTGAGTTAATCTTAAGCCCTGCATCAGATAAATGAAGGTGATACTCCAATAATGATTCCAGAGGTATCACCAGGGGGTCAAGACCCTTCTGCGAACACCATATGGAAAACCTTTTCCACTTGAAAGTATAAGAGCGTCTTGTGGAAGGCTTTCCAGAAGCACAAAGGATATTCTTTACTTGCTGAGACAGGTTAAGACCATGAAGGTCTAGGCCCTCAGCAACCAGGCCCTGAGATGCAGAGAGTGTGGATCGGGATGCCACAACATCCCGTCCTCCTGAGACAGGAGATCTGGAGCAGATCCTAACTCCAGAGATGGAGCTTGAGAGAGATGTAGGAGCAGATGGTACCACACCTGACGTGGCCAATGTGGAGCTATGAGAATCATATGGCCTCTGTCTCTCTGAAGCTTGAATAGTGTTTTGGGAATTAGGGGAATGGGTGGAAAGGCATATAGGAAGACCTGACCCCAATGGAGGAGGAAAGCATCCCTGGACTGAGAACCATGAGCCGGAATTCTGGAACAGAATCGGGGAAGTTTGGCATTCAACGGACTTGCAAAGAGGTCTATGTCCGGAGTTCCCCAAATCTGAAAATTTTTGCTACCTGGTCTGCACGATGAGACCACTCGTGTGGAAGCAGAACTCGACTGAGTCTGTCTGCCCAAGAGTTTTGAATGCCTGGCAGATACACCGCAAGTAGAAGAATTTGATGCTCTCTGGCAAGGGCCCATAGTCGCAAAGCTTCGTTGCAAATCGACAGAGAGCCTGTTCCTCCCTGCTTGTTCAGATAGAACATGGCTACTTGATTGTCCATCTGAATTAGGACTGTCTTGTAGTTCAGCTGGGTGTGGAACGCTCGAAGAGCAAGGAAGATTGCTCTGAGTTCCAAGAGATTGATGTGTAGATGGGTTTCCTGTGGAGTCCAGGTGCCTGGGGTAGAGAGATATTGCAGGTGAGCTGCCCAACCCACCTGTGAGGCGTCTGTTGTTAGAGTGACCTGGGGTGGGGGCTGTTGGAAAGGGGACCCCACCAATAGGTTTTGGGTTGACTGCCACAATTGTAGGGACAAAATAAGTTGACTTGAGTTTTCTAATTTGTCTGATAGGCAACCTGATGCTTGAGTCCACTGAGTGGATAGAATCCATTGGGCTGCTGTCATATGGAGGCAAGCATAGGGAACCACATACACGGTAGATGCCATGTGGCCTAGCAATTGTAACATTTCCCGAGCAGTGAGATGAGTTTTTAACACTGCTTGGGAAGCCAACTGCACAATGTGTAAGCAGCAGGGCTGTGGGAGATAGACCCTTGCTTTCCTGGTATCCAGCATGGCTCCTAAAAACTCTAGAGTTTGAGTGGGAGTTAGGTTGGATTTTGGGATGTTTATAACCAGGCCCAAATACTGAAGGATACACATTGTGCAAGATAGGGGAATTCTGGCCTCTGACTCTGATGAGGCTCGAATGAGCCAGTCTTCTAAGTAGGGGAAGACGAATATTCCTAGAGTGTGAAGAAATGCTGCCACTTCAGCCATGCATTTCGTAAACACCCTTGGTGCTGAGGCCAGGCCAAAAGGAAGAACCCTGTACTGGTAGTGCTTCCCCTGACATAGAAGCCGAAGAAATCTTTGGTGAGTTGGATGGATGAGAACATGGGTGTACGCATCCTTGAGATCTAGAGAACAAAGCCAATCCTGACTCTGAAGGTATGGCAGAATAGAGAAATCATCTTGAACTTCTCCTTGAACAGGAATTTGTTCAATTCTCTGAGGTCTAAAATGGGTCTGTGTCCCCCTGTTTTCTTTGGAATAAGGAAATAGGGGGAGTAAAACCCCGCACCCTGTTGGGAAATGGGTACGTCTTCTATTGCCCCCTGGGCAAGAAGTAAATTGACCTCTTGACCCACTTGATTTTCGAGTGAAGTCTGAGAATTGAACCCTCTTACAACTGTAGGAGAGGGCATGTTGAGGAAATGAAGCTTGTACCCCCCTCCTGTTATCTGCTCCCATCTGGGGGCAAACTGACACAACCTTCCTGGAATAGTGGAGGGCTCTAGCCCGTTGAGGGCCAGGAAGGCAAAGTTCTCTAGAAGGGAGTCAAAGCCCCTGTGGAGGCTGAATCTGCTGGGCCAATTGAGGCCTAGCAGACTTAGTTTTCCTTTGTTTTGGTGGCTGCTGTCCTTTTCGGGCAGACTGACTTGCAGAATGCCCCTGCTGGGTATAGGAGGGGTAAAACCTCTTCTTTTTAGAGAAGAATGGTTTCTTGTAGGATTTTCTCCTTGCAGGATCAGCTGTAGACTTGGATAGTCTATCCAAAGTGGTGTTATCAGCATCCAGCTCATTAGCTTTCTCTTGCCAAGCTTTAGGATATTGTAAAATCTCCAATTCCTTTGCTCTGGGTTCTGCTTCAGGAGCCACTGTGATGGAAAGACCTCTAGCCACCTCCCGGATGAAATCCTGAAAGGATATATCCTCTGGAGGAGACATCCTACATTTTTTTTTTTTTTTTTACATTCTCTTATATACCGCGCTATTCTGCATCAGTGCGGTTTACATTGAACAAACTGAAATTACATTGAACAGGGCATTATAACTTGGAGATAACTATTTTACAGGGAACATGGGCTATGGAGGGTTAAGTGGCTTGCCCAAGACCATTTAGGAGAGGAAGGCTCCTCAGAGAGAAGTACTCCGGTACCGACAGAGCTGTCAGAAACCTCAGACTCATCGGAGGATTCAAAATGTCTCCTGTCCGGGTGCTCTTGTAAAGCACGATACCGGTACTGATCGAAGTTGGTACCGGAGGGGTCCGGTACCGGCCTTTCGATACCGGAGGAAACAGCATGACTCGGTGTCAGTAGCACAGTCACCAATGTCTATGCTGTCGGAACCGGTAGTCTCCCAGTGGAGGTGGTAGGTACCAGTGCCGGAGCTGGTGTCAATACCAGTTGAACTGTCTGAAGCGGTCCCGAAGGCACTGAAGCCGCAAGAAGAGCCGCCAGACTGCGTTCAATAACCAAGAACCACTGGACTACTGACACTGCCGATGCCTGGGTGCCGGTTCCGGACAAAGCGGCCGGTACCCCAGAGCATGGCACCAGTAGTTCTGCCGAGGTTGAGGCCTCGAGAACATCTTGGAGCCCCGATAGTGCTTTGGAAGCTGAAGCCTCCCGCCGGGGCAATTTTGCCAGTACAAGTCCCTCAAGGGCAATGCCAGAGGCATCTCATAGAAACAGAAATATGATGACAGAAAAGACCACTTGGCCTATCTAGTCTGGCCTTCCATATCAACAACTACAACAGTACCCTTTTTACCTTTAGAGATCCTGTGTGTTTGTCCCATGCTTTTTTGAATTCAGTTACTGTCCTCATCTCTACCACCTCCACTGGGAGACTATTCCATGGATCCACTACTCTTTCTGTAAAGAAATATTTCCGCATATCACTCCTGAATCTATCTCTCTTCACCCTCATCCCATGTCCCCTCCTAGCAGAACTTGCTTTCATTTGAAAGAGGCTCTCTCCCTGAACATTTATGCCACAGAGTTATTTAAACATCTCAATCATATCACCTCTTTCCTGCCTTTCCTCTAAGGTGTACATATTAAGATCCTTCAGTCTGTCCTCATATGCTTTATAATGAAGACCACTAATCATTTTAGTAGCCACCCTCTGCACCGACTCCATCCTGTTCACATCCTTTTGAAGGTGCGGTCTCCAGAATTGCACACTATACTCCAAATGAGGTCGCATCAAAGACTTATACAGAGGCATTATCACCTCCTTTTTTCTGCTAGCCATTCCTCTCCGTATGCACCCAAGCATCCTTTTAGCTTTTGCCGTCGCCTTTTCCACATGTTTAGCTACTTTAAGATCATCAGACACAACCACGCCTAGGTCCCGCTCTTCTTTAGTGGACAAAAGTACTTCACCCCCTATACTATATTGCTCCCTTGGATTGCTGCAGCCCAAATGCATGACCTTACATTTTTTAACATTAAATCCCAGCTGCCAAATTCTAGACCATTCTTCAAGCTTAGCTAGATCCCTCCTCATGTTATCTACACATTCCTGGGTGTCTACTCTATTGCAGATTTTGGTATCATCTGCAAAGAGGCAAACCTTACCTGACAGCCCTTCCGCTATATCACCAACAAAGATGTTAAAAAGAATCGGACCAAGGACAGATCCCTGGGGCACACCACTGGTAACATCCCTCTCCTCAGAGTGAGCTCCATTTACCTGTACTCTTTGTTGCCTCCCACCCAACCAGTTTCTAACCCAAGCAGTAACTTTAGGGTCCACCCCTAGGGTGCTCAGTTTCTCGATGCTTGGAAGGAGTTCTACCCTTTGAGGACTGGCCAGATTTATGTTTGGTTACCTGAGATCCATGGGAGGAAGATGAAGCCCTGGAAGACGTCGATGCCACGGATGCTGCATCGGAGGGAAATAGGGTGCTAAGCTTAGCAGCTCGGTTTTGCCGACCCCTCTTCGACATCATCCCACAGGCAACACACTCCAATATGGAGTGGTCAGGACCTAAACATTGAAAGCACTACTCATGGGTGTCGGTGACGGAGATAGTACCGCCACACCTGGAACACATTTTAAAACCCGAGGCGGGTTTTTCCATTCTGAAGGAAAAGTTGGGACTAGTGCCCAAAATGGCGCGTGGCACCCGACAGAAAAAAGACTAGAAAGTCTAGAAAAAAGATTACAATTTTTTTTTTTTAAAGAAAGAAAGAAAGAACCGGCGGTACTGGTATAGCATCGAGGAAGGCAGACGCTACCACAAAAAAGAATGAAAAAGATGGGATAATTTCTGCGGTGACAGGAAAACGACCTGCTGGCTCTGTGGAAAATGAAGAACTGGAGAGAGGCAGTTGGGAAAGGCCAGAAGGCAGCACGCAGGTGCTGTGGGATGCTCCCAAAAGCTTTCTAATTGGATGCTGGGGAGCGTTCCCGCGCAGGCTCCGTCGGTACCGACGATACCCATATGTGAAGACTACATTCCTGCTTGTTCCTGGAGATATTTCTTTACAGAAAGAGTGGTGGATCCGTGGAATAGTCTCCCAGTGGAGGTAGTAGAGACGAGGACAGTATCTGAATTCAAGATAGCATGAGACAAGCACAGAAGATCTCTAAAGGTAAAAAGGGAACTATTCTAATTGATATAGAAGGGCAGACTAGATAGGCCATGTGGTCTTTTTCTGCTGTCATGTTTCTATGCTTCTAATAATATAGCTTTACCTACAGAAACAGGCTTTTATGAAAGCACAACTGCATGTGCTAAGCTCACCCAGAATGAGTGGAGGTGCTCCTAGGCGTGAGGATGGGGAAGGTTTTGCATTTATATGCATACTTGTGAAAATTCCACTTTATGCACTTAAGTTAAACCGAAAAACTGTTTGTAGCCAAGGAGTAGATGTAATTGTATGCATAGATCTTCCTTAGGGTAAAACAGAAGTACCTGCAAAGTCTGCACAGAGAGGATTACATGTATACTTTTATCCATATGTACAGTTAGACTCTCAAAATGATTAGCGTCATCATTTCATGGCCTTAGTCACCACCAGAGGGCTTTAAGTGGTGGCTGGGAGCATGATAAAATGAAAAAGTCAACCATCACTCATTAAATGTTCTTTGGAAAATTCTAATGTGTGCAGATGCCACAGTTGGGCTCAAACCTACATTTTCTCCATGGAGACGGATTGTTGTAGCAATTTGCTGTGACATAGAGGATGACATGGAAGCACACATCTCTTCCCATTCAAAACCAAGCAAAAGACAGTAGAAATGGGGTTCTTTAAATTAAAATCATCAGCATTACATTTATCATGAATATAAATTTGGCAGTGAATACAGGGAACTGCATATTTAAATACCATCTGTTCATATCTTACAAAACAAAAGGTAACATACAGCAGCAGTAACCTATCGAGAAGTGGTAAATAGGTTTCACATAGGCGAACCTCGAAGCTCCTGTTGCATGGGTGAACCAGCATAAAAAACATGTTAGAAGAGCTTCAATTTTGTGGGAAGAACACACCTTTTAATCCACAGTCATGCACATAGCGGGCTCGGTATTCAGCAATGACGATGGCTAGCTGTCATCACTGAAATTTAAGCCTGGATATTCAATGCCAGGACCATATCCAGACTCCAACATCGAATATCCGTGTTGTCCAGATATTCAGCTGCTGCCCGGTTACCTTCTGTGGCGAGTTGGGCCACTCTTTATTTGCCAATGTCGCTATCCGGGCAGTAGCTCAGTATCACCACTGCCAATGTAGTGACAGATGCTTCCCGACATACCCCGATACCAATCGGCGCTTGCACCCACAGATGTTCACTTGCAGTAAACATGTCGGCACCACTGAACATCCAACTGAGTGGCATTTACATGGAATGCCTTCGAATATTGGGCCTAACTTTTTTAACTTTAAAACATCATTTTAAAACTGTGTCTGTCTTTCTTAGCAAATAGATAATATTTTGGAACAAAACTGTAAAGCAACCACGTTCAGGGTCACCTCCTAAAATTTTCAGCAAGAAATGTCAGACAACTTATCTAAAAATGCCATAAAAGTTGTACTAAGGACAATTAAATGTTCAGTGATACATATATTGGCCAGAATGATTAGAACTCAGATCTACAGCTTGCAAAGTATGGCAAATATAAAATTAAGAAAAGACCACAGCAACAACGCTCCAAAAATGATGCATGGTAGCACTTACAGACACCTAATCCAAAGTTCAAATCTTTAGCGCTGGCATCCAAGACTATAGTGTGCAATAAATGGAAATATAAAAATGGAGCAAACATTATACTGACATTTTTGAAATAATAACATAATGGAAGACATAGAGAAATAAAAATATTTGGCTCGATATTCAAAGGACATTCCCAAGATAATGACTGCAGTTATCCAAATAAATCCCCTAGCTGGCACTATCCACTGATTTTCGATGGCACTATATGGATAGTAGCACTGAAAATCATTACAGACCTGGTACTATTCATATACTGCAGGGGCAGAGGGTGGGAGGAGTTAGGCATCCTGTCTAGTTAGTCAGAGAGAGGTTATACTCAGCTCGCTATCCGGATAACCATCCGGTTACATTCAACACAGCAAAAAACCTGCCCTAGAGTTATTTACTACTACTACTACTATTGAGCATTTATATAGCGCTACAAGTCGTACACAGCGCTGCACAGACATGTAAGAGACAGTCCCTGCTCATCAGAGCTTACAATCTAGTCAAGACAGAACACAGAAGGTGTAGACAGGGAAAACCAAGAGGGAAAGGTAAAGAAACAAGGAGATCAGGTGAGTTATTTAGATAGTCCTCCAGAGAGTAAGCTTAGGGACCCTTTTACTAAAGTGAGCTTAATGCGCCAACAACATGCAAAAGCGCAGCACGTGCTACCTGTCGAGGACATGGCAGATGAAATTTATGGGAGAGCACTTTTAAAACACGGCGTCCTGGATGACGTCAGACACTGTGTTTTAAAAGTGCTCTTCCATAAAAGGTTTTTCATTCATTAGTTGACGGCTTTCGATTGGTGATGACAATGTTGACCTGAAGCAGGGCGAATTAAATTTTGTGCCCGAAACGCAGAACTGTGTCGTGTCTTCCACCTTGAAGAGTTTGCCGTGGGCAGTTAAGTTTAAATTTATCTTTTACTGCTGGTTTGATTAAAATGGACTAATATTTCCCAAGGTCCGGGAGTCTGGTTTTCAATGCTCCCAGACGAGGTATTATATAGTCCGACAAAAAAACAAAAAAACAATTTTCAATGGGAGTGTTTCTTGTTCCTTCATTCATTTAGTGAGCATATCGTTTGAGCCGGGTGATGGGATTTGGCTCATTGGGTTTGGCTTGTTGCCCTTTGTGATTGAAAAGAAAGGAGACACATGCAATTCCAGAAACGTGGATGTGCCTGATAGACACGTGCATCAAATGTCTATATAGACATCCCCAGGAGAGCAGTTCAGAATCAAGACATCTCACAGCATAATGGTTGCTAGTAGTGACTTAACAGCTGGATGGCCAGGGTTCAAATCCCAATGTGGGACTTTGTAATCTAAAGCTAAGTCACTTAATTCTCCATCTCCTCTACACTCTCTGGATGTTTTAAGGAGAAAACACACACACTTTCCTGATGCCTATTTGTGCCTGGAGCGGGAATAAACATGCACGTGCCTGCAGACATCTCCGCTGCTTCTGGGATCGAATAGGGATGTGTAAGTCCATTGTCCCTCAACAGACACGCCTCCGCCACACCTCTGTTCCTACTTAAAGGTCACCGTACTGGAAATGTTGCGCATGGCATTTGTGGAATGTTACAAAGACGTGTCTGTAATTTTATCCTAAACTTGACATCCCACTCTTGTACAGTCTGAGATCTGGTTGCCATTAATAATAGAAATCATTATACCTCTGTAGGTTAGGAGTGGAGTGGTAAAAAAATTTTGTTAGATGGCGTCTGTAATTTTGACATCTGAATACATATCTGCAGATGATTAAACCTTTTAGAATGACTCTCATAACTAATGTTCTTGTGACTAGCAGTTGAAAGTCCATTTTACATTGTACGTTGAGATTGAAATTGAGACTTTGAGGTTGAGACATGTTGATTCTAGCAGTATTTTACAAAAGGCTCTGCTGAACGTGAAGTATTTTGTAAAATATGTGGAATTACCACCACATATGGCCAAAAGAACCATTTTAGAAATCTACACGCAGGAAAGCGGACTGTAGGCAACACAGCAGCTTAGACATGGAAGAGGCGATTTCATAATGTTCACGTTGTGGTAAGGAGAGCTGTGCAGAGGAAATGGAATGGGAGGAAAATGAGCCCTGTCCCTTTAAATCTGAAGAGAAAAGCAGTTCCTATAGAAACCACAAGCCTCCAAAGCAGAGTATACCGAGCACTAAGCCCCGCCCACCTAGTGACGTCAGGGCTAGGTTGAGCACTGATGAGGTGCACGTGAGTAGGAAGAAGGGTGTGGTGCCTGAAAGGCAGCAATTTAAAAGTGCTTCAGTTTTAGACGAGAGAGAGCAGGCAGTTCTTAGAGTTCGTGGAGTTCCGGAGGCAGTTGATGCAGTTCAAGCAAGGGAAGCTGGTTATGAAGAGGACAAGCTTGAAGTCAGAAACTTGCTGGGTCCCGAAGCAGGTACTTTAGTTCCAGTGAAAAAGGGAACTTCAGGAAGAAACCTGGCTGATCCACATGCAAGGGTGAATGAGAAGCAGAGGGTGTCTGGAACCCAGAGCAGGCAACAGTATCTAGGACAAAGATGTGTTTCCAGGTGGGGAAACAGATTAAAGCAGCCCTTAGGCCTTGAAGGTAATGAAAATGTCTTATCTTTAATTCCTACCAAAAGCCAAGCTGAAGGAATAGTTAAAGAATTAAAAGACAGTGCTAAACCTTGTGTTCCCCTGAACCCTGAAAGGCAAACGTTTAATAAGCCTAGAATATATGCCAGTGACTGCCAAGCCTCAACTCTGAAAGAGATTGCTAGCCTGTTGAATGGGAGAGAAACTCCATTACAAGAGCCCGTGGCTGGAGACCACAGGGAACAGCTGCTGTTAAAACTAAATGAGCTGATATGGAAGGAGAATAGCCAGTCTCCTGATATACAGGATAAGGAAGATAGTCACAGCGAATCTATGAATGAGATGGAAATAGATTTGTGTGAAAACCCTAATGATTCTGAGAGGAAATGCAGTGTTCTTTTTGCATGGCCAAGAACCTGAATATGTGCTAATTCATTATCTATGTGAAGGACTGTTTCATGAAAGCAATAAAGGACTTGTGCTGCACATTGCTTAAAGAAAGGAAACGTGCTGGTAGTTGAAATACTGCCAAGTGTTTGCCTGCTTAACTTGTGTAAAGTGAAAAGCTCTTTTGAAAGTGAAAAGCAAGAAGCTAATCTGAACGACAGATTGAGCTTTAGAAGCTTGTTCCTCGCTGGAAGCTAAGAGCTGATATTCAAAGGACATTCCTGTATTTTTGTGTTAAGCCTGTTTTCACATTCTTTGTTTGCATTATTGGAGAATTATCCAATTTCAGTTGGGGTCATGAATTCAATGCAGAGGGGAAATCCCGAAATAAATTCTCTGTTTTGCCTAATTACCGTGTGGTCACACTCCTTGCTCTAAAACTACATTACCCAGCAGCCCTCCTCGGCAGCCATTTTGGACAGAAGTAATAGTAGAGAGTAAGACAGGCGAGCCCACCTGCTCCCAGGCTACCGCCTGGACGGGTGGACGCAACAACGTGTAGCTGAGTCAATTTGCAAATCTACATATATAACTGCCGAAATTAAGTACTGAGCCTGCATTTTGTCCTAATTGTCAGTTTTGAAGAGAAATTATAAAAGCAAAACAAGACAGGGGATTAAGAAGATTAACTCTTCATCCCTCATGTAAAGCACCAGCCAAAATGAGCGTAGCTGCAAAATCTATTTGCACCTCTGAGCAGATGTAAATCCCCATGTGCAGGTTCTTGACCACAGCCATGGATTCCCTTTGTAAGAATCAGGAATAGGCATGTACTTTTTTGGCCCACCCAAACCACACCACCATGGAATTTGTACATGGTATTGATCCCCATGTGTAAACGGGGGCTTCTTTTTACACACACATTCCAATCTCCATGTGAAGAAGCTTCCAACATAACCCCCATACTCTTCCACAGCACCACATCTGTATACCACATCTATGAGTTAAAATCTCACCAGGTGTGGCTGGTTCTTTACCAACATCAGCCTGATCAACTACCAAAGAGTGAAACAAACAAGAAAAAACAATAGATACTAGAAAAACTGATCATAGCTCTCCACATGAAAACACATCCAGCCTTGTTTACATGCTTCCCACAATTCGGAGAGTGAGCGGCAGGGGTGACAGGGTAGTCTCTGGGGAAATGTGATCCCCCAACATATAAAGGTCATATAGACAGATATGTTCCCTTTATAGACTGGGTTTCATATATGCATCTATGTTCCTGCACAGCCCAGGCAACCTATTATAAAATTACTCTTACGGCACAGAGGCGAGGCTAGGTTGCGGAAAGCTACATGTATAGTTTTACATTTTGTTCAGAAAAAGAAAGTACAAATATCTACAGGTGCCTTATTGCACCCGGACAGCAATAGAAAGAAAAATACACACCCCAGCGATAAAAAATACCTACAGGGTTTGCACCAATTTGGGCTAATTATTCCTCCCAAAATGTCTAATGCTGCAAGGCTTATATCTGCTCTAATTAATTGCTACAGGAAACCTTCACAGTTATTAGAAGTGTAACTCATCACATGCACTGCAGATTATTGCAGGCACTTTCATAATTGTTTTCTTTTTGCTTCGTGCTGGTCGGAAATATAAAGTCTGAAACTGTTCTGATGTTTTCAGCGAAGCATGACTAAAACCTAATGTCATTTTTATACAAACATTGGTTTTCCTTCAATGGATCTCTAAGTCGAGGCTGCTTTTCATAGCCTTAAAATTAATAAAAGATCATTGACTGCCAATAAACTGGCCAACATCTTAAGCAAACTTAACAAAAAGGTGTTTTATGTTGAATATTTTGTGATAAAATTTATGAAACGTTTTTGAAGTAATCCACAATACCGGATGTATGTAGAACTGCACTTTAAGGGTACGAGATTCAGTGGCAGCAACTGGTGCCATCACCATTCACATTCAGACTTGGATATCTGGCCAGTGACATTGAATATCCTGGTCAACTGGATGGCAAGGAAACGAACCAGGCAGCAGAAACTCCAGCCGCCGCCCTGTTAGCTTCTGCAGTGAATGTTAGGCCAGTCTTCAACCACTTAGCAATAACTGGCAATGGCTCAATAGCACCGTTGTCAGGTTATCGCTGGATGCCACCCCCATTCCGACCCTGGAATGCCCCGACGCTAGCAGCGACAGCACGCGTAGATATTCGCTGGATGCCACCCCCATTCCGACCCTGGAGTGCCCCGACGTTAGCAGCGACAGCACGCGTAGATATTCGCTGGATGCCACCCCCATTCCGACCCTGGAGTGCCCCGACGTTAGCAGCAACAGCACGCGTAGATATTCGCTGGATGCCACCCCCATTCCGACCCTGGAGTGCCCCGACGCTAGCAGCGACAGCAGGCGTAGATATTCGCTGGATGCCACCCCCATTCCGACCCTGGAATGCCCCGACGCTAGCAGCGACAGCACGCGTAGATATTCGCTGGATGCCACCCCAATTCCAACCCTGGAGTGCCCCGACGTTAGCAGCGACAGCACGCGTAGATATTCGCTGGATGCCACCCCCATTCCGACCCTGGAGTGCCCCGACGCTAGCAGCAACAGCACGCGTAGATATTCGCTGGATGCCACCCCCATTCCGACCCTGGAATGCCCCGACGCTAGCAGCGACAGCACGCGTAGATATTCGCTGGATGCCACCCCAATTCCAACCCTGGAGTGCCCCGACGTTAGCAGCGACAGCACGCGTAGATATTCGCTGGATGCCACCCCCATTCCGACCCTGGAATGCCCCGACGCTAGCAGCGACAGCACGCGTAGATATTCGCTGGATGCCACCCCCATTCCGACCCTGGAATGCCCCGACGCTAGCAGCGACAGCACGCGTAGATATTCGCTGGATGCCACCCCATTCCGACCCTGGAATGCCCCGACGCTAGCAGCGACAGCACGCGTAGATATTCGCTGGATGCCACCCCCATTCCGACCCTGGAATTCCCCGACGCTAGCAGCGACAGCACGCGTAGATATTCGCTGGATGCCACCCCAATTCCGACCCTGGAATGCCCCGACGCTAGCAGCAACAGCACGCGTAGATATTCGCTGGATGCCACCCCAATTCCGACCCTGGAATGCCCCGACGTTAGCAGCGACAGCACGCGTAGATATTCGCTGGATGCCACCCCCATTCCGACCCTGTAGTGCCCCGACGTTAGCAGCGACAGCACGCGTAGATATTCGCTGGATGCCACCCCCATTCCGACCCTGGAATGCCCCGACGCTAGCAGCGACAGCACGCGTAGATATTCGCTGGATGCCACCCCCATTCCGACCCTGGAATGCCCCGACGCTAGCAGCGACAGCACGCGTAGATATTCGCTGGATGCCACCCCCATTCCGACCCTGGAATGCCCCGACGCTAGCAGCGACAGCACGCGTAGATATTCGCTGGATGCCACCCCCATTCCGACCCTGGAATGCCCCGACGCTAGCAGCGACAGCACGCGTAGATATTCGCTGGATGCCACCCCCATTCCGACCCTGGAATGCTCCGACGCTAGCAGCGACAGCACGCGTAGATATTCGCTGGATGCCACCCCCATTCCGACCCTGGAATGCTCCGACGCTAGCAGCGACAGCACGCGTAGATATTCGCTGGATGCCACCCCCATTCCGACCCTGGAATGCCCCGACGCTAGCAGCGACAGCACGCGTAGATATTCGCTGGATGCCACCCCCATTCCGACCCTGGAATGCCCCGACGCTAGCAGCGACAGCACGCGTAGATATTCGCTGGATGCCACCCCCATTCCGACCCTGGAATGCCCCGACGCTAGCAGCGACAGCACGCGTAGATTTTCGCTGGATGCCACCCCCATTCCGACCCTGGAATGCCCCGACGCTAGCAGCGACAGCACGCGTAGATATTCGCTGGATGCCACCCCCATTCCGACCCTGGAATGCCCCGACGCTAGCAGCGACAGCACGCGTAGATATTCGCTGGATGCCACCCCCATTCCGACCCTGGAATGCCCCGACGCTAGCAGCGACAGCACGCGTAGATATTCAGTGGCACTAATTGTGTTAATTCTGTTGATTAGTCTGCTCAACATGGTTAATATGATTAGCAGGTCAGGCCATAGAGTCCTATCGCAAGGAGCTTACACTCTAAATGGCTACCTGTGACATGGACTGGCCCTGTTGGAAGCAGGTTACTAGTCTTGATGGGCTTTTGGTGTGACCTAGTAGAGCAGCTCTTTTTGTCTTACTGGAAGTTGAAATGACTTGACCAACGTCAGAATGTCAATGGTAAAAGTGGAATTTGAATGCTGGTTTCTCTAGTTTCTACCTTATCGGCCAACCAAAAAGTGAATATCCCCTTAATGCAAACCTGTTGGGCAACAGTGGCAGCACTTTCATTTGGAATTACCTCCGTTATTTCCCCACTTCTAACCTTACCAAGGGCTTCTCAACGCAGTCCTCAGGACATTACATAAGAACATAGCTAGTCAGGTTCTCAGGATAACCACGATGAATATGAATGAGAGAGATTGATTTATTTAACTGTATTTATATCCCGCTTTTCACCGGGTCAAAGCGGTGTTACTTATAAGGGGGATAAATTAAGTATAAGGGTGGGGTCATCACCAGGTAGGCAACATTGTTGATTCTGACATAAGACAGACTTTAGACATGGACAGTATAGTGCATTAGCCTCCATCTCTCTCATGGCTATTTGTGTCCCGAGGACTGATTGAGAGCCACAGCATTAGAGTGACAATCCTTCAGTAGTGGCTCTCTGGACTCTAGTAATATGGAACCTGAGTTTGGCCAGTGGGCATGAGCTCTTCCTCTGCAGCATCTCTGGCTTGCCTGGGAAGCAGAATTCTGGCAAGGGCATTAAACCGAGGTCTTCTGAATAACACCATGCAGGAAGAGCCACAGAGCCCTGAGAAGCTTTTCAAATAATTTTCTTCTAACAAGTAGTAATTATGCCTCCTGGAACAGACAATAAATCCGGTGTCTAGACAAAATGGGGAAAGAGAATTATGAATCCCCAAGAAAAACATAAAATCAATGGTGAGTTATTGCAAGAATCAAACTCATCTTCGATCTTTGGAGGGAAGGGGAGACAGTAGAATGAGAAAGTAATTAATATGGAAGTGAACTGAATACAGGTAAAGAAAGGCACAAATTCTGAAAACTAATGCATGGGATAGTCCAGAGCATTGTCCAGAGAGGCCAATAGTCAAAGGCTTTAGGCTCCTAACTTTGAGAGATAGGCCCCTAAATTGGTCTCTTTGAAAATGTATTAGGACTGTTCTTAAATTTATGCTCAACGTATCACTGAACTCATGGATTTAAGAGCCTATAAAGTGAGTAGCAACACATGTATATTTAGGATGAGAAAAAAAGTTGGGCGCTAAGCCTTGATTTCAGCACTAGGCACATAAATTAGGCTTTTAAATCTGGAAAATTTAGGAGCAATGGGCCAGATAGAAACCCTTATATGGATTGCAGCACTTTCTTTCTAAATAGTGCCATTGAAAATCATATTGCTTGCCCATCACTACCTGTACAGTGCCAGGACGGAGCGTCGAAGGAGTATGGTGGCCCCAGAAATCATCTAAGGTAGCCTAAGAGTTATCTGGCTAACGGCGCTGAATGCTGCCGCTCTCTTGATAACACCAGATGTCACCACTCTTTCCAGATTGCAGGATAAGGGAACTGAATATCCAGATATGTTTAAACTGCTGTGGCCAGTATTTAAAGAAAATCCTGAGCATGGCAGTGGAATATGGACCTAACAACTGTTAGGCTCCTAAATTTGGGCACATTTTTGGCTGAAAACTTAGATTTTTAAGTTTGTCTGAAACTAGGGGAGAAATTTAAGAAGTTAAATTTGGAACTAAATTTAGAGACCCAGATTTGTTTTTATTTTTTTTTTATTTTAGAGGTCCATAGTTTCTGGAAACTTTGCAGAATCTAGAAGTATCTGAAGGTCAGAGTTTCGCTCCCTCTTTGTGCTACCTTGGAACAGGGTCTAGGACAACTTAGCATGGCCAACTCGGTGTGCCATGCTGAGTTGTGCTAGAACCATTACTGGTCACATATATGGTGAAAGGAAGAGGAGGGGAATGTCAAAAAAGCTCAATAGTAAACAGTAAAACATCCAAAAACATTTTATTAAGCTATCTGATAATTTTGGATTTATAAAATTAAATCTAGAACATTGAAAGTGTAATAGGAAAACATAAAACAAGATTTTGTTATGCTATCTGATAATTATGAACTATGGCACTCAAGTATTCTATAGGGCGTCTAGTGCCATAATCTGACACAGTCTTTGAGATACATTGATTAGCTTTGTAGTATTTCCTCAACTTGGCTGGAGAACTGTGGCCTGAAGTGAGCTGTTCATAATAGGCATCTCTGCCCTTCTGCACCTTTCTGAGGCCATCAATGAACTTCCAGATCGTGGGATGGCACATTCCAAGTTCCACTCGGAGGCGACGATGAACAACTTCAGAATGGTTGTTAGAACACTGAGCACTGAGGATCGCACTATCAAACAGATTCCACAAAGATGGAGGAAACACAGCATCATCTACCATTTCAACTCCTATTTGGGCAAGCGATGTAGCTGTCCTCAAACCAGATGAGCAGAAGATGAAGCTCTTTGGGCAGGTGTCCTTCCAGAGCAGCAACATAATCTCCCAAGTCCAGAACAGGCACAAATGCTAAGGCTCAACCATTTTGGCTTTAATGGCTTTAACCATTTTGTCGCATTCTGTAACAGCACCTATCAACGCCAAATGCTTCCTTATGTTCTGAACCAGATGGAAGAAGCAGCTTTTTAAAATTCACCCGCACTGAGTTGGGCACTCTAAGTTGGCTGTGTTGAGTTGTCCCATTCCCTTGGAACGATACAATTACCAGAAACAAATTATTATCCTTCTTTGAATTAAAGGAGTCAACAAATATGAGAAATGGTGGCCTCATCAACATAGCATGTAAAATGAATGAATGCTAAACATCTGAGTTGTACTCCTGAAAGATTTCCACTCACAAAACAGGAAAAATCATTTTTAAAATACAGTAGTCCTGTATTCTGAAAACATTCCTCTGCTCACATATCGACTTGAAATGACTGAAAATCCCTCAGTGCCCATACCTAATTATCTTTCATGAAAGATTTAAGTCAAATGATTCAGAAACCAGCAGCTCACATGATCTATGATAAATGTTGCAGACGTGCTGGCTCTATTCACGTGATAGGAACGTGATTCATAAAGAGGCTTTTGCAAGGGTCTTTTCCTGATTTGTCCAAAGTGAAGCACAGAAGAAGAAAATTGCTGCTGGCTATATGCCAGGAAGTTTTGTCTTTTGGGCGAGTTGGGGGGGGGGGGGTGGCAGGGTTTCCTTCTGGTTGTGTAAATACTCTCGAAACAAATATGGTTTTATGTTTTGTGGTATGAAAATATAATAAATTAAAAATATATTCTTCAGAGCCTAAGAACGTGGGATGATTGCGAGATGTCAGGATGTCTTTTAGGTGGGAGACTGGAAATGCTTTGAGTAATCTAGGAGACGTTTGTGATACAGGGGACATCCATCACCCTGCCTCAGTGTGAACGTTACATCACATCTTCCCATTCATTTCTGCTAGTCTCCTCATTTCAGTACCCTGCAACTCCTGTGATTTTCTGTACCATAGATAATATGCAATGCACTAGCACACTTTCAGTGCACTATTTAACATTCTTTTAGTGTTGGCTGGACAATCACCACTTGTGGCGGGATAGATTTTGCTGCCCTAAGCTATCTGAGTACTGTATCTATCCATATACCAATGCTGAAAGTCATCACTATAGAGATTATTTCTCTCTCTGCCCTCGCCCTGCCCCCAGACTGTCCCGGCACTATCCAGAGAGGGGCAATTAGGTCAGCGTGCAGATGAATATTTTCTATCTGGATAATGCTGCTCATTTTTGGTCTGTCTGGCACTTCTCCAGATAGCAGGGCCCAGATAAGTACCTTGGAATACTGACCCCTTTATTTCTCTTGTCTCGTTGCTTTCCATTGCTGTGTGTGCTCTTCATCCACCCAAAGTCCTTGCTTCATTCCTGATTTCTGTGTCTTAATACCCGATTAGGTATGCATTATTCTTTTATATAATATACTTCATCTCATACAAGCAATTCACCTTGTGGCTTAGCTTAGGGAAAGGAGGAATACTGTACTTATTTATTTATTTATTTACTTACTTACTTAAAACGTCGCACGCCTATCTTAAATTCTAGGCGAGTCACAGAAATACATTCATAATTCACACATCATACCACAGATAAACTAAATCATAAGAACATCAATAAAAAACCTGCTGAAAATAAAAAGCTCCCCCTCGTCCCCTCCCCCTGATATCTTGGGGTTACTTTGGACTCGTCCCTATCTTTTCACGACCACTTGTCATCTCTGATCCAATGCTCCTTTTTCTCACTTTGTCAGATTCGCACAGTTTGCCCTTTCCTTTCCTTGCCTTCCCTCACAACACTTCTCCTGTCCCTTGTGATCTCTAGGCTTGATTATTGTAATGTTGTACCTGCTGGTCCCCCACCACTATCAACTTCAACATCTACAGCTTCTCCAAAACAGCCACCCACATACTCATGAACTCCTCCCGCTCTGACTATATCTCTCCCTTTCTCATTCATCTGCACTGGCTTCCCTTCATGTATCACATCAACTAAACTGTGGTCCATAGAATCATCCACACTGGCACACTTCAGTATCTTGCTAATCTCCTCTATTTCCACACCTACGACCGTCTTCTCAGATCTATCCACGATAACCGCTTATCACTTCCCTCAGCCTCACATGCACATCTGTAGCAGTCCAGTCACTCTACCTTTTTCTTTTTGGGCCCTGAACTTTGGAACTCCCTGCCCCCTACCCTGTGGGCACAACTCTAATTCCCCAAGTTTAAAGCTCTGCTGAAAACTCATCTTAGCTTTTGAAAGAGTGGGGGATCTGTGGAATAGTCTCCCAGTGGAGGTGGTAGAGATAAGGACAGTATCTGAATTCAAAAAAGCATGGGACGAACACAGAGGATCTCTAAAGGAAAAAAGGGGACTGTTGAAGTTGTTGATATGGAAGGACAGACTAGATAGGCTATATGGTCTTTTTCTGTCATCATTTTTCTATGTTTCTAGCTCCCTTCCCATTCTCAGCCTTGAAGCTTCCACCTTCATGCCCCCTTCACCTCTTTCTTCCATCTCTCAATCTTTCCTCTCTCTCTGCTGCCCTATCTAAATTATGGTGTTTCTTTCCTTTTCTTATACATCTAGTTTTTGTTTGTAAACTGCTCTGATGCCATCTAGCCTGAGCAGTATATTAGAACCTCAATAAAGATAAAAGATAAAGATAAATGGTATTAAAGATTGATCGAAGTGACACAACTTATTCCATTTTTTCAGCCCAACTATAGAGAATAATAGCCTATTCCTCTATGTACTTGTCTACATCATGAATAGATGGGACATGGAGTTGAAGACTACCCACTGACCTCTAAGCAATGTAAGGCACGCATAGGTTTATAAATCCGTATTACTGTATGGAAGCAAACGGGTGCTGATCCACTCAATGCCTTAGGTATCAAACATAAAGCAGGAGATATATGCTCTCTCCAAGAGATACATGAAAGCAAACAAGATACAGAATTCTAAACTCTATGTAGTTCTTGGGTAGCCCAGTCAGGGAGACCCAAATACAATGGATTACAATAAGCAATTTTCAATGGCACCAGTGCTTGCAAAATCATCCACAGGCATTCACTTATGAAGTTTACTCAACATTCATAATTTAAATAAGAGGACCTAACACAGTGGTTCCCAAACTATGGGTTCGGACCCCAAATGTGGTCACATCATCAGAGGACTGGGTCACAGAAATAGAGCTGCTCCCCTCTTCTTTGGATCTCCCACGGTGATCTAGGCTCCGTTATGGTAGCATGGGGCCTGCGAGTAAGCTAATGTCCACAAGTCTGCTCCTCCCCCTGTATAGATATTTTGCTAGACTGTTGCTGGGGGTGTCTGTGAACACACAATGGTTAAGGAAGAGGAGAGGAATGGATAGGAAGTCTGATATTTTGATTTCATTATCAACTGAGGGCATATGAATTTTTAACTGTTAAAATGGAGCTATATTGGATGAATATTTGGGAAGCATTGACCTAACCACTGCATTAATTCAGACAAAGAGGAATCTAAGGTCACACCCAAACAGACTACCTTTGAAAATGTAGAAACAAAAGAGGAATCAATCCTCTGAGAATACAATTGGCCCATAACTTTGCCCACTAACCTCCAGAAACAAAAGATGTTCCTGCCTTAAGAGAGCAAACTCCCCCAAAGATGGAGCCCCTGTGATCTAGTCTGCTGGAGAAAGTTCTGAGGTTGTCATTCCTCCCTTGTAATCTAGAAATGCGAGATTGGCCCAAGTCTGTGCAAGACACCATATTTCAAACTGTGCCAACACTTAACCTGACAGATTCACTACAGGGTCAAAACCCTTATAGCAAAATATAGATTGAGCCCAACATCAAACCACTGTGTGATAAAACAAACCAGTAATGATAAAAGTCATTAAATTGGGACAGAGAAAATGGAGTTGGAGAATCCAGAGAATCTGTGGAGCCAGTAAGGGTGGACCTTTCAAAGGAAGCCATGGATGTCTATACCACAGCAGAGTGGACTCCAGAAGAAAGCGTAGCAGACCCCTGATGCAGGTGAGTTTGCCTAAACTCAGCTGAATCTGGTGTTTTGAACATTCACCCTTGAGTGGCCATTGTCTATCTCCATTTCTTTTGTTTTCCCTCTGGAGGTCTCCTTCTCCTTCTCTATGTTTCTGCAAACATAACATCATACCCAGATTGAATGCTTGAGCAAAACATTACCTCCACTGTATGCAAATCTATTTCCTAAAAACCAGACTGACTGGATGTGTTCTGAGGACTCAATTGCGATCCAGGGCCCCTAAATCATCAACAATCACCTTCCCCTTCAGACATACGTTAGAAGTGTATCATAGAAAATCATTCTATTTCTGATAATGGAAGGGAATGTTAACTCCTGAAAGTTAGTCAAGAAGTATATTAATTTAAAAAAAAAATTAGTGCCATCAAATCAGTGCTGACTCCTCTGGGTTTTCTTGGCAATGTATCACTGGAAGGTCTTTTCTTCCAAGGTTTATATTCTAACGTTTTACGTTGGATGTAGTCCAACATTCAGCAGTTTTAGAATGATTTGAGCAGATCTCTCAATTTTGCTGAAACATGCATTGTTACCAGAAGGAGGAATCCTGTGAGCAGTGAGTGAGAATCAGCTGTGCCTACTTAGTTGGGAACTGTGTGTGAGAGAAAACTGCAGCCAATCTGAGCACTTTTCAAATCATTTAGAATCCCTTCAGCAAAGGCTCCAACGATCCTGTGAGCAGTGAGTGAGAATCAGCTGTGCCTACTTAGTTGGGAACTGTGTGTGAGAGAAAACTGCAGCCAATCTGAGCACTTTTCAAATCATTTAGAATCCCTTCAGCAAAGGCTCCAACGATCCTGTGAGCAGTGAGTGAGAATCAGCTGTGCCTACTTAGTTGGGAACTGTGTGTGAGAGAAAACTGCAGCCAATCTGAGCACTTTTCAAATCATTTAGAATCCCTTCAGCAAAGGCTCCAACGATCCTGTGAGCAGTGAGTGAGAATCAGCTGTGCCTACTTAGTTGGGAACTGTGTGTGAGAGAAAACTGCAGCCAATCTGAGCACTTTTCAAATCATTTAAAATCCCTTCAGCAATGGCGCGCCCGTGCCTTGCGGGCCCGCGCCTGAGGGCCTCGCAAGAGGGCCCTTTGGCGTGGCCCTTAGGCGGTGGACCGTGCGAGACCCACTATCTGCTGCTATATGCTCATTCTGTTCAGCGATATGCTGTTTGTAGTTAATGTAAGGTAATGTAATGTAAGTTATGTACTGTGTTCCCTGTTTGTACTCCTAGTGTTTTGTTGTGATGTAATGATAATGCAATGTATGTTTCCCTCACCTTTGTTTAACTTTGTGCTGTATTAACCGCTTTGATTGAAGGAAAAGGCGGGATACAAAACATGTTAAATAAATAAATAAATACTGTTTTGATCATCCTTGACAGTTTTCATTGACATTAGATTGGCCTGACAGTCAATAGAGAAAATGTGATTGAGCAGAGGCAACACTTGTTCTACATTGTACAGTAATATGTTTTTCTGCAGAAGAGATCATAGATCCATAAACTCTGACATAGATGAATTACAATATAGTGATTAGAGTAATTGTTTTGTGTTAGTACCCTGTGATTCTAATGAATAAGAGATACGATCCAAACCCTTTTGTTTTTACTTCAGTATTTCCTTTTAATGTACTTTTAAGCAGGAAGATGTAAGACCTAATATACAATTATCCTGCCATGCCATTGACCTTCATATCATATTAAATAGCATAAAATGTGAGGGCTGTACATAAATCGGGAGGATAGAGGAGCAGAGTCTCTCAGTAGTCCATGTAGCACATCCATCTGAAATGCCTCAGGGCAGTTGCAGCCAGCCTAATCTTTCAAAAAATGACACAGTAGGGTAATTTTATAAGTTGCCTAGAATTATGCATGCGTTTAAGCACGAAAAGCACAATATTTTATTGGTTTCTGGGAGTAATTGACCACTTAGGTGCAGAAGCCTCCTAACATCAGGATAAGATGGAAAACCACACAGGACCTTCTAGTGGTACCAACTCTCCAAAGCAAATGTAATCAATCAACTTCTAAACAGGCCTTTTTGCTATTTGCACCCCCCATATGGAACGCACTCCCTCTCAAAATAACTCGTACAAGCATCTAACACCATTGCAGAGTTCCTGTTTAGAATAAAAATGCTCCTCTTTACAGAGCACTAGGGATCCTACATATAAAAGCACACATGAATCACCACAAAATTACCCTTGTTAATATGGACACACTTTCTGCTTGTAGACAAATTTCCTTGAATAAACCCTCCACCTTTAGATCTACCACCCCCTTCTGCTCATGTGACCCATCAGCTTCCAGTCCTCTAGACTACATAACCAGTTTTGTCCCTCAGCATTTGGCCTGCTCCATCTGGTCACGTGACCCATCAGGTGACTCCTCTGCCTCAATATCAGCACCATCTTGGTGCTCCATGGCACGGACGTGCACACCAAAGGAGTGCGCCCAAGGAGCAGATCCTGCTCCTTCAACGCGCTCCTTTGCATGACTCTGTGAACCCAACAACCCCATTCAGGTGAGACTATGATCTACCCCTCATCTTCACTGCTCCGTTAGTCGTTCAGCTCCAGTGTGGGATTTATCTCTGCCCCTGACATTTTTATCTTATATACTAATGGTCTTCCTAATGGCTGGCCCCATTCCTGTAATCTGGGGCCGTCACCATTTTGTCTATGCCAGGGATACCCTCCCTCACCCTTCTACACTCATTCCCTGATCTAGTTCCTCGGACCATGCTGCCTTCTCTATTCCCACTGCCTTCTTCATTCACATGTGCTCTTTTAAATTGCCGCTCTGTCCGTTCCAAATCTGCATTAGGTCATGATCTTTTTGATGAACACTCTCTTGATTTTCTGTTCCAGACTGAGACTTGGTTGCATGAAGGGGAGGAGGTGTTTCTCTATCATTGCCTCCCACCTGGCTTTAATCTGCTTTCCACCTCCCCCTCTTCACAATTCAGCGGTGTGGCAGCTTTTCTAATTTGCGATTTTCTGGCCATTATCGAGGAGATTTCTCTTGCTATCCCTTATCCGGAGGCCCTTCTTGCTTGGATTCCACCACCTCTCAGTCTCATAGTTTTACTGCTATATTTTATTTATTTTATTTTATTTATTTATTTATTTTATTTAGCTGTATTTATATCCCGCTTTTCACCGGGTCAAAGCGGTCAATTGGGGGATACATTTAACACGAGGGGATATGAGACACATACGCTAATACTTACAGGGAACATGGGCAATGGAGGGTTAAGTGGCTTGCCCAAGACCACAAGGAGTGCCTATAGGACTAGAAATCCCAGTCCCTCCAGCTTGAGATTGCTGTCCCCAGGTGGGACTTGAACCCCCGGCCCTCCGGCCTGAAGTACCTTGTCCTAACCACTAGACCACCACTCTTCCCTATCTGCGAGCCTGTGGGAATCACTACAGACCACACATTGATGTCTCTACTACCTTTCCCGAAGTCCTTATTCTTGGTGATTTTAATTGTCATGTTGACAATCCTGGGCGGTCTCGTGACCATCACTTTCTGTCACTGGCTTCTGACCTTTCTCTTCAGCTACATGTTTTTTTATCCAACACATGCAGCAGGTGGTATCTTAGATCTAATTTTCACTTCCTGTTCATCATCTTTTCAGATCTTTGTAAAATCCCCATTACTCCTACCTTGGACTGATCATTTCATGATATACTTTGAATTAAAGTGCCTCATTACTGCTGATTCCCATAATTCTACTCCACCTCTTGTCATGTGACATCGCATATCAGATCAGACACTAAGGTCTATTCCATCTGCAGATTCCCTCTTCCCTTCTGATTTCAATGTTCTTTCTGTTAATCCTCAGACTTCCATCTGGGATACAAAACTTCTCTGTTTTAGATCTGATTGCCCCCTTGGTCTCGGTAACCTATAGGCCCAAATGTCCACGACATCCATGGTATCATTCTGGCCTGCTCATTCTTCGTTGGCAACTCCAACGGGCAGAGAGCTCTGGCATTGTAACCCATGCCATCCTACTCTGACCACGTTCCAGCATATTCACTCTTCTTACAAATCTGTGATTACTTGGGCTAAGTATAACTATTTCACTAAACTTATCACTAATACTGACAACCGCCCAAAGCAGCTGTTTTCTGTTGTCTCTCGTCTGTTGAAGCCCTCTCTGTCTTCTGTGCCTCAACAACCTTCAGCTCAACAATTTGCAGATTATTTTTTCAATAAGGTTTCCAAGTTAGTCTTCATTACCATCGATTCCACTTTTCATCATCTCTGATGTTGCCTCTTTTGAGGCCTCTTCCTATTCCCAATCACAACATTGGTCCAATTCCAACTCTGTCACCCAAACGTCCATTGAGAAACTCATTACTAGTTCATCAAAAACCATTTGCTCCCTGGATCCCATCCCTTCCACATGGATTATTGAGCCTTCTCTCACTCTTCTTCCTTTTGCATTTTCTTTAATTTCCAATAGTCTGGCCACAGGTGTTTTTCCAGACTGTTGGAGAACTGCAAGTGTTTGTCCCCTGCTTAAAAATGCTCATCTTGATTCCTCACTCGCTGAACATTTTAGACCAGTTTTGAATCTCCCCTTCATTTCAAGATTTTAGAGAAAGTAGTATTTCAACAAACACTTTCTCATCTTGAACAAACCAATTATCTACTCCCTAGACAATCGGGTTTTAGGGAAGGCACAGCACAGAAACTATTATTCTTTCTGTACTGAATGATGTTCATCATCCCTTAGATAAAGGTGATGTTTCCGTTTCAGCTTCACTCAATCTCTCCAGTGCATTTGATTTAGTGAATCATTCCCTCCTTCCTCGGCTGGGATTAAGGGTACAGTTTTACACTGGTTTCACTTTTTTCTTTCTCACGGATTATTCTTTGTGACATCTCAGGGCTCCACTTCCACTTCATATCCTCTCACCTGTGGTGTCCCGCAGGGATGGCTACTTGCACCTCTTTAATATTTTCCTGGCCCCACTGGCCACTATCATTCAGCAGCAGGATGTCACTGCACATTACAATGCAGATATCATCCTGCTGCTGTTTCACACAGATCCATTAGCCCCGGACTTGACTGTTCTTAATAACCATCTGTCCCTTGTGGCAACTTGGATTCACGACAACTGCCTGAAGCTGAACTTAAGCAAAACATCTGCTGTCTGGTTGACTGGATCTATTAAATCACCGTCTGTGTCTCCTGTACTTGATGCATGTCCTAGGTTTCTCTCTTCCTCCATACCCTACCTTGGAGTAGTCCTAGATATCACTCTCTCATTTCAGGACCACATCAGTGTGGTAGTAAAATGTTGTTTTTACACCTTGCATCAGATTTGGTCAATCCGTTCTTTTTAGATTCTTCTCTGCACACACTTCTTCTTATGCTAGTTATTTAAAAAATCTATTATTGCAATGTTATATATGCCAGCCTACCCAAATTTCAGCTTAAATGGTTACAGTCTATCCAAAACACTGCTATTCATCTTATTCACCACGCTTCAAAATTTGATGATGTCTCTCCGCTTCTCATCAGATCATCACATTCAGTAGAACATCCTAACTCCGATTCATAAGACCCTCCATTCCGGTTCACCAGCTTTCCTTTCTTCTTTGATCATTTTGCAGGCTTGCCCTCGGCTTCTTCGTTTGGTTCATGGTTTCCGTCTGTAACTACCATCACCTTTGCAAGCTCACTATGAGTGCACCAGACATTCAGCTTTTTACTTCCTTGGCCCCCATCTATGGAACTCTTTGACAAATACTATTCGCCTAGAAACTTCTTTTTCACGGTTCAAGCCCTTACTAAAGGGCCATCTTGTTCAGGCAGTATATGACTTGCCACTTGATCACTGCTTGCATTGACCAATTAATTGTCCCCTGGAGCAGCACTCTCCCTGGACCTCTCTCTTTCCGTCCGCCCTCCTTATTGCTTACTATCCTAATTTAATTGGCATTCTTTACAGTTTTTACATGCAAACCGCTTTGATGTTTGAAATGCGATATATCAAGTTTTTAATAAACATACATACGTTGCTATTTAAGTTATTTACAACTTTGTCAATCCAGCTTCTCTTTAAGTTAATTGCTTGCTTTTGTTCTGATCAAGTTCTCTATAGAACGTTATATAATTAAGTTAAGTGTACACCGCTATGACTTGTAGATATAGCGATATAAAAAAGTGTTAAATAAATAACATAGTTGGTCACTATTCTGTAAATATTGGCCTCAGACCAGTGGTGCACGTTTCACCGTGGGCATGTAAAGGGGCAGAGTTATGGCAAATACGGCACAGCACAAATTTTATGTGCAATGTTATAAAACATTCTTGAAAAATCTTGGTGTGGGCATTGCACCTGTCATAGGCAGACATTAGTGCTTGTATCTTTTTTAATATACACTTTTGACCACTTACACCCTGATTTATAAAGTATGCACATATCCTACTCTATGAAATGCATAAAAATGTACATAAACCTATTTGAGCCTTATAAAATTAATTGCCATGTGCTGACTATAGTATAATAGGACAGAGCCATTGCCATCTTGTTAGCTCTGTAGAACAAGCTAAACCACGTGTGTATTCTCAAGCAGTCCGCTCTATGCACCTTTCCAATCAGAGAATGGTGTAGTAGTAGTAAGGAATGGCCGTATTAGGCGACACCCCAGCTTGTGATTCAGAATAGATCGACTGGAGACAGTTTTTTGTTGTAACATTCTCTCTCGAGCCACCTCAGACTGTTGGTGCACAGGTTCTCCCAGCTTGTTAAGGATGGCTGAATGAACACAGCTCTTGGAATGAAAGTGCCTTGGATTCAACAGGGCAGGTCACCAGAGACTTGGGCAAGGGCCGTTTCTGTAGAATGTATAGAACAGACTGCAGTGGATCAAGGATGGCTTGAGAAGAAAGACGTCAAGACATTGCAGTGAACTGCGTGTTGAATAGTTTCTATGTGAAAGGGAGGAGAGACAGAGGTCGATGACTGGAAAAGCAGATTTGGCAGATCCTTTTATAAGATATTGCCAGCGTTCAGCATATCTTAATCTCCATATCTCAATTGTGCTGTTCAAAAGGACCTTCAAGTGTGTTTACACCTGCTTTCAAGCAAATATTAGTCTTCAGTTTCATTTTAGTTGTGCTGTCTGCTGGACTTGTTCTGGTATTTTATAAAGCTGCCTTGTCACATGTTCTGTAGTTTAATTTTTCAATTAACATTGTTAGGAATTGTCCTATGTAAGTTCCTACACATTCTATGTAAACCGCCGTGACTGGGAGATACAGCGGTATAAAAGAGTTGTTAAATAAATAAATGGGCATTTTATGGACTGTCCACATAGGCATCCGGTAATAAAATTATCCTCAGTATATCTGACACAAGCAAAGATTTAAACAGAAAAGACCCCGGAACCTTTCTTTTATTGCTGCTAGAAGCTCGTACTTGACAACGAGATACCGCTGCTTTACTGTCTCCATCCTTGATTTTGACTTTTTTCACATGCTTAGACACTCTTATACCTCTTTTAAGTAATGGAGAATTTGGGCTCAGGTTTGAAGTTCACATGCGGAAATATGGAATTTTTATAAATATAATCTCAGTTCAGTGAAAGCAGTGGGCTAGAAAATTTTGAACATATTTTACTATTTATTAATATGCATGAAAGTACCAACTGCAATCAACCTGATTTTAAGGCTTAAATAATCTCAGATTGCCACGAGACAAGGCTGAGAGTATTATACCTCACTGATTATCATGTAGGGCATATTCTAGTATTAAAAAACTAAGAAATGTCAGATACGGTTTCTGCCTATCCCCTGGGATATTTTAGCTGCAGTAAATTTGTTGTTCAAATGATTATTATATTGGTACCTGCATGACAAGATAATTCTTGGGACTTTCATATGCAATTTGAAATGCAATTGACTTTAGAAGGAAGATGGAAGCTAGATCAGGCCCACCTGGAACTTCACAGGGTTTGTAATCAATATTCTGCCAGTGAGAACATTTGTTTAAATATAAAATCCATTGTGACATGTTATTGAAAAGGTACAAATTAAGGAGAGAAAATGAAACCACCAATTAACCTGGACTCGGCTCCGAGTTCTATTTCTCCATCCCATTCTCCATCCATACTTGGACAATTACTGATACAAGTATACCTCAATCACAAATTCATCAAAGTATATATTGCAATCGGACTCATTTACTCACATATTAGTAATTATAAAATAATGTCTTATGAATAGTTCCAGATTCACTTGTTTTTGCCCTTAGTTAATTTATACTAAAATGTGGTTAATTTGTTCAAAATGCTCACTGTACAAAACCGTTCATTGTAAATAATAATAATAATTTCATTATTATTATTGTTTTGTTATCTGTAAACTGCACCGATCTCTGGAAGGGGCGGTATAAATAAATAAATCCCACAAACTCGCCACTCACTTGCTCCTGCTTTTGGATGACTGAAAGAGGTGTTACTGGAGGAAGGAAAAGTGCCTCATCCTTCTTAGCTTATCTGCTGCTTTGCAGACTGTTGAACACAACATTCTCCTCAGATACCCTGCCCTCACCTGGATTTCAGGGCTCCATTTTGTCTTGGGTCATCACATATTATTGTATGCTGACTTACTGCTATTACTATTTCTTTGTGGAAAGAGTGGTAGATGCGTGGAATAGTCTCCCAGTGGAGGTGGTGGGCACGAGGACAGTATCTGAATTCAAAAAAGCATGGGACAAACACAGAGCATCTCTAAAGGTAAAAAGGGGGCTATTGGAGTTGATATGTCAATGACAAACTGTCGCAAATGGCAGAACCTATCAATTAACTTAAAAAAAAATCAGGAATACCATATTCTCCCCATCGGATGCAATAGAGATCCTAGACTACACCCTAACCATCAAACAAAAAGTCAAATACCATGGAGTTATCTTTGACCAGCAACTCAGCTTCCAGCCACACATAAAGAGAATAACCAGGACCATCTACCACAAGCTTAGAACAATACACAAACTCAAACCGCTATTCAGTGAGAGTGACTTATGAACTGTATGTCAAGCCATTATAACACCCATAATAGATTACTGCAACATAATATACCAAGGTCTTCCCAAGAAAACAATGCTCCCCCTATAACTGGTGCAAATTACTGCAAGAATTATCATCAATGGAACAGCAAAATACAGCCATATAACCCCTACACTCTACCAACTGCACTGGCTCCCGGTTGCGGTATACTCCAAATATAAGAACTCAACATTAATATTCAAAATAATCAACAACCTATCTACTCCAACCCTTCAATCATCAAGAAAACAAACCAGACCATAACAAGAAGAGCACTGATAATAACATCCTCGAAATGCCAACATGCATGAGCCTTCTCCTTATATGTTCCCCAACTATGGAATAATTTACCCACCTCAATACATGCAATCAAGGACCTATCAGATTATAGGAAAGCTATAAAGACTCACCTCTTTGTGGAATACTATGGTCCCACCTCATGAAAACAACAGATCAGAAGAAAGTCCTTCGAATTATGGAGCATAATGGACTCACCCCATGAGCATACATGAACATACTGATATAACATCCCTCGGTTAATTCTCCTGGACTACTTCCCCAACACATTGATAATGTCATACACAAGTTACACCGTATCCATGTAATTGTATAAGATTCCCATTGTATTCTATTTAACATTCCAAGAGCATAATTCTGGTGCGAGGACATTCCAAATGGTGGGGGTGTAGAATGCAAAAGATCTACTGGAGGTAGATAGGTTAGAATGAGAGAAAGCAGTTGGGACAGCTAAGAGGTTGTGGCTGATCTTTCTCCTGGATCTGTTATGTGGCGGTTCAAGAATGAGGTGCTGTAGGATATTTGCAGAGAGGCCGTGAAAGGTCTTCAAGATGGTGAGGGAAACGTTATATTTGATTCTGAGGTAGATGGGGAGACAGTGTAGTTGGCTTCGGGACTGGGATGGCGTGTGCTCATTGATTTGTACTTGTAATGATTCTGGTGGCTGTGCAAGTTGGAGGAGGAGTAAAGTAGATTTTGGGGGCCCCTGATATATGATACTGGCATAGTCAAAAATTGGGATAATGATGGCCTGAAATATATTTCTGAAGTCGTCTTTTTCCATGCATCTACCATAAGAACATAAGATATGCCATACTGGGTCAGACTAAGGTTCATCAAGCCAGTATCCTGTTTCCAACAGTGGCCAATCTAGGTCATAAGTACCTAGCAATTTCCCCAAAAGACACAGGTTACTCAATGCTTGTATCGGGTCAAGTAGTGATATCCTGTGTCCCTTTTAATAATGGTTTATGGATCTTTCCTCCAGGAACTTGTTCAAACCTTTTTTAAAACCGGCTACACTAACAGCTTTTACTACATCCTCCAGGAACAAATTCTAGAGTTTGATTACATGTTGAGTTAAAAAATATTTTCTCTTATTAGTCTTAAATAGGTTACTCTGTAGCTTCATTGCATGTCCCCTAGTCTTTTTATATTCTGCTGACGTAAGCAATCGATCTATGCTTACCTGTTCCACTCCATTCATTAATTTATAGACCTCTATCATATCTCCCCTCAGCCGTCTCTTTTCCAGGTTGAAGAGCCCTAATCTTTTTAGCCTCTCTTCATAGGAGTATCCTTCCATCCCCTTTACCATTTTGGTGGCTCTTCTCTGTACCTTTTCTAATAACACTATATCCTTTTTAATATATGGCGACCAGAATTGCACACAATATTCAAGGTGCGGTCGCACTAAGGAACGATACAGAGGCATTATAATATCCTTTGTTTTATTTTCCATTCCTTTCCTTATGATGCCAGCTTTCTATTTGCTCTCTTGGCTGTGGTTACCCACTGGGCGGAGGGTTTTTAACATGTTAGCCATGATGATGCCTAAATCTTTCTACTGGGTGGTGGGTCCCAATGTGGAATCTTGCATCGTGTAACCAGAGTTTGGGTTGTTCTTTCCTAGGTGCACAACTTTGCACTTGTCCACATTGAATTTCATCTGCCATTTTGATGCCCAGTCTTCCAATTTTTCAAGATCCTCTTGCAATTTTCCACAATCCTCTTGGGTTTTAACAACTTTAAATAGTTTTGTGTTATCTGCAAATTTGATAACCTCACTCGTTATTCCCCTTTCCAGGTCATTTATGATTATGTCAAAAAGCAGCAGACCCAGCAAAGATCCCTGGGGTACTCCAGTATTCACCTTTTTTCCATTGGGAAAATTGGCCATTTAGCCCTACCCTCTGCTTTCTATCTTTTAACCAGTTCCTGATCCACAATAGTATATCACCTCCTATTCTATGACTTTTTAGTTTTGCCAAAAGTCTCTGATGAGGAACCTTGTCAAAGGCTTTCTGAATGTCCAGATACACTATATCAACCGACTCACCTTTGTCTACCTGTTTATTCACACCTTCAAAAAAACATAACAAATTAGTAAGACAAGATCTTCCTTGTCCAAAGCCATGTTGGCTGACTCCCATTAAGCCATGACTATCTACATGCTGAGTAATTTTGTACTTTATGATGGTTTCTATCATTTTTCCCAGTACCGACATCAGGCTCACCGGTCTGTAGTTTCCCAGATCACCCCTGAAACCCTTTTTAAAAATTGGCGTTATAGGGGTGATCCTCCAATCTTCAGGTATTACAGATGATTTTAATGATAGTTCAGAGATTTCTAATAACAGGTCTGCAATCTCATATTTCAGTTCTTTCAAGATCTTTTGAGGTATACCATCCGGTCCAGGTGACTTGCTACTCTTCAGTTTAACAAATAGTTGTAATACATCTTCCCAGTGTAGCGATATTTCTTTCAATTCTTCTGCAGCTTCACCTTTAAATACCACTTCAGTCATGGGTAACATCCCTACATCTTCCTCAGTAAAGACCGAAGCAAAGAATTCATTCAGTCTCTCTGCTATAGCCTTGTCCCCTCTTACTGCCCCTTTTACCCCTCTGTCATCTAATGGTCCAACTGACTCTCTCACAGGGTTTTTGCTATCAATGTACTTGAAAAAGTCTTTATTATGTGTTTTTGCTTCCACAGCAAGTTTCTTCTCAAATTCTCCCTTTGCCTGCCTTATCAATGCCTTTCATTTAACTTGCTAGTACTTGTGCTGTTTCCAGTTTTCGTCATTTGGCTATTTTTTCCATTTCCTGAAAGATGCTTTTTTGGCAACAGCCGCCTCTCTGACCTCACCTTTAATCTATGCTGGCAGGGTTTTTTTTTTACTTCCTTCCACTTTTCTTAAAGCATGGACTACAGCTGGTCTGGGCTTCCAAGATAGTATTTTTAAACAACATCCAAGCTTGATGTAAGTCTTTAACCTTTGCAACTGCTCCTTTTAGTTTTTCCTTAACTAATTTCCTCATTTTATCATAGTCTCCCTTTTGAAAGCTAAAAGGTAGTAATCTGGATTTCCTTAGCATCCCTCCTCCATTAATTAAATCAAACACGATCATGCTATGATCAGTATTGCCAAGTGGCCCCAACACCCTTATCTCTTGCACCAGATCTGGTGTTCCACTAAGGACTAAGTCCAAAATGGCTTCCCCGCTGGTCGGTTCATGAACCAGCTGCTCCAAGAAGCAGTCATTTATTTCATCTAGAAACTTTATCTCCCTAGCATGCCCTGCTGTGACACTGACCCAGTCAATACCAGGGTAATTGAAATCACCCATTATTATTACCGTTCTGTAACTTTTGTTAGCTTCTCTGATTTCTTTGAGCATTTCATCATCCATAAAGAAATATTTCCACATATGACTCCTGAGTCTATACCCTTTCACACTCATCTTATGTCCCCTCGTAGCAGGCTCTCCCTCCTATGCATTTATGCCACAGAGGTATTTAAACGTTTTTATCATATCACCTCTATCCCGTCTTTCCTCTAAAGTATATATGTTGAGATCCTTAAGTCTGTCCTCATATGCTTTATAATGAAGACCACTACCCTTTTTTGGCATTTTAGCATGTGTTTATAAGAGCAGATTTGAGTTGTTGAGATCGGGTGTGATAGTATGGATGGGAACTGGCTGGATGTTAATTAGGTTATAGGTGTTTCTGCTTCTTGTGTAGGGGAAAAGGGGTTGAAGTGTGTTGTCTGTGGTATGAGTGGTGTATGATGGGGATAAGGAAAGGAGTGGTGAAAGTGAAAGTATGTGTTACTACGTGTAGGGTAAGGGTGAGGATGCCAAGGTGTGTAAAGAGCCTAGGCATGTTGGGGAAGGTGATGGTAAAGTAGTCTTGGGAATTCCAGTGGTTTGTGTGTTAGGGTGATCAAGTGTAGTTGGTTGAGAATTGAGAGGGTTGAAATTAGAGTTTGCAGTGCTCTGCTTCTTTAAGGCGGCTGGTAGGGAAGCTCCCAGTTTGTGCTGTTAAGGTGGTTATAGATTGATATGGTAGTTGATGACAAATGTGGTGCTCGTTGTAGGGATTTTATGATCTTACCATGCCGTGACTGTTTATGATCTCTATTGGTGATGAGAGGAAGCAGGAGTCCAAGGTTGTAGCGTCTGCAGTGACAGTGTTTTAAGCATGATGGTCACTGCAGTGGTCCTCGGTTGTAGGCAGAATTTCTTGTTTTGTTCTGTTGCATTGGTCCGCCTTTCCTCATAGGAGTATCCTTCCATCCCCTTTACCATTTTTGTGGCTTTTCTCTGTTCCTTTTCTAATTCTTCTGTATCTTTTTTAAGATGTGGCGACCAGAATTGCAAACAATATTCCCAATGCGGTCACACCAAGGCACGATACAGAGGCATTAGGATATCCTATATTTTATGTTCCATTCTTTTCCTTATAATTCTTAGCATTCTTTTAGCTTTTGTGTCTGCTGCTACACTGCTAGTACTAATACTACTTATCATTTGTCTAGAGCTACAAGGCATTATTCAAATGATAAGTAGTAGTAGTAGTGGTAGTAGTAGTAGTAGTATTTATTTATTTATTTATTTAACAGTATTTCTATACCATTTTATCCTACAATCAAGGTGGTGTCACAGCAATACAATCAAAAGTGGTGGGAGGTTATTTCATGCAGTGAAATAAATGTCATGATTTGCGTGTAAGAGGTTAGTGTATTAGATTAGGTTGAACTATGTACATTGTGCGCTATTGTACAGCATGAGCTATAATACATTGTTCTATACAATTTGGGTTTAGGATATATCTTGTGCCGTTGTACAATTTCTTATCAGGGTTGGGCGGGGTAGGTTGGAGGTTCCTTTTAGTACGGTTAAGTGACATGTCCGTAGTGTTCTATGAACAGGGTTGTCTTCAGTTGTTTGCGAAAGTCTTTGAGGTCCGTTGTCGATCTCAGTTCGTCTGGGAGGGAGTTCCATATTTTTGGGGCAGCCAGGGAGAGAGCTCTCTCTGTGGTGTCCTTGCGTGTTTTTCTGGGATATATAGCATATAGTCCTCTGTGCATCAGGTTTGCTGTGTGTAATTCAAAATTTGTTTGAAACTAAACTAAATTGGAATAATTTTGCCACAGTGTGATTATTAGAAACTGCACACGTCTAACTTTTGAGCTTTTTTTAAATGTGAAAACTTGCAGTTCTGAAACTGAATATGCTTTTTCAATTCGCAATTACTCTCTTTGTCTGGTACTGACTACTGATCTTCCACGTGGCAGGACATGTTTGCCAATACCGAGCTCTGCTAATTCTGAAGACAAATTAGCAAAACAGCAAAAAGCAACAATATGGTATTTGCACAGTGCAGTAATAGAAACCTCGAGCTGATAACGCCTTTCTTTTCTTTTGTTTCAGAATAATCTTAAAACACAGCTGTGAGCATCCCGCTTTATTTTTCTGCATTTAGTTTCCTGTAATCCAAAGCATTCAGCTCTGAGCTATAGAAGCCGATCCTGATGATTTACTGAGCAGCATTATAAATCAGCACAAATTCCACCGAGCAGTGCGAATCAGGAAGGATTAACCAGGCAGCCAAAGAAAATTAATTCTTCTTTGCTGATGCTGCGGTAATAAAGACTATGGGTCCCTTTTACTAACACATAGATTGAGCTATCTGCAGCATGACCCATTTCCTTCCTATGGGCTGTGTGGCAAGCAGCTCAAGCTAAGTACTAGTAAAAGAAGCCCTACATGTCAGAAACAAGCGATGTAAGTTCAGTCAACCCACTGACTCTATGGACAGAGCAGGAACCAAGCAATGGAAAAGAATTTGGGAGCATATTCAAAGCATTTTAGCCAGAGAGCAGACCTGCTAAGCAGCAAAAACACAGCCAGCTGGAAATTCGATGACACTGACCACTTAGTACTGCAAATATCTCCACAGAGCGCTGAAAATGGCTGCTTAAACCAGGTGGTCTATGGGAGGATCGACGGTGGTGAAGGTGGCTGTGTGGTTAACGGCAATATTCACTCACTAACCAGATAGCTTAAACATTAAAGTTAGGACAGCTGTATGGCTCTCATAATTTTAACTGGTTAGCAGTGGAACATCACCATTAACTGGATAGCAAAACTGGTGTCACTGAGCATGGATATGTTCTGAATATCTGGGTTTTGTTACTCCTGAGTCTATCCCCTTTCACCCTCATCCTATGTCCCCTCGTAGCAGAGTTTGCTTTCAGTCAAAAGAGGCTCTCCCCCTGTGCATTTATGCCACAGAGGTATTTAAATGTCTCAATCATATCACCTCTATCCCACCTTTCCTCTAAGGTGTACATATTAAGATCCTTAAGTCTGTCCTCATATGCTTTATAATGAAGACCACTAACCATTTTAGTAGCCACCCTCTGTACTGACTCCAACCTGTTTATATCCTTTTGAAGGTGCGGTCTCCAGAATTGCACACTATACTCCAAATGAGGTCGCATCAGAGACTTATTCAGAAGCACAATCACCTCCTTTCTTCTGCTGGCCATTCCCCTCTGTATGCACCCAAGCATTCTTCTGGCTTTTGCCATCACCTTTTCCACCTGTTTAGCCACCTTAAGATCATAGAAACAATCACATCCAAGTTCTTCTCTTTTTTCAAGGACAGAAGTACTTCACCCCCTATACTGTACCACTCCCTTGGATTTCTGCAGCCCAAATATATGACCCTGCATTTTTTAGCATTAAATCTCAGTTGCCAAATTCTTGACCATTCTTCAAGCTTAGATCGATCCCTCCTCATGTTATCTACTGCTTCCTGGGTGTCTATCAGTGTTTCCAATAAACTACGCTGAGTCCTCCAGCAGCATTCCTCCCAGTGGGGGGAGGTGCAAAACAATCGCTTTTAGGATTGCACAACATCAGCATGCCCTTGGGACCTGCCTATGCTATATGATCCTAAGCATGATTGTTTTTGCAGTCGCTTTGAACCTCCCCTCACTGGCAGGAATACTGAAGGAGGACTCCGTGCAACTTAGCAGGAACATTGGCATCTACTCTCTTGCAGATTTAGGTATCATCCACAAAGAGGCAAACCTTACCCGTCAGCCCTTCCGCAATATCATTGACAAAGATGTTAAAAAGAATTGGACTAAGGACAGAGCTCTGCTGCACACCATTGGTAACCTCCTTCTCCTTAGAGTAAGCTCATTTACACTTTGTCGCTTCCCACTCAACCAATTTCTAACCCGGTCAGTCACTTTATGATCCATCCCAAGGGTGCTCAGTATGTTTATAAGTCGCCTGTGTGGAATGGTGTTAAAGGCTTTACGGAAATCTAAGTACACCACATCTAAGGCTGTCCCTTGGTCCAATTCCCTGGTCATCCAGTCAAAGAAATCAGATTTGTCTGACAAGACTAGCCTCTGGTAAACCCATGCTGCCTCGGATCCTGCAAGCCATTGGGCTCCAGAAACCTCACTATCCTCCCTTTTAGCAGTGTTTCCCATAATTTACTCACCACGGAGGTTGGACTAACCATCCTGTAGTTTTCAACCTCATCCTTACTTCTGCTTTTGTGTAAAGGGACCACATGTGTCTTTCTCAAGTCCTCTGGGACCACTCCCGACTCTAAAGAACTATTGAAAAGATCAGTCAGTGGAGCCACTAGAACATCCTCATGTTCCTTCAATATTCTTGGATGTATCCCATCCAGTCCCACTGCTTTGTCTACGTTTAGTTTAGCTAGTTCCTCATGAATATAGTCTTCTGAAAATCTTTCAAGATCCCTGTCACTTCTATTCCTTTTTGCGAGTGTGGCAGTTAAGGGTGAGAATGTTAAACTTCAGTCTGCCAGATAGAAAGCCAGTGAGGAGAGATGAGAAGGGGGGAGGAGTGATCAAAATAAGAGGATTCAACTATAAGTTTGGCAGCTGTTGACCGTATGAATTCAAGACGTTTATGGGAATACTGGTGGAGTCCATTATAGAGAGAATTGCAGTAATCATAAGGACCATGACAAGCAGTTGGAGTTGAGAGAAGGTGAAGATTAAATGGGAAGCACAGATGTGATGAAGGGAGAAAAAGCATGACTTAAGAGACAGCATTGATTTGGTTCTTAAAGGACAGAGAGGAATTGAGAATGAAGTCCAGCGTCTTAATGGAGTCATTAAACACTAGAAGATAAGAACAGAGCAAGGAAGGTGACAGGAAATACAAGTTTAGGGAGAGATAAAACCTATAGATTCACACTTGGTAGTGTTCAGGATGGTCCTGGAACTTCCAATTGATGGAGTCCAAGCAGGACTGAAGGGGAGAGATGTCAAGGTAAGGTGAATAAGTAATAAAGAGAATTTGACTGTTGTCAGTGTACAAGTAAGGTCTACAGCCAAGAGATAGTATCATTAGGGGTAAGTGGGATGGAGAGATGTTTAACAGAGAAGGGACCAAAATGGAATCCTGAGGAACACCTGAAGAGAAGGGAAATGAAGAGAGTCTGAAACTGGAAGAGACTTGAAAAGAGTATTGGGAGATATACTTGCTCTGATGTCGTTGTACTGCTGGCTTGTGAGCGTTGCCTTAGCTATCTCCGTCTGCTGTCTCCACAGTCTCTTCTCCAGACACTAAATCTGTCCCCCAGGAAGTGACATGGCCACATGCTGCATGGCTGCTCTCCAGATACTAAACCTACCTCCCAAGAAGTGACGTGGCCATGTGAACGAGGCTGTGACATACACATAATCTCCACTGCTGGTATTTAATCAGGCTCTCAGCTTTGGTCTGCACTGCGGTGAAGGAGCAGGACCTGTTCCTTGGGTGTGCTCCTTGGGGTGACTCTGGCAACACAGGCCTGGAGTATTCGCCTTTCCCCCTCAGGCTCCCTCTGCCTTGGTAAGAGCACTCGTTGTGCCTCTTTCTCCATTGTGAGCACTGATGCCTGCCTCCTTCTTACAATGGCGGCAATTTCCATTCATTGGGGCATTTGACCCATGGCGTCAGTTCCCTGGACTTCAGGCAGGCTTTCTCGAGTTCTCCAGAACCTTGTTCCCTGTCTTCCAACTCCATCCACCTCCCCTCCTTTTCATCCTGCTCCTCTTTCTCAGTTACTTCTGAGCTTAGCCTTGGTGAATTGTCACTCTGTTCATGCAAAAACTCTCCGAATTCATGACCGGATTACTCAACATTCCCTGGACATGCTCTTTGTTACTGAAACTTGATTGAAGGAGGGGGAGGACCCTCTCCTTGCCCACTCTTCCGCCAGGGTATTGTGCCCTCTCTATCCCCCATCTAGGTCACTCTGGTGAACATAAGAACATAAGAAAATAAGAACATAAGATATGCCATACTGGGTCAGACCAAGGTCCATCAAGCCCAGAATCCTGTTTCCTACAGTGGCCAATCTAGGTCATACGTACCTAGCAGTATCCCCAAAAGACACAGGTTCCACAATGCTTGTATTCGGTTAAGTATTGATATTCTGGGTCCCTTTTTAATAATGGTTTATGGACCTTTCCTCCAGGAACTTGTCCAAACATTTTAAACCCAGCTACACTAGCAGCTCTTACTACATCCTCCGGTAACAAATTCCAGAGTTTGATTACACATTGAGTGAAAAAATATTTTCTCTTATTTGTCTTAAATAGTTTACCCTGTAGCTTCATTACATGTCCCCTAGTCTTTCTATATTCTGATAGTGTAAACAATTGATCTACATTTACCCGTTCCACTCCATTCATTAATTTATAGACCTCTATCATATCTCCCCTCAGCCGTCTCTTTTCCAGGTTGAAGAGCCCTAACCGTTGTAACCTCTCTTCATAGGAATAGCCTTCCATCCCCTTTACCATTTTGGTGGCTCTTCTCTGTACCTTTTCTAATAATGCTATATCCTTTTTAAGATACGGCGACCAGAATTGCACACAATATTCAAGGTGCGGTCGTACCATGGAACGATACAGAGGCATTATAATATCCTTTGTTTTATTTTCCATTCCTTTCCTTATGATACCTAGCATTCTATTTGCTTTCTTGGCTGCCGCTGCACACTGGGTGGAGGAGGGTTTTAACATGTTATCCACGATGACTCCTAAATCTTTTTCCTGAGTGGTGGTTCCCAATGTGGAATCTTGCATCGTGTAACCATAGTGTGGGTTGTTCTTTCCTAGGTGCATAACTTTGCACTTGTCCACATTAAATTTCATCTGCCATTTGGATGCCCAGTCTTCCAATTTATCCAGATCCACCTGCAGTTTTCCACAGTCCTCTTGGGTTTTAACAACTTTAAACAGTTTTGTGTCATCTGCAAATTTGATAACCTCAGTAGTTATTCCCTTTTCCAGGTCATTTATGAATATGTCAAAAAGTAGCGGACCCAGTACAGATCCCTGGGGTACTCCACTATTCACTTTTTTCCATTGGGAAAATTGGCCATTTAGCCCTACCCTCTGCTTTCTATCTTTTAACCAGTTCCCGATCCACAATAGTACACTGCCTCCTATCCCATGACTTTTTAGTTTTGCCAAACGTCTCTGATGAGGGACCTTGTCAAAGGCTTTCTGAAAGTCCAGATACACTATATCAACCGACTCACCTTTGTCTACCTGTTTATTCACACCTTCAAAAAAAACATAACAGATTAGTAAGAAAAAATCTTCCTTGTCTAAAGCCATGTTGGCTGTCTCCCATTAGGCCATGACTATCTACATGCTGTATAATTTTGTTCTTTATGATGGTTTCTACCATTTTCCCCGGTACTGATGTCAGGCTCACCGGTCTGTAATTTCCAGGATCACCCCTGGAACCCTTTTTAAAAATTGGCATTACATTGGCGATCCTCCAATCTTCAGGTATTAAAGATGATTGTAATGAAAGTTCACAGATTACTAATAGCAGGTCTGCAATCTCATATTTCAGTTCATTCAACACTCTTGGATGCATACCATCCGGTCCAGGTGATTTGCTACTATTCAGTTTATCAAATTGTTGTAATACATCTTCCCGGTGTAGCGATATTTCTCTCAATTCCTCTGCAGTATCACCTTTAAATACCACTTCAGTCTTGGGTAACATCCCTACATCTTCCTCAGTAAAGACCGAAGCAAAGAATTCATTCAGTCTCTCCTCTATAGCCTTGTCTCCTTTTACTGCCCCTTTTACCCCTCTATCGTCTAATGGTCCAATTGACTCTCTTACAGGCCATTTGCTACGAATGTACTTGAAAAAGTCTTTATTTCGTGTTTTTGCTTCCGTAGCAAGTTCCGTCTCAAATTCTCTCTTTGCCTGCATTATCAATGCTTTGCATTCAACTTGCCAGTGCTTGTGCTGTTTCCAGTTTTCGTCATTTGGCTCTTTTTTCCATTTCCTGAAAGATGCTTTTTTGGCAACAACAGCCTCTCTGACCTTACCCTTAAACCATGCTGGCAGTTTTTTGGACTTTCTTCCACTTTTCTTAATGCGTGGAATATAGCTGGTCTGGGCTTCCAGGATAGTATTGTTAAACAATACCCAAGCTCGATGTAAGTCTTTAACCTTTGCAACCGCTCCTTTTAGTTTTTTCTTAACTATATTCCTCATTTTATCATAGTCTCCCTTTCGAAAGTTAAAAGGTAGTACTGTGGATTTCTTTACTATCCCTCCTCCACTAATTAAATCAAACACGATCATGCTATGATCACTATTGCCAAGTGGTCCTAACACCCTTATTTCTTGCATCAGATCTGGTCTTCCACTAAGGACTAGGTCCAGTATGGCTTCCCCTCTGGTCGGTTCATGAACCAGCTGCTCCAAGAAGCAGTCATTTATTTCATCTAGAAACTTTATCTCCCTAGCATGTCCTGCCGTGACACTGACCCAGTCGATACCGGGGTAATTGAAATCACCCATTATTACTACTCTGCTGTAACTTTTGTTAGCTTCCTTGATCTCTTTAAGCATTTCATCATCCATTTGTTCATTCTGGCCAGGCGGTCGATAGTACAACCCCACTGCCATCACCTTCCCCTTCATACATGGAATTTCAATCCATAGAGATTCTACAGCAAATTTTGTTTCCTGCAAAACTTTAATCCTTTCTGACTCAATGCCCTCTCTAACATAGAGGGCAACCCCTCCTCCAATTTGATCAGCTCTATCATTACGATATAGTTTGTATCCAGGTATCACAGGGTCCCACTGGTTATCCTCCTTCCCACCATGTCTCTGAGATTGCAATCATATCTAATCACTCATTTAGTGCTATATATTCTAACTCTCCCATCTTATTGTTTAGACTTCTAGCATTTGCATACAAGCATTTCAGAGACTGTATTTTATTAATATTAATCTGGCTATTGGTAGGCATGGGTAATTTGGAATCTTTACGCTCTGTCTGCACCATACTCAAGGGCATTTGGGATACTTTACTCTTTTTTGGAACCTCACTGCTTTCGGTAGTATCCTTCAAGGATACCTTCTTCCGAACCATGCGCTCTTGGGCGACTGTCGGCTTTCCCCTATTTTCTAGTTTAAAAGCTTCTCTATCTCCTTTTTAAAGGTTAATGCCAGCAGTCTGGTTTCATCCTGGTTAAGGTGAAGCCCATCCCTTCGGAAGAGCCCCTCCTTTCCCCTAGAATGTTACCCAGTTCCTAACAAATCCAAAACCCTCATCCTTGCACCATCGTCTCATCCACGCATTGAGACTCCGGAGCTCTGCCTGCCTTTTGGGTCCTGCACGTGGAACAGGAAGCATTTCGGAGAACGCTACCCTGGAAGTTCTGGATTTCAACATCCTACCTAAAAGCTTAAATTTAGCCTCCAGAACTTCGCTGCCACATTTTCCTATGTCATTGGTACCGACATGTACCAAGACAGCAGACTTCTCCCCAGCACTATCTAAGATCCTATCTAGGCGGTGCATGAGGTCCGCTACCTTCGCACCAGGCAGGCATGTTACCAGGCGATCCTCACGTCCACCAGCCACCCAGCTATCTACATGCCTAATGATCCAATCATCAACTATAACAGCTGTCCTAACCCTCCCCTCATGAGCACATGGCCCTGGAGAAACATCCTCGGTGCGAGAGGGTTTTACATCACCTGGAGGACAGGTCCTAGTTACAGGATCACGTCCTGCCACACCAGGGTGATGCTCTCCTGTCACGTGACCTCTCTCCTCCATGGCAACAGGGATGCTACCAGACTGGTGGGAGGGTTGAAGCTTTTTTCTTGTCCTCTCTACCCCTTACCCCAATACACACCTCTGTTCTCCACTACCTAGATGCGCTGCTCGTCTGCCTTCACGCCTCCCCTCCCACTCATTTTTTTCTCATCTACTTTCCAACCTCAATCAGTCTGTCTCTTTGGGAAGCTCTTATCCTCATCATTTCTGTGATCTCTGTTCAGTTTCCCCACCTTGTGCTCTTAGGCGATTTCAACACGCACGTCAATTGAGCTATTTCCTCTCAGAACCTTTGTCCAGGACCTTGTCCTCTATCAGCATATTTCTTTCTCATATGTGACTGGTCACATTCTTGATCTCCTTTTTTCCCCCACTTGTTCCCCGTGGGCCCCTTCTTCCCTTCCTTCCCTCCCCTTACCCAGGACCGATCACTTTGCCATTTTCTTCTCTTTGCAATTCTCTCAGCTCCCCTTGGTTACTCATTCAGCACCAATTCTGGTCCTCCCCACCTCTCTCAACATATCACCGCCTCCATTATGGCCAATTTCCCACCCTCCGACCAATTACTGCCACAAGATCTCTCTACGTGTACTTTGGATGACCGAGTCTCAACTTGGTATTCTTGCCTGTCTACTGCCCTTGATCACTTAGCTCCCCTCCGTCCTCACCCACCATGCCACACTTCTAGACATCCTTGGTATCACCCTGGTTTCTTTACACCTTGCTTATTTGCAGCGCCTCTGGCGTAAACACCGCTGCTCAGGTGCTTTGCAATACTTTTGCTCTTGTCATCAACACTATCACTCCCTCATTCACGCAGCCAAACAGGCCTACTATTCTCAGCTTATTTCCACTTCAGCTAACTCCTCGCATCAGTTGTCTCTGGTCTTGAGATCCCTCTCTGCCACTCAGTCTCCCTCCTTTGATTATCCCACCCCCTCTCTCCCTAGTCCTTCTCGACTTGCTACTTTCTTTGCAGTTAAGATTCAGTCCTTCGCTACTCTTTTCCCACTTGTCCCCTCTCCTCCATTCTCTCCCCTCTCAATCCCCACCCAGCCCATACCTGGTTAGTTTTCTCCTTGCTGCACAGAAGCTGCACTCTTGAAATCTTTCTTCTACCTGGAAAACTACCTGTGGCACCGATCCTTCTCCTTCCGCTTGGTTTCCTAAGCTTTCACAGCACTTGGAATATATTCAGTACCTGCATCCCCGGTAGTCTGGTTTTAGGCCTGGGCACAGCACTGAGTCCATTCTTCTGTCACTTCTGAATGAGCTCCAGACCTCTCATGATTGTGGTGATTTCTCACTTACTGTGTCTCTTGATCTGTCATCCGCATTTGATTTTGTCGATCACTTTACCTTTCTTTGTCTTCATGGTGCTGGTATTTATTTATTTATTTAATTTATTTATTTATTTTGCTGCATTTATATCCTGCTTTTCACCGGGTCAAAGCAGTTTAACAAAAAAAGGGGGGGGGGCCACAATAATCAATTCAACAGAGAGGGGGGCCGTCACCAGGGGGGCCAACATTGATGATCTGAACAGAAAGTAACAGAACTAGACTGCTGACGTAATTCTCTTAGTTGGTAGCAGAGGGGTTAGGTCAGTGGGTCTGGATGTGCAGTCAGTGAGAGATGTCTGTTTCAGATCCAAGATATTCATGAAACAGGATGGTTTTTAACTGTTTCCGGAATGTGGAGAGGTCTCTGTTTCGGATCTGGTTCGGAAGGGAGTTCCAGAGGGAGGGCGCATACAGTTCGAATGCTCTGTTACAGGTTTGTTGATTGAACTTAGTTCGCTCATGGGGGATAATGAGAGTGTTGCTGGTGGTCCGTCGGGTTGGTCTGTTGAGGGTAGGCTGAGATAGTAGAGTCCGGAGTTGGGAAGTCTGCGTTTGATGGAGGGCTTTGTGGATAAGTAGGAGAGATTTATATTTAATTCTTGTTTCGAGAGGCAGGAAGTGAAGTTCTCTCAGGACTGGGGTGATGTGATCGTGTTTTTTTGCCTTCTGGATGATTCTTGCGGTGGTGTTTAAGGCAGTCCATAGGGGGTTGGTGTGGTTGGTAGGTAGTCCGTGATAAATTGCATTACAGTTTAAATGTGAGTGCTCGATCAATGATGATTCCCAAATATTTTATGTGGGGTTGAACTTGTATTTGGGTTGTTCCCAAGGTGAGGTGTGGCGGTGGGGTGAAGTTTTGTTCCTTGGCCACAATGAGGGCTTATGTTTTTTTTTTAATGTTGATGGATAGGTTGTTCTCTTGTAGCCAGCTAGAGACATCAATGAAGCAGTCTGATAGGTGGCTGTTTGTTGGGTTTGTGGTTGTGATGGGTCCATAAAGTATTATGTCGTCTGCGTAGATATGGTAGTTGATGTTGTGAGCTCATATTATTAAGCAGAGTGTCTGCAGGTAGATATTGAAGAGCATGGTGGGTAGTGTGGAGCCTTGGGGTCCTCCTTGGTGCTGTCGAAAGGGGGGGAGGTTGCCATGCTTGTGCGGATCAGTTGTCTATTGGTCAGGTAGGAGCGGAACCATTGTAGCACGATGTCCTTGATGCCAATCTCCTGTAGTCTGTGTAGGAGGGTGTTGTGGGAGATGGTGTCAAAAGCTGCAGATATGTCAAAAAAAATCATAGCATATCAGGGACTGTTCTGCATTGGTTTCATGCTTTCTTTCCGATTGGTCCTTTTCTGTCATCTCAGGTGCCTCCTCATCAGAACCTGTTCTTCTCCTATGTGGTGTTCCTCAGGGATCTGTGTTGGCCCCCCTACTCTTCATTGTCTTTCTTGCCCTTCTTACCTTACTAATTCAGCAATCCAGTTTATTGGCATACTATTATGCTGATGATATCATATTGCACCATACTTCTCCTGTGGCACTGGCTCCCCAGTTTCACTGATCTCGTCCCTCTGATACCTTGGTGTCTCTCTGGACTGAGCCCTGCCCTTCCACAAACATATCTTGCTGTTCATTCTCCATTCCTTTCTCTCCCTCAGACAAATTCGAGCTCTTCATCCCTCCCTGAACACTTCTTCCCTTACCACTCTCCTTCTATCTCTAGTTATATCATGCCTTGATTATTGTAACTCCATTCTTGCAGGTCTTTCTCTGTTTCAGCTTCACTGCCTTCAAATTATCCAAAACACCGCTGTTTTATTTTTATTTATTTTATTTATTTACATTCTCTTATATACCGCGCTATTCCGCATCAGTGCAGTTTACATAGAACATCAAAACTTACACATTTCTGTAGCTGTGTTTACAATGAACCTGTTTACAATGAACTTGTTGAGATCATTTCTTATGCCACCCACTATGGTCACATCACACCACTGCTTATTGACCTCCACTAGCTTCCCATCAAACACCATATTCATTACAAGGTACTCACTGTAATTCACAAAGCAATCTACACACTGACCTCCCAGTACCTATCTGGTCTCCTTCACTTCCACACTCTGTCTTGCAGTCTCCTCTCAGTTCACATCAACTGCTTGCATCTTACCTCCCCATCCCATGCCCACCTTGAATCCACCCATCACTCTCCTTTTTCCTTCTTGGGTCCCTCCCTATGTAACTCCCTCTCAACTGATCTTCATTTAGAGCTCCCTTTCTCCAAGTTTAAGTCCCTCCTCAAGATTCACCTCTTTCTTGCCCCTTTCAACCTCCCACCCTTGGTCACTTGACCCCTCCCCTTCCTTTTACTCCTTTCCTCTTCTTAATTTTCCAATCTGTATGACTGACTGCTTCCTGCCCTATCATATTTTTGTAGTTCTTTTCATTATCTCTGGTGCTAGCCTCTTTTCCTGTATTTTTACTTTACTGTAAACCGCCCTGATGTCATAAAGGTTGCAGTATATAAATGAGAAAATAAAGATAAAGAAGAGAATAACTGGAGGATGGTGTCATGAATGCCAATTTTACAAAGCCTAAAGATTAAGAGAGTGGTTGACAAGATCAAAAGCAGAAGAAAGATCAAGAGAAACTAGAATAAGAATAGCCATGGTCCAGTGCAGTCCAGATTTCTGTAATTCTCTACTGTGCCCAGCATGAAAGCTGCCTTGCCTAGGGTATAGCGCCAGAGCTTTATCAAGAAAGAGAGAAATTTGACAGAGGATCTTAGAGAGGAAGGCAAGACTTTTTTTTAAGTGCCATCCCAGTGCTGACTCTTGGCAACCTGGCAACCTCTGGGTTTTCTTGGCAACATATAACTGGAAGTAGATTGCCAAGCCTTTTCTTCAGAGGCAATGAAGGGTTAAGTGACTTGCCTAAGGAACACCAATGAAAACTGAACCCTTGATCTTTTGGGTATTAGGCAGTTGCTTTAACCACTAGACTACTGCTCCAATCTAAGAGAAAATTAGAAATGGAATAAAAGCTAAAGAGAGGGGAAGGGTCATAAGAAGGTTTTTGTGGAAAGAAAAAAAATCATAGCATGCTTTTAACTGGGGGAACATAGTCAGTGGTAAGACTGGACTGAAGGAGGAGGAAAATTGGAGAGTTGTTGGTAAGCTAAACTGGCAGGTCAGCTGAGCTGGTCAAGGATCAAGAGAGGATAAGGAAGGGTGAATTGAATTAAAGATAGAGGTGAGGGCGAGGAAGGAGGATCAATTAGAGGAAAGAGAAAGATCCCGGGAGGAAGAACAATTGGGGACAGAGAAGGAAGGGTGGGAAGAGAAGGCGCACGGACTGAAGGAAAGGAAGGTTGAGGAGATGGAAAGCAGGCAGAATGGAGGGAAGGAAACATGAGCATTGAAAGATGAAGGTGGGGGAAGCAGAAGACGGATCCAACTGGATTAAGGTAGTGAAAAATTTCTGCAGTTCATTAGCAACAGAAAAAAAGTGGTTTTGAATTAAGAATGAGCAAGTGGAACAGTAGCAGGATTGGGTGGAAGTGTGAGAAAAAGGGGATGAAGGATGGAGAGGTGCAATAGAGTCCAGTGAGGAAGACAAAAACTGAGACCAAGAGGGGAGCTGATCATCCACTGATATGAGGGTGGGGCAGGGGGGGAGGGGGCTGATGGATAGCAGAGAACTGCTGACTCGGCTCTAAACTCGTATCTCTACTTGCTTAACTGACATCGCCACCTGGATGTGTCACCGCCGCCTAAACCTGAATATGGCTAAAACTGAACAATTTCTTTTTCCCCAATACCCTCCTCCCCCCTTCCTCTATCACTGTTGACAACACTCTTCCTCTTCCTGTTTCCTCGACCCACAAATTTGGGGTCATCTTTGACTCCTCCCTTTCCTTCTCCACACATAAACATATAGATAAAACCTGTCATTTTTTTTCTCTATAACATTAACAAAAGTCATCTCTTCCTCTTTGAACACATTACTAAGGCTCTTGTCAACTCTTTCGTCACCTCCCATCTTGACTATTGCAACCTCCTCAATGCTGGTCTCCCTCAGTGTCATCTCTCTCCTCGTCAGTCTATCCAGAACTCTGCTGCACGGCTAATCTTCTGCTAGCTCCGATACATTCATATGACCCCTCTTCTAAAATCACTTCACTGGCTCCCCTTCCATTTCTGTATCCAGTTTAATTTTCTCCTTCTAACATACAGTAGCATAAAGACCAGGATGGTCCATCTAGCCTACCCAGCAAGGTGGCAAGAATAGGTGCACCCACCACTCCGTGCAAGTCACCTTGACTTGTTAAGATATCAGAGACAGTTAAGTTTATTTTGATTTTATCTTGTTTCTATAAAAGAGATCCACTGTGTCCGTCCCATGCCATTTTGAATTCTGTCATTGTATTTGCCCTCACCACTTCCATCAGGAGGGCATTCCAAGCATCCACCACCCTTTCAGTGAAAAAGTATTTCCTGATGTTGCCTTTCAGTTTAACCCCTTGCAGCTTCGAATCATGCCCTCTAGTATTATAGCTTCTTTGTCTTTGAAAAAGGTTTGTATGTTCATTAATACTCCTTAAGTATTTAAAGGTCTGTATCATATCTGCATATAAATACATTCACTCTCCTGCCCCTCAATAACCTTTCCTCTCTTCTCTCTCCCTGCACTCCACCTCATGAACGCTGCTCCTCCTCTGACTTTCTACTCTCTATGCCCTTTTCTTCTACAAACTCCAGACTTTGTTCTTTTCACCTTGCTGCTCCTTATCCATGGAACAAACGTCCTCTATCTTTACGACAAGTCTCTTCTCTCCCCTTCTTCAAATCCATGCTAAAGTCTTACCTTTTTGAGGCTGCATTTATTTATTTATTTAGATTTATAGACCACTTTTTCCTTCAATCAAAGTGGTGGGTTAAACAAAATAAATTACATAACATAGGAGTGACATAACATTGGATAAGGGATGGCATAACTTACAAAGGTATAATGAAAAAGATCTTATTATAACAACAATTCTTGTATATATTACAAATACTTGTTTGAGCCTATCACTACAATCATGCATTATTAATGAAGTTCACAGTCTGATTGGTCATAATATTCCATGAATAGGAAGGTTTAAAGTTATTTGCGGAAATCCTTTAGGTCTTTTATGGCCTTCAAATCGTCCAGGAGTTCCAGAGGGCTGGTGCTGATAAAGATAAAACAATTCACCTCTCTCAGAGCTTTGTTTTATGAAATCCAATTGGTGTACGTAATTTATTGTTATTGCTTGATCGCCTGGGGCGGTTGTTTGTGTCTTTAATTAATATGGTGTAGAGAACATCTGCTGTGCATTGGTTAAAGATCTTAAATATATTTGTAATGGTTTTATACCTTGCCCGCACAACTATTGGTAGCCAATGCATTTTTTGAAGTATAGGTGTGATATGTTCGTTCTTTGCTATACCAGTAATAATACGGGCTGTAGTGTTTTGCACTAGCTGGAGTAGATAAATTTGGTTCCTAATCCCTTGTTCTCCTTCCCTATTTGACCCCCTTGTTTTTCTTGTATTGTTCTGTCTGTCTTGATTAGATTGTAAGTGCTACGAGTAGGGACTGTCTACTTTATATGTTTGAACAGTGCTATGTATGCCTTGTAGCATTATATAAATGATTAATAGTAATAGTAGTAACTGGGCAAAGGTTGCAGGTAAATGTTGATGTGGAGAGGGCCTGAGAATGAGAGAGGCAGAAAGAGAGGGAAAAAGTAACAAGATAGAGCACAGGAAGAGGCAGAAGGACCTCCTCCCCTTTTATTTTCTCTCTCTTTTACTCCTAATTGGGAGGAAGTACACACTGGGCAGAGGATATCAACGTATTATCCACGGTTAGGCCAGATCCTTTTCCTGGTTGGTGGCGCCTAATGTGGAATCTTGCATCGTGTAACCAAAGTTTGGGGTGTTCTTCCATAAGTATATAACTTTGTACGTGTCCACATTAAATTTCAAATTCTCTTCTGTTTTAACAACTTTAAATAATTTTGTATTATCTGCAGATATAATCATCTCACTAATTATCACCATTTCCAGGTCATTTATAAATATGTTAAAAAACAGTGGGCCCAGCACAGATCCCTGGGGTACTCCACTATTCACCTTTTCCAATGAGAAAATTGGCCATTTAGCCCTACTCTGTTTTCTATCTTTTAACCAGATCTACCTTTCTGCGCCTGAAATCTCTCTAGGAATCCGGGCCTGGATCTCTGCCTGCTTATCTAATACATTGCTGCCTGGATGTCTAACTAAGAACATATGAACATAAGATATGCCATACTGGGTCAGACCAAGGTCCATCAAGCCCAGTATCCTGTTTCCAACAGTGGCCAATCTAGGTCATAAGAACCTAGCAGTTTCCCCAAAAGGCACAGGTTCCTCAATGCTTGTATTGGGTCAAGCAGTGATATTATAGGTCCCTTTTAATAATGGTTTATGGACCTTTCCTCCAGGAACTTGTCCAAACCTTTTTTTAAACCCAGCTACACTAACAGATTTTACTACATCCTCCGGTAAAAAAATTCCAGAGTTTGATTACACATTGAGTGAAAAAATATTTTCTCTTATTAGTAGCCTAAAAAAGGTTACCCTGTAGCTTCATTACACATCCCCTAGTCTTTTTATATTCTGATGACGTAAACAATCGTTCCATTCATTAATTTATAGACCTCTATCATATCTCCCCTCAGCTGTCTCTTTTCCAGGTTGAAGAGCCCTAACCTTTTAAGCCTCTCTTCATAGGAGTATCCTTCCATCCCCTTTACCATTTTGGTGTCTCTTTTCTGTACCTTATCTAATAATGCTATATCCTTTTTAAGATACGGCAACCAGAATTACACACAATATTCAAGGTGCGGTCGCACCATGGAACAATACAGAGGCATTATAATATCCTTTGTTTTATTTTCCATTCCTTTCCTTATGATGCCTAGCATTCTATTAGCTCTCTTAGCAGCTGCTGCACGCTGGGCCGATGGTTTTAACATGTTATCCATGATGATGCCTAAATCTTTTTCCTGGGTGGCGGTTCCTAATGTGGAACCTTGCATCGTGTGACCATAGTTTGGGTTGTTCTTTCCTAGGTGCATAACTTTGCACTTGTCCACATTCAATTTAATCTGACACTTGGATGCCCAGTCTTCCAATTTATTAAGATCCTTTTGCAATTTTCCACAATCCTCATGGGTTTTAACAACTTTAGATAGTTATGTGTCATCTGCAAATTTGATAACCTCACTCGTTATTCCCTTTCCCAGGTCATTTATGAATATGTCAAAAAGCAGCGGACCCAGAATAGATCCCTGGGGTACTCCACTATTCACCTTTTTCTATTGGGAAAATTGGCCATTTAGCCCTACCCTCTGCTTTCTATCTTTTAACCAGTTTCTGATCCACAATAGTACACTGACTCCTATCCCATGACTTTTTAGTTTTGCCAAAAGTCTCTTATGAGGAACCTTGTCAAAGGCTTTCTGAAAGTCCAGATACACTATATCAATCGACTCACCTTTGTCTGTTTATTCACACCTTCAAAAAAACATAACAGATTAGTAAGACAAGATCTTTCTTATCTAAAGCCATGTTGGCTGTCTCCCATTAGGCCATGACTATCTACATGCTGAGTAATTTTGTTCTTTATGATGGTTTCTACCATTGTTCCCGGTACTGACGTCAGGCTCACCGGTCTGTAGTTTCCCGGATCACCACTGGAACCCTTTTTAAAAATTGGCGTTACATTGGCGATCCTCCAATCTTCAGGTATTACAGATGATTTTAATGAAAGTTCACAGATTACTAATAGCAGGTCTGCAATCTTATCTTTCAGTTCTTTCAACACCCTTGGATGTATACCATCCAGTCCAGGTGATTTGCTACTCTTCAGTTTATCAAATAGTTGTAATACATCTTCCCGGTGTATCGATATTTCTTTCAATTCTTCCGCAGTATCACCTTTAAATGTTTATTTTTATTTATTTATTTTATTTATTTAATGTTTTTTCTATACCGCACTATTTGTCATCAGTGCGGTTCACAAGTAACAAAATCGCTCTATAGGAGGTCTACAATGAGCTTACAATAAACGGGGCATTTAACAGGGATAACACTTCAGTCATGGGTCACATCCCTATATCCTCCTCAGTAAAGACTGAAGCAAAGAGTTCATTCAGTCTCTCTGCTATAGTCTTCTCCCCTCTTAGTGCGCCTTTTTCCCCCTCTATCATCTAATGGTCCAGCTGACTCTCTCACAGGTTTTTTGCTACGAATGTACTTGAAAAATTGTTTATTACACATTTTTGCTTCCACAGCAAGTTTCTTCTCAAATTCTCTCTTTGCCTGCCTTATCAATGCCTTGCATTTAACTTATGAAATTGGGATGAAAAAGAATGCTCCAAAGCTTGAGGCCCCTCCCAAAGAGAATCCAAGGTTACTGCTGCAGGGCGAAGTAAAACAGACTTCACAGGATTAATAACCCTCAAGTCAGTAGATGTAGGTGAAAGTACCTCTGAGCCAACTCCAGCTTCCAGAGATGTACAAACTCCAATTGCAGCTGGGCTCGTGATTTCCTACTCTTTATCAAATAATACATCTTCCTGGTTTATCGAGATCTGTGACTTCTTCTGATACATCACCTTTAAATACCATTTCAGGCATGGGTAGCTTCCATACATATTCTTCAGTAAAGCCTGAAGCAAAGAATTCATCCAGTCTCTCCATAATGGCCTTTCCTCCTTTTGTGCCTCTTTTACCCCTTTATCATCTAATAGTCCAACTGATTCTCTCACAGGGCTTTTGCTAAGAATGTTCTTGACAAAGCTTTTATTATGTATTTTTGCTTCCACAGCAAGCTTATATTCAAATTCTCTCTTTGCCTGCCTTATCAGTGTCTTGTGTCTAACTTGCCAGTGATTGTTGTTTCTTGTTTTTGGCATTTGGCTCCTTTTTCCATTTTCTGAAAGATGCTTTTTTTGCTACAACAGCCTATCTGACCTCACCTTTACACCATGCTGGCAATATTTTGGCCTCCCTTCCACTTTTCTTAAAGCATGGAATACATCTGGTCTGGGCTTCCATGATATTTTTAAACATCGACTATGCTTGATGTAAATCTTTGACCTTTGCAGCTGCTTCTTTTAGGTTTTTTGTAACTATTTTCCACATTTTATCACAGTCTCTATTTTGAAAGTTAAAAGCTAGTGCTGTGGATTTCCTTGCTTTCCTCTATTTATGAAATCAAATGTGATCATGTTATGATCACTATTGCCAAGTGGCCTCAACATAATTATCTCTTGCACCAATCTCTTCATGGTCTGTATCACCATTTGTAAACAGAGGCTTTCTAAACTTTCTTTGTATATGTGTAGGCAATCTACACATTCAAACCCTGCTATTTATACATGGGGGAGGGAGCTTCTAAAATAACTCCTATAGGCACCTGTATGTCCTTATAAAATCCTAGGGACAAAGCTATAGAAATTGTGGCTAGATTGAAGCTGTGGACATTCATATCACCTTGGGAGGTGGTGTTTGCAATATGTATTTTACAAAGAGCATGCACACTTTCTAATTCCACCCGAGAAGACTTCTACATCCATGACACATACAAGCATGTACCTTCTTCTCCCTGCGCTTACTTTAATGCATGTGACCCTCGGGGCAATTTTATAAAAGCCATTTTTGAGTTGAAAAAGTTTATTAAATGACCCTAATGATCTTTGCGCCAACTGGCAGGTCTGATATTGATCTATATCATACATCGCTTTACTAGGAAATATGGTAGCTTTCATCAACAGGGGCTTTAACTCTGGGCATTTCAAAACCTCTTAGACCTCACTCCAAGATAAGGTTGAGTAATATTTCATTAAGGCTGATTCTTGCATTTGTCTAAACAACCAGGCGAGAAAAGAGTTAACAAAGGAAAATCCTTCCTCAAATTGAACAGTGTTTTCACTTTACTTCCTTACTGAGTGCTAATAAAGTTTGATAGCCTTTAAATAGCCACTGAAACAAACAAAATCATTTAGGTATCTCATTTAGAGAGCTTTATCTCTGAGATGTGAATGCTTTTGAGAGTTCGCAGTAAGGGAGAGAGGACGCGACGCTGCTGTGCTGATGCATTTCATTATCCCAAGCAGGCATCCCATCGGTACATTTAAAAGCTACAAAGAGTATTAAATAGAGAAGAGTGGACACAGGAAAGACAACTGTTAACAGAGGATAGATTCATAATAACAGGTGCACACCTCTTACAAAGGAATACAAAAGTAATGGAATAGAGCAGGCCCCAAGAGGATGCAACAGTCAAAAATGGGCACATTCGTGCTTTTACGTATTTCTACATTTCAATATCACCCACTTTTCCACTTTGCATCTAAATTCAACCTTCTCATTAACTGTGGTGAGGAGATACTTCCCTGGTCTTGGAATACTTAAGAGTCTTGCTGCTAGTAGTCCACAAAGGCAATTTTGTGACAGGCACATAGGTTGGAAGATCAAGTATACATCAATGTGTCTTTAAACACTAGGGGCTCAATATTCAAAGGGCAGTTACACGGTTTACAGTGCCGACATGGATATTTAATGGCATGGTTAGTGCCACTGAATATCCCTGATTATGGCCCTAACCACTTAGCATTGGGGCCTGTTGGGACATTCCGGGGTGGAGCAGAGGTGGAGATAATCGATAACTGTGCAGAAGCGATATTGTATGCTGCCTGGTTAGCAACCTACATCTATAAGATAGGCAAGGAAAAACGTCGCCTATCTTTTAAATGCAGGAGCTAACCGGGCAGCATGCATATCACTGCCTGACCAAGTGAGTTTTGGGCCCCAGCTTCATAAAACCTGCACAATCACATTTAAAATGCTCTTGCATATATTATACATGTTTGGGAGTTGGTATAGATACACAGGGGTGACATGCAGATATGTATTTATAAACCACATGTGTATTTTGTCACTCTACCTGCGCTCTGCACAAACTACTCCCTGAACATGCTGAGATACAGGTTGTCTCAGGCACAACAACCCACAGGAGTAATTTTATTAAGCCTTTTATGCACATAACTCTTTCATAAAATTCTCAGAGAACTAAAAAATGTTAATCATAAGGACTGAAAATGTTTTGCTTTAAAATATTGCATTTTAAAACTGCATCTGCCTTTCTATTCATGCATACGTGATAAAATTAATTTAGCAAGGTAATTCAGTTGGATACTGAAGCAGGTGCAAGACCACATTGTATCTTTCTTTTACCTTCCGCAAGCTGGGCCGTCTGCTCCGCGCTTCCTCCTGGCAGGATCTTGGAAACATAAGCTCCTATTTCTCCTGGATTGCCTGGGATCTCTTTCCCACCTACAACTCTAATTCCCAGTCCATTCCCTGCATGAGGAAACAAAAACCCATCAATTAACCAGGCTGGCACTGGGTGGTGTCACTATATCAAATGCCCCCTGCAGCACAGAAGCAGGGAATGCACTTTACGCCACCATTGCAGAATTACTCCTGCTGCAGTTCTGCACACCAAATTCTAAATTCTGCAGATTATGGAGGCTTTGTTTTGTTTTTGAGTGATACTTAGTTTAAAATACAGTACAGAAAAAAGATAATCACAAAACAAGTGTAAAATGTTGAATTATTGTGTGCAGAATTCCAGCAGCATGTACACAAGTGGGGGGTGGGGCAGGAATTGTCCTCAGAAATCAATATGGTACCTGCAACTGAGCTAAGTTCAGCACAATCCTAACCAAGGATTTCTTGAAATCATGGGTTTGTGGGGGCATATTCAAAAGGATTAATGTGGTTAGCCGACCTACTAATCATATTAATCCTAGAGAGCAGGGTATTCAGCAGCACATAGCCGTTTGGTGCGGATAAATATCTCCTCATATACCGCAGCCTGCCTGATGCTAACTGGGGTATTGCGGGGTAGAACTCAGGTTAATCAATCAACGGCATCGGTGATATTCAGTTGCTGGCCGGTTAACTTAAACTGGCTAAGATTAGGCCTGACTTTAGTTGATTTAGCTAACCAGGCAGCAGCTGAATTTCACTATTGCCCAGTCCGGACATACTGGATATTCAGTACCAGTGGCCAGATGACACCAGCATAAAAATATCTGGGTCTAATTTAGAAAGGCAATGACCAGTCACTTTACTCTGGCTGACCACCACTGTTGAACAACAGACCCCCAGCTTCGTAAAGGTCATAGACTGCATAATCTGTTATATGCAGTGGAGACACCAGGGTTCGATTCCCACTAGCACTCCTTGTGGCCTTGGGCAAGTCACTTAACCCTCCATTGCCTCTGAAAAATCCAAGTTATCAATGCCCCTGTTTAATGTATATTACCAAGTTTAAGTTATAATGTAAACCACTTTGATTGAAATGATAAAGCGGTATGAAAAACCCCCCCTGTTAAACATAGAAACATAATGACAGAAAGAGACCACATGGCCTATCTAATCTGTCCTTCCATATCAGCCACTACAACAGTCCCCTTTTTTCCTTTAGAGATCCTCTGTGTTTGTCCCATGTTTCTTTGAATTTAGATACTGTCCTCATCTCTACCACCTCCACTGGGAGACTATTCCACTGATCCACCACTCTTTCCATAAAGAAATATTTCTGCATATCACTCCTGAATCTATCCCCTGTCACCCTCATCCTATGTCCCCTCATAGCAGAGCTTGCTTTCAATCGAAAGAGGCTCTCCCCCTATACATTTATGTCACAGAGGTATTTAAACTTTGCAATCATATCTCCTCTATCCCGCTTTTCCTTTTAGGTGTATATATTAAGATCCTTACGTCTGACTTCATATGATTTATAACGAAGACCGCTAACCATTTTAGTAGTCACCCTCTGTACCGACTCCATCCTGTTTATATCCTTTTGAAGGCGCGGTCTCCAGAATTGCACACAGTACTCTAAATGAGGTCGCACCAGAGACTTATACAGAGGCACTATCACCTCCTTTTTTCTGCTAGCCATTCCTCTCCCTATGCACCCAAGCATCCTTCTAGCTTTTGCCGTCGCCTTTTCTACCTGTTTAGCTAAGATCATCAGACACAATCACGCCTAGGTCCTGCTCTTCTTTAGTGGACAAAAGTACTTAAATATAGAGACTAACGGGCTGATGCAGAAAAATGTCCTGCCCTTAGCACTGATATCTGTGCAGCACCTACACACAGTTCTCTGCGGTAGTGTGGGCACCGAATGTTGAAAGAGAAATACCCCCAGTGTAATCACTGAGCAGATGCCAACACTTATAGCCGTGCACAGCCCATTTAAATCCATTCAAACTAGATGATAATTAAGCAATTAGCTATGAGAAGTGCACAGAAGAACAGAAGGCTGAGCTCAATGCCGGGACTTTAAAGTCAGATCAGAGGAGGAACAGTGCCCGTTTCTTCAATGGACAACCCCAACAGCTTTATGGGTGTTTTGTTAAAGTGAGTCATGAAATAAAACATCAGGGGAATAGCGCTGGAACATGTGTGTGCATGTATGTAAGAGCAATTCTTCTGCTCAGACATTCTGCTAAGAAAAATATTGCAGTCAAAATGACGACTCCTGAGCAGAATTATATATGCGTGCTCTTATAGGCCATGTCTAATTTTAGCACAGTGTACAAATACCTTTCAGCACCCAGGATCTCGGTGCTTCTAACGCAGACATCTGTGCACATCTGCCTAGCTTGCTCTCCTGGTTTCATTCGGCTCACGTGCATGGGTTACACTGGGAAACCCTGTGCTAGAGCTTTCACACCGGGCTCTAGCACAGTGTGCCTGTAGCGACCCCTGTGGCAGCGGATAATCAAGATGATTTTCACATTCCACCAACTGGTGAGTCCATTCTGCAAAAGCCTCACAATCTGAGGGTGTCAGTTCCTGACCTGTGTTAATGTATTAATGTGTTTGAAGTGATGTACTGCATGTTATCCAATCATATCACAAAGATGATGTCACACAAATCTGCCAGTAGACCTGTGTAAGTTACTCATACAATTACCCCACATGTACAAGCTAGTGTGACTGGTGGTGTGTTGGGGCAGATTCTGGGTAGGTAATAGGCAGAGACATTATAAAATGATAAATTTAGCAGCTCAAGCTGCTGTAAGGTCCATACAATTTCTGCAGAATTTGTAAGAACATAATATAATAACATAAGAAATGCCCAAAGTCCATCAAGCCCAGTATAAGAACATAAGAACATAAGAAATGCCATACTGGGCCAGACCAAAGTCCATCAAGCCCAGCATAAGAACATAAGAACATAAGAAATGCCATACTGGGCCAGACCAAAGTCCATCAAGCCCAGTATAAGAACATAAGAAATGCCATACTGGGCCAGACCAAAGTCCATCAAGCCCAGTATAAGAACATAAGAAATGCCATACTGGGCCAGACCAAAGTCCATCAACCCCAGTATAAGAACATAAGAACATAATAAATGCCATACTGGGTCAGACCAAAGTCCATCAAGCCCAGTATAAGAACATAAGAACATAAGAAATGCCATACTGGGCCAGACCAAAGTCCATCAAGCCCAGTATAAGAACATAAGAAATGCCATACTGGGCCAGACCAAAGTCCATCAACCCCAGTATAAGAACATAAGAACATAAGAAATGCCATACTGGGTCAGACCAAAGTCCATCAACCCCAGTATAAGAACATAAGAACATAATAAATTCCAAACTTGGTCAGACCAAAGTCCATCAAGCCCAGTATAAGAACATAAGAACATAAAAAAAGCCAAACTGGGTCAGACCAAAGACCATCAAGCCCAGTATAAGAACATAAGAAGTGCCATACTGGGCCAGACCAAAGTCCATCAAGCCCAGTATAAGAACATAAGAACATAAGAAATGCCATACTGGGCCAGACCAAAGTCCATCAAGCCCAGTATAAGAACATAAGAAGTGCCATACTGGGCCAGACCAAAGTCCATCAAGCCCAGTATAAGAACATAAGAAATGCCATACTGGGCCAGACCAAAGTCCATCAACCCCAGTATAAGAACATAAGAACATAATAAATGCCATACTGGGTCAGACCAAAGTCCATCAAGCCCAGTATAAGAACATAAGAACATAAGAAATGCCATACTGGGCCAGACCAAAGTCCATCAAGCCCAGTATAAGAACATAAGAAATGCCATACTGGGCCAGACCAAAGTCCATCAACCCCAGTATAAGAACATAAGAACATAAGAAATGTCATACTGGGTCAGACCAAAGTCCATCAACCCCAGTATAAGAACATAAGAACATAATAAATGCCATACTGGGTCAGACCAAAGTCCATCAAGCCCAGTATAAGAACATAAGAACATAATAAATGCCATACTGGGTCAGACCAAAGTCCATCAAGCCCAGTATAAGAACATAAGAAGTGCCATACTGGGCCAGACCAAAGTCCATCAAGCCCAGTATAAGAACATAAGAACATAAGAAATGCCATACTGGGCCAGACCAAAGTCCATCAAGCCCAGTATAAGAACATAAGAAGTGCCATACTGGGCCAGACCAAAGTCCATCAAGCCCAGTATCCTGTTTCCAACAGTGGTCAATCCAGTTCACAAATACCTGGCAGTTTACCAAAAAGACACACATGTTCCATGATGCTTGTATTGAGTCAAACAGTGGATTACATTGGTCCTCTGGTTTATGGACCTATCCTCCAAAACCTGTCCAAACCTTTTTTAAACTCAGCTACAAGAACAGCTTTCACTGTGCTAGGATCTTATAAGGAAACATAAAAGCTTATTTTACAGAGATCCTAGAGATGGAAAGTAAGATGTGCTCATTTCCCCTCTATTTTACAAATGGCTGTGCAGAACGCAGAGCTCTTGCAAAATATGTATAACAATGAGTAGGACTTGCACAGGAAGTCTGCAGCAGGGACAGAAACAGTGCAAGAGTAGCCTAGTGGTTAGAGCACTGGCTTGGGAACCCAGAGAGCAGGGTTTGATTCCCACCAGCACTCCTTGTGGCCTTGGGCAAGTCACTTAACTCTCCAGTGCCTCAGAAAAATACAAGTTATCAACATCCTTGTTTAATGTACATTACCAAGTTTAAGTTACAATGTAAACCACTTTGATTGAAATGATAAAGTAGTTTAAAAGATCTGTTAAATAAATAAACAGGAACATCAGTACAGCACTGGAGTTTATGGTAAGTGCTGTGTCACTGTTTAGAAATAATTGACGCCACAACAGGTCCTGCAGAAGTGGTGGGACAGGGGATGGCAGGAATGAGGTTCCTTTAGGGTGTCTCGTATCCTGTCAATTGAAGAGTATCGTCATATTCTAATATTCGTTTCTCTTACATACATTGGGCATATATATTTATTCATTCTGCCAAAGCCACGATTCCAAGCTGGAGGATATGAAATGCATGCAGGTGCAGGTGCGTTCATCTCCCAAAGGCTGAAGAAGTATCTTGCAAGTCTTTTATAGCTTGGAGCAAAACAAACGTGAAAAGAGGAAAATGTTGAGAAGGCACACTGAAGTGGGACAAGCGAGGAACAAGAGTGATGCTGATACGCTAGGAATCAGCTTGGAGTCATTTATGATTAAAGAATCATTCATTAAATGTCAACATCAGGTCTTAGCAGTTCCATGTTAACTTCTAACGCAGAAGGGGGCAGAGCATAGAGGAGCCTTATGTTAACTATGATTGTGAGAAATAACATCTGAATGCACATAGCTAACTGTGTCACATTATCTGGAATTTTCTCTGCATTAACAGAATAGCAAAATGTTGAGACTTGTTTGGCAGACACTACTAATTAATTGTGGATGTTAAAATGCAATAATTGTAAAATCTGACTGCATGTTAGTAAATTGGTCCCAGAAAGATTTGAATAACTACTTATTCTATGTTATATGAGGGTTATATTCATATTTCCATGTGTACCAGAGTTCCTCCATTTAGGACCTTGCTCTATGGAGAGCCCGTAAGCTGATACTTTCATGATCGGTAAGGAAGAGAGAAAAAAAACGTGTGTGAAAAATACTATATTCTGAGGCTAGTTTTCCAAATAATTTCTTGACAAGCAAGAGGATTTTATGCATAGATATGGGACTTTTGAAAATGCCTACAACTTACACGGATACAACAATGCATGTACAAGCTACATGGGTAACTGTATAAAGGCTATCCCACATTTATGCACATGTAATGGCACATATAAGCCTATGTAGAGAGTTCATTGGATATTCTGCCTTCTGTAAATTAAACATCAATGTGATGAAAATCTTAAAAGTATATGTTAAAATAGATGCATGTTCACTGGCTGGCAGTTCCCCTAGATCACTGGTGTATAGTGGGTATTTATTTATTTAGAAGGATTTAGTATACCGCCTTATCGTTAAATCAAGGCGGTTTGGCACATCAAACAATCAAATAATAGTGTGTGGTCTGTAGCATGTAGTGGGAGAACTGAGAAGAGTGGTGTGTGGAGCAGTGTGTTAGATCATATCGGTGAACTATTTACATAATGAGCTATATACATATTGTGACGCTCGCGCCCCTACCAGGCGGTTGCCTAGTAGGGATGGCTGGCCATCTGATATCCCTTCTAGGATTTTTGTAGTTGTGTACGAAAGAAGAGCCAAGTGGTTAATAAAGCGCACAGGAAATTTTATTTGGTTTCCATGTTGGTAAGTGGTGAACATAAAATTCTTCAAGCATAACTTTTGGTTTCTCCAGACAAAAAGGAAATACAGGATAATTTCTCCCAGAAATCAAAATGTCCAAAACAGTGTAACCTTGAACAAACTCATACCCGTTCTTGTTCCTTACTGCAACAGCTTAACCTTAGCATCAGAAGAAAAAGGCATTTTAAAACTCTTCACATAGTGAGTGAGGTATCAGCTTCAACCCTGCTGTTGCCACACACAAACAGTTTCAGCTGTTTGAACCTCCACTGAGCTCCTGCAGTTTCAGCTTCTTAGGAGAGTTTCTTAATCCTTTACATTCAGGCTTTCCCCTCTCTTCCAGCTTCTGGAACTGTCTTTAGGCTACAACAGCCCCCCTTTTTATGTTCCACTGTTCTAGCTCACACTAATACCTTAGTGCACAGCTCGCATTCCATTTCAGAGACATCAGAATTAACAACACTTTCCTCAGGGCCTACCTCCATGCTCTCTATTGAGCTACAGCTGGGTGCTCCTTGAAAGTGCTCCGGGCTCTTTTCCTTAAGAGTCTTCACCAGATTAAACAGCCTCTCCCAGTGCCTGGCCTTGCCTTCTCCAGGCCGGTCTCTTGGGGGTCTCTCCTGTTTAACTTCCCTAGTGAGATATTTCTTTCTGTGCTGAGCCTTCTGGGGTATGACAGTCTCCTCTGAGTCAGAGCAAGAACTATCCTCTTGGCAATGCTTGGTCCCTGCGTACCTTTCTTGGCTGCCTCTATAGTGGTTCCTCCTTCTGCTGCTCTCCTTGGCTGAAAAGCTTCTCTTCAGTTTGGCCACAGATCTTTCCGGTCTGTGCCTTCTGGGAACTGGGCTAGAACCTGGGCTAGGCCTGGAACTGCAACTGCCGCTTGTGCTTGCTCTTGAATTCCTCCTGGACCTTCTTCTCAAAGCCCCTTCCTTATTCAAACTGGCTCTCCCTCTTGTGTTTGTTTTCTCTCTGTTAACTGCTGAGCAAGGCAACTCCCTTCCTGGCTCCGCCCACTTGGACCTCCTACTCCTATGCAAGGTTGTCCTGTGGTCTGGGATTGGTTTACCTTTAGCTCTGCCCCCTAGGTTCCTTTCAGGGCTTTTAGTATGGAGTATGTGATTTTGTGCACCCATCCCCCGTAAAGAAGAAAAATTCTTCTTTTTTTCAGTTTTCTCTAGCTGGGCTGCACCCTCCTTACCACAATATATACAATAATGGGGCTGTTTGAGAGGTGTGTTAGGATCGAGATCCTGTAATGTCTTGAAGGTAGTAAATAGGAGCCATTTATGTGAGGTCCTTGAAATGTTCTGTAAATAGAGCAGTCTTAAGAAGCTTTCTGAAGTCCTTGAGATTCTTGGTTGATCTTATGTGGTCTGGGAGAGAGTTCCATATAGTGGGTGCTGCCAGGGAGAGTGCCCTCCTTGATGTGGCCAGCCTTGTTTTAGCAAATTCCTTTGGTGTTCTGATGGTGTCTGAGGTTCCTTTTCTTCTTGGTCTCTTGTTGTCATCGGTTTTTATGAGAGGACGTAAGCTGTCTGCTGAGAGATTGTGCATTATTTTAAATATGTGTAGAAGTACTTTGAATTGGACTCTTGAGCTGATTGGGAGCCAGTGTAGGTGGTACAGTATGGGAGTGATATGGTCGTGAATCGTGTAATCCGTTGTGAGTCGTGCAGCTGTGTTTTGTGCTAGCTGTAGTGGTTTTATTGTCTTTTTTGGTAGCCCTTGGTAGATGTGATTACAATAGTCTAGAGTTGGAGTGATGATGGCTTGACAGACTGTTCGGAAATGTTCATGGGCGAGGATGGGTTTGAGCCTTCTGACTGTCCTCATTTTGATGTTTTTGCAATGTGGGACTGGAGGTTGAGGTCCTTGTCGAGCGTTACTCCCAGGTATTTTATTTCTTGTCTTACCAGTATGTTGGTGTTGTTTAGGTTGATGGTGGCCGATGGTGAGAATGTCCGGTTTCTTGTGATGAATAGAGCTTCAGTTTGGATGTAATTTATTGATAGGTTGTTTTCCTGCAGCCAGGTTGCCATTTGTTGGAAGCAGTTGGCTATGTTGGAGTAGTCCGGGTTGTCCAGATTGATTAGTGTGTATATCATTATATCATCTGCATATATGGTGTATTGAATCTTGTGGTCCTTGATGATGGTGCAGATGGGTTGTACGTAGATGTTAAATAGCAGGGCGGAAAGAGCTGAGCCTTGTGGGACTCCCTGAGTGGCTCTGAACGGTTGAGAGGTCTTTGTTCCACACTTGACTTGTAGTTGTCTGTTGGTGAGGTAAGATGTAAACCAGGGTATGGAATGGGAAATGCGAGGAAGTGCAGCTTAGAGAGTTTTTCACCCAGTGACTGCTCCCAAGCTTTCACATTCATTATTGGCTAAGCTCATATAATGCCACAATTGCAGCATTTTGAAGAAAGTTAGTCATATTTGTTTTTGCTGGTGTACCAAAATATCAGAAGAGATGGTAAAATCAGCATAAGCAGGGACATGTCAGGTTTGGGCATCCAGGTGGATGTAATATTCAGTGAACCATGTTAGATGAATAATGTTTGTTAACTTGTTTAAAATTTTGATGTGTCTGTGATTTGTTTCATCTATTTTTTCTGACATTCTTATTTATTTACATTCTCTTATATACCGTGCTATTCTGCATCAGTGTGGTTTACATTGAACAAACTGAAATTACATTGAACAGGGCATTATAACTTGGAGATAACTATTTTACAGGGAACATGGGCTATGGAGGGTTAAGTGGCTTGCCCAAGACCACAAGGAGCACCTGTGAGACTAGAAACCCCAGTCCTTCCGGCCCAAGGTTGCTGTCTTCTAGTGGGATTTGAACCCCTGACCTTCTTGCCTGAAGTACCTTGCCCCAACCACTAGGCCACTCCTCCATTCTATTTAATTTTGAATTGTTATTTATTTGTCTTGTGAAATTGTGATAGTTTATGAATGTTTTATTGTAATCCACCTAGATTATAGAATACATTTAATTTAAATTTAATACATCTGTTTATATCATGCCTATACCTCCAGGTTCTATGCAGGTTACAGCAGATAAAAGGATACTGAAAGCACAATATAACCCTTACAATTTCATTTCATATTCCCAATCGGGATTCCTAACTGACAAAGAATCTCCAGTTCGTTTTCAGTGACTGTCAACAACCCTATAATTTGAGAGTTTCCTAATCTTCACAGGCAGCCCATTCCATTCCACAGCAGCACAAGCAAACAGTCTATCCAATGAACTCTTGAACTTAATACTTTCATTGACGGAGTGGCCAAAGACAGGCCTCTTCCCTATTGGGACATTCTGACGATTGTGTTTAATAGCACAATGTCTCCCATGTAGGCAGGAATATAACCATTTAATCTTTTAAATACAAATCTTAACAATTTAAAAGTAATTCTGGCCAATATCGATAGCCACTGCAATTTATTAATAAAGCAGAATATACATTATTTTAAATAAATAAATATTATGGAGGAGGGGGAGATATTCAGCACCGGCAGTTAAAGCTAATAGTGGATAGCCATTGCTTCCAAAACTTGAACCCGAATATTCTATGCTGGGGCCATTTCCGGAGTATGGAGAATGATTGATTAGTAAAGAGAGGTAAGAAGGAATTTTGGGCTTTTGTTGATTCATCAAGTTTGTAATTTTGAAGACTCATTGTTTAGCATCATATCGCTGGATAATTTGAAACTTAAGTCAACTATGTAGTGAAGAACTTGGAAGTATTTAGAAGACTAGTTTGATATACATTTTTTGGAAATGAGAACCACTATGAATTGTGACTAAAGCACCACTTTGTTGATGGATTTTATAGTGCAAATGGTAATTGTGTGTGTGGTGCACATTGGTGATTGACTTATAATAATATTTACGTGGGGTAAATGATGATTAAACATATGGAGGCGTGCCCAGGTCAGTGAGCATTTTGCACCTGTATGGTCTTTGACTAGTAAAGAGGAAAACCAGCGGAGGGCAAAAAACCACAGCCAAACACTTAGATAAAACCAGGGGAACTTTATTATAGACCCTGATCTTTGACTAGTACCTAACATCAAGCCTTTCTGTTATTAGAAATGTGTGTCAAATAAATATTTAAAGTTTGAGAGGGAGTGTTTTAAGAGCAAACATTTGTTTACAATAATCTATGGCTCTGCCTTTATGGTGAATATTTGGACGAGTGCAGAACCATTATGATCCTTATATATTCTCAGTAGCTATACATATAGCAGATATTCGCGAGGCCGCGGGCAGGGTCCCGGCGGCCGACTTTAACCGGGCGCGCGGCCCGGCGCTGGGACCTGTGCGCGGCCTCGGTGGAGAGCGCGAGTGCGCCTTTGAAATTGATTGGCTCCACGCGGTCTGCGCCGTGCGGGAGCCAATCGGGGTGTTTGTTGCTGGGGGGTGGAGGGGGGGGAGTTGCGGCCAGCAGCCTCCGCATGGCAGTTCGAGCGGAGGCTGCTTTGGGGTGCCAGCGTGTATCCTCCGGAAGGCTGGTGGTTTGGCGGCGGTCAGGAGCAGCGGAGCTTCGGGGCAACACCGTCTTCCGGATGTGCTGGCAAGGGTGGGCCGGGTGTGCATTCAAGTGCGGGCCCGGTGTTCTTCGGGGGGACGGGTCGCTGACGTGTGGGGAAGGAAATTTAAGGAACACAACTCCTCCGTTTAAAAATAAATAAATAAATAAATAAATAAGTAAATAAACAGGGGACATAAAGGGGGAAGTTAAAATATAAATAAATAAAGAACAAAGTCTGGCAGCCACCGTTGTTTTATAGTCCCGGCTTGCTGTTGGGGATTATTCAGCCGTTAGGGGCGGTTCGGGGGCCCTTGGGGATGCCTGCACTACGCGGTCGGGCCGGTGCGAGGGATTCGACCCCGGGAGGTGTTGAGGGGTCGGGTGTGCGTGGGCGGGGGCGCTCTCGGACCCAAGGGTCTGTGGGGACGGGTAGGGGGTTGCGCAGCCCTGGCGGGGGGGGGGGTAGTGGGGCTTCTGTTGGAGGTGCCGCGCTGGGTCAAAAGGGGGCAACATCAGCTCGGCGGCCCGGGGGGGGGAGGTGCTGGCGCCGACAAGGGTGTTGTGCCTCCCAGTGGCACCCTGGGGGTGCTAGAGGGGCTTCGGGGTACTGCTGGAGCGGCGGGGGGAGTGCATGTGGGGGGTGAGGGAGGTGCTGCCTCTCCAGCAGGGGGTCTGGGGGTAGCAGGGGGAGGGTTGGAGGTTCGGGGGCCTGCGGGAGGCGTACGGCCTGAGGGGTCCCAGTGGGTCAGTGGCTATGGGGTTCCCGCTGGATGGCTCCCTGGGCCCGGTGGCTGGGGGGCATCAGGGGGCCCGTCTACGTGGGCACAGTGGTTGAGTGGGGGGCAGGGTCCATCTCGGGCGGATTGGGGTGGGCTTTGGCCTCAGGCATGGTCAAGGGCAGTTTCCCCCCCTGTTTTTCCTTTTATTTCTCCACAGGGACCGATTGTGGCACAGCCCGCATGGCAGTCGAGTGCCGCGGGATGCGAGAGCTGGTTGCCTTCGGCGGCGGGAGCATCGACGCAGTTTGGAGCTGAGTTGGCACAGGGACGGCCCGAGGATAGCGGGGGTGCCGAAGGTGTAGATGGTACAGCGGCGGACGGGACCACTGCGGTGTCGGTGCCTGCGGCTGGTGAGACTGGTGAGTTGCTTGGGGGTGCGGGCGATGTGGGTGGGCGGTCGCTGGGGGCAAAGGTGGGGGGTGGTCCGCGGAAAAAGCGCAGGCGGTCTTGTCAGCGGCGTCGGAGCTCTGACTCGTCCTCCTCTTCTTCTTCGAGCGGTTCGTCTGGGGGGTCCGGAGGGTTGCCTTGCAGGCGGGATGGGGAAGGTGGGGGGATGGTGGGCTCTAGTTTGGGTGGCGGTGCCGCTTCAGTGGTGGGTTTTCCAGAATTGTGGGAGGGAGTGCCACGTAAGCTGCGGCGCAAGATTAGGAAGCGGCGTTATATCGATATCTTCCGCTTGCTTGAGGGGAGGATGCGTTCCGGGGAGAGTCGGAGGAGGAGGAATGAGGGTGAGACGGCGGGTAGGATTAGGAAGGTGGCGCGTACTGTGGTGAACTGGACGCGCGCCTTTCTGCGGTTGGCTAGTGTATGGGGCCACCACGATCCGGGCCAGTATGGGATGTTGTTAGCGTATGCCGATTCCATCCCGGAGGCGTCTCAGATGCATGACGAATGGGATTGGCTGAACTATCATGAGAAGTTCAGGGATAGGATGGAAGAGAACCGAGCGCTTTCCTGGGGTACGCAGGACGGTAACCTTTGGCTGACTCAGATGTCGGCTAGGTCTAGTGCCGGTGGGGGGGGGGGGGTGGGGGTAAGGGTAGTAGCGGGGCGGTGGTGGGGGTGGTGCGGGCGGAGATATGTGCTGGCGCTTCAACCGGTCCACTTGCCCCTTTCCAGGCTGCAACTTACAGCACGTTTGTTCCGGGTGCAGAGGTCCTCCCTCGGCCACCAGGTGCATTAAAAAAGGTGCCGCTGGGGTTGCCGGACCCTCGGCGGAAGGGTAGTGAGTGGTGGGGGCGTGCGCCCTCGCCGATACGGGTCGAGGCTGTTTTGGGGTGGCTGAGTCGGTACCCTAGGAGGCGGGTGGCGGTGATTTTGTCGTTTGGCTTTCGGTTTGGTTTCATTATCCCGGTGCGCGGCGTGGTGTTGGCCTTGAGTGCGCGGAACTCCCCGTCAGTCCGGCGTTGGGCTGCGGTCATTCAAGACAAGTTAGCGGGGGAATTGCGATTGGGGAGAGTGGTGGGCCCTTTCCCGGAGCCCCCTTTTCCGGGCATGGTGATTTCTCCGTTAGGTATAGTACCCAAGTAGGAGCCGGGGAAGTTCCGGTTGATTCATAATTTGTCTTGTCCAATTGGTGCTTCCGTTAATGATCGCATTCCGCGTGAGTTTTGTACGGTACGGTACGCTTCCTTTGACAAGGCGGCTCTGATGGTTAGGTGGGCCGGTCGGGCTGCCCTTATGGCAAAGGGTGACATTGAATCTGCGTTTCGCCTACTACCTGTGCATCCGTCTGCATTTCCTCTCTTAGGTTTTGCTTTCAAGAAGGGTATTATTTTGACAAGTGCATGCCGATGGGCTGTTCCGTCTCTTGCGCTTATTTTGAGATGTTCAGCACCTTCCTGCAGTGGGTGCTGGTTCAGTCGTCCGGCTTGTCGACTGTGGTACATTACCTGGACGATTCTGTTTGTGGGTGTGGCGCAGTCGGGGGAATGCCAGGAGCTGTTGTCTGTGTTTGTTCGGCTGGCACGGGAGTTCGGTGTACCATTGGCGGCAGGCAAGATGGAGGGTCCGATGACACGATTGACCTTTTTGGGGGTGGAGTTGGATTCTGAGGCGATGGTGGCGCGTTTGCTGCAGGATAAGGTGACCCGCTTGCGAATTTCGGTGGCTAACGTGTTGTCGTCTCGGCCGGGGTACGGAAGCCTCACCAGAGCATTAGGGTCACGGGGGCCCTGCGGGCAGATCTGATGGTGTGCAGTCGTTTTCTGGAGGATTTCAATGGGACTTCTATTTTGATTGAGTCTGAAGTCTCCAGTGATGCCTTGCAGTTATACACTGATGCAGCGGGGGGGTGGGGTTAGGTGTTTATTTCAGTGGGGCCTGGTGTGCGGATCGCTGGCCGGAGTCGTGGCACGTCGAGGGTTTGACCAAGAACATCACCTTTTTGGAGCTCTTCCCGATTCGTGCGGTTTTGGAGCTCTGGCCGGAACGGCTTCGGAACCGTAGGGTTCTGTGGTGGTGCGATAATGAGGCAGTGGTCAGTGTGGTCAATCATTACTCTCCTAAGTGCTTACGGGTGGCGGGCTTGATGCGGGTGGTGGTGTTAGCTTGCCTCCGGCTGAATGTGTCGGTCAAGGCGCGGCATATCCCAGGGTGCACTAACGAGATCGCTGATGCTCTTTCTCGTTTTCAGTGGGATCGGTTCCGGGCTCTTGCCCCCGGAGCGGACGAGGATGGTGCTGTGGTCCCAGAGCGCTTGAGGAACATTGGCCTCCAGAGATGCTAGATATGTTGAAGGCTTCGGTGTCTGCAGGGACTCGGTCAGCATTGCAGCAGGGATGTGACCGGGTGGTTGCCTTTTTGGTGGCTCAGGGTGGGGTTACGACGGGATTGCTTGGGCGATATATTGTAGAGGCTAAGCCCGCCGGTTTCTCGGGATCGGCGGTGGGCGCCTGGCTGGGCTTGAACTTTTGCGAGCACGGTTGGTTGGGGCTCTCCGGCTGGAGGGGTTTTTGCTGTGGCGGTTTGTTGCAAGAATGGGAGAGGGTTCAGCCTACACCGTGGGACTCCCAGCTGCCCACCACACCTGGGCTATTGGTAAGGGTTTGCGGGGCCTTCGCGCAGGTGTCGGTGTCTGCGAAAAACCACTTTGTTTTGGGCGGTGTTCTTGCATTGCCTTTGTGGGGTTTTCCGGGCAGTGGAGTTGGTTGTGGGCTCTGGTCGGGGGAGGGGGTGGTGGGGGGCTGCAGGCGCCGCAGGTGCGGGTGGAAGGGGGGGTGGTTGCGGATTCTGTTGGCTAATCCAAGACGGATCCGCTGGAGAGAGGTTTGCGGGTGTGGTTGGGTGAGATTGGGGACCTGCGGGCTTGCCCGGTTCGGGCGGGTGTTAGTATTTGTTGGTGTGCCTGAGGCTGGGTGGTGGGTGAGGACCCTATGCGGTTTGCGCCCCACTTCTTTCGAATTGGGGCTGCCACTGGGCGGTGGCGGTGGGGTTCCCCGAGCAGGTTATTCAGGGTGTCGGGAGGTGGCGCTCCCGGGCTTTTAAAGGTTATGTTTGGCAGTAGGGGTTCGGGTTGTGGGGCGGGGGGCTTTAACTGTTTCTTTCTGTTGCAGATGGGGGTGCCGGGCCTGGCGGCTCTTGGGTTGCTGGCCACTCTTTTGTCCACTGGGCGGGACGGCGTGCGGCTGCTCGACCTATCGGAGCTAATTGGGGACTCGCCCGTCGGTAGTGGCTGTGACATGGCTGGGTGTGAGGACTTCGCTGGTCTCAATCTCTACCTTTGCTGTGGCACCATGGGGGGGACATTCCGGTGGCCGAGAGCCATGCTTGTGCATCTTGGGGGCAATGACTTGGTGTCCTGGTCCTGCTGGCAGCTGATCCGGGCGGTGCCGGACGATCTGGAGGTGGTGCTTTGGTTGTTTCCTGGTATTGTCTTGCTGTGGTCTGACATTATTCCAAGGCCAGCTTGCTGGGGACCAGCGGCGGTGGTCCCGGGGCTTGACTAAGATTATCGACGAATTGGTCGATGGGTCTGTCAGTGGGGGGGGGGGGGGTTATCAGATTTTGCATGATTGGGTGGATGCTACGTGTTCGGGGTTGTATCGGGCAGATGGGGTTCATTTGTCGCCAGTTAGTAGGACTTACTCCATAATGACTGGCGGGAGGCCTTGGAATATATGTCTGTCCATGATTTTCGCTGGTCGCAGCTTCGGGTTGGGGGGGGGCGGCACATGAACAGGGTTCTGTGCCGGTGGCGGAATCCCGGAGGTTTTCCGGGTTCTGGAGCAGCAGGCTTCATTTGGGCGGGGGCGGGGTGCCCCTGACCCGGTTGAACCCCTGCCGACTTTTGCTAAGGGCATGGCGAAGTCGGGGAGAGGGGCATGGCAACTTGCCGGGAGGCAAGTTATGGCATTAGCGGTGGCAGGCACCTTGCTAAGGTATGGCTGGTGCAGCCGGGTTCCGCTAATGGGGGTTTTGAAAGTTGATGTTGTTTTGTTCTAATTGCTAATTGTTAATAAAGCTGCGACCAGTTGTGTTCCATGAAGTTATGGTGTCATGTCTTGTTTCGGGGGGAGGGGGGGGGAATGGTAGGACCCGAAGCGCCGGGTCCGCCTGCCTCGGTTATCAGTTGCTATCCATTCATCTAAGCGGTTTCAGTTAGGCTTCCCTAAATTAAACCATTCAGATATATACAATGTCCAAATATTACTGTGATATGAATAACTGCTGTTGGCCAGCAGCCTCAAGCCATATTCAACACCACTCACTACCCGTTTTTTCAATGCCTCGGCCAGCATTTTAAAAACTCATTGGCAATCATAACTGAATATTGAACCAATTTTGTTTGTTTTTCTTTTTTTGTATTAAAAGCTGGCGGTTTGTTAGCATTTTTCATTTTCTTTCAATGAAATCACATCTCAATACTTAAAACCTTATATTTAATGTTCAAAGGAAATTACCAAATGTAGTTTACTACCGTGGCATAATGTGGATTACGTCGTTTATTGTGATCTGCATTAAGCCATTTGCAGATTGGTGAGCCATTTCGAATATAACATGTTGCATACATTTTGGTGCATTTTGGGGCACAATATATTCTTTTGCCAGTAACATGGAAACCTTAGTTACTGATAATGTGTGAGAATTGATTGTTGTTTTTGTGTTATTGCATTTTAACAAAATTGGCAACACAGTAATAATGGGCAACTTCGCTTATCCTAGCATTGACTGGGTGAATATCCTAGGGAGATAAAGCTTCGAGATGAAATAAATGACTGCTTTATGGAGCAGCTGGTTCATCAACTGAGATGAGGCAGAGCTAATTTGGAACAAAGGATAGGGTACCATCATCCTTGTGCTGTAGCCCTCCACATAATGGAAATTGATCAAATTTATTTATTTTTTATTTATTTGAACGTTTTCTTTTATACAGCTCCTTCTAGCGATCAGGGCAGTTTACATGGAACTACAACACAGTGGTACATGGAACATATTTAACCAATACAATTTAAACAAGGAACTTAGAACAATAACTATATACATACCAGTGCACACTAATTACAGAGGTAAATGATTAGAATTCACGAGAGAAAGATCCTGGAAAAGAAGAATGTTGGTGGCTGAGGAAGATCAAAGAGCTGGTGGCGATAGCAAGACACCCATGAACTGCATTTGGGACATAGGCCTCAAATAAACCAAGATGGCAACCTCTCTTTCACAGAAGGTTTAGTGCTACAAAGATTGGCATCAAAGACTAAATTTTTCCACCTTACAGAATCAAAGTCTGTCACAACAAATCTTCCTACCTTCCAGAATTCAAACTTTTGCTTTTTCCGCCTCATCTCTGATGAATTTTCCTGTCAAAATTCAAATGCCTCACTTCTTTCTCCAATGAATTTTCCTGTGAAAGTTCAAATTTCCCACTCAATCCCACCATTCCAGTTTGAAAATCACTATATATAAGAAATGACATCCACTGTATAGCCGCTTCACCCTGAAGAAAGCCATAGCACCATGGCTGAAATATTAGTTCCACTTACTAACAGAATGACCTGGAAAACTACAAACATCAATGTGTCTGGGTTTTTAGAAAGCCTTTAACAAGGTCTCTCATGAGAGACATGAGGAAATTAAGAAGTTATGGAATAAGCAGAATTCTGCTGTGGATTGGGAACTGCTGAAAAGAAAACAGAGTAGGACAAAATGGTCAGTTTTCTCAGTAGAAAAAGATAAATAATGGAGCACTCCAAGGATCTGTGCTGGACTACTAATTGTTTACATATTCATAAATGACCTAAAAATGGGAATAATAAGTGAGTTGATAAAATTTGCAGATGACATAAAATTATTCAAAGTTCTTAAATTACAAAAGGATTTTGAAAAATTTCAAGAGGACCTTGATAAATTGGAAGACTGGACATCCAAATGGCAGATGAAATTTAATATGGAAAAGGGCAAAGTTATGCAAATAGGGAACAACCACACAAATTACAGTCACATGATGCAGGGTTCCACATTAGGAAACACCACCAAGAAAAATGATCCAAGCATCAACATGGATAATATGTTGAAATCCTCTGCCCAATGTGCAGCGGTGGCCAAGAAAGCAAAGTGGAGTGGAGGAGTGGCCTAGTGGTTGGGGCAAGGTACTTCAGGCCGGAAGGTCGGGGGTTCAAATCCCACTAGAGGACAGCAACCTTGGGCCGGAAGGACTGGGGTTTCTAGTCCCACAGGTGCTCCTTGTGGTCTTGGGCAAGCCACTTAACCCTCCATAGCCCATGTTCCCTATAAAATAGTTATCTCCAAGTTATAATGCCCTGTTCAATGTAATTTCAGTTTGTTCAATGTAAACCGCACTGATGCTGAATAGCGTGGTATATAAGAGAATGTAAATAAATAAATAGAATTCTAGGAATCATAAGGAAAGGAATGGAGAATAAAACCAAGGATATTATAATACCTCTGTATCGTTCTATGATGTGATGGCACCTTGAGTATTGCATGTGGTTCTGATTACCACATCTAAAACAAGATATAGCAGAATTGGAAAAGGTAGAGAGAAATGATGAAGGGGATGGAAGGGTACCCCTGTGAAGAAAGGCTTAAAAGGTTGGGGGCTTTTCAGTTTGGAGACGAGATGGTGGAGGGGAGATATGATAGAGGTCTATAAAATAATGAATGGAGTGGAACAGGTAAACGTAGATCAGTTGTTCACTCATTCAAAATGTAGAAATATTAGGGGACACACAAGGAAGCTACAAAGTAGTATACATTTATAACTAATCAGAGAAAATAATTTTTCACTCAACGCATAATCAAACACTGGAATTCATTACCGGAAGATGTAGTAAAAGCTGTAAGTGTAGCTGAGTTTAAAAAAAGGTTTGGACAAGTTCCTGGAGGAAAGGTCCATAAACCATTGTTAAACTGGACTGGGGAAATCCATTGCTTACTCCTTTGATGAGCAGCATGGAATCTGGCTACTCTTTGGGAACCTGATAGGTCCTTGTGACTTGCATTGGACATTGCTGGAAAGAGGACACTGGGCTTGATGGACCATTGCTCTGATTCAGTATTTCAGATCTTATGTTATGTTCTGAGTACCCTGGTCTCTCATATGTCCCACCGCATGCATATTAAATAAGGTCTCTATATACAATAGAAAAGGGATAATTATTTTGTAAATAGAGATCTGTATATATGAAGCAGGATTATGTGCATATGTCCATGAGAATTTATTTGCTCTTTAGTTGAAGCAGAGCTTTATATATTTGCACCACCTCTACCAGAGATTATTTGTAGTATTCCAGCTAATGACCAAAATTGATCTAATTGTTACCATAGCCTGAATTTCAGTAATTAGTATAAACCAAAACGATGACTGCTTTATTTAGAGCTAATACTCTTACACGGTATCGCATAGCATACTACTGAGAAGACTAGAAGATATTGGGCTACATGACACCATCATGAAATGGTTCACCTCTTACCTTACAGACAGATGACTCCAGGTTAAGTGTTGCGCCAACACCTCCATACCATTCACAGCAAGTCAGGACATGCCACAAGGTTCCTCCCTGTCTGCTCTTCTGTTCAACGTATACATACAACCAATCTGCTCCATCATCAAAAGACCTAAGATCAACTACACTAAATATGCAGATGATATAATGATTTACATGCCAATCAACCTTGATAATCTGGACTATTTATTTATTTATTTATTTATTTAAAAGATTTTCTATACCGCACTCTTTAATATCAGTGCGGTTAACAATTAACAATTCTTGTACAGGGCAGGAAGGACCTGCCTTGTGCTTACATTGAACAGGAGCGGTAAGTTGGAGTTGCAACTGGGGTAACTATATGCATGTTAGACCATTGCACCCATGGTGTATAACAGCGTGGTTAGGTCTGGATCTTGTCAGTTATTTACAGTTTACAGTCTTAATACATTTCATTTGTTTACTACACAAGAATAGCAGATTGCCTCCAAGAGATGATGTGTTGGCTAAATCAAAACAACCTAATGATAAACTACAAAAAGACAGAAATCCTCATCATCATGTAAAACTCTGGATTTACTCCCCCCAACCACAATAAACCTTAACACCACCACATTACCCATTAAACCCGAAGTGAAATACCTTGGCGTCACACTAGGCAGCAACCTAAACATCCAGTCTCATATCAACAAAACTACCAAGAATGCCTATCTTAAGATGTGGGTCATCAGACGACTCAAATCACTACTCCGCCCAGAACAATTTCATACTGTTTGCCAAACAACAATCACCCCCATTTGGGACTACCGCAACCCCATATACCTTGAACTACCAAAACAATTGCTACGCCCCCTACAGATGGCACAAAACACTGCTGTTCGGATTATAACAGGATCTTCAAAGTAGGACTACATCACCCTTATCTTGAACAAACTCCACTGGCTCCCCATTTCCTCCCACATCAGATATAAACCACTACTTAACATCTTTAAAATCAAGCACAGCCTGAAGTCCCTCATCATCAATGACACAAGCACCAGACTGAGGAGGCGTTGCACCATGGGTATGATCACAATCCCCAGCGTCTACACCAAAGCTAATCAATCCATTTCTAGAAGACCTATATCCCTATGGAACTCTCTCCCGGACCACCTAAGAGTCACCTCAGACATGAAGGACTTTCAGAAGATGCTAAAAACTACACTCTGTATTGAACACTTTGGCGACATTACTTAGCTTTGACCACAGGAAACAGTTCAACTGCTTCTTAAGTGCTTCTCCGGGACTCCCTTTCTTCCTCTCCACTGTCAGGCGGTTAATCCCCTTTTGAATCTACCCTGGTCCTTCCAACTTCCTTTTCTACTATTAGCTTTTATCAACAAGCGTACTGTATATAGCTCAATCTGTATCTAGATTGATATTACATAGTTATATTGCAATAACACCCTTATAACCACTTTGTTTAAAGTTACATTGCAATATCCCCTTTCCTCACATTCTATGTAATCCTTTTTAGTTGTTGTGTAAACCGCTTTGATTTAAGGATAAAGCAGTATAGAAATCCTTTTAAATAAATAAAGGACGATTTGGATGAAAATCTGATAATACACTTCATAAATGGATTTCATTTTCCTGTAGCTGCAACATTGGAAGTGTGTTTCAATGACCACTCAGCTAACTATAGAAAGGGACTTATAGGGGGGTTGGGGTCAGCTCTGAATATACTGACAGTTTCAAAGGGGGTTTTAATGAATAAGAGAGACACACTCAAGGTTACATCTTGCAAGACAGGGAGCTTCTGTTTGCAGGAAGCTTGTCCTGATTAAGTGTGGGCAATATGTTTGTGCTTGGCATGACCTGTAACGTATATTAAAGCAAAAAGCATGATGTAGAGCGATGTAGAGCAATAAGATGAAATTGTAAGTGGCATTTTTTTCCTAATAAAAGAAGGAGCTGCGGCCAAGCTAATGGAGGTGGCTATGAGAGACTGCTCAGGTTTGTGGGTCTGTGACTTCCTCCCTAAAGCTTTAGCAGACTTTGTTATGGTATAATTCTGTGTGTGTTTTGTTTCATTTATTTTCACTTGATTTTGAGACCAGAGATAGGAGACCAAGGACTGAGGAAGGATCCCTGTGTTTGTTGCCCCCGGCCAGGCAGTCAGGAACAGAGTACATGCAACACTAACTTGCCTATTATCAGAATGAAAACTGTACTGATCACTGATCTATTAAACTAGAATTTAATTTACTACTGATTTCACAAATGTCCTACCATGAACAAGAAGAAGAAAACATGATCCTGACCTTATGGTGTAACAAATATTACTTTGGGCATTTTAGAAGAGTTAGGCTGTATGCACATTGGCAATGTGTGCAACCCCAAAAATATTTGGTTTGTTTCTGCTTTTTCCAATTTTTCATTTTTGGATTTTTTTTCATGTTTTCTATATATTCAATTAAATGAGCACCTTGTAAGCATGATGAGACTTTTTTGTATGCACAAATTGGCTATGAGGGTCATTTTAGAAGCTCTATTCATGCTTTGGACATCTGAAAATGGGACATCTAAAGCATGGGGACATCCCTGAAGCCATTTTACAAAATGGCTCTGGAGATATGCCTGGTGCAGGTATGTCCATCTAGAATTTGGTCATAACGGGGGGGGGGGGGGTGTCTGGGGCATTCCAAAGATCATAGATGTGCATACCCAATTTCAAAAATAATAGGAATGTCCTGTCCATGTCCAACAAGCACAAACAACACACTGCCACATAAAAGAGCAGGAGAAACCAGTCCAAAGTCGTGGGCAGAGAAAAAGCAAAAAAACTCTTTATTGATCCTTATTTGATAGAGGTAGGTTTTGGCTACACCTGCTCCTGGACACAAATAGGCCTACAAAAGTGTGTGTGTTGCCAGTACAGCATCTGTAGGGGTCAAGAGGAGATGGCAGTCTAATATCTCTAGTATTGTCCATACATATAAAGACAAGTGATTGGTATTGGGGTAACACATTTTGTGGTATTATGCTGCCGAACTTCTCCACTAGCAAAATGGCTGCCTGGGATGCATTCCCTATCTGGAATACCATTGTGAGGACATCTATGTAGCCCACCCCAGCAACCTACAAGTCAGCCACATCCACATTTCTGAAATCGTTTCTGAACTCGGACATGGATGGTCCTTTTGGACACATTCTGACCTGTACTTCCCAGATTACACATGGCCGTCACATGTGTACTGACTTGGGGATATCTTTGTATACAAGCGATTTGTGTACAATTGAAATTTTTAGGCAACCAAACAAACCAAATGTGTGCTCCCAAATTCACATCCCTAATGCACATGTGTAAATATTAGTTTGCACATATGAACGGACCGATTTTAGAAAACCTGCTAGTTGCACCTAAATCTATAGCACACACAGATTTCATGGGGCTTCTGGATAAGGTACGATGGTGGACATTTAATATATGTGTGCTTCCAATTTTAGAAGAGGAATATATATGTATTCAAAAGAAATTTCCCGTTAGCATGTACACCTGCAATCATGCTCATTTGGCGTAAAGGAGGCGGCAACTGTACTTATCTCTCTGGCCTTAAAAACACCTCAAAAAGCCAAACATTTGAGGTTTAGAACTCATTTCCTTTATTGGGTTTTATGTAGTTTTGCTAAATGTTATTTTCTCAAATGTTATTTTCTGGCAGTTATGTATTGAAGTCACAAAACTGGCACTTAAACGTGTAAGTACAGCTGAATACATCCGTAACACCCTTAGAGAGGTCATTGTGTGCACATGTGTTTTGGCAAAATGACTGGTTCTCTCCAGCACATTCCTATACAGAAGAACCCCGACTTACATAAATCCAGACATACACAGAACATTTCTGACATGCAAAAAAAATCTACGGAATGTACGTTTAAGCAAACATTCTGTCAATTGCAAGAAAACTCCTTAAATTGCAGTGCGTGGCAACAACTCAAAGAAAATTCCCATTAATGATGGACGGTAGAAAGGGAGAACCTTCTCACAAGCATCATGTCATTAACTTGGAGACCAAAATGAAAAACATCTGCAAGAATGAAGGTGGCCAAACCATCATCTCCATTGCTCGTGAACTCAGCTATGTATCATCTACAATCAACACAATCGTCAAAGATGCCACCCGCATAAGAGATCATGCTAAAGGTAGTGCTATGATGAAGGCAACAATAATCACTAAAAAAATGTGAAGGGGCCATTAGTGAGATGGAAATTTTTTTTATCAATTTGGATGGAAGATTTGACTCAAAAGTATGTTCCCCTAAGCCTTTTTGAAGACATCAAGGCCAATTATCCGGACTGCATTCAAACCTTTTAGGCCAGCAGGGGTTGGTTTCAGAGTTTTAGGAATCGTGCAGGATTTCACAATGTGAAAGTTTCCAGAGAGGTTGCAAGTGGTGATGCTGAAGCTGCAAAGCAATACCCTGAGCGGCTAAAAAAAAAATCATTGATGAAGGGCCATATCTTCCGGAACAAATTTTCATTGTTGATGAGACTAGCCTTTTCTACTACAAAATGCCATCTAGGATGTACATTTCAAAGGAGGAAAATATCATGCCCAGGCACAAAACTTCCAAGAAGAGTGTCATGCTTTTGTTGGGTGGTAATGCATCCAGAACGTACAAGGTAAAGCCTCTACTCGTCCACACATCAGAGAACCCTTGTGCATTGAAAGGCATTGCAAAGGCAACTCTCCCTGTGCATTTCCAAACAAAAAGACATGGGTAACCATACTTATCTGAGGATTAGTTTGTGAATTGCTTTTTGCTCGAAGTGGGCAAGTACTGTCAGGAAAACAACCTCCCTTTCAAAATTCTGTTCAGCTTAGACAACGCACCCGGCCATCCCATCCATTTTGACGACATCTTTCCAAACAAGAAAGTGGTCTACCTCTCCCCCAATACTACCTCCCTATTGCAACCGATGGACCAGGGAGCTGTTTCCAACTTTAAGGCTTACTATCTGAGATGGACGTTCGCTCAAGATGTCGACACACTCTATTCCAATTCTGAACTGACGCTGCGAGAGTTCTGGCAAAAGTTTAACATTTATGAGGCAATAAAAAATATTGCTGCAGCCTGGGCTGAAGTGACACAGATCTGTATGAAAGGTGTCTGGAAGCGATTAACTCATCTTCAAGATTTTTGGGATTTTGAGGACAATGATGAGACCTTCGAACAAGTGGTTACAAAATTTGTTAAGCTTGCAGAAAAGCTTCAACTTGAGGTGAACGAAGATGATGTGAACAAGCTGGTGGAGTCTCATGATAAAAAGTTATCGAAGGAGGAGTTAATCAAGCTTGAGGCAGCAAAGGTAGCTGATAACGAGCAGCATGATACTGAAGAGCTGGAAATGTAGCCAAAACATTTCACGGAGAAGGATATGCGTGTAGCTGTTCAATCGTTGAAAACCTCTATGGAGGTATAGAAAGACAGGACCCTGTTTCTGCAGCTTCAACGAATAATCAACGATGCCTTCTCATATTATAAAGAGGTGTATGAAGACAAGAAAAGGGCAACTGTTCAAAGTTCTCTTGACCAATTTATCGTGAGATAAGAAGAACAACCGAGCACTAACGGTGACCCTGCATTTGGAGGAGAGCCATCGTCTGCTTCCTGTGCCATTATTCCTGCCTAAGAAACTGACTCCAGTGTTGATTATTCCCCAGCAGTATTGTTATTATGTTTTCTGTTGATTTTGAATAAAAATATGAACATTTATTGTTTTGTTGCTTCTTATTAATCTGTTTACTATAACATGGCTCAGAGTTATGTAAATATCAGCTTACACATAGCATCACAGATTGACCCACTTACATAAGTGGGAGGAGTGGCCTAGTGGTTGGGACAAGGTACTTCAGGCCGGAAGGTCAGGGGTTCAAATCCCACTAGAGGACATCAACCTTGGGCTGGAAGGACTGGGGTTTCAAATCCCACAGGTGCTCCTTGTGGTCTTGGGCAAGCCACTTAACCCTCCATTGCCCATGTTCCCTATAAGTATTAGTGTGTATGTGTCTTGTATCCCCCAATTGTGTTGTGACCACTTTGATTGAAGGATGAGGTGGTATACAAAACTGTCTAAATAAATAAGTCAGGGACTTTCTGCATGTATTTTACAAACGTTTCTGCATTCAGAGAGTCTCAGGAAAGTGCATGTCATGACTGAACTAAATAACCTTTACAAAATGGGGCTTCATAACTCTATATAACATTTAAATGCAAGCAAATATTGTAAATCAATTTATGGGCGATAATTTGATCCATGAAATCTGATACTTAACAATTAAGCTTTTACAAACATGTGTAAATGTATTAGTATAGCGACATGGAATAATGTTCAGCACTAAGAGACCTGTATAGGGAACATGTAAATAACTTGGCATCAGAAAACCCTGTTTCTGAGAACCACTAAAAAGTCTACAGTATTTATTTATAAATAAGTTTAGAATTGGGTTTATTGACTTGATAATCCACCTGTGGCAAAACAGCATCAAGGCTGTAATAAAGGGAGTAACACAAGTAATTTGGAGACTAAAAATCAAACGTAGACAGTTTTACATAAATAGAAGGGGCAGCAAAAATAACATTGGTAATGAAAATAACACTTCAGAAGAGAGGAGTAAAACACAAATAATTTACAAGACAATGACTTATAAAGGCACATTTTACAAAGGATGTCCAAGTGCAATCTGGGACGTCCAAGCTAGAAGATCGGAAATGAAAGCAGCCCGATTTCACAAATACAGACACCTACAGGGGGCTGTCTAATAGCCTAATGGTTAGAGACTGGGCTAGGACTGGGGCAGCCAGGGTTCAAATCCCACCACTACTCCTTGTGCTCTTGGCAAAACACTTAACTCTTCATCTTATCTATACTCTGGATGTTTTAAGGCCAAAGCAAGCACTATCCCAATGCCTATTCATGCCTAGAGCAGGTCTATGCGGAAGCCTCCGATGTTTCTGAAATAGAGCACCCCCACCCCCCCAGACATGCCCCTGCCATTTCCCCTACCTATTTGGATGTGTCAGTAAGAGAGATGTCTTTAAAAGCCTTTTGTGACATGACTAAGGCATCTATGTGATTTGGATGTCCAAATCATGACAACGAGGTACATTTCATAGTAGGAAATCCAAGTGCAATTTGGGACATCAAAGCCAGAACATCTGGAAAAAAAGATAAATAAGCAAGCACATGCAAGTTCAGGCACGATTTCAGAAACATGGAGATATTCCATCTGGATCTCTATATAGACGTCCCCAGGAGAGAATTTCAGACCAAGATATCTAATAGCATAATGCTTAGCGTAGTGGCTTAAAAGTGGGGTGGCCAGGATTCATATCCCAGCATGGGCCTTTGTGATCTAAGGATAGTTGCTTAATTCTCCATCTTTTCTACATTCTCTGGATATTTGAAGGTGAAAACAAGCACTTTTCTGATTCCTATTCATGCCTGCAGACATCTCCAACATTTCTGAGATTGAACAGGGATGCATAAGTCCATTGGTCCTCCCCAGACAAGCCTCTGCCACACCCTCATGCCTACTTGGACATCCCTACACTAGAGACATCTGAGAACATCATTTGTGGAATGGCTACCAAGATGTCTCCAAGATTTTGATGTCCAAATCATGACTTTTTATTTTTTTGGTGCCATCAAGTCAGTGTTGACTCATAGCAACCCAGCTACCTCTGGGTTTTCTTGGTAATGTATCACCAGAAGTAGATTGCCAGCCTTTTCTTCCAAGGCAATGGAGGGTAAAGTGACATGCCCAAAGTCACAAGGAGTGCCAGTGGTAATCAAACCCTTGATCTTCTGGGTACTAGGCAGTTGCTCTAACCACTAGGCTACTCCTCCACACAAATCATGACTAAACAAAAAAAAACATGACTAAACTTTTTAAAATGACCCTCTAAGGCTTTTAAAATAACCCCCATAATCAGTATCCTGAAACACCGGGCTGCCCTAATACGTTATGAGGGTCATTCAAAAAGGTTTAGTCATGGTTTGAACTTCTGCAGACATGCACATGGATGTCGAAATCACAGACATCTCCATAACCATTCCACAAATGTCATTCACAGACATTTCCTGTATGGAGTTCAAGTAGGCACGAGGGTGTGGCAGAGGTGTGCCTAGGGAAGTGCACATCTCCATTTAATCCCAGAAGCAGCGGAGCCGTCTACAGGCACGTGCAGGTTTATTCCTGCTCCAGGCATGAATAGGCATCAGGAAAGTATTTATTTATAATTTCATTTCTTGATATAACACTTTATGAAAGTACATCAGAGTGGTTTACAAAGTATAAAAGCATATGCCAGGAAAAGGAAAGGAACACCATAACTTTGACAGGAGATAAGGAAGACAAGAGGACAGAAGAAGAAGGAAAGCAGGAGGGAAAGGGGACAGAACATGAGAGAAAGAGAGATCAGGAGAGAGACGAGATGCCTCAGCTGAGGGCGCAGGGGGTGGGGGTGGAGAGATAAAGGTGGTGCAGAAGAGGTGAATCTTTAACAGTGTTTGAACCCGGTAAATGAAAGTTCTAGTCGGAGGGCCGGAGAGTGTAGAGAAGATGGAGAATTAAGTGACTAGCTAGGATAAGAATATAAAAACATAAGAAGTGCCATACTGGGTCAGACCAAAGTCCATCAAGTCCAGTATCCTGTTTCCAACAGTTGCCATTCTAAGTCAATGTAAATAAACTGTAGGAAATGTTACCCCAGTTAAATCCAAGTTTCATTCCTTGTTCAATGTAAACACTATACGGCCCGGCCGTGCAGTATATTGTTCTGTTCAATGTACACCGCACTGATACCTAATAGCACGGTATATAAGAGAAGTTAAATAAAATAAAGAAAGAAATAAAATAAATAAGTGACAAGTACCTAGCAGTTTCGCCAAAAGATACAGGTTCCCCAATGCTTGTATTGGGGCAAGCAGTGAATATCCCGGGTCCCCTTTAATAATAGTTTATGGACTTTTCCTCCAGGAACTTGTCCAAACCTTTTTTAAACCCAGCTAAATGAACAGCTTTAACTACATCCTAACATAATAAATTCCAGAGTTTGATTACACATAGTAACATAGTATATGATGGCAGATAAAGACCAGTATGGTCTATCTAGTCTGCCCAGTAAGGTGGCAAGAGTAGGTGCACCTGCCGCTCCGTGCAGGTCACCCCTCCCTATGCCTTTGATTAGGGGTGTACCCGCCATTCCGTGTAGTTCACCTCTGTTTGTTGAGATATAAGAGAGAGTTTATTTTGATTTTATTCTGTTGCTATAAAGGGATCCACTGTGTCTGTCCCATGCCATTTTGAATTCTGATACTGTATTTGCCTCCAACACTTCCATCGGGAGGGCATTCCAAGAATCCACCACTTTTTCACACGTTGAATGAAGAAGTATTTTCTCTTTTTAGTCTTAAGCAAGTTACACTGTAGCTTTGTCGCTTGTCCCCTAGTCTTTCTACTTTTTGATGGTGTAAAGCAGGAGTGGCCAACTCCGGTCCTAGTGCACCACAATCCAGCCTGATTTTTAGGATCCCCTAATGAATATTCATGAGGTATATTTTTGGAAGTGAATATACCTCATGAATATTCATTAGGGACATCCTGAAAACCAGGCTGGATTGTGGTGCACTAGGACTGGAGTTGGCCATGGTAAATGTAGACTCAATCTACCTTTACCTGTTCCACTCTAGTTGTTAATTTATAGACCTCTATCATATCTTCCTTCAGCCATCTCTTTTCCAGAACCCTAACCTTTTAAGCCTTTCCTCATAGGGGTGTCCTTCCATCCCCTTTACCATTTTAGTAGCTCTTTGAACCCTGGCCATCCAGCTCTTAAGTCACTACTCTAATCATTATGCTATCAGATGTCTTGGTTCTGAAATGCTCTTCTATGGACGTCTATATAGACATGTGATACCCGTGCATATCAGACATGTCCACGTTTCTGGAACTGTGCCTGAACTTGCACATGCCTGCCTTTCTTTTCAGACATTCTGACTTTGACATCCCAGATTGCACCTGGATGGCCCGTTTGAAATGTGCCTCTATGGCTATAGTGCCAATTGACCCACTGGTAGGAATATGCATTCATTTGAAACGACATGAGAAATATTTTAAAAAATCCTATTTCATTTCATATTTTTTGTAATCTGAAAAGGACACTGAAAAATCCAAAATTCATTTTCCCCTCCAGGCACAGGCTGGCGTGAAACCAGTAACCTGGGCACTGGAAGAGCCTTCACATCGCCATGGAGGCTGGTTTTAGCTAACCTGCTCTAAACTCTGCTTGTTTGGGCCGGAAAACATCTAAAGAGTGTAGAGAAGAGGGTGCTCCACTAATCTCAGTGTGCTCAACAATTGCAATGTAATTATTTGTTCTTGCACCACTGTTGATTGTCTCTTCGATGTTCTGAGTCTTGGGCATTGTGCCAAGGACATCTGTGTAGAAGATGCCCCCACTGACGTCCATATTGGACATGTCCATATTTGTGAAATCATGTCTGAATTTGGACATCCCTAGCTTTTTTTCATTATTCTGGCTTGGGACACCCCAGTTTGCACTTGTACATCCTTTGTATGTTGTTGTTGTTGTTAAGTGCCATCGAGTCTGTGTCGACTCATGGCGACCATCTGGATAGTTGTCCTAAATTGTGTTCAGTCTTGTATAGTGTGCCATTATGTGTGACCTTCCCTTTGAAAATTGGTGTAGCTTATGTGCATGTTTGCTACACGATCAGATAACTCTTACAAAATTAGCCATCTTACTGTTATGCAAATTATTCAGCTATACAAAGAAGCTAAAAACTCCTTAAAAGCAATAGATTAGACTGAGTAATATTTAGCAGTGATGGCAGTGACATTTCCTATTAACTGCTCGAGGAAGAGAACAAAGCCTGCTACAGAGTAATCACTTCTAAACAAAATATGATTTTTGACATATTGCGTATTTTCTACAAGAGTCAAAAGGAAAGAGGGATGGTTTTCCCAGCAGGCTCGAGTGAGCATAGATCTTCCCTTACCAGCCATGAATGGAGTCAGCCACAAGAAGATAGAATTATTTATGTGCGAAGAATGTTTCCTGCCTAGATCTGACAAAGAAATGGACAAAGGAGGATTTGCAGGTGGGGGTTGAGGGAGAGGAAGGTGAGGTAGATTTTGCTCTCTTTTATTGATTGTAATTTACAATTAGGATCAAGCTTTATGGTGCATTTCTCTCTGAGAAGTAGATATTCCGCAGAGTAAAGGAATCAAGGTCATTGTAAGAAAAAAGGAAAGCAGCAAAGTTTTCAAGGTGGCAGGTTACCAGTCCACTAGACATATCCTAGTATGCAGCTGTTGTGTGGTCTGCCTTGATTAGACTGTAAGCTCTGATGAGCAGGGACTGTCTCTTACATGTCTCTGTGCAGTGCTGCAGGTGCCTTGTAGCGCTATATAAATTACAGGTAGTAGCAGTAGGGAAACCTTTAATGAAAAACAGCTTACATATGTCTCCCACTTTGTAATATTTGTGAACATATGAAAAAACCCTGAAGTACATTTTTTATGCAGAATGGGGCTGGATCAATGGTCTATGCAGTGCCCATCAACCTCTCCTATAGCCATTCCTTGCCAGTTGGATTGTCAGGATTACCGCAATGAATATGCATGAGATAATTTTGCATGTATTGGAGGCCCACTATATATCTATCTTATGCATATTCATTGTGGCAATCCTAGAAACTCAACCCCCACCAGCAGACGGTTCAGGAGCACTAGTCTACAGTCACGTAGGGAATCGGAGATCAGACGTATCTCATGAGGCATTGGAATTGGCCCTGTATGTCCCGGGCTGGCGGCTTGAACGGGGAACTTATTCCACCTCCGAGGTGGAATAAGTTCCCCTAGGTGGGGGATGGTGGGCCTGGGGCATGGAAAGGGCAGGGGGACCAGAGGACATTCCCTGCAGCCTGACCCTGGCCTTAGGAGGCAGATCGGGGGTTGTGCTGCAGGGAAAGCACTTTTTGTGCTGGCGGACAGGGATCATGGCTTTTCAATGGAGCCGTGGTGCCATGGCAACCGGACACCATGGTGCTGTGGCTCCATTAAAAGGCCCTGACTGGGCAAGGCCTGTAAGTGCTGGGCAAGGCCTGTAAGTGCAAGCCAGACTGAATCGTGGTCCTGGCCTGCACGTACAGCTCTGGTTGCGATTCTGCTCCCGCAGGACTAGACATACCCCGCGGGATCAGAATCGTGGCTCCCTCTGTGCGTATGGTTCCAACTGGATGCACAGAGGGCCGGGACATGCAGATCAGAATCGGGACCTTAAGATCAAGACTCAATAGTCCAGATTATGCACTGTTATCATTTCCCTGTGGCATCCTCCATGTCTCTCTTGTCTCCATCCCTCTTCAATATTTTTCTGGTTCCACTAGCTACCTTAATTCAAGCCCTTGGGAATCACAGTTTTTACTACACCGATGATGTGCCATTGGTTCACTATTCATTGGCCTTCTTCCCTGATCTTTCTATATTAAACATATGCTTAGATTCTGCTTCTGTGTGACTTATAACTTAATACTCATAAATCACAAGATCTATGATAACTGGGCCCTTTCACTCCCACCATGAGCCCCACAATTGCTGGTGTGCCTATCCTGCTTACTCAGTCTTTGACCAATTTAGGAATTACTGTTGATGTTCATCTTTCCTTTGAAGCCCAGGTGGCAGTTACCATTCAGGGATCCTTGAATGCTCGGCATCGGATTGACTCAATAAGAGTCCAAGCCTGCTCTCCAGATACTACTACATGCCCTGGTAATATCCAAACTGTGTACTGTGGTCTCAAATCTTGCCAGTTTTATTTATTTATTTATTTACATTCTCTTATATACCGCACTATTCGGCATCAGCGCGGTTCACATAGAACAAAAAGTCTCAGTACAATAACATGCATGAGTTTACAGATAACAAGGGAAGGAACTTGGATAACAGGGGAAACTATTTACAGTCTATTTACAGATATAATACTACAGCATGGCTACAAGTTATTAGGAACAGGTGCTAATAATATGTTCAATAAACAAAGCGATTCACCAGTGCATAATACTGCAATTCACCTCCTAACAAATGCAGCAAAATACGATCATGTATCCTTGTTGTTTTTTTCAGAATCATTGGCTGCTTCTGGCTTACTGCTTTCACTTCAAAATTATTTTACTGACCCATAAGGAAGATTACACAGGACTTCCCATATATATTTCATCCCTGTTGGTAACATACAGGTCTGTACAAGGAGATGAGGTGCCCTCGTGTCCCTCCCCCCATGGCAGCCATTGTTTCCCCACGCCAGGATCTGCTGTGGTGGCAATGGCTGCTAACAGCCCCATGGCACTTACATTACAACTTCGGTGTTGCAAGGCTTCGAGCATCAGAGGTGGCAGAAGCAAAGAGCCTTGTGGTGCTGAGGTTGTAAGGTAAGCACCACAGGGCTGCGTGCAGGCATTGCCACAGCTTCAGGTCCTGAGAAGGGCAACAGTGGCAGCAAAGGGCACCTCCAGAGCGTTGGCACTCTAGGCGACAGCCTAGTTCACCTAATGGTACCCCCAGCCCTGGTTCCATATTGTCCTTAACGGACATTATGGTCTCAAAATTCCAACCGTCTGGCCCTTTCCCCAACTACTCATATTCAGCTTAAATCTATGCACCATTCAGCTTTCTTTTTCCTTGTACCACATCTTTGGGATGCTTTACCAGACTACATATGAACAAAATACTGCTTCTCAAAATTCATAAAAGTGGGGGCACTAGAGAGCCCAAGCGGAGATGGCTGCCTAAAACCAGAGCTCCACATCCCTTCAGTCCTCTTACTACATCATAATTGACTTCAACGGCCACTGATGCAACAAAACCACAGATCAAGACCCTGTCACTGTGGCGGCTTCTCTAACATGCGGTGATAATGGGTGAATAATGTAGAGAATGTGGCTGGCTGAAGAAGTGCAGTCTTATAGTGCATCTTACTACATGCTCTAGAAGACCCGACAGGCTGGGCCAACCACTAAGGAACAGCACACCAGCACTATTCCAGCAATAATGCAGTGGAGTGAGCTGACCCCCCCTCTCGCAGAATAACTTTTTTTTCTTTCCTTCAGCTCTCCAGCCGACAGTGATTCCCCCTCTCCTTCAGCCCTTTGTGGGAAACCGTGCAGCAGGGCCGTGGCCAGGCAATTTTGGAGCCTTGCAGAGCACAGGAGGCTGCAGGGCTTACCCATGAAAAAATCGAACCGCCGGCCCTACCAGGCTACTCCCTTGGGTCTGGTATTTTGATTGGAGCCTGCCATTGGAACTCTTTATTGATGCTACTCAACAATAAGGCAGGTACTCCCTTTTTATTCTTGTTTGATATATTTCTTAATTAAATGCTGAGATATCTGGGATGCTGAGAGATAAATGAGTATGCTCATTTATACGACCATGCCCCATTCTCTATGACTGCGGCTGAGGGCCCCTTACTCAGAGAGAGAGAGTTAGAGAGGGGGCTTAGGAAGATTGCGAGAGAGAGAGGAGCAGGAGATTGAAATGCAAAAAAATAAAAGGGGAGAGTAAAGACAAGAGGAAGGGGAAAAGAAAGAAGAAGAAGAAGAAGAGGATCAAAAGCTGAATAAGGGGAAAGTGAGGGAAAGGGGGTAAGAGATCAGTACTGCCTTTTAAACAAGTGGCTATGGCAGTTGTCTATGCTGCGACTTACCCTTTACCAGTGAAGTCCCTACTTGCAGTAAAATTGGTGAAATCTTCCTCACTCCAACATATTAGTGCCGACTTGTCTGATAAAGGTTCTTATACAGCTGCTTTAACCCAGTTCTCCTGCAATGCAGATTCGGTAACAGAGGGATCATCAACGCCAGATCCTACACAAGGGACTGCCTCTAATCCTGGGGACTTATCTGCTTTATCTTCACCTGCCACTAGGGTGGCAGGAGAGAGGAGTGGCTCAGTGGTTGGGACAGGTTACCTCAGGCCAGAAGGCCAGGGGTTCAATTCCCACATGGGGACAAGCAACTTCAGGCTGGAGGGACTGGGGTCTCTAGCCCAATGGCCACTCCTTGTAGCTTTGGGCAAGCCACTTAACCCTCCATTGCCTCAGGTACACTTAGATTGTGAGCCCTTCAGGGACAAGGAAATAAAAAGTACCTGTTAGTATACATGTAAACCACACTGATTCTAAAGAGCGCAGTATAAAAAAGAAAGAAAGAAAAGAAATAAATAAGGTGGACCTTATGGAGATCTTATTAGAGCCTATGCTTTTTTGAATGAACGTTTCAAAGCTATGAGTGATATAAAGGCTGAAATCAAATCCTTGGATGCCTGGGTCACACAAAATGAAATTGATATAGATGAGCAGATTGATGTGACCTCCTTCTTTCAATCCAAAAGCCACAAACTGGACCTGCTTACTAAAGACTTAAAACAGCAACACGATGAGCTGGAAAACTGACAGCGGCGCAACATCAGGATTTTGAGTATTCCCAAAATAGCAGGGGATAAAGAGGTTACAGGAGAGCTCGTCCAAACAAGTCTATTCCTTCTGTTTCCCTGGGGTCACTGAGCTAGTCAAAATGGAGAGAGCACAAAGGGGCACCAGACCAAGGGTCAGTTCTGGATCTTGCCCAAGACCTATCATAGTTTGCTTCCACTCTTTCAAAGATAAAATGTGATTGCTACTGAGCCTAAGTGGGAAATGCTCCATCACTTTCCAGGAGGTGCAGATTTACCAAGATCTCTCTCAGTATATGTTGGAGCATAGGAAAAGTTTTAAACCCCTAACTCAGCTGTTCTAGGAGAAATATATCAAGTATCAGTGGGATTTTCCTGTTTGCCCTGATTTTTGAGTGGGACAACACCCAGCACAAGATTATGGAGTTGGAGGACTGTTTAGATATGGTAGACTTTCTACAGAAAGGTGGATGACATATACCAGGTTGGCTCAAAGAGCAGCATGACTAGCATGAATCAACACTGAAGAGATGCAAGATCCTAGGTGCCTGGCATCAACTCAACTGCAGAGCGGAGGACTGGCTTGAGCGAGACCTGGACCCTACTAAACCTCCATGATTAGGAATGGGATTATTTGTTTCTTCTTTTCCTTTTTTGCTTTATCTCAGTGCCTGCTCTCTTCTCTCTCTTTGGCTACAGTGCATGTGGCTTCTTCAACCTAGGAGGAGGGACCTCCATTAACTCCTTTCATTACACGTATTTCAACTAACGCTATCCACATCTAGAGGAAGAGGCTTGGGGAGATGATTCCCAAGAGGGAGATATTCATGGTCGGAGGGAGGTGGGCAGTATGAATGGTGCAGGGAGATACACTTCCACTCACTAGGGGTGGGAGCTCTCAGAGTGTGGGCCCTAAAGTCTGTTTGATTGCCACAACTGAGGTAAGGCTGACACTACCAGGTCACTTATTCAAAGGGACAGGTGGATTGAGGTCAGGTCAGTTCCTTCTGGCACTAGGGAGGGGGGCTGGAGGAGGATGCATCAGGTCTTTTGCCATCAGCACCCCTAAACATAACTAGTACTAATGGTAACATAACATAGCAACATAGTAACATAGTATATGATGGCAGATAAAGACCAGTATGGTCCATCTAGTCTGCTCAGCAAGGCAGCAAGAGTAGGTGCACTTGTATGCCGCTCCGTGCAGGTTACCCCTCCCCATGCCTTTGTTTAGGGATATACCCACTGCTCCGTGTAGGTCACCCCTATTTGTTCAGACATAAGAGATAGTTATGCTTATTTTAATTTATCCTGTTGCTATAAAGGGGTCCGATGTGTCTGTCCCATGCCATGTTGGATTCTGTCACTTTATTTGCCCCCACCACTTCCATTGGGAGGGCATTCCAAGCATCCACCACCCTTTCAGTGAAAAAGTATTTCCTGACATTACCTTTCAGTTTACCCCCTTGCAGATGTCATGTTACGTCCTCTAGTTTTACAGCTTCCCTGCCTTTGGAAGAGGTTTGTTTGTTCATTAATACTCTTAAGTATTTAAAGGTCTGAATCATATCTCCCCTGTCCCCCCTCTCCTCCAGAGTGTACATATTTAGGTCTTCAAGTCTCTTCTCATAAGTCTTCTGACGCAGGCTCCAAATCATTTTGGTCACCTTCCTCTGAACCGCTTCCAGCCTTTTTATATCCTTTGCGAGATACGGTCTCCAAAACTGAACACAGTATTCCCAATTAAGGCCTCACTAGCGACTTGTACAGTGGCAATAGTACCTCTTCCTTCCTGCTGGTAATTCCTCTCTGTATGCAAACCATCATCCTTTTGGCTTTTGCCACCGCCTTGTCAGACTGTTTCGCCACCTTCAGATCATCAGAAACAATCACCCCGAGGTCCTTCTCCTGGTCCGTGTACACCAATCTCTTACCCCTTATCGCATACAATTCCCTTGGATTTCTGCTTCCCAAGTGAACATAAGAACATAAGAACATAAGATATGCCATACTGGGTCAGACCAAGGTCCATCAAGCCCAGTATTCTGTTTCCAACAGTGGCCAATCTAGGTCATATGTACCTAGCAGTTTCCCCAAGAGACACAAGTTCCACAAAGCTTGTACTGGGTCAAGCATTGATATCTTCGGTCACTTCTTAATAATGGTTTATGAACCTTTCCTCCAGGAACTTGTCCAAACCTTTTTTAAACCCAGCTACACTAACAGCCTTTACTACATCCTCCGGTAACAAATTCCAGAGTTTGATTACATGTTGAGTGAAAAAATATTTTCTTTTATTAGTCTTAAATAGTTTACCCTGTAGCTTCATTGCATGTTCCCTAGTCTTTCTACATTCTGATAAGGTAAACAATCGATCTACGTTTACCCGTTCCACTCCGTTCATTAATTTATAGACTTCTATCATATCTCCCCTCAGCCGTCTCTTTTCCAGGTTAAAGAGCCCTAACCTTTTTAGCCTTTCTTCATAGGAGTATCCTTCCATCCCCTTTACCATTTTGGTGGCTCTTCTCTGTACCTTTTCTAAAATCACTATATCCTTTTTAAGATACGGTGACCAAAATTGCACACAATATTCAAGGTGTGGTCTCACCATGGAACGATATAGAGGCATTATAATATATATTTTTTTATTTTCCATTCCTTTCCTTATCATACCTAACATTCTATTTGCTCTCTTGGCCGCCGCTGCACACTGGGCCGAGGGTTTTAACATGGTATCCACAATGACGCCTAAATCTTTTTCCTGGGTGGTGGTTCCTAATGTGGAACCTTGCATCGTGTAACCATAGTTTGGGTTGTTCTTCCCTAGGTGCATAACCTTGCACTTGTCTACATTAAATTTAATCTGCCATTTTGATGCCCAGTCTTCCAATTTTTCCAGATCCTCTTGCAATTTTTCACAATGCTCTTGGGTTTTAACAACTTTAAATAGTTTTGTGTCATCTGCAAATTTGATAACCTCACTCGTTATTCCATTTTCCAGGTCATTTATGAATATGTCAAAAAGCAGCGGACCCAGCACAGATCCCTGGGGTACACCACTATTCACCTTTCTCCATTGGGAAAATTGGCCATTTAGCCCTACCCTCTGCTTTCTATCTTTTAACCAGTTCCTGATCCACAATAGTACACTGCCTCCTATCCCATGACTCTTTAGTTTTGCCAAAAGTCTCTGATAAGGGACCTTGTCAAAGGCTTTCTGAAAGTCCAGATACACAATATCAACCGACTCACCTTTGTCCACCTGTTTATTCACTGCTTCAAAAAAACATAACAGATTAGTAAGACAAGATCTTCCTTGTCTAAAGCCATGTTGGCTGTCTCCCATTAGGTTGTGACTATCTACATGCTGAGTAATTTTATTCTTTATGATGGTTGCTACCATTTTTCCCGGTACTGACGTCAGGCTCACCGGTCTGTAGTTTCCCGGATCACACCTGGAACCCTTTTTAAAAATTGGTGTTACATTGGCGATCCTCCAATCTTCAGGTATTAGAGATGATTTTAATGATAGTTCACAGATTACTGATAGCAGGTCTGCAATCTCATATTTCAGTTCTTTCAACACCCTTGGATGTATACCATCCGGCCCAGGTGATTTGCTACTCTTCAGTTTATCTAATAGTTGTAAGACATCTTCCTGACGTATCGATATTTCCTTCAATTCTTCCGCACCTTTAAATACCACTTCAGTCATGGGTAACATCCCTACATCTTCCTCAGTAAAGACCGAAGCAAAGAATTCATTCAGTCTCTCCGCTATTGCCTTGTCGCCTCTTAGTGCTCCTTTAACCCCTTTATCATCTAATGGACCAACTGACTCTCTCACAGGTTTTTTGCTGCGAATGTACTTGAAAAGGTCTTTATTTCGTGTTTTTGCTTCCGCAGCAAGCTTCTCCTCAAATTCTCTCTTTGCCTGCCCTATCAATGCCTTGCATTTGACTTGCCAGTGCTTGTGCTGTTTCCAGGTTTCGTCGTTTGGCTCTTTTTTTTGACACTGCACTTGGGAAGCACTGGTTTATGTATGTTTTCAGGAGCATCCATCCCCAAGTGAGGGGGCTGCAGGGAAATAGGGAACAGAAAAGGGGAGGGGGGATGGAGGTGGAAGGTGTGGGGGATGGGGGGAGGGATAGTGGGGATGGACTAAGTATGAGAAGTGACTCATACTATGGAAGAGTAAAGGATGGGATTGGCTCTTTGGAAATGCTCAGCTCTCGGTGTTCAGGTACTGGTAAAGCGATCAATCAAAGAAGATTATGGTTAGACTCATATCATGGAATGTGAGAGGACTCCATAGTCCCATAAAGCCCAAAGGAGTTCTGGACTAACTGAGAAGAGAGAGGGCTGACATTATTTTCCTGCAGGAATTACACTTGTCTGCGCAGGAGCATTCATGACTGAGCTCTTGTAGGTTCCCACAGGTCTTTGCTGCCAATTTCACTTCCAGTAAGAGAGGTATAGTGATTCTATTTTCCAAAGATTGTACCTTCCAATTGCAATTTGCTGTCCCAGAGAGGAGGTTCCTAATTCTGATAGGGACCCTGAATGGGACCCTATTCACTATTGTCAACGTTTATATTCCTCCCTCTCAAATTGGAGCAGCCCTGATGGCTGTACTTGAAGCAGTACAATCCCACCAGCAGGGAGAAGTTCTAATGGAGGAGATTTTAACTGTGTATTATCCATCATAGATAGAACAGTAGGTGATTAGATCGGCTCATGGGGACATGTATCGCTCGTCAGAAATGGCAGAGATGTTCATCAAGTTCTATAGTAATCTATACTCTTCCCAATTGGTGGCTGAGGGGGCAGAGAGTCAGGATTGGTTGCTGGCTGCAGACCTCTCATTTGTCTTCAGAGTCACAGGAGTAATGGAGCATCCCTTTTCTACTAGAGGTGGTGCAAGTAGCTATTCGTAGTCTAAAGACAGCAAAGTCATCGGGCTGCCAGTTGAGCTGTATGAGACAATGACAGAGCTCGTCACCCCAGTATTGGTTAGAGTATTCAATTACATTCAAGTTCAGAGAGCACTCCCGGCCTCCTATCTGGCTTCCATCACAGTACTTCCCAAAGAAGGTAAAGATCCACTTATATGTAGCAACTACAGACGTACTTCCCTTCTGAACACAGACTATAAGATTCTCTCCAAAGTGCTTTGTGCTTGGCTGGAAATAAAGCTACAGAATCTTATTCATCCAGATACGATGAGCTTTGCAAGTGACAGAAGCTGACTCCCTGGTTGTCACCCCTTCACTCCAGTGTCGACTTTCGCCTTTGTCAGGGACTTTGGTTGGAAAGCTTTGAATCTTGCACAGGTTCTTAGGGTGTCCTCTCTGTTTGATGGCACTTTCTTTGCTTCCAAAGGCAAAGTAGAAACAGCATGGTGGACTCCTTTGAATTTATTCCAATACTTTCAATTATGACATCTTATTGGGACCATCCCCTAGGCAACTTAACCTACTACATCCCCCCAAGAGCTGGAAGCAGGTTCTGTTTGATTCCGTACCACTGAAGTCCTTTATAGCTCGGTTATACAGAGCTCTAACTGCTAATTCCCCATGTCTCAGGTTGGACGTCTCATATAGGGTTAGTTGGAAGGCCTGCTGGGGGATAAGTCTGAAGAATTCTGGAAGGAAGTCTGTCAGTACTCCCACTCTTCCTTGGTATCCTTGTCCCTAATCAATATGCAGCTATGCATTTTGCTACATATGTCAATAACTCCAGTTGATCTCTTCAGATGGGGGAAAAGGGATGACCCCTGTTATTGATGAAGTTGCGGGGAGATAACGGAACATTTTTGGTGGTACTGCACCTAGCTTCAAATCATTTGGTCCCAGGTACACAAACACATTTGTGATGCTTCAGGGCTGAAGTTACCCCAGTATACAAGATTCAAATGAAAAGGGATCTATCCCTGGACCTTGTGGATTACACTGTGACATCTCTCTGGCTGTTTGTTTCTGGTGGCCCAGAGTGTCATTGCGCGACACTGGAAACGGGCTGAGCTTCCCTTATTTGTGGACTGGATGATTAAGGTATGGGATATTTATAGAATGGAGAAACTCATGGCAGATCTTTGAGGCAAACCAAAATCAGTAACTGAATTGTGGTCCCAGTTTCTCCGAACAGAGACTCCTTCATCCACTTGGAGTGAGCGGGTGCCCTCTATGTCAGACTGTATTTCTTTTCACAGTTCCATAACTTCTATACCTTTTGTTCTGATGCCTTTATCTCCAAAATTCAATGCTATGACCTCCCATATCATGCTCATGAGTAAAGAGGGGCTTGAGAGAGGGTTGGAGGGGGAGGGGAGCAGATGGGGGGAGGAGGTGGTAAATCAGAAGGGAGGGAGGTGGGGTAGGAGGGAGAGAGTGAAAAATTGCTGATGTATATTGGACTGTAGGATAGGGCTAGAGCTACTCGCCAACTATATGTGTTTCTACTACCTTTGTGTCCTTGTTGGGTTTCTTTCTGGGTAAGCTCTGGACTGAAGCGTCTTCACTTCCCACTTCTCTGTGTTTCTTACCTCAAATGGATTCTTCTCATCCTCTTGCTCTGCCATCCCCTTGGCTAGATATTAAAATGGTAGGGGTATAAGAGAGGGGTTGGGGAGGGGGGAAATTTAGGATTCTGCATTTTTTTAGGGGAGACCTGTGGCTTCCTTAACGTTGGTTGTTGCCTTCCTGTATTTAAGCATTTGTACTTTCATCTGGCTGTACAGAGTTGCCACTTTAGCTAATGTATGCCCCAGATCTTTTGTGTCTTTGTGGGAAGTTGTTATACTTCAAGTAAGACTAATAAAAAATTTATACACAAAATAAATTCATAAAGGTCCTTAAAACTCATTCTTCAAGTCTGTGTTCGCAGGGATTAGGATTAGCCCTGCAAAGTGCCAAACATTTTCTGCTCTTGTTTTAAAACATCTGTAATTTATTTCTATTTTTAATCTTTTTGTCTTTCTCTCTCACCTTCCTTTTTTCTACTCTGGATAATTGCAGAGATGTGTTTGACTAGCTCAAGCCGGTGAGTATAGATAGAGTTTCAGCCAGCTCCGATGCATTAATTTCTGCTACCTCTAAATTCGGTACCTTATAATAAAATGATTTATTTCTGAAAGACTCGTGCTGAGGTTAACTGTGAATCTGTTAGTATCTATATTAGGGCAATGTTAATTAACAGTTACAAATCATTAAAGATTTACAGCCAATAGTATCATTCAAATTCATACAAAGGTCTCAAAAAATAATACACCAACCTTTACCTTTACTACATTGATCTGGCTGCAGGGCAATTATTCCAGCACCTCAATTTCACTACGAATAAAAAACCCCACACCAAAATGTCCATATATGCTGCTAAAGATCTGTAGCCCATTCAGCGTGATCTATTCCAATAGGCTGTTTTAAGAATGTGATTAATAGAAGATCTGAGTACATCTGTTATATGGTTTGACACAAACATTATAGTGGCCTAAGTAGTAAAGCTGGTTTTCATTATTCAAAGTACTGCTGAGCTGCAACGTTAACCAGTTAATTTGGTCCTGATATTTCATTGCACTTATTCATTTAAAACTGCAGTTGAGCATCTGCTTCACATCTAATCAAAGAAAACTTCTTGGATTAGATTTTCAACAGTCATTTGCTGAAGGAGTAGCCCACAAAAACATGGTTGGTTTGTGCTAAACATCAGATTCTCCAGAATAGTTAAACAATTGGCTTGAATTAGAATAAGGAAAATGCCAAGTGGTCCTAATTCATCGGAGAATTTTTACGAGAAGGTTCCTTCTCACCTACTTTATAAAGTTGCACAGGCATCCATTTGTCTTTATAAAATACCAGAGCAAACAGACAGAAATTATGCTTAGAATCCAGGTATAAATCTTAGTGAGGATTTTATATGTGGACACAAATATTTTATAGAATATGCACGCAAATCGTGACCATGCCCATCCTACACCCACACTCAGCCCCTGTATAAGGATGTATGGACCTGCCCCACATATACAGGACTTTTCCACACATACAGTTTATTAAATTACCCCCCAGTGGGGTAACTATAACAAGGCACCTAGATTAAGTGAGCAGAAAGGCACCAGTTTTGGGGAACTATACCAGTGCAAATCTAGTAACAATTACACCTGCATTCAAAGCAGATATTACGCCTGCTCAAGGTGAGACGTAAATGTTAGCACCTACTTTTATAAAATATAGAAATTATGTTCCACGCAGACTCCTCCCCAGGCCTACCATACATGTACTGTGCATACATTTAGCCAGGACCTAATTTGATAAGAGTAATTTGACATGCCAAAATGGTTCATAAAATTATCTCCCTACAGGTTTTTAAGCTCTCATTAACAGTCCGACAACAAGTCCATCATATGTGACTATTTATGACACTGTAATCAGCATTAATAGCACAGTGCAAGGTGTGTACATAGAAAGAGAAGGCTGCCTTCACCTGACACAGTGTGATCCTTCGAGTCTCTATGCAGTCGGATTCTCGTGTGAGGGAAGGTGTAGTGTGCGGCTTTTCCATTTATCTGTAGGAGATGACATGCAGAAATTACAAACCTGAGTAGAATCATCTTAAGACTGATGAAAATAATGAACAGTGTTTGGACTTAGGATTATCATTTCATGCATACAAAGCAACACATCATTCATCAAGCTCCCAGTTGCTAAAAGCTCCGTAGGCAGGTTACCACTCGGACCAATAGTATGACGGTTTCTGATGTGGTCCCGGCAGTAGGTCTGCTGCAGCCGAAGCTTGAGGTTAACTGGATGATACTCAAGGAGCCAAGCTAACGTCATATTCTGTGGCCAGAATTTTTCGTCGTTTCATTATGCTGAAGTTATACAAATTAATCAACGTTTCCCATTTTTACAATATGGACTGTAAGACATTTACCAGTATGGTGAGACAGAAATAATTCAGGATGAGATTCTAAAGATATTGTCATTGATCATGTACTGGTGGTCAGTGATCATTTAACTTCTATAGCCATCTATTAAAAAAAATATATTGGTAGTATCATACCTCACATCTGACTGGATGGGCTCATACTATCCATGCAATATGGGGCCAGATTTGGGGCAGAGCGAAGTTGCTATCCATATAACTTCTACGACTAATTTAATGTAAATGCACACCAGCAGCACAGCCTTCACCTCCAATTACTCCCCAAACATTGATCCCCAGCTGACATACCCCGCAGACATCTGATACCCTCTCCTGATTACTCCCCTGACATCAACTACCCCAACCTACACCCCCTCCCAACATCCAACGGAATCCCCCTACTCTTCACCCCTCAATCCTATCTCTGGCTCATACTGGGGTCCCTGATGTCTAGTGGAAGCAGAAGCAACCCCCAGTCCCTCCTGATCATGGTGCCCATTACTCCTCGAAGTAATCTCTTGGAATTACGCTTGCATCAAGCTGAATTGGCAGTATTACTGGGAGTCCTGGGTGTTATTTGCAGGAGTGACTGGGCATCACTCTTGCTCCTAAGAGACACCAGGGATGGGGATGGGATACAAGGTGGAGGGCACAGGGAAGGCTGTAATGCGGGTGCAGGTTGTTATGCGCATGTAAGTTTCGGTACTAGTTCAATGTATCTATTAATAGTTCTTTGTTCCATGTACACCACTATGACCCAGTGAAAAGCGGTATATAAACACAGCAAAATAAATGAATAATTGATGTCAGGGATAATTAGGAGGGGGATCAGATGCTAGAGTTGTGTCCAGGGAGATGTCATGAAAGGGACTGAGGTAAGATGAAGCTGGATGGGGGATTTGTTGGAGAACTGGTCAGAGGTAGGAGGGGGCTTGAGTTGCTGGTGGGAAGGGTTTGGGGAGTGCATGGATATTGAAAGCAGTGATTTTAAAAGCTGCTCTAATGCATATGTGTGGCAGGGATCAGATGTCAGGAGGATATCGGTTGGGGGATTGATGTCGAGGGGGATGCTGGCTGCAGGATGAGGGAGCCGACTTTGGCCTTTACACTGCCCTTTCAAGCAGGAACTTACTTATGTCGCTGGTAAGCTGCAAATGCCAATATCTAGATTTGTTTTTAGCTTGGCATTTATTCCCCTTGGAAAATACTGAATGCATGTTGATATTGTAGGCCCACCCAAACACCTCCCTCTCTACACCCTAACCATGACCCTTTGAAATCTGAATGTGCTGTGGATCTTTCTAAAATTGCATTTATACACGTATTCCAATTTGCATATCTAAATATCACTATTTACCCATGTGGTGTTTGCAAAATAGTCTCCTCTGCATTTAGTTTCACTGCTGGTGACCGCGCTCTCTATATATTCACCACCACCACCACAATCTACAGGATTCTGGTGCTTTATGAACATATTCAAGTGCCAGGGTTTAACTTAATGCGGATGCCACGCCAGGTCAGCGGTCATGTAATATCCCTGGATAATTGTCTAACAGAAAATGCCTCAAGCCATGATGAACTTGGATGACAACTTGGTTTTGGATTCTCGGGTGGTACAAATAAACTGAATCCTTCAAAGAGGTCAATGAATTTCTAAATTGGATTTAGATTTTTGATTTATTACTCACTTTTAACAAGTTCATGCTCAACATGAGTTACATATCAAGTACATGATTCCTTGTTCAAACAGACCTACAATGTTTTTTCAAAAAAATAACTATTAATTTCATATTTTGAGGCATAAAAACATTTTCTTCTGGATGGAAGTAAGCCAAACTACATCTTAGAACTATTTACACGTCTACATAAGCACTACATCTCCCTTCATGCAACAGGGTAAATAGGGATGGACCGGTCTATATTTGCTTCCCTAATGACTCCTGTCCTGTAATTTCATCTAGGCGTCTTGGCTAGTACCTCGCTGTTCAAATTAAACCTTAATGATACCGACATTATTTAAAAGAATACTGGATACACCTGTATAGGTCAACAAACTCCCACCACCCTCCACAAACATGCCATTGAGATAAGTCTTCTGAGACCGTCCAGCTGAATTATTTGTGGTTTTCTGTGAGCTCTCAAAAGATTATGGGGCCCTTTTGCTAAAGGCGTACATTTACCGTGCAATTAGTGGCAATACCATCATGTGGTAAGCGCATCCCTCACGCGTGGTCATGGACATGTCTCCTTGGTATGTTCTGAGCAGCTACCGTACGATTGTGAATGCTAACACGTGGTACACTTAACGCAGGTGCACCTAACACCACCCATAAAAGTGTCATTAGCTGCACTCGCACTGTCACACGTCACACTAAGCACACAGCAATTGCCCTTGCACTAGTGGTAATGTGCTGTCCACACCCACTCTCTGGTGTCCAACAAAACAAGCACGATTCCACGTGCAAAGAGCAACCCAGTAAGAAACGTGGAATGCAACGAAGGAACGTGTAAAACAAACAGGTAACTTTATCACTTACTAGTAATAAAGTTATCTGTTTGTTTTACACGTTCCTTCGTTGCATTCCACGTTTCTTACTGGGTCACACCCACTCTCTGTCCATTTTCCACCCCATTGCATGATGGCCATAAGAACATAAGAACATAAGATATGCCATACTGGGTCAGACCAAGGTCCATCAAGCCCAGTATCCTGTTTCCAACAGTGGCCAATCTAGGTCATACGTACCTAGCAGTTTCCCCAAAAGACACAGGTTCCTCAATGCTTGTATTGGGTCAAGCAGTGATATCCTGGGTACCTTCTTAATAATGGTTTATGGACCTTCCCTCCAGGAACTTGTCCAAACCTTTTTTAAACCTATCTACACTAATAGCCTTTACTACATCCTCAGGTAACAAATTCCAGAATTTGATTACACGTTGAGTGAAAAAATATTTTCTTTTATTAGTCTTAAATAGTTTACCCTGTAGCTTCATTGCATGTCCCCTAGTCTTTCTATATTCTGATAATGTAAACAATCGACCCGTTTACCCGTTCCACTCCGTTCATTAATTTATAGACGTCTATCATATCTCCCCTCAGCCGTCTCTTTTCCAAGTTAAAGAGCCCTAACCTTTTTAGCCTTTCTTCATAGGAGTATCCTTCCATCCCCTTTACAATTTTGGTGGCTCTTCTCTGAACCTTTTCTAATAATGCTATATCCTTTCTAAGATACGGCGACCAGAATTGCACACAATATTCAAGGTGCGGTCTCACCAGTTACCGTACGCTTTAATGGGCGGTGAATGGCATGCCCCCCACACTAATGTTCAGCTATATCAAAAGCAGAGTTCAAAGACACCCTTTCAAAAAACTTAGATCTGTGTAAATATTTTTTATCCTTTTCTACTTTTAAGGCATCTTGTTAGAGCAACTCAAAAAGGTGCACAACAAGAAACTGATCATTAAAGCAAAAACATTTCTCTTGTGTTTTACTCCAAGGTTTCTTTCAATACAGCTAGCAATACCTTTTAGGGGTATCAATACAGCGCTACAAGGTACAAGTCACAGACCATGTCAATGCGTTATACATTCATTAGTCTAGACACACCTTAATATCATCATCATCATCATTATTTACCGCACTGTTTATTAACAGCCAACTCTTCCCTATAAATTCTAATGTCACAATAGCTTGACTTAGCACTCCAAAATGTGGTCAGTCCATAAGATTCAGAGTCTTTTACATTAGTGTTCCCAACTACCATTTAAAATACTGGGCTACATTAAAATGGCCTCCCTGTCATGCATGTACATGTTTTGATCTAGGTATCTGTATTTTGGTAACTCCAGGTTCAGTCATGTAAAAGTGGTTCTCTGATGTGGTGTATCACCGAGTTCCCAAAGTTAGTCACTTGTGGTGTCATTCTGAGGCATGAATAGCGGGGATGGATGTCCCGTTGGGATGTCCATCCCTGCTATTCAGGGCCGCCTTCTGACCCAGACTAACTTCCCCGCACATTGTTCAGGAAGGTTAGACGGGGGGCAAGGAAGGGGTGGATCGGGGGCGGCATTAGGGTGGACAGTGGGTGGTAGTCAGCCCCAGATGTACAGCGCCGATTCCAATGTTGGCCCTGTACATCCAGGGCAGGCGGCCTGAATGGGGAACTTATTCTACCTCTGAGATGGAATAAGTTCCCCTAGTCGGGAGGAATGGACAGGCCCAGGGCTGGAAAGAGGCGGCAGAGGGCAGAGGACGTTCCCTGCAGCCCAACCCTCATCTTGGGAGGCCAGATTGAAGGTCGAGTTGCAGGGAATGCAGCATTTTTACCAGCGGCCAGGGATCGCAGCTTTTGAATGGAGCCGTGGTGCCATGGCAAACGGATGCCATGGAACAGTGGCTCCATTGAAAAGCCCTGACTGAGCTATACGAGCAGGCCGAACTGAATCAGGGTCCCGGCCTGGACGCGTTTCTCATTCTGTGGGGCTAGACCTGCCCCACGAGATCAGAATCCCGGCTAACTCATTGTGTTCGGTTCCGACCAGGTGCACAGAGGGCTGGGATGTCTGTCAGAACCGGGCCCTTGGTGTATCCCAGTTTCGGGGGTGCAAAGAAACAAGTAAGGGAAAAGGGAAAAGACACTCTAATGAAATGGAAATCTGTTGGACATGGAAAGTGCAACTTGCATTTACAGAATGGGACAGAGAAAACATTGGGGGATATTTTAGGAGCATTTATACGTGTAGACTGGATGACCCATGTAAATGTCATTTTAGAAAAGGAACTTTCTTTACCATATTTAAATTTCCTAGAGGCATGGTGAGTGCAGAAGAGGGAGTGGTGTGGGCAGAGCCTACAACATAGACATGGCTTTCCCCATTTCACAAGAGGAATCCACATCTACTGTATAAGAAATGATAGATGTCAGCATTTTCATCTGCTCCAAGGGGCAGCTATCAATATCAAGATCTGCTTCCCCTCCCTAAAATCCTTAACCTCAGTTCCTTCCTTGATTAGTTATGAAGTCATACAATCCCACTCCAAACCCCCCAGGACAAGCAATCTACCCAACACATCCAATCTTCCCTATCCCCAAAGCATCTGATCACCTACACAAGTAGGGATTGCCCAACCACCAGGCAAACTAGGTGGCCACCTAGAGCAGCAGCTTCTTGGGGGCAGCAAAGGGCAGGGCATTCAAAGCTAAACAATAGATTCTGACAGCTAGGGGGCATGAGGTTTAAGCTTTGCCTAGGGTGCCAACACCTTGAACCAAATCTGGGGCCAGGCCTGCCCACAGGTAGCCCTACTGCCCCCTCCACCTGGCCTCCCCCATGTTCTCGCAGCAGACCTTCTAACCCAGATCCCTATTGCTAGCCTTTTCAGGGATCTCTGGGGTCTAGTGGAGCACCTCCACTGGCTTCCGCTCAGCTGGCAATGGTTTGTAAATGGCACTTGAGACTCCATGATCTCTACTAGAGGTCTTCTGGTACTACCACTAGGCGTCAGGCTGCCAAATATGGGAAACGTGACCCCAAGGGGTAGTCCCACAAGACCACCAATATAGATCATGGAGTCTCAGGTGTCATTACCATTAGGGGGTGATGGGATGTCAGGTGATACTACATAACATACAATATTTTTGTACCTCATTAGCGTGGTATATCACACAATATCAGCAGACTTGTGTGAGTTTGGTAAGTTATCTATGGTAGCCTATTTAATATTTATTTACTATTCTTATATATTACCTACTGAAATTTAAAAAAAGTAACTGAAGTAGTGAACTATACGAATAATCACAATAATAAAACATCAAATGACCAACAAAATGCAAGTAAACTGCACCACCAAATCAGTCTATCTCAAACTTCAGATCGTATGGAACCTACGTAAACTACTAACCCTATGTATTTCTTCAGTGTGCCAAGCTATCACCACTCCAGTATTTGATTATTGTAACACAATCTATCATGGTCTCTTGAAGAGCACACTATACCCTATGCAATTGGCACAAAACACAGTAGCAAGAGTCATACTAGGAAAATCCTGTCAAACCCACATCGCTCCACTCCTCAAACAGCTTCACTGGCTACCCATCATGAGCAGAATCAAATCTAAAGTTATCCTTAGTACTCACAAAATCATAAATAATCTATCAGCGGCCAATCTCACATCATTACTAGCAAAACCCGCCAACAGCAGGCCCAGGAGACAAAATACACTCAACCTTCTGGACATAGCAACAGACAAACCCATGAATAGCCAATGGGCTAATAGCAGAGCATTCTCACTATATGCTCCATCACTTTGGAACTCCCTACCACCCAAAACAAGATCCATCGAACGCACAGGTGACTTCTGCAAGAGGTTGAAAACCCTGCTATTCATAGAGCACTATGGTCCAGACTCTCAATAGGAACCTCTCAACAACTAGCATTAGATCCTACATCAGTGTACATAGTTAAGTTCAATACCCTTAATACCCGTTGAACTACTGTTAAAAGTAATGAACCCGTTTGGTTGAAGTTGTTTAATGTTCAAGCATGTGGTTCAATGTAAACTGTCTTAACTTTTAGAACGATGTTAAATAAATAAATGAAATGAATCCAATGTTTCCATCTACCTCTAAATATTTCTGTAAGGTCGCTCCAGAATTAACTTTACTGAGGGGATCATTCTGTGCCATGAATAGTGGGGATAGATGGCCCAATGGGTCATCCATCCCTGCTATTTGTGCCTTCACCTGGCCTCAACTAACTTCCCTGCCAGTTGTTCAGGGAAGTTAGAAGGGGGCAGAGCCTGGGTAGTCGCCGGCGCTGGATATACAGGGCCGATTCTAATGTCGGCCCTGTACATTCAGGGCCAGCGACTTGGGCCACCTCTGAGGTGGAATAACTTCCCTGGACATGCCATTTTTTAAATGCCAGGGTGCAGATGGGGCAGGGGAGCCAGAGGGCATTTCCCCGCAGCGCGACCCTGGCCTTAGGATGTCTGATCAGAGGTCGGGCTGCGGGAATTTGCTTTATTTTGCGGCGGACGGCATCGTGGCTCTTCAATGGAGCCGAAGTGCCATGGCAATATGACGCCATAGCATCGCGGCTCCACAGAAGAGCCTTGACTGAGCTAGTCGGGGGCAGTTCTGCATGTGCAGGACTGTTTGCGATTTTGATCTTGCAGGGCTAGATGTGCCCGCAGGATCAGAATCACGATCCCCTCTGTACGTCCAGTTCAGACCGGATGTACAGAGGGGATCGACATCTGGGGCAGAATCGGGCCCTTAACAAATTTAATAATGTGGGCTCTACATCTAGTTTACTCAGGTTACTCAATGGTAAAGTCCTGATCAATGAACGGCTGTACTTAGATGAAGAAATGAAAGATACAGGAGAGGTTTGATTGCTTCCACACAATTATTCAAGGTGTTATGCAATTGTTTTCTCACTTTTGTAATTAATTTTTTATTATGCAAACTACAGAGATTGCTCTACTCTGTTTGGCATTTGCATAAAGCATCTCTGCAAACCTGAGGCTTGAAGGTTCAAATTCCATCCTGACAACTCAGTTTTTCATATTTCCAAGACAGACAAATGTGCACCGACTGTAACTGACAGTAATTGTGTTTATATCTCCAAAGTAGTTTAAAGTTGCTAAAAGAGACGATATAGTCTAAATTTGTGTTTATATTAATAGTTAAAAGCTCATACTGAAGATGTGATGTCACAGGGATTCACTGACAGATTCTGCCATCACCAGTTTTAAAATACTGCAGGCAGGGGGCCTCCCACGCTTCTCTTAAGAGATGATTCAGCTTTCAGAGCAATCATAGGTAACCTGATTTGTTATTCTTTCAACAAATAATGAAAGTTACAACTTATAGGACTAATTGCACTAATATTCTTTTTGTAGATCCAGAATGGGAAGAAAAGTCTTTGTAAATTAGGTTGATGACATGCTTCAATTGTTCTGCCAAAATATTAGTTAAGCTTATTATGAATATGGTGAAATAGAAGCTTATAGGTATTATCAATGTCTGTGTAAGTCTAGGATTAACCTAATCTTTCATGCACTACGATCTAAGCACATTTTCATCCCCTACCTCATCATAAACAGTAGGCTCATTCTGCTTGACCTAGCTTAAGTCTCAGATTTGTGTGAATCAAGTTTCTGATGTATTTATGCCTTTCTAAGGGGCATCGTTTAATCTGAAGGAATGATGGCCATTTGAAGGCAATCAAAAGGACTCCATACGTGGTTATTGGATTCACAGTAATGACAAATGCAGGGAACGTCATTTTGCTGTACTAATTGTTATACAATATGGGAGTAATTTATTTATTAACACAGCACCTATGTGGAATGTAGAAAACATCACCTGCATTATGCTTATAGACATGTATCATAAATAAACATCTCAAGTTCCTTAAGTTATTCATATTTTTTCTCTATCTTATTTACTTTTGCCATAAGAGCATAAGTATATAACTTAAGAACATAAGAAATGTCATACTGGGTCAGACCAAGGTCCATTGAGCCCAGTATCCTGTTTCCAGCAGTGGCCAGTCCAGGTCACAAGTACCTGGCAGGTTCACAAAAAGGCACACGAGTTACACAATGCTTATCCCGTGGTAAGCCATGAATTTCCCTGGTCCTCTTTAATAATGGTTTATGGACTTTTCCTCCGGGAACTGGTCCAAACCTTTTAGCCCAGCTACACTAACAGCTTTTACTATATCAAACAGTAATGAATTCCAGAGTTTGATTACTCACTGAGTGAGTACACTGTAGCTTCATTAAGTGTCTCCTAGTCTTTCTACATCTTGGAGTAATAACCAATCTTTATTTACATATTCCACGCCATTCAGGCCTCTATCACATCTCCCTTCAGCCGTCTCTTTTGCAAATTGAAGAACCCTAATCTTTTAAGCTTTTCCTTTACCATTTTGGTAGCTGTACCTTTTCTAATTCTGCTATATCCTTTTTAAGATATGGTGATCAAAATTGCTCACAATATTCAAGGTGCAGTCACATCGTGGAATGATACAGAGGCATTATAACGTCCTTGGTTCTATTCTCTATTCCTTTCCTTATGATTCCCAGCATTCTATTTGCTTTCTTGGCCGCCGCTGCACACTGGGCGGACGGTTTCAACATATTATCCACAATGACACATAAATCGTTTTCCTGGGTGGTGGTTCCTAATGTGGAATCTTGCATCTGTAACCACCGTTTGGGTTGTTCTTAACTTTGCATCTATGTGATCCATCAGAAACTGCATATGCCCCAGATGTAGGCTTTGTGAAAACATCGATGTTGGGCAAACAAGGAAATTCCTGATGGCTGGAGTTACAAATCTGTAGAGTTGCACATGTACGTGCAGATTGGGTTCATCTTAAGTTACTGTGGAGCAAAGCAGAACAGCGTGGAACATATTGCCATTTAACTATGAGAGGCTATGCACAGGGGAGCTGTGAGAGCAGACAGTACAGACATTTGCAGCTCCCCGATGCAACAGAAGAGTATCACAGCCAAAGGATTGCTGGACCACTTATTCACAGTCCACAAACGTGCCCACGATGATCAGAGATGAAAACTGGGACAGTGCTGAGCTATTGTTACTGAGAAAAGGCCGCACAGTCACCCCTTATCTATTATCACAAAGAGATTGCTACATTGTTACCAAGTTTACTTCTAAAAGCAATGTGGCTGACTCCTCTAGATGCTAAGTAACCTCACAATTAAATGTGGGGCGCATCTGTTTGGTTTTGTAATTTTATAAGAGTCTGTTTCCAAAATCTGCATAAAATTACCTTTGGTGAGTAATTACCTGCTTTCATGGATAATAATTTTATGTTGGGTCATTTGACTTTGTCTTAACAAGTGATAAGTGCTGCTAAAAATTCTACATGACTCTTACTGTAACTGCAACGTTGGTGCTCTTTTCAAGGTTTTTGGCCCCGACAAAAAATGGAAGTAATCTTTAAGAAGACAGGGCCTGATATTTAACGTGATTAACACGGTTAGCAGACTTGCTTTATTGTGCTAATTGTACTGACCAGATATTCAGCAGCAGCAGCAACAGTTACCAGGCGCTCCAGGGGTGCAGCAGGGGCTACCCGGGGTTATTTAACCGCTGCCTGGTTATCTCTTGGCAGTGAAAGTTAGATACAGTAAAGGCTGCTCTGACGTTTGCTGCTGAAGCTGAGGCAGTGACTGACTATCACGCTGCCTTGTTTTATTCCTGTGCTCTCTGACTGGCCCAGATATTCAGTGCTGGGGGCTGGATCTAGTACCCTTATGAAATATCCGGCTCTAAGGTTCAGTGGCAATGCAGTGACATCTCCTCCCCTGATTTATCCACCTGATTACACCTCTCTTCAGAACTGAAGGGAAAAGCACAACAAGAAAAGCAATGAAACAAGTTGCCCATCGCCATGTTCCCTTATAGATTCCTCTCAATTCTGCACTCATCTGCCATAAAACCAATTTCCCGTTATACAGTTCTAAAATCAGAGGCTAAACCAAGCAGCCAAGCTTTTACTTTCTTCGAAAAGCTAAGGGGCATGTTTGCTAAGCCCCCTCCCTAGTAATGTGGGTTTGGGTCATGTTACTAGTGTGGACACTGCACTAGATGCAGGGGGCAGGGAAGCTATCCGCTTGAATTTAGCACAGCTCACTGGCAGTGTGGGCTTTCCAGGGCAGCGCTAATGCCCACACCCTACCCTGGAGCCTCGCAGATGTGCACTGCCCTGTGGCATGTGTTTTTTTTATTGCACGAAAATGTGCTACTTTTAAGCCTGCACCAAAAATATGCACTACCCCATGTTGCTGGGTAGAACACTTTAGTAAACATGCCCCATGATAAATTCCCTGAGACTACACGGGGACTCCAGGCCACAACGTAGCCCCCTTTGAATTCAAATGCTCACCATCATAAACACTGAAATCGTATTCCAGCTGGCAACCTCAAAAAGACCTGCCTCGTAGACTTCAGTGGCCTCAGACAAACATAATAAGTCAATTTGTCCCTGAGATGCACCAGGCCACCCTGGTTAAATGGGGAAATATGTGGCTAGGAGCCTTAGAAACAGAGAGACATATACCAATAGTTTCTGATGTTTGCTGTATCATAAAGCGTAGGTAAGGACATGCTGTAGATTACCAAACAGAGCACAATTTGAGACTTAAGCTGAGCTGACAGGGCTTGAATGCACTTTAGATTGATGTATTCAAACCTGAATGGGAATAATGGTCATTGCTACTGTGACAAGCCTTAGCACACAAATGGCAATGTTGCGAGTTAGCCTCAGCAGAGCTTTTCCTGCAACTGTCAGGGCCAGTGAGTATTCTAGTGCAACCCAGGCATACTGGTGGGGATGGTTGTATTGCTGGAGAGACAAAAGGGAACATGAAGACACAATTCTAAAAAGACTTACTTGATCCTGTTGATGTTGCATTGGTCTTCCTTGGGACAGTCTCTCTGGTATCTTTCTTTCAAGGCCATGACCATTTTCCAGACGAGGCTCCCTGGGCTTGTCAAACCAATCCGTTTCCTCCCGGCGCAGGTGATAGGCTTTGAAAACCAAGGAAATGTCAAATATTCTGACCCAAAACAGAGCAGTTAAAAGAGGGCAACAGTTGGCACACAGCAGACATGCAGAGCATTTATTAATTGGACATGAAGCTCAAGCAAGATCAGAGACACCGATACACTCAGGCAGGTCTGCAGTAACTATATGAAAAAGTCGACCAACAAGAGATGATTTAATTATGTAATTCAACTCAGCATGCCAAGACCACGTGATCAGTTCATGCAAGTAAGCTAGTGTTTGAAGATGTGGTCAGAACTAGAGATGATTAGAAGTCACAAAAACTGAATCCAAGTTAAGTGTAATAGAGCCTATTTATGAATAAATTATAAATCGCATAATCACCGACCAAAACTGGTTGGAGTAGGCAGGGACAGTCTTGGGGGGGGGGGGGGCGGACGATGCAGAGGGAAGTGGGACCATGTGCGGAGACTGACTGTGGGGCCTCTTTTGAATAAGAATAGTATGACTGAAAGTGAGGCCGTGTGCAAGAGCCGGCCCTGGGAGGAGGATAAAACAAATATAATCCAGATTCCTAATATCAATTTAATATTACATCTAGTCATATCAAAACATTTTCTTTCTTGTAGCAGCTCCCTCTAAAGCGTTTCATATTTAAGTACACTTCAATGAAGGATACAACATGTTCTTTGTTCTGCTTCTGATCTTCTTCACGGCTGTCAGAGATCGACAGGAATCAGGACTGAAAGGTAACAGTATCTCTATAAAACGGAGTTTTCTTCTTACACAACACCCATTCATTGAGTTCCGATGAGATCCAGTTATGTGCAGGGGGAAGAAAATGTTGATATTTACACTCCACCTATAGTGTTCTTTTTAAACCTCAGCCGTGGCTTTTACATATAATGTGGATATCCAGAATGTGAATATCTGCAGGGAGCAATGGGCACCACCAATATTTGGATAGTGAAGATACTGAGACCACTGTCCAGAAATACTTAGGGAAGCTTTTCTGTTGCCCTAAAGCTATCTGATAACTTCCCCAGCACTCTGCAGATAAGACCATTAAATACCCACCTGAAGCAAATACCCCGATGATGGCGACTGTAATCCAGATATTTGCTTTTGAATATGGGGTCATTTGAGTTTATTTTCAGGTAATTTTAATTTAAAAAATGAGCATGCATTAGAAATGTTTGATATACATTAATTGACTCAACGTGGGTTCACTTGTAGATTAATGCACAAGTTAACATGTGCTAAATCTTTTAAGGCTGGCTAATGAGCTAAAAGTAGAGCAATGAATACACATAATGAAATCCTTAATCAGTGCCAGCTCCAAGAATCCCAATTGGGGGAACATTAAAAATGATCTCAAGCCAGTTATCAAAAGTGGAGAGGGCAATCTTAGTTTTTCTTCCACCTGACATTAAACTAGAACACTATTACTTTCAGTGGCTGCAATACTCTAGACGTTCTCAGTACATCACAAGGTAAACTGGAGATTATTCACAGTCAATACCTACATATTCATTTCTAGATACCAGCCAGCATCAAAGCACATAATGCATCTCGGTCAGGCACTTTCAGGTGTTTTAAATACCAACTATGAAATTAGTGATGCATTCTAATACATGCTAGTAAGAACGTTTCTGATCACATTACCGCTCCCCATTCTAGCTACCTAGGCTTCCGTACACAAAGGATTATTTTATTACAAAATGACATTATAAAAAGTGTGAGAGAGGACGATCCAAAAGTGTGATATAGTCATCTCATCACTAATTCACAGATTTATCAACAGATTCATGCACGATTTCTAAGGGAGTCATTTCACAATAGAATAATTGTTCCCATATGTTAATATCTGTCAGTGAGTGACTCAATTTTGTCATGCTTCAAACAGACTTTGCTCTTGCTTTGAGTCCTTACAGAACATCTTGTGAACCATCACCATCTTCGCCTAGGTTGTCTACCTTTAGCATAAATCATTTGAAGCCATCCCAGTGCTTTTCAGCGTCATCTGAAGGTCCTCAGGAGCAAAGAACGCAGATGGTTTAAATGATTTGCTATAAGAAAACTTATTTGGGAGCTTCTAAAAAAATAAGATATACTCTAGACAAAAAGACAATAAATATGACTGTTACAGGGAAAATACAAAGTTGTCCACAGTTTTGGTTTGAGATAAGAATAGCTGCTTCCTTAAATAAAGGTTAGAAGATCTGTAAAGGGAAAAAAGGACTATTGTAATTGGTTTTGAAGGGCAGATTGGATAGGCCATATGATCTTTTTCTGCCATCATGTTTCTGTGTTTATACAATTTAATGTTTTTTTCCATTGTGTAAATATGATAATAAATCACCCAGAATATTGTTTCCTTCACAGAGTACTGAATCTTCCTTTAGAAAGCAACAGTGCACTTAATTTGTGGCATTAAAGTAAATGATTAAAAACTCTGGGCCCGATATTCAAAAGACATTTACAAGGTTAACATCTAGTTAACTGCTAATCGGATATTCAACAGTGTACATGGGTAGTAGTATACATGGGTAATACATTTGAATATCCTGCCCTGGTGCTAGACGGTTAGCATCAGATAGTGCTGGACGCGTTCCAGGGCAAAGCGGAGGCGGGGACCAGGGCTAACCATGGAGCACAGATATTGGAAACTGCACAGTTAGCGCTCAGCACCTATAAGATAGGCAAGGAAAACCCTTGTCTATCTTATGGGCACCGAGACTAACCGTGCATCATCTAATATCGATGCTGCACAGTTAGCCTCAGTGGCTTCTGGGAAGTGCAGCTAGACCTGGATATTCACTTCCGTTGCTGTGGAAGCGAATATCCAGGGTTTGGGGGTGGGCTTAGCCCTGCCCAGTTGAATATCGGGCCCTCTGCGTATTAATGTATATTAGCAGACATTAAATAATTCAAGTCCCATTATTCTCAGTGGGGAAAATTTACTAACTATGGGGCATGTTTACCAAGCCCTGTGCTAGTAACGGGAGCTTGGAACTCACTACTAGCGTGCAGCATTGGGTTAACTGCAGGGAGGTGGGTGCAGCTTTCCTCCCTTCCTCCTCCTTCCCTTTTCTACTTGATTTTTTGTTTTTTTTCTGTATATTATTTTTCAGAATTTTCTGGTCTCAATTTGATATATTAGCGTTGGCCTGCATGTTTCGTTAATCCTTATGTTTGGGCTGTTTTACAGTGTCCATCTCATTGTGATATTTTTGTTTTCTAAGTGTGTTTTTTTTTCTTTTCATTTGACTGCAGTTGTAAATTTGCTGCTTAATCTGATAATGTGCCCAACAGTTTTCTATATCACTTTTTACTTTTTTTTATATATCATTTTTTAACACATGTTTTTAACCTTATAATCTTCTTTATTTTCCTTTTTAGGTTAATTTGCTGTTTTATTGTTTTGAGTGGCAATCACCCAATTACATATTGGCAAATATAGTTTTTTATGTTACACTCATGTATACTTTTATGTCCTATCTTTTGATTATTTATTGTATATTTGTTTTCCATATTTGAATATTATTTTTGATTTCCAATGGCTTCTTTGTATGTTAATTTTTCAGAGATTATCCTTCTTAGATGCTTTTTGTATAAGTTTTACATTTTTATGCACGTTTTTAATTTGTTTATGTCTTTTTTGTAGATCCCTGACGCAGGTGTGGTTGTTGAAACTCGGCAGAGTTGGGTTCTTAATAGAGCGCGAGCTCAGAAGACTTCTTCAGTGTGACAGTGGTCTTTCTCCACTCTTTTCTTCCTTGAATATCAACACTTATAGATTAAAACATGGATTTCATAGCAGTATACTGACTAGTGAAATGATAATATATGTTGATTAATTTAGTTATAAAGCTGACTTTTGACTGTTTACATTTGAATGAAAAATGGAGCGCAAGCGTATAAACTGAAAGGTGACATGCCACAAGCTTAACATAGTTACGATTCAAAGCTTACATGGGCTCTTGTAACAAAATTAAACAATTTATTTTTGCTATCAAATACTTCTTAATTATACTATAGCAATAGAAAGTAATCATATGACCTGCAATATAGCCAGCATTAATTAAAAAAAATCCTATCTAGTTCTTAATAAAGAACAAAACTAACAAACGCTGTAAAGACACAAATGCTGTACAAGATGAGCAGCAATAGAAAAGTGTTCTCCTACCATCTCTAAAGCAATTCTCCGGAGGAAAAGGGAACACAGGACGTTATCAGAGAATTTGCTCATTTAACATTGTTTTCTTAATAAACCATTGGGGGGTTATTGAAAGTGATTAAGGTGTTTGGCAGAACTGCTAAGTGCATTACGTGTCTTGGCTGGGATCGTCCGTGGCACTGTCGTGGTTAATGCCGATGAATATCTGTAGGTGCCAGTACCGAATGCCCTGATGCCAGTCGGTTAGTATTGGGCATGCCAGGGGTATTCTGGAGGCAGTACTGGAGGACAACCAGGCGGTGGCGATATTGAGCTGCTGCCCGGTTATTGCTACGTGGTAAAAGTCAGGCACAATAAAAACTGGCTTAATGTTTGCCACCAAAGTTGACCAGGCAGGGGCTGAATATTGCTGTTGTCAGGCCAACACACATATTCAACGATGTGGCGAGATAAGCCCCCAACTAACTTCCCCACCAACTGTGCGGGGAAGTTAACCAGGAGTGGGGAAGAGGTGGCCTGGGGTGGAGTGTGGGCAGTCACCAGCTCTGGATGTTCAGGGCCGATTCTAATGTCTTCCCTGTTGGTCCAGGGCCAGCGAAATGGCGGGGAAGTTATTCCACCTCCAAAGTGGAATAGCTTCCCTGGACATTGTTTTTTTTCTTTTTTAAGTCAGGGCACGGAAGAGGCTGGGAGAGGGGGGGGGGGAGGGTTTCTTCCCCGCAGCCTGACCCTGGCCTTAGGAGGCTAGATCAGGGTTCAGGCTGCTGGGAAAAAACCTTAATTGCTGGCGGCCGGTAACGTAGCATTTAAATGAGGCCAAGGTGCCATGGCAACAGGACACCATGGCTCCAAAGTTTCATTTAAATGCCTGACTGAGCTATCCGGGCAGTGCCTGTACGTGTAGGCTGGGACTGAATCGCAGTCCCGGCCTCACATACAGGCCTGATCGTGATTTTCATCCTGCAGGGCTAGATATGCCCCGCAGGATCAGAACCGCGATCCCCTCTGTACGTCCAGCTCAGACCGGACATACAAAGGGGATAGCCGTGCGGGACAGAATCAGGTCCTTTGTATTTAAAATGCATTTGTAGCAGGTTTTTAGTAACCTACAGGGCACGTTTCGTAAGCTGTACTAATGGTTTGTAACTAGGTCCCACAGAATAACATGTTAACCGTTCACTCAACTTACTAGACATGACCCTAAGTGTTCTCTAATAATGTTTGTGAAAGCTCAGTAGTAAAACTGCAGTCAACTGGTTTCTTCATTCTGCAAACTCTCAAGCAAACCTCATAAAACAAGAATGTCCCCGCTCTTTCGTGCAGTTCTACACATATATGACTTCTCAAATGAAGAGCACATATACATACAGAGATGATAGGAACTCATTTAACCAGTTGAGATAGCGATTTTGGAAACCAGTAGCCATATTTACACTGCAAACCCAGCTGTTTTCAAGCTCTGTAGCATAGATTTGATATCAGTAGTAAATACATGAATCCTGCATCGTACAGACAGTTCCCACAACAATGACAAGTAAGAGAATCAGACACAAGGTTATTCAAATTCTTTCACTGAAATGTAGTAATTTATAGTTCACCCATAAGATGTACACAGCGAGATACAACATTTTCCATCATACAAACATAATGGGAAACAAAACAATGACATTTTTAGAAGGAGATTTCCATCATAAGCATTTTTTTTTATCAAAAACATTACAAAGTCACCTAAATAGACCAGCCATCACCTTCGCTTCTCACGTTGGTCCCCACAGCATCATGTCAGCTCCAACTTATTGATTGCCTCTAATACACACTGGACTCTTTATTCTAGGGTTTTCTTCCTAACAAGTGTTAAAACATTAGGTGCAAATTTTCTGTGTTAACTATTCTTGGAGGAAGGCAGCCATACAGTTAACACAAAGCAGCAGCGAGACCATCACCACAGAATGTAGCTACACCTCTGGGGAGCTGCCTAAGAGCTGAGGTTATCACACAGGAATGACCTCCACATTCACTGTATGTCACAATCTCCCACAACATGACCCTTAACAGGAATTTCCACATTATCAGGCATAAGAATGCACATAAATATCAATATTTTAGTAATTTTTGCACATAAGTGACTTATTAAATACCAACTAGGTGTAAATATGTGTGTAGTTTGCATCACACGTACTTTCACGGTGGTGCTCACATGGACGGAGTATTGGCAGTGCAAGTTATATCATTTATGTGCATTCAAGTCATTGCACCTCAAGTTAAGGTGCGTTCTCTGACACTCATGCTAGTATTTTATAACATATGCGCATAGTCTACTTTATAAAATAGGCCTACAATTCACATGTTAAAACAAGCATTAACTAAGTGCAACTATGAAATTACCCTCTAGATGTTCAATACGGTAATTAGTACATGCAATTAACTCGCTGAGTTGTTAGTGCATGTTAAAAACTACAAAAAAACACCTGCTCCTAATATGGGCAATAAGTAAAAAATTGTTTTTTCCAGAGCAAAACGTAAGGGCTAAACCCCACTAAAGCAGATAAAATACTAAGGGGCCGTTAACCGGTAAATGAATGTTTTAGCATGTGGTATCTTGCTTGCATGCCAACTACCAGCCACTAAAATACCACCACTGCTAGGGCAAGTTAGGGGCAGAGGGCATTTGGGAGGAGGGAGGAGGGAAAAGGGAGGAGTGGCCTAGTGGTTAGGACAAGGTACTTCAGGCCAGAGGGCCGGGGGTTCAAGTCCCACCTGGGGACAGCAATCTCAGGCCGGAGGGACTGGGATTTCTAGTCCTATAGGCACTCCTTGTGGTCTTGGGCAAGCCACTTAACCCTCCATTGCCCATGTTCCCTGTAAGTCTTAGCGTATGTGTGTCACATCTCCTCGTGTTAAATGTATCTCCCAATTGACCGCTTTGACCCGGTGAAAAGCGGGATATAAATACAGCTAAATAAATAAATAAATTTGTGGAGAGCACATTGCCAATAGCATGAAGACAATTGCCGTACGCTCTGTGGCAATTAGCATGAGTCTGCATAATGACACCTCTGTGGGTGTTGCTAGGGGCATCTGCATTAATTGTGCCATGTGTTAGGGTTTGCAAGCATTTGCTAACTGCTGGGGGAGTGGGGGGTGTGCTGGGCATGCTCCCCCTCCCCGTTGACACATGCATTGGAAATGCTGCTAATTGTGCGAGAAGTACAAGTTTGCAATATGACCATCATTCTCTTCTGTTCACCCCTGTTACTAGTTATAATTTTGAAGGCAGAGCTAGACATGTGCAATGTGCTCACTGTTAGAGATCTGACAAAACGGGACCAGCAAAATGGAGCTGCTATTAGAAAGAGAACCTCCTTTTCTTAATCATATTCAAGGGGTTCGGTCATAATCAATATGACCGAGCACCTTAGACAAAGCAGTGCAAATCACCAGAAAATAATTGCTCTTGCACCAATTTAGGCCAAGGTGCTAATTAACTGATGGGAGGGAAGGGTTCCACAGCAAAATCTGCTTAAGAAAAACCCATTTTGTCTCCACGTCTTAGATCTAAAGTCAGCCACATGTGAATAGGAACTGCTGCTTAAAATCTGCATATACACCCATTGCAGCGCCATCAGTTCCACCCTCTGATCATCTTCATGGATCTCAATCTCCTTCCTGAATCCCCACCACATATGATCCCTTCCCCAACCCCCACACCACATATGATCCCCCTAGCTCCCAAATAATCTGATCCTTGCAGACGGAAACCCTTCCCCCAGCATGCATACCACTCCATCCTCCCCCAGCAACATTGATCCCTCCAAGGTCGACACCAGCAGCCCCTTGACCACCCAACCTTGACCTCTTTCCTTGCCTTACTGGGAGTTTCCGATCCCTAGTGGGAGCAGGAGTAATGCCCTGTGTTTACTGCACCAGGTTCCAAGATGGCACCCACGAACCCTAGCAGTAATCTCATCTTGGAACCCAGTGAAATAAGATTAGGGGGTTAGGTGGAACTGTTCTTGTTGGGGAAAGAGTTTTCTTGTGCAAGGGATCAGATGTTTTGGAGGAAAACAAGGATGTGTTAGGGTTTAATAAGGGAAGATCAAGGACCACGAGGTCATCTGGGGTGAGATTGAGGTGTGTGTGTGGGGGTGTGTAAATCTTGATATTCACAGCTGCCCCTGCCAGTAGACATTTATATGTGCCTAGGGGTAGATGTAAATACCAACATCTATCCTTTCATTTCATTTCATTTTATTTATCTGTATAGATGGATTCCCTCCCTTTCCTTGCCCTCAAGATGCATCCAGGGAATATGAACATGATAAGCATCCCAAACCACATATGTAAATGCTTCTTTTTAGATGTGCGGATGCTTCTAAAATAATTCCTATAACTTTTATTTGTGAAAATGTATAGAAATGTATAGAAACCAGAGTTGATCAAAGTGGTCATTCATCATTCAATATTCCTTTAAATTCTGTTTTTCATAAGATGTGACCTCACTAGTAAAAGACTCTGCTTTCGATGTTGAAGGAAAAAGGCTGTGGGACTAGCTCTCCATGCATGCACTGGGGTAAAGCTGGGGTCGATTTACTCTGTGCCTACATCCATTCATCATTTAGGAGAAATAGACCATTTATAAACACAGCATTTTGGTGCTTTAATAGACATAATTTACATAAGATCTGCCATACTTGCTCAGACCAGTGGCCCATCAAGCCCAGCACCCAGAAGACACATTTCTGTGGGCTAGATTTACTGAAAGGTGCTACCATATTAATTGGCATTATTTATTGCACACCTCATTTTGTGCAATGAGACCTATTTACTAATAGCAGGCATTAACAGGGCTAGCACATGGCAACATGGAGTGGAGGAATGGCCTAATGGTTGGGGCAAGGTACTTCAGGCTGGAAGGTCGGGGGTTCAAATCCCACTAGAGGACAGCAACCTTGGGCCGGAAGGACTGGGGTTTCTAGTCCCACAGGTGCTCCTTGTGGTCTTGGGCAAGCCACTTAACCCTCCATAGCCCATGTTCCCTGTAAAAATAGTTATCTCCAAGTTATAATGCCCTGTTCAATGTAATTTCAGTTTGTTCAATGTAAACCGCACTGATGCAGAATAGCATGGTATATAAGAGAATTAAATAAAAAATAAATAAAACATGGTAGCTCACTCTTGTAAATCTAGTCCTTCTGAGCCATTAATATGCAGCAATGGTGAATTAAGTCAACTGATGACAATACAGATGTACACACATTCATAGCAGATATATCACAGTAAAAATATAAGTGACATAAGCTGATTCAGGGTTTTCCTTCACAGGAAAATGCTCGTTTATAAACTGAAATATTTGTGAGCTGTTATGCCAAAAAGGGAAAAAAGAAGCAATTTTAATAAAAGCAGAGATAGTAAATCCTGCGTCTCCATAATTATGCAGATGTTTCTCCCTAGGTAATCATTACCAATTACAGAGAGTGTCGTACATGCAAATCTTTATTGTATCATAAATACATACATAATAATTAAGTGAGCACATATTATGAGAAGAAAAGGGCTAAGTCGACGTTAGAAATGTCATTTTCTTTCAAGGGGACCGTTTGTTTATAATTCTTTACTGTATTACTAAGACAGTCAACACAGTTTAAAAATCTCTCTTTATCAAAACAGATGATTAACATTCCATTAGCTTTGACTTGGCTTTAGAAATACCACAACTGCACCATTTAATAGCCATAGTATAATGCTGCATTCTGAGCAACACTTTTTAAATTTAATTTCTTCTGCTTTCAAGAACAGGAACTGGGCTGGTAACCAAACAAAATAGCTATTCCATGAATATAAAAACAATTTGATTTATCTTTACTGATGTCCAATATCATACACCATGTAAAAAAACTAAATTGAAAAGGTGAGGTCAGTAGATATAAATATCCAGTCTAAAGGCTGAACCCAGATATCAAGTCTCCAATAAAGTTAGCAAATAAGAAATCACTTTTTTTGATGGACTGCTTATTTAAGATGTAGGAAATCTGGTTACTAAGCGGCACTAGTGACTTCTGTGTGAAATCAGAGCTGTGGCCCCATTTTATTCAATACGGCCGCAGCTCCAATATCACATGGAAGCCACTAGTGTTATCAAATTCCACAAGGGGAGTTTGGGGAATTGCAAAGTTAGTTCAGGTCTTTGCGAACTTGGTAAAGGTCCATACTTAGAATTTTAAATAGTGTTTTTAGAGATGACCAATGAAAGAATAAATGGAAGCATTTTTCTACTGCCAAGTAATTTTTGATGCAAGGTAGGATATGAAATATATATTAATTTTTACTTTATTTTATAATATATTAGAGTGCACTGAGATTATGTAGCAGTTTTCTGGGCATGAAAGAGACCTGTATATATCTAATTTGCATCAGCAAAATACAATCAGTGAGAAGAGAAGCTTAGGAGATGCACGTTTAAACCGAGGAGGCATGGCTGTCTGAAGCATCCACGGATACATCGCGGAGACGGGCACGAACAGAGATGTGCACTGTCCAGAATACACTGAGTGTGGGGATATCCAGGACCATTTTGCTACATATACATGTCCCAGAATATTAGTAAGGACGTATTCCCCCCTGCTCTCTATGGACCATGCCTGCACCCATGTGCATTTCTCACTGTCAATATGTGCATGATCTGGCTGAATAGCATGTTAGGTGGGCCGCACTGGATATGTCCATGTCCCAGTTCCAGAAACATGGGTGCATCTATACCCGCAGATGCGGAATCAGCGTTGAATCGTGCCAATGCCTAAGTCTACAACTTACAGACCATTTTATTAATTAAAACAGCATAGTAGTATATTTTCAAGTAACAGAAAAGTGGAAAATGGGGGACTCATTAAAACCCCTTTCCTGATACAGCAATATGTTTTGGGCTGATTCAAGGAGATTGAGGGCCTATAAGAATCTGGGGAACACTTGAGACAATAGACTACTTCTAAATAACCACATTTTCTTCAGATATCATTTGGATCAGCTGATAGACTAACAGAGATTAGATAAGTACTATACCCCTAAAGAAGAGCCATTTTTTCAATTAATTATATTTGGACTTTTGAAACATAGCGCTATTTCCGGGAAGGGGGTTAAATGAGTCCCCCATTTTCCACTTTTCTATTACTTGAAAATATACTAGGAGGACAGCAAGCACATCCACAGTACTATCTTTTAAAGTTCAAAAGGGAAACTATGATAAAAAAGGGATCGATGGGGTTCTAAGGGAAGACAAGGCCATAGCGGAGATACTGAATAGATTCTTTGCTTCAGTCATTACTGAAGATGATGTTGATAAGCTAACCATGTCAGAAAGGGTATTTAAAGGTGATGTATCAGAAGAATTGAAACAAATCTCGAAAAATAAGGAAGATGTATTACAACTATTTGATAAACTAAATAGCAAATCACCTGGACCGGATGGTATTCATCCAAGGATATTGAAAGAACTGACATGTGAGATTGCAGACCTGCTATTAGTAATCTATGAACTATAATTAAAATCATCTGAAGTACCAAAAGAATGGAGAATGACCAATGTAATTCCAATTTTTAAAAAGGGGTCCAGGGGTGATTCAGGAAACTACACACCAGTGAACCTGACATCAGTACCAGGCAAAATGGTAAAAACCATTATAAAGAATTAAACTACAGAACATGTAGATAGTCATGATTTAATGGAAGAAAGCCAACATGGATTTAGCAAAGAAAGTTCTTATCTTACTCATCCATTATTTTTTTGAAGGTGTGAATAAACAGATAAAGGTGAGCCAGTTGATATTGCATCTGGATTTTCAGAAAGCCTTTGACAAGGTCTCTTGTGAGAGACTCTTGGTGAAATTAAAACTTCATGGGATAGGAGGCAGTGTATTGCTGTGGATCAGGAAATGGTTAAGAGAGAGAATGCAGAGAGTAGGACTATATGGCCAATTTTCTCAATGGAAAAAAGTGAATAATGGTATACCCCAGGGATCTGTGCTGTGCCTGCTGCTTTTTCACACATTCCTAACTGACTGGAAATGGGAATAACGAGTGAGGTGATCAAATCTGCAGATGACACAAAATTATTCAAAGTTGTTAAAACACAAGAGTATGGTGAAAAATTGCCAGAGGATCTTGATAAATTGGAAGACTGGACATCCAAATAGCAGATGAAATTTAATGTGGACAAGTGCAAAGTTATGCACCTAGGAAAGAACAACCCAAACTACGGCTACATGATACAAGGTTCCATATTAGGAACCACCACCCAGGAAAAGGATTTAGGCGTCATCGTTAATAATACATTGAAATCCTCCACTCAGTGTGCAGCGGCGACCAGTAAAGCAAATATAATACGAGGAATCATAAGGAAAGGAATGGAAAACAAAACCAAGGATATTATAATGCCTCTATATCATTCAATGGTGTGGCTGCACCTTGAATATTGTGTGCAAATTCTGGTCACCATATCTTAAAAAGGATATAGCCGAATTAGAAAAAGGTACAGAGAACGGTCACCAAAAAGTTAAACGGGATGGAAGGATATCCCTATAAGGAAAGGCTTAAAAGATTTGGGGCCTCATATTCAAAGGCATTTATACCATATAAATGCCTCAAGAGGAATATCCCAGAGTAATGCCACTATACGCCCCAATGCTAACCGCTTAGCATTGAGGCATGTTGAGGTGCTCTAGGGGCATCACCCGGTTGCTATATTCAGCCACTGCCTAGTTATTGCTCTGTGGTGAAAGTTAGGCACAACAAAAGCTGTCTGCTGAATATCACCGTTGCGTGGTTAGCTTCTGGGCCATGTGGGGCTGTGCGACAAATCTACCTAATCAATGCCAGTGGCTGGATATGGTTAACGTTTGGCAGTGCTGGCTGTGCACCTTAGAGCTACATAGCCATCGCAAATCAATACTGGGACCTAGGACTCATCAATTTGGAAAAGAGACGGCTGAGAAGAGATATGATAGAGGTCTAGAAATTAATGAATGGAGTAGAATTGGGTACATGTAGATTAGGGGTTTACTCTTTCAAAAAGAAGAAAAATTAGGGGACTCCAATTGAAGCTTGGGTAAGTCACTTAACCCTCCATTACCTCAGAAAAATCCAAGTTATACATTAAACAGGGATATTGATATTACTAAGTTTAAGTTACAATGTAAACTGCTTTGACTAAATGATAAAGCAGTATAAAAAACGATTAAATAATGACGACCATGGAAATACACTGCTTACCCCAGGACTAAATTATAAAAACATAAGAACATTACATATGCCATACAGTGTCAGACCAAGTTTCCCCAAAAGACACAGGTTCCACAATGCTTGTAATGGGTAAAGCATTGATATCCTGGGTCCCTTCTTAATAATCGTTTATGGACCTTTCCTCCAGGAACTTGTCCAAACCTTTTTTAAACCCAGCTACACTAACAGCCTTTAATACATCCTCTGGTAACAAATTCCAGAGTTTGATTACACATTGAGTGAAAAAATATTTTCTTTTATTAGTCTAAAATAGTTTGCCCTGTAGCTTCATTGGATGTCCCCTAGTCTTTCTATATTCTGATAACATAAACAATCAATCTACGTTTACCCGTTCCACTCTGTTCATTAATTTATAGACTTCTATCATATCTCCCCTCAGCCGTCTCTTTTCCAGGTTAAAGAGCCCCAACCTTTTTAGCCTTTCTTCATAGGAGTATCCTTCCATCCCCTTTACCATTTTGGTGGCTCTTCTCTGAACCTTTTCTAATAATGCTATATCCTTTTTAAGATACGGCAACCAGAATTGCACACAGTATTCAAGGTGCGGTCTCACCATGGAACGATATAGAGGTATTATAATATATTTTGTTTTATTTTCCATTCCTTTCCTTATGATACCTAGCATTCTATTTGCTCTCTTGGCTGCCACTGCACACTGGGCCGATGGTTTTAACATGTTATCTACAATGACGCCTAAATCTTTTTCCTGGGTGGTGGTTCCTAAGGTGGAACCTTGCATCATGTAACCATAGTTTGGGTTGTTCTTCCCTAGGTGCATAACTTTGCACTTGTCCACATTAAATTTCATCTGCCATTTTGATGCCCAGTCTTCCAATTTATCAAGATCCTCTTGCAATTTTCCACAATCCTCTTGGGTTTTAATAACTTTAAATAGTTTTGTGCCATCTGCAAATTTTATAAACTCACTCGTTATTCCCCTTCCCAGGTCATTTATGAATTTGTCAAAAAGCAGCAGACCCAGCACAGATCCCTGGGGTACACCACTATTCACCTTTCTCCATTGGGAAAATTGGCCATTTAACCCTACCCTCTGCTTTCTATCTTTTAACCAGTTCCTGATCCACAATAGTACACTGACTCCTATCTCATGACTCTTTAGTTTTGCCAAAAGTCTCCAATGAGGGACCTTGTTAAAGGCTTTCTGAAAGTCCAAATACACTATATCAACTGACTCACCTTTATCCACCTGTTTATTCACACCTTCAAAAAAACATAACAGATTAGTAAGACAAGATCTTCCTTGTCTAAAGCCATGTTGGCTGTCTCCCATTAGGCCATGACTATCTACATGCTGAGTAATTTTGTTCTTTATGATGATTTCTACCATTTTTCCCGGTACTAACGTCAGGCTCACCAGTCTGTAGTTTCCCGGATCACCCCTGGACCCCTTTTTAAAAATTGGTGTTACATTGGCGATCCTCCAATCTTCAGGTATTACAGATTATTTTAATGAAAATTCACAGATTACTAATAGCAGGTTTGCACTCCCATATTTCAGTTCTTTCAACACCCTTGGCTGTATACCATCCGGCCCAGGTGATTTGCTACTCTTCAGTTTATCTAATAGTTGCAATACATCTTCCCAATGTATCGATATTTCCTTCAATTCTTCCGTAACTTTAAATACCACTCCAGTCATGGGTAACATCCCTACATCTTCCTCATTAAAGACCGAAGCAAAGAATTCATTTAGTCTCTCTGCTATTACCTGGTCGCCTCTTAGTGCCCCTTTAACCCCTCTATCATCTAATGGACCAACTGACTCTCACAGGTATTTTGCTACGAATCTACTTGAAAAAGTCTTTATTTTGCGTTGTTGCTTCCGCAGCAAGCTTCTTCTCAAAATCTCCCTTTGCCTGCCTTATCAATGCCTTGCATTTGACTTGCCAGTGCTTGTGCTGTTTATAGGTTTCGTCCTTTGGCTATTTTTTCCATTTCCTGAAAGATGCTTTTTTGGCAACAGCCGCCTCTCTGACCTCACCTTTAAACCATGCTGGCAGTTTTTTGGACTTCCTTCCACTTTTCTTAAAGCGTGTAATACAGCTGGTCTTGGCTTCCAAGATTATTTATTACAGTTGCTTATATACCGCACTATTCGGTATCAGCGCGGTTTACAGTATAACAAAACAACCAAAACACACATTCTGTTTGGTTTTACATCGAACAGGGGTACAAACTTGGATAACAGGGTTGAACTATGTACATGAAATAATAAACCTATAAGAGGGTTAAACTATATACAAACTATATACAATAAATAATGAGACCGATGAGCTATATGTAATACCATGAATACTTAAGACAGTATGAGCCTGATCTGCAGGAAGGAGGTTGAGACTATAATAAGACTAGGAATGGGTGTTTCTTAGGAGGGGTTACTTAGATTCATTACTGGCAGGGTAGCATTGTAGGAAGAGGTAAAATTTGATTGCCTTCCTGAATTGGGTTAGGTCTGCAATAGCTTGAATATCTGGTGGGAGCGCATTCCAGCATTTGGGGACGTAAAGACTGAAAGCCCTATTTGCCGTTGTACTATTGCATTTAGTCAAGGTCTTCGGGGTTATTAGTAGATTTAGGGCTGTTGACCTCCTGGATCTGTTGGGGGGCACGGTGTGGATAAGCTCAGTAAGTGCAGTAGAGGATAGGCACTTGATGGCCTTGAATGAGAGGAGTAGAATTTTGAAAATAATCCTTCCGTGTATTGGAAGCCAATGAAGCTGTTTTAATACAGGTGTCACATGGTCACTTCTGGAGGCTCCATAAAGGACCCTTGCTGCAGCATTCATGGCCAGTTGTAACGGATTTAGTGTAGCTTGAGGGAGACCTTGTAAAATGGAATTGGCAAAGTCAAAATGCGGTAGGATCAGTGCTTGGTATTTGGTCCGGAAATCATCCGGGTCCAGTAGGGAGCGTAGATGCCTGAGTGAACGGATTTTGAGGTAAACAGCTTTGACAATGTTGCTTATATGACATTTCATGTCCAGGTGTTGGTCTAAGGTGACCCCCAAGTATTTTATTGTTTCTTTGGTTTGTAATTCCGCTTCCTTGACTCTTATATGGGATGGTGGGGTAAAGTCAGGGTCTCTAGCGATGAACAGTATCTCCGTTTTCTTGTGCTGGATGCGGAGGTTTTGTGATTGTAGCCAATCTGATATGGTATTGAAACACTCTACAAGTGGTGTAAGGTCCATTTGAACAGTCGAGAAAGGCATATATAAGAGGATGTCATCCGCATATATCAGACAGCTCACGTTAAATGATCTAATGATATTGCAGATGGGCTGCATATATATGTTGAACAGTAGAGAAGATAATGAGGATCCTTGAGGCACACCTTGTGTTTGATGGAATTGTTTCGATTCTTCTGCTCCGGATTTGACGTACTGCCACCGACCATCTAGATAGGACTTGCACCATTCGAGCGCGGTATTGCAGATTCCCTTTTCTTTCAGACGCCCGAGGAGAATCTCATGATGTACTGAGTCAAAGGCCACAGCAATGTCTAAAAAGATGAGCACAAAGCCTTGTTGGATGTTATCGATGCCTGTGATTATGTTATTGAGTAGGAAGGTGAGAAGTGTCTCGACTCCATGATACTCTCTGAACCCGTGTTGGCAGTAATCCAGGGGAGCTGTGGAGTCTATATGATCCTGAATTTGCCTTTGGACCTCTTTCTCAATTATTTTTGCTAGTAGGGGAATACTAGCTATTGGCCTGTAGGAATCGACCTTTTGGGGGTCAAGTTTGGGGTTCTTCAATAAGGGCCTGATTGAGGTTTGTTTGAGGGTTGTGGGGAAGGAACCAGTAGAGAAGGAATGGTTTATCAGTTTTGCGATGAATGGACTGAATTCCTTGCGTAGTTCCTTGATCCAAAACGCTGGGCAAGGGTCGGTTTGCGCTGTGGAGGTATTGAGAGAAGCTATTGTATCTTCAATGCTTTTTCGGGATGGTGTGGAGAACTTGGGTAAGGGGGTTAATCCGGTAGGATCTTGGAACGAGGCTGTTGATATTTTGTCGGTCTGTATGATCTTTGATTGGAGGTAGTCAGCGAATTTTTGTGGTTGGATATCCATATGTTGTTCCGGAGATGGTTCCTTTGAAAGGGCTAGAACCAAGTTGAAAAGATCCCGTGGTTTGTTCAGGGATCTCTTAAGAGTTTCGGTGTGGTGTTGTTTCCTTTTCATTGAGATTGCTTCTCTGTGCATTGTTAAGTGAAGTTGGTAGGCTGTCAGGACTTCTGTGGCGAGTGATCGGCGCCATTTTTTCTCAAGCCTGCGTAATTGTGTTAGAGAAGCTCTCAACTCATGGGAGAACCATGGGGCCACATTTCTTATTCTAATGGATGCGTTATTGGATTGTGGGTGTTGTGAGATAGCCTTGAGGTTGAGATTCCAGGCGGAGACTAGTTCTTCCGGATCGGATGTGGTTTTGCTAAAGAGGGAGGGGATTTGAGAGAGGATTAACTCTCTGTTAAATGTGCGGAAGTTTCTTGTTGAAGTTCGAGCTGTGCTGTTACATTTCCGGTTAATATGCCGCTGGCTGTCTCTAGTGGGTATCTGGAAAGTGATAAGTTTATGGTCAGACCAGGGTACGTCAATCACAGACGTCATCGGGTTGTGGTTTTGCTCGAGGGCCATATGCGGTGTGAACACCATGTCCAGAATATTACCCTTTATATGTGTGGGTTTGTCGATGATTTGTTTAAAACCCAGGTCTTCAATGGCTTCAAGGAATGCAGTTGCATGGCTTTGATGAAGTGAGGGGAGATTAAAATCTCCCATTAACCAGATAGGTGAATTAGGGTTGTGAGCATTAGCAGCAAGGTCAATAATTGTGGGGAGGTCCTCAGGAGATGAAGACGGTGTTCTGTATACTAGATTGATAGTGCATTGCTGGTTTTTGATGGAAAGAGAATCTAAGTTACTTGTACTGGATGATTCGGTAATATGGAAATGAAGATCTGATTTAGTGAGTATTAGTACTCCACCTCCTTTTTTGGTTTCTCTGTGTCTTATATGAATAGAGAAGTTGGGAGGTAGGAGTTGGTTGAGGATGACGTTATCCTCCGAGGATAGCCAGGTTTCTGTGATCATAAGTAGGTCCAGGTCATAAAGGGATATCATGTCTAGGACAACGGGCCATTTCTTGCGTATGGAACGCGAATTTATCATGGCACATTTTAGGTTGTGGCAGTACTTGAGTTTCTCATGGTTGGGTATACTGGATAGTTGGAGTGGAATGTGTATAAGGTGAGAGCGGCGTGTGTAAGTGTCGCTTCCTGGGTGGGGGTCCAGACCATCTTTTTCCATGGTTGCTCAAGATGGGGATGTGGTTCTGGGCTTGAGAAAGTGCATTGGAGGTTCCCAGCCAATCCCAGCCAATCATAGTATTTTTCAACAACACCCAAGCTTGATGTAAGTCTTTAACCTTTGCAACTGCTCCTTTTAGTTTTTTCTTAACTATTTTCCTCATTTTATCATAGTCTCCCTTTCGAAAGTTAATTAATTAATTAATTAATTAATTAAATCAAACATGATCATGCTATGATCACTATTGCCAAGTGGCCCCAACACCCTTATCTCTTGCACTAGATCTGGTGTTCCACTAAGGACTATGTCCAATATGACTTCCCCTCTGGTTGGTTCATGAACCAGCTGCTCCAAAAAGTAGTCATTTATTTCATCTAGGAACTTTATCTCCCTAGCATGTCCTGCCGTGACACTGACCTAGTGGATAACGGGGTAATTGAAATCACCCATTATTATTACTGCGCTGTAACTTTTGTTAGCTTCCTTGACTTCTTTGAGCATTTCATCATCCATTTGTTCATTCTGGCCAGGCAGTCGATAGTACACCCCCACTGCCAACCACTTTTTTTTACATGGAATTTCAATCCATAGAGATTCTACAGCAAATTTTGTTTCCTGCAAAATTTTAATCCTTTCTGACTCAATGCCCTCTCTAACATAGAGCGCAACCCCTCCTCCAATTTGATCAGCTTTATCATTATGATATAGTTTGTACCCAGGTATCACAGTGTCCCACTGGTTGTCCTCCTTCCACCATGTCTCTGATATTCCAATCATATCTAACCTCTCATTTAGTGCTATATATTCTAACTCTCCCATCTTATTTTTTAGACTTCTAGCCTTTGCATACAAGCATTTTAAAGACTGTATTTTATTCATATTAATCTGGCTATTGATAAGCATGGGTAATTTGAGATCTTTAAGCTCTGTCTGCTCCATACTCGAAGGCATTTGGGCTACTTTACTCTATTTTGGAACCTCTCTGCTTTTGGTAGTATCCTTTAAGGATACATTCTTCCGAACCATGCACTCTTGGGCGACTGTCGGCTTTCCCCTCTTATCTACTTTAAAAGCTGCCCTATCTCCTTTTTAAAGGTTAATGCCAGCAGCCTGGTTCCATCCCGATTAAGGTGAAGCCCATCCCTTTGGAAGAGCCCCTCCTTTCCCCAGAATGTTCCCCAGTTCCTAAAAAATCCCAAACCCTCATCTCTGCACCACTGTCTCATCCACGCATTGAGACTCTGGAGCTCTGCCTGCCTTTTGGGTCCTGTGTGTGGAACGGGAAGCATTTCGGAGAAAGCTACCCTGGAAATTCTGGATTTCAACTTCCTACCTAAAAGCCTAAATTTAGCCTCTAGAACCTCCCTACCACATTTTCCTTTGTCACTGGTACCGACATGGGCAGACTCCTCCCCAGCACTATCTAAAACCTTATCTAGGTGGCACATGAGGTTCGCTACCTTCCACCAGGCAGGCATGTTACCAGGCAATCCTCACGTCCACCAGCCCCCAGCTATCTACATGCCTAATGATCGAATCACCAACTATAATGGTTGCCCTAACCCTTCCCTAATGGCACATGGCCCTGGAGAAACTTCCTCGGTGCAAGAGGGTTTTACATCACCTGGAGGACAGGTCCTAGTTACAGGATCACTTCCAGCCACACTAGGGTGATGCTCTCCTGTCACGTGACTTCTCTCCTCCATGGCAACAGGGATGCTGCCAGACTGGAGGTTGGACTTCAGGACTATATCCCTGTTGGTCTCATCTATGTACCTCTCTGTCTTTCTTATGTTTTCCAAGTCTGCTACTCTAGCCTCTAGAGAACGGATTTGTTCCCTGAGAGCAAAGAGCTCCTTGCACCTATTGCTGCACACGTAAGACCTCTCACCAATTGGGAGAAAATCATACATGTGACATTCAATGCAAAAGACTGGAAAGCCCCCATCTTGCTGCTAGGCTGCTGTCTGCATCTTAGTTTTAAGCTTGTGTTTAGATTTTTGTGTTCTTTACTTACTAAGGGTTGCTATGGATATTTATAATAAAACTGTACCTAATACGTTTAATATACCTTGTTCACCTGAAGCTTATTTATTTATTTATTTATTTATTTAGTTTACACTTATATACCGCTACTTCCAGTGATCAGCAGCGGTTTGATTACAAATTTTGGGAACTGTCAAATCAGGACAGGATAATTGGGATCATATATACAGAGATTTGAGGTTGGACACACCACACAGGGTTAGACACTTCAAGTTTAGGTTTACATATTTACATATTTACAGTTCTACAATAATTACATTTACACAGATTGGCTTCGTGATTCCACTTTTTCATAACTGGTTATAATAACATTTGAAAAGATGGGTTTTTATTTTCTTTCTGAAGTCATTTATGTCTTTTATAGCTCGCAGTTCATGTGGTAGATGATTCCAGGTTATTGGGGCTGAGAAGGAGAACGCTTTGTTGCTAGTACTGTCTTTTACTGATCTGATGTTATTAGGAACTTGAAGTGTGTTAGCGTTGATCGTTCTCCTGTCTCGGTTGGTTGCTTGCTGACCAGGGTTGATAGGAAAGAGGGTGCTATGTCATGTATGAGCTTGAATATGGTTACCAAAGTTTTATATTGTATCCTGGCCGCAACTGGTAGCCAATGTAGCTCCCTCAGTACAGGTGTGATGTGTTGAGTGCTTGTTCGTGTGATGACCCTTGCCGCCACATTTTGGGCCAATTGCAAAATATTTATCGTTTTCTTTGGGAGACCCTGTAGTATGTCGTTACAGTAGTCTAGGTGAGGCATAATGAGTGCTTGTGCCACCGTCCGAAAATCACAGGGTTCTATTAAGTTCCTCAGTGGTTGTAGGACTCTGAGCTTGTGGAAGATGGCTTTGTTGGTTTTTCGCAGGTGTTTTTCCATTTGCAGTTTGCTGTCCAGTATGACACCCAGGTATTTTATCTCGTTTTTTGTGTTGTATGTGTTGTTGCATAGGGTGACCGTCGGAGGGGGTTCAAAGTTCGGTTTACTTGATATATACATTACTTCGGTTTTCTTATGGTTAATTGCCATGTTGTTTTGCTGGAGCCATGCTAACATCTCGTACAGGCAGGATTCAAGCTGGGTATACTTTGGGTCATTTGCGTCCAATTGAGTGTATAGCATAATATCATCTGCATAGATATGGTAGTTGATGTTATGTTTTTTGAAAATGTCACAGAGGGGCTGCATGTAGATGTTGAAAAGTAGTGCCGAGATGGCTGATAGGGGGTATGCCTTTGAATTGTACCTGTGGGCTTCGGTTTGTTATATAGGAGGAGAACCATCTAAGGGTGGTTCCCGAAATTCCAATCGATTTCAGTTTTTTTAGTAGGATACCATGATGGACAGTATCAATGGCGGCCGAGATGTCAATGAAGATGAGTAAGAAAGTTTTCTTCCTGTCTTCCAAGCCTTTGTGAAGGCTATTTAGCAGTGCTATTAACAGCGTTTCTACCCCATGGTTTCGTCTGAACCCATATTGTTGCATGTCCAGTATGTTGTGGTCATCTAGGTGCTCTTGAAGTTGTATGAGGGCTGCTTTTTCGATGATTTTTGCTAAGAAGGATATGCTGGAGATGGGGCGATAAGATGTTGGGTCCGTTTTGTTAAGTTTATTGTTCTTTAGTACTGGTCTTATTATAGATTTCTTGAGCTGGTCAGGCATAATTCCTTGATGCAGTGATAGGTTTATAATGTGTGAGACTTGGTGGCCTATATCTTTTTTCGCTGCCTTGACCCAAGCTGTGGGGCAGGGGTCCAGTGGTGAGGTGGTGGTATTGATACTAGTTATTATGTTGCTTGTTTGTTGCTCATCGATCCTGTGGAAGTTTCTCCATGACAGTTCTTGCTCCACAGTGGTTTCACGGTGTATCTCCACCCGACAGGGGTCGGGCAGGGTCGCAGTCAGCTTGCTCGCGTAGTGGTTTGCCAGCGTTTGCGGGTTGATGGGGGTATCCAGTTGGTCTGGCTGGGATGCTTTAGTTAAGGATTTCACCAGCTCAAATAGTTCTCTGGGTTTGTTGATTGCTTTGTTTAATAGGTTTGTGTGGTGCATCCTTTTTGAAGCGTTCACCTCTTCTTTGTACTTTGAGAGGAGGGTGAGGTACTCCATCCTATGTTCGATAGATTTCGTACGACTCCATTTTCTTTCCTGCTTTCTGAGTTCTCTCTTCATTTTGTTTAGCACCTCGGTGTACCAGGGTTCCGATTGTTGTTTAGCTATGTTTGGGATGGTACTCCATTTGGGGTTTGCTGCGACCTGTATTCCGGTGTTCCAGCTTTCTGTTAGTGCATCGAGATCCGTGCTTTGAAGGTCTATGTGGGTCTGAATGCTACTTATAAGACATTCCAGGTTTAGTTTGTTGAATCTCCTTTGTTGGTGCATTACTCTTCGTGCTTTTGCATCTTTTGGAATAGATGGGAAGTTTCATCTGAATATTGATTTGGTGGTGGTCAGACCATGGTTTCGGGTTGATCCTTATTACTGGTTTCTCTGTAATTCACTGGTCCCCCGTGGGAGTGAAGACCATGTCGAGTGTGTGGCCCTTGTCATGAGTGGGTTCGTTTATTAGTTGTTGAAATCCCAGTTGAGACATGGCTTCTAGGAAAGTATTTGCGTGAGAGGTAGCTGTTGATGATAGGTTTAAGTCTCCTAGAATCACTTGGAATTTCTTTGGTTGTGTTGAAGAGATGTTCTCTAGTACCGAGGCAAGTACTTCTTGGTTAGTTGAGGGGGCTCTGTAAATCAGACATATGGCAAGAGTTGAGTTCTCAACTTTAAGCATGTCTACGTCTGTGTTTGAGTCCAGGTATGTTGTGGCAAGTTGTAGGTTGGTTTTAGCCATTATGAGGACTCCTCCACCTCTTTTATTTTCTCGTGGGCAGTTATACAGGTTGTATCCGGGATGGCTTATCTGGTTTAAAATGGCTGCATCAGTGTCGGTGATCCAGGTTTCAGTTATACAGAGGATGTCTGGTTTCTCGTCCTTGATGATGTCATAGATTATGTGGGTCTTGTTCCTAATTGATCGTGCATTAATGAGGGTGATGTTACAGTCATCATGCGTTCTTTGCAGATCCATGTCAAGAGTGTTCTGGTGAAGGGGGAGCTTTCTCCGTGTTTTTGTTGCTCTATGTTTGCGGTGACTGTGTGTTCGCCCATTGTTGCTGATGGAGGTCTTCTGGTTGGGTGTGTGTATATGTACAATTCTGGGGGTGTAGTAAGGCGCGAGTAGAGGTGTTGCGGGTGCTTGCATGGTGAGGAGGAGGTAGAACGGGGTGTATAGGTGAGTCATGGGTTGGTACAATCTTGAGTTAAATGCATAAACTGGAATCAGTGTGGGCAGCCATATCATCAGAAAGAAATTTAGGGTACCCATAGCTCTAGAGTGAAAGTGTTGGACTGCTTTCACCTGACCTTTGGGTTAATCTCTAGAGTTCCGGCTTTACCTACCAGAGGGTGTTGACTTTAGATACATGGGTCAAATATTCAGGGATATTTTTATGCATTGACCATGGCCTAACATTCAGTGAAAACTTATGCATTAACAAGAAAGCTAATAACAGACTTAGTTTCTAGAAAATTATTGTAGGAGGCTATAATTGACTTTTGGTGATAGTGACTTAGCATTTGTATACTATTAAGCAGTTTACCTTAACAGCATGTTAACAGTCAACTATGTAAGTAGGGCGTCACATTAATAGTCAAGGAATACAGTAGCAGTAGCAGTACCAAAACACATTAATAATTAAGGAAAACAGTAGCAGTACTAAAACACAGCATCAGCTGTTAGTGACAGTAATAGTACATAAATACAGCGAGCAAAGGCATGATAAAGTCTTAGTAGGCAGGGATGCCAAGGCTTCCTGACCCTTGTTAGGTGAGGTTGTAGGTGTTTTGTAATTGCACGTGCGGTATCTTTGTGTTCCCTTGTCTCGGTTTCTAAAGCTGTTTTATCTAATTTTTCCAGCTTACCTCCACGCGTGGGCCTCTATGAGTGGGTGTTCGTGTTCTTGTTGCGGTCTCCGATGTCCATGAGTTGTATAGAGTGATTCTGTTTTCGCTGAGGCGGGTTCTCCTCGCCTCTGTTCCACCGCCTAAGGGCCACGCCAAAGGGCCCTCTGGCGAGGCCCTCAGGCGCGGGCCCGCCAGGCGCGGGCGTGCCCGATTGGCGCTCCTTTTATCCTCACCCGCTACTGCCCCGATTGGGTAGCACGGGCTGGTCCGGCGGTCGGGGCTGCTCTGTCCCATGGAGGGAGAGCAGCCTGAGCAGAGAAGACGAGCGGCAAAAGTTCCAGCGCCCGATTGGCGCTCCTTATATCCTCACCCGCTACTGCCCCGATTGGGTAGCACGGGCTGGTCCGGCAGTCGGGGCTGCTCTGTCCCATGGAGGGAGAGCAGCCTGAGCAGAGAAGACGAGTGGCAAAAGTTCCAGCGCCCGATTGGCGCTCCTTATATCCTCACCCGCTACTGCCCCGATTGGGTAGCACGGGCTGGTCCGGCGGTCGGGGCTGCTCTGTCCCGTGGAGGGAGAGCAGCCTGAGCAGAGAAGACGAGCGGCAAAAGTTCCAGCGCCCGATTGGCGCTCCTTATATCCTCACCCGCTACTGCCCCCGATTGGGTAGCACGGGCTGGTCCGGCGGTCGGGGCTGCTCTGTCCCGTGGAGGGAGAGCAGCCTGAGCAGAGAAGACGAGCGGCAAAAGTTCCAGCGCTCGATTGGCGCTCCTTATATCCTCACCCGCTACTGCCCCGATTGGGTAGCACGGGCTGGTCCAGCGGTCGGGGCTGCTCTGTCCCGTGGAGGGAGAGCAGCCTGAGCAGAGAAGACGAGCGGCAAAAGTTCCAGCGCCCGATTGGCGCTCCTTATATCCTCACCTGCTACTGCCCCGATTGGGTAGCACGGGCTGGTCTGGCGGTCGGGGCTGCTCTGTCCCGTGGAGGGAGAGCAGCCTGAGCAGAGAAGACGAACGGCAAAAGTTCCAGCGCCCGATTGGCGCTCCTTATATCCTCACCCGCTACTGCCCCGATTGGGTAGCACGGGCTGGTCCGGCGGTCGGGGCTGCTCTGTCCCGTGGAGGGAGAGCAGCCTGAGCAGAGAAGACGAGCGGAAAAAGTTCCAGCGCCCGATTGGCACTCCTTATATCCTCACCCGCTACTGCCCCGATTGGGTAGCACGGGCTGGTCCGGCGGTCGGGGCTGCTCTGTCCCGTGGAGGGAGAGCAGCCTGAGCAGAGAAGACGAGCGGCAAAAGTTCCAGCGCCCGATTGGCGCTCCTTATATCCTCACCCGCTACTGCCCCGATTGGGTAGCATGGGCTGGTCCGGCGGTCGGGGCTGCTCTGTCCCGTGGAGGGAGAGCAGCCTGAGCAGAGAAGACGAGCGGCAAAAGTTCCAGTGCCCGATTGGCGCTCCTTATATCCTCACCCGCTACTGCCCCGATTGGGTAGCACGGGCTGGTCCGGCGGTCGGGGCTGCTCTGTCCCGTGGAGGGAGAGCAGCCTGAGCAGAGAAGACGAGCGGCAAAAGTTCCAGCGCCCGATTGGCGCTCCTTATATCCTCACCCGCTACTGCCCCGATTGGGTAGCACGGGCTGGTCCGGCGGTCGGGGCTGCTCTGTCCCGTGGAGGGAGAGCAGTCTGAGCAGAGAAGACGAGCGGCAAAAGTTCCAGCGCCCGATTGGTGCTCCTTATATCCTCACCCGCTACTGCCCCGATTGGGTAGCACGGGCTGGTCCGGCGGTCGGGGCTGCTCTGTCCCGTGGAGGGAGAGCAGCCTGAGCAGAGAAGACGAGCGGCAAAAGTTCCAGCGCCCGATTGGCGCTCCTTATATCCTCACCCGCTACTGCCCCGATTGGGTAGCACGGGCTGGTCCGGCAGTCAGGGCTGCTCTGTCCCGTGGAGGGAGAGCAGCCTGAGCAGAGAAGACGAGCGGCAAAAGTTCCAGGTCCTTAGCGTATGACTGATTTGGATAACGAGCTTCACCTGAGAGCACCTCCTTTCCTTTAAGATGCGTAAGTATCTATAAAGCTATGATTATCCCAGGGGTGGGTGGGTGTTGTGGAGGGTGGGAGGGAAATAACACTTATTAAAAGAGGGCTGTTACACAGTACCCTGTCCTGTGCTTCTGAGGTAAGCTGTGACCAACTTCCTGGGTGATTAACAGTCCTTGCGTGGATAGAAGAAGTCTTTCAAAATTGTCTTTTGACCTGCCACCTAGTGTTAACACCTATTGAGAAGGTTTCATAGGTCTCTTGCCCCTTAGGTAGAAGGCCTCTTTGCAAAGGTCTCTAGAAGACTTAATTTGTTGTTCACAGAGTACTGACCCTGTTTTGCCTTTTATGCTAAGATATATTGTGATTTGATTTAAATTACAGCTTTTTGTACTTTTTTGGGAACCTGTCAGGTACTTGCGACTTGGATTGGCTACTGTTGAAACAGGATACTGGCTTTGATGGACCTTGTTCTTGCCCAGTATGGCATTTCTTATGTTCTTATGTTATGTTCTCATGATTACCCTGCACCCTCGAGAGGTCAGAGTGGTGAGGCTGGGGTCTGGTGGTTTCCTGGGGGCCTGGGGAAGTGGGAGTTGCTGAAATTCCTGCCTGGCAAGGCCAGGAGGATATAAGGCAGCTTCCCTAGTACCAAGTGGCTCCTCTAGTCTGGAGTCACCCACCACGTGAGCTCCCTGCACTTCCTGAGATGCCAGAAGTTATGGAGCTGTAACAAACCCAATCCTGGGATTGTCTTTGGAAGAATATGGACTACCAGAAAGCTGGATCCTAAAGCATGTGAGTCCCTTGAATTACTTTCTGGTGACTCTGGGCTGGGCCGAGGAATGCCTAAAGGTTGGTAGGCTTCTCCAATCCTACTCCAGCCTATTGAGGAGTAAGGGTCTCCCCAGTCTTGCAACCATGATGTAAAACTGTGGAAGGGACTGAACTATTGATGAACTGACGTGGATATTGTAAATTGTTATGAAGTGAAGGAACAGCAGCAAGAGACCCTTTAGACAGGGCTGAGCCAGTGCAGGCCTCACAGCCTGTGTGGTGTCCAGGGTCGTGTGGCTAGCTAATCCGGGTGTTTCACCAGGAGGAAACCCCCTGGTTGGCTCACGCTGAGGCCTACCAGGTACTCCGGAGGCTGCACCTATAGCAGCTCATCTTCCTCTGTTTTCTTTTGGTTAATGGACTGATTTACTTCTGGTGGTCTACTGGGGACAGAGAGGAGATGCACCCTAAACCCTCCAGCTGACGGTAGAGCGGACTCCCCATCTCAGCAGAGCTCACGAGACCTTGAAGCAAGTATGGAGTCCAAATCCTTTCCCCTCCTCTGAGGCGCAAGCTGGGCCTGGGCGTGCGACGATGCACATAGAAGGGCAACTTGGGAGATACCAGAGCTGCCACTTGCACATGTAAGTCGCCGAGTTACCTCTGTAGATTTTTTCAATGTGTAGATTTGAAAAATGGCTCCTCCAACCAGGCAGGGCTGCCCAAAAATTAGGAAAACCAGGCAGTTGCCTAGGGCAACAGCCTGGGGGGGGAGGGGCAAAGAGCAGGGCATTCAAATCTTAACAATAGATTCTGACAATTGGGGTGGTGGGTGGTGTAGGACTTAAGGTTTACTTAGGGCGCCAACATCTTGAACCAACTTTGGGATCAGCCCTGTCTCCAGCTCCACTTATCAGCAAATCCACATACCCTCCTGCATTATTTTAGAAAATGTTCCACGTTTGGCGTAGACTTTTCTAAACTACTGTTGGAATTGTGATGTTTCAAATTCTGGTCTCAGTGGAGGCACCTCCCACCCTATTATAAAAGGACTCCCTTAGAAGGTTTAAGTCTCTGAATAGTGGGCTGAATATTTGTAACTCAAGCGATGTAGATCATATTTTTTAATCTGGCTACATTTCTAGAGCAGTAACTTCATTACAAAAGAAACCCTTGATATGTATTAGGGGTGGGAATTTGGGCACATTTGGTTCAAATAACCTAACACCAACAAAAAAGTACAAACAAAACCAATTTAATATACACTAACCTATGAATTAAGATGCATAAAGTTGATTTTTGCACATAAATACGTTTTTATGAGCAAAACCATTTGAACTAAATCAGTGAAAACATCTGAAAACAGGAAATGAACCATTTTTGTTCCTTTGCACATCCATAATATTTACTTGGCAAAAAATCTCATATATGATATTCAAGCTGTGGAGCCTTTACTAAAGTGCAGTGTGGAGTTAGCATGGGTTTCAGCACACGCTAGCTGCATGCAAGTGTGTAACTATTGCAATTAGCATGGGTTTCAGCACACGCTAACTGCATGCAAGTGTGTAACTATTGCAATTAGCATGGGTCGATGTCTGTGCTGTGATTTAGGGGTGGAGAATGGACATGGTAATTGTCGCGCCTTTGGCAGATGGATATATCCCACACACTGACCGTGCAGCTTGCAATAACCTCTCTCTCAATCGGTGGAGCTAACTGCAAATCCAATAATTCTGTGGCACCAGGGTCGGCCCGTCCATTCAGCAAGAATGTTTTTGCACAGGGCCCCGCATTTCAGGGGGCCCTGCGCAAAGAACATTCTGCTTTTTTTAAAATTAAATTTAAAAAAAAGCCGACTGCCGCCGCTGCAGCAGCAAAATGGAGTGTCCCGCGGGGCCCCCTCGGCCCGGCTGAGCCCCTCTGCACCGGCTTTCAGATACGCAAAGGGAGAGTGTCTCCCTCGCGTCTCTGTTAAGCCCGCAGGGGCAGATGGGAAATTTCCCATCAGCCCCTGCTTCCCATCAGCCCCTGCGGGCTTAACAGAGACGCGAGGGGGACACTCTCCCTACGCATATCTAAAAGCCGGTGCAGAGGGGCTCAGCCGGGCCGAGGGGGCCCCGCGGGTCACTCCATTTCTTCTGTATCTGCCGCGGTTGGCCATGTGGACTAATTCTGTTCTTTCATGGGAAGGATTTAACAGAACCCTTTTGCTCAGGTTGAGCGATGCTTAGAAGAGAAGGCCAAGGGGATGGAAAAGAAGGTGCATCTTCAGCAGAAGATATCCCAGATCCCATATTCTTGGAGGAGGACATCCCTCACTCCAAATCTAGCAGTGCCTAAGAGGTAAATCTTTATTAAAAATAATTGCTGACTCAAAAGTTAGACTGTCCCCTTCCGCTATGATTGTTTTCATCCATTAAAACATGAATAGGATTTACGTTGGTCATCTAAAATGAAACTGAAATTGATACTGTTAAGTGAATTAGGGAATTACTGTCTAAGAAAAGCGTGGAAGATACTTGCTAACTATAACGAATTGTCAATGATTCTGCATCACACTATTGCTTATATTTGCATATGTCATTAATAACATTGTGAATTTATATAGCCTCTTCTCCCCTAATATACCACAATGTAAAATGCAAATTCATGCTTTAGAAATATACATGCAGCCACTTCTGCAGTGAATGGCTTGGCAGTAGAGGCAGACTTCCCAATAAGCAGAATAGACAACTGCATGGGGGCAACCACCCTGCTGCTGATGAGTGGTTGATGTAACACTGGGGGAGTGCTAGATGGTGGTATACTCTGATTTCAGTAAGGCTTTAGACATGTTTTCATATGGAAAGCCTATCAATAAGCTAAGCAGCCTAGGAGAGGGCCATAGAGGTAATAAAACTGTTTGTGTGATAGGCAGTGATGGTAAATGGAATTCACAGCAAGGAAAAGGAATTTATCAGTGGAGTGCCTCAAGGTTAAGCTCCTGTGTCCAGATCAACATTTCTATAAATTATATTATAGAAGGATTGACAGAAAACATTTGAGATTTTACAGATAATACAAAGCTCTTCAGCAGGGTGGACATTCCCGATGGCAAAGAAAGAAGAGTGGACTAATGAAGTCTGAGGGGCACTGAAGAGTTGGACACTACAGTAGAATACAAAAATACCTGTATTGTTATACGTTTGGGATGTGGAAATCTAAGAAAGCACTAATTGAGGACTAGGTGTTGATATGTACCCAACAGAAGAGAAATTTCAGAGTGATCACATTTGTTGATCTTAAGGTAGCAAAACAGTTACGGCCTTGGCTAAGATATAGGGAGATGTATTATAAATACAGAAATGGAAAAGATCATATTTTTGTACAGGTTATTTGAGAGATCTCATATGAAATATTGAGGGTACATTTCTAAACACCTACCTAGTTAATGCATGTTATGTACTTATTTCAAGCCTCGTTTATAAAGTCCAGTATCCATATATTTGCCTTTATAAAATACTAGCGCAAATGGCTGAAAATGTATATTAATTTAAAGTGTGATTGTAAATTTGTGAGGAACACAGAAAAAATGCAGGATTTTATCATTTATGCACCAACCTTGCACTCTGCCTACACTCCCTCCAAACTCCGCCTCTGTGCACGCCCACAGTGAAAGTATATGTGATCGGCCTAGCACCCATGCTTACAAAATAGTGACCAGCTAAAGTACATGCACAAATGCTCTTCAACACATATAAATCATTAAAATACCATGAATTACATGCATTGATGGCACATAACTTTGGGGCACGTTTACTAATGAGTGCGCTGTTCATGGGTGTTTGAGCCTTCAAACTAGCGTGGAGCCGTGCTAACTTGTGTGGGCATGTGTGCCTGTCCACTGCCATTAGGATATTAGTCATGCATCGCACTGTACTAGCCAGCATGCAAATGCACCCACCGCCACTTCTTGAGATAGCATTAAGTGCACTTGCGCTAGCGCACACTCAGAACACCCGCACTAACTGAGATGTCCTATCAATGCCCATGTTGCACCCCTAATTCGCCCAGTCCCCACCTATTCGACCTATTCGTGCACTAACCAGTTAGCATGAGATTTTATCACAGGGCAATGCATTAACAGCATTGCATGCTTAGTGCGCGGCCAATCCCATGCTAATGGATAGCGTGATTTAAGTACCATCATTGTACCCAGTGTCTCCCTTGCGTCTCTGTTAAACCCACAGGGGCAGATGGGAAATTTCCCATCAGCCCCTGCTTCCCATCAGCCCCCCTGCGGCCTTCACAGAGACGCGAGGGAGATACTCTCCCTTTGCGTATCTGAAAGCTGGCGCTGAGGGGGCTCAGCAGGACACTCCATTCTGTGGCAGCAGCCGGCTTTTTTTTTTTTTTTAATTTTCCATGAGCCGATGGGGGGGGGGGGGTTAGGACTGATAATGGGCTATGGAGGGGGCTAGGACTTGACTTGAGGTGGGCTGTGGGCTGTTGGGGGGGTTAAGACTGGTAATGGGCTGTGGGCTGTTGGGGGGGTTAAGACTGGTAATGGGCTGTGGGCTGATGGGGGCTGTCTGGAAATGGGGTGATGGGGGGTTAGGACTGCTAATGGGCTATGGTGGGGATAGGACTGAAAATGGGCTAAGGGTGTCTAGGACAGTAAAAGCGATCATGCGGAGGTGTAAGGACTTGAGGTGGGCTGATGTGGTTAGGACTGGTAATGGGCTGTGGGCTGATGAGGGGGGGTTAGGACTGGCAATGGGCTATGGGGGGCTGACTGGAAATGGGCTGATGGGGTTAGGACTGGAAGTGGGCTGATGGGGGGTTAGGACTGGTAATGGGTCATAGGGGGGGCTTAAACTGAAAATGGGGTGATGGGGGGTTAGGACTGGAAGTGGGTTGATGGGGGGCTAGGACTGGTAATGGGTTGGGGGTTGCTAGGACTGGAGTGCAAATAGCTGATGGGGAGGGGGCTTGGAATGGAAACGGGCTGTGAGGGAAGGGAGCTAGGACTGAAAATGGGTTGATGGAGCAGCTAGAATAGGACTGGAAATGGGCTGTTGGGGGAGCTAAGATTGGAAATGGGCTGTGGTGGGGGAGCTAAGATTGGAAATGGGCTGTGGTGGGGGCTTGAAATGAAATGGACTCATAGAGGGGCTAGAACTGGAAGTAGGCTCATGGGGGGGCTTGGACTGGAATTGGGCTGAGTGGAGGGGAGCTAGGATTTGACATGGGCTGATGGTGGGGCTAGGAAATGACTAGAAATAGGCTGATGGGGGGGGGGGCTAGGATTGGAAATGAGCTGATGAAGGGACTCGGACTGGAAATGGATGGGGGAGCTAGGACTGGAAATGGGCTGATGGGGGGCTAGGACTGGAAATGGGCTGATGCAGGGACTAGAAGGGAATGGATGCTGGGTGAGACTGGAACTAGAAGGGAGCTGATGTTGGGGGAGGATTAGAATGGGATGGGGCTGGGAGAGTAAAACGGAGAGGGGAAAAATATTTTGTGTGGGAGGGATGAAAAGTCTACAATTGGCCGGGTATTGGGAGAGTAAGTGGGGATTGAGGATGGAGGGGTAAAATTTGTGTGGATGAAATAGGAATGAGGAAAGAGCAAAAGGAGAAAGATTTAGTATGTTAAAGCAGATGTAGAGAGAGAGAATGGAAAAAAAAACTAAAAGAGAGAAGAAAGACAAATGGACAGCAGATGATGGAGAGTTAGCAGAAAACATGAAGAAACCAGAAGAAAGTGGCTGGAGCAATTGCAACTGAAAAAAAATGCACAAAAGGTAGAAAGATATCTCTTTATTTTGAATTTATTAACTGGAATATGAAAGCTCTGGGAAATGTGCATCATTAACGTCTGCGCTTTGGTACAAGAGGAAATTAATTTATAGTTTTATTTCTACAGTGTTGTTGTACATTCCAAGTTTGGCTTTTGGGGTTCCCAGTTTAATTATTGCCGTCCTGTTTCTAAATTGTGATTCCTTGTTTGGTGACGGTCTATGTTCTGCATGTGTAAATGAGCTGAGGTATTCTGTTTATGTAATTCCTATTTAACATTGCCACTTGTTCTCTTTCCCCAGTATTCTCTGAAATGTATTGGTTTAATATTTGCAGTGTTGCCTTTTGATAGGTAGGGTATGGTGCTTTGTGAGTCCTGGTAGTGCTGTCAGGATACGGCGGGTTTGCCATGGGTTCTAAATGGGCAGCGTTTGTAGTAGTTCCTAATGTGCCTGGCGGTTGGCACTGGATTATAGTAATGTAGAAATCTTTTAGTCTTTCTTTATCCATACACTCATTAAGAGACATGTTTACTAAAAGTTAATGTATGGTAACATTATGCAAATATTTATGCAAATAAGGCCACTTATGCAAATGAGGCCCCACACCGAGTCTCTGCACATGGCCCCGCACCCCCCTTGGGCCGCCCCTGTGTGGCACCATGAATTACCTATTGGAGAAATGATCCCCACGCCCCCAATAGGTAACGCTCAACACTTACCATGCCATGATTTTGCATGTTATTGGTGTATTAGGTGCAAAGCCATAATTCACTTTACTAAAAGGGCTCCTATGTTCTTTTTGCAGCTCATTTAGAAGGCAATTTTCAAAGAGACTTAACCAGAAAACTACAGAGCTAGCTAGATAAATCAAAAGGTTTTAATAAATATTCAAAAGATTTGAGAAGGTGGAATTGGATTGAAAAAGTGAACTACACCTCCATATAGAAATTTTCAAATATTTGAGTGTAGTTTCTCCCATCTAACCCAATCAACCAATAGTGCATGGCCAAATAGTATGCAGGTATTTTTTTACCCATGTGTTGGCGAAATGTCAATGAAAAATATTTTTATAATTTCTTTTAGAAACTTCATAACCTTTATATGTGTGGCAATGTGTCCGACAACTCTGCTGCTAGGTGATGTAGTGAAAATAGCCCCATAATGCAGAAAAACCTTTTCCAGCAAGTTTGCAGGAAGATAGACTCCAGTGGGATAAAGGAGAGAGAAGTGTGGCCTAATCTTGCTTTAGAGGAGGCAGTAACATGCATTATCAAATGAAAAAACAATTCACAAGCAAATAGAAAATATATAAAAAATGACTTGAATAAGTTTACATATAAAATACTCTTAAAATTTGGCATGGCAATGGAAGTAGATACATGCACAGATAAAAAGCAAGAAAAAAAACAGGAGGAAAAAGTCTCTACAGGATGATTAAAATTAGACGCATGCAGAGAAATGATGATTTGCAGCGTGACTATAGAATAACAGTTTGGCATCTAGTTTACCTTCACTGTCTGACATGGCATGCTGAAAATCATCCATGATAAATGCTATATCCCGATCATAGCCACGATTCCGTGATTCTTCCCTCATATGTTGCTGAACCTCAGGTAGTGAATGACTTGATCCAAACTGTTCGCGAGTATCTGCAGATATTGGTGGTAATGGCCCAGCAGCAGCTCGAGCCATTCCCATTGGTTGGCCAACTGGACTTAAAGGGCTTTCTTCCTCAGAGTTCTGTGCCACTATTGGAATTCTTCCTCTGCTTTGGCTAATAGGTAGACTAGATGGCTTTGTTCTACCAGAAGGGGAACCATGACTGAAAGAAACATCAAGTGATTCAGTCTCTTGGGCTTTCAGTCTTAAAGAAGAGCTTGATAGATCTCTCTTTATTGACAAATCAAGCCCATAGACTGATGAGGGTCGAGATGAAGGTCTTGATCTGCTACCACTACTATAGGATTTGTCTATTTCATCTTGCAGGGTAGGTCTCATGGTTGGACTAAGTGTTGTCCCAACACTGGATCCAAGGCCTGGTGATAAAGAAGGAGCAAGATATTTTTGTTGGTCTGTGATATTTTTTCTGAGGCCAAAGGTGATGTCATCTTGAAGAAGTCTTGCCCTAGAAGAAATACCAGGAATCGATGAAGTGCTGGAACTTAAATAGCTTGTGTAATCTGATTCAAAGTCTCTATTTTCTTGAATAGGAGAAAACTTTGTTAGTTTAGGGTCTATCAGCGGTTTCTTATGCTTTGATTGCTTTTGGTACAGGATTGCTGGTGGAAGCTGCTTTGCAGCCTGTTTTTCAAGAGTTAATCTGCTGATGCTATACTTTTCAGATTTGGGAAAATGCCTATAAATACTATCAGAGTGATAATATTGGGGGAGTCCTGTAAGAGGATCCATGTTTTCTGTTCCTCGACGAAACTCTTGCTTGATCTGATGCTTGAGAAGTTTTAACTCATAAGGATCCTCCATTGAATCTTCATCTGTTTTTCCATAAGCATGTAGTCTGGATGAAGTCTGTAAAGGTGTCAAAAAGTCTGTTAATTCTTGGTTTCTCCGTGCCTCTGTGGCTCGAAGAAGATGATCTGTTTTTGTTATATCTTTGTCATGAATATTAAAAGCAGAACTCAGGGTTGCTGATCCCTTGCTAAGTTCCCCTATATCATCAATCAACATGTAATTTCTGGATGCATGGTGTTCCAAATCTGCATAGTAAGACTCTGCAGATATGCTCGACATTGGACTACTTCTTTCATCCATTCCTATTCTTAAGTCCAAATTACTATATTTACTGAGTTGAGAAACACCATAACTACTATCGGAGGAAACAGGTGCAATTAAAAGAGGCTGGTTCCTAATCACTTCATAGTTTGTGGTTATTTTGGGTTCCAAATCTAGTGCATTTTGCCTTGGCTTTTGTATCATCATCAGTTGTGATGAGTGCTGATATGAAGGCTGTTGAGTTGGTTGTGGCTGAGTTTGTGGGGTCAAAGACAGAGTGGGCACAGCTTGAAAGGAAGACTGGGTCTGATAGGGAGAAACTTGTTGATGATATAAAGGCTGAGAGTAATGGGTCTGTTGAGGGTACTGGGTAGGTGCTTGGGTAGGAAGTGCAGGAGAAGAGTACTGATACTGGTCATATGGACTTGTAGGAGGAGCAAACTGAGATTCAGCCTGGGTCTGAGGTGGCAAATATTGATTAAATTCTGTTTGAGGGGCAGTCCGTGGCCTTTCAAAAGCAAGATGGCTTTCTATTCTGCTGGTTCGAGTACTGCTGACTTCACTGTCTGACATATAATCCCGATCTTCTGCTACGCCTTGCAAGTATGCTCGTTCTCGCTTCTCTCTCTCCTTCAGTAATGCTTCTTTCCTCCTGTTGATGCCCATTTCTAAGTACCGCAGCTTTGCATCAATCTCTTTTTCTTCCTCATCTAACTCTGCTTGTTTCTTTCTTAGTTTGGCTGATTCACGTTCTACCAAATCCAATTCCCTGTCAATATCTTGGAGAATTTTGGCTCTAGCCATGGTGGTGGTTCTGCAGATTCTTCTCCGAGAAACAGATCCCACCGTACCATATGCTGGCTGGGTGCCTTCTGTAGCCTCTTCTGGTGGTGGATTGGGAAGAGTTCGCTTTACCTTCTTTTGTGTGCCACTTTGAGCATGTTTAGTCTACAATAAAATAAAAACCAAACACTCTAAGTTATTAAACACTTATACTGATTCAGCAATACATATTTCATTGTGATGGATATTCAGTTCATAGTGGACAGAAATGTTTGGCATCAAGTGGGCAATAGGATACCAGGACTCGGTATCAAAATGTATTTATACTTATGCTGACATTTTAATGTTTTTTTCTAAAAAAATCCCACATCTTTATTATTACAAACAAGAATTCATATATCAAAGTCAGTGATTTAAAACTGTTTTCAAACAAAGCCACAATATAGTATTTATAGCATTTCTAAAACAAATGAGTATTTTGTGCTCTTTCACCATAAAACACTGCAAATGCAGCACTAGTGAATATTAATGGAGGGAAGTAGGTTGCCAGTTCTCATACAAAGCAATGGGAGGTTATCATTGGCAATATGAATGTATAAATCATACAGCATTACGTCTGGCAGAGAGATGATAACTTACTGAGTTCTTTTGTCAGGAATGCATTATGAATACATTTGTTGTAATGATCAATGCCCTTTGTACTGTAGTTCTCCAAAACGTCACAAGTTTGTTAAGGATATTAACCAATTTTACTTCATATTTAAAAGTTCAACAAAGTAGTGCATCATTGGCAAGTCACTTAACAGAGCCTGTAACTATTCCTTTACTTTTCTATGAACTACGCATTACAGTGCAGCATTAATGGCTAAGAACTGGCGTGATAGTTATTAAATATTTAAAAAATGGAATCCACGTGAAGTGGCCTTTTTACTAAAGCGTGGTAAGATTGTGCACTTACCACACCTTAAGCACAAAATGTAAGTGCTAAGCCCGTGCAGAAAATGCAGGGAGTTTACCCAGAATTGGCAATGTATTTGCTACAAACAGGGTGGTAAAGGAGAAAAACACCACAACGGCACTGATAAAAGGTGTCATTCCAAGCGTTTATTCAATGAATCATGTGAAGAGGAGGAAAGGTCTTGAAATACCAAGAAATGCACTCGGAGACAAAGAAAATGTGGTGGAAAGATACAGAAATATTTCCCAATGTATTGGGAGCCACAGGCCTGATTAAGAGGACTTCCCAATCACACCTTGACAAGTTGCTTATACATGTTACATCTTATGAACGCCAGAAAGACGTTCTTTGGCACAATGCAAGTATTATGGCAAGTGTTTGCAGTAAATCCGAGAGACTGAGACCAAACTCCATATACCCTGGGGCTTAGGAGTGAGGTTCATAACTGTCATGGAATACGTAAAACTCACCCATGTGGAGAAATTACCCTGGGACAAAGTTTACTGCAGTCCATGTCTTGGCAAGTAGAAGCATGATATGTGAGTGCCAGCACTATAAAAAAGAATAGCTGCTGCGGCTGCCAGTCCCCCGATCCACCCACTCCCTCAATATCAAGCCCCTTAAGCAGAACCCCCGATCATCACTTTTCTCATGGACAGCAGTCCCCACCGTACAGCAACAAACTGCCAAACCCAGACCCCTCTAATGAAGCCCTCTCACCCATCAGCCCCCCACAAGTCAGCCTCTCAAGATATCACCCCTAGAATGAGACCGAGGAGGGGAATATGGGTACTAGGGAGGTAAGAGTAAGAAATTAAGAGCTGGCTAAGTAGGTAAAAGATGAAAAGAGGGAGCCTGAAGACCAGAGGGGAGGAACAAGGAGGAATGAATTCTCCAGGACCAAGCAGGAAGTCAGTCCTCACATATGGGTGACGTCGGCGCCGACGGAGCCCTCGCGGAGCAATTTTCCCCAGCTTTCAAAGAAAGCCTTTGGGAATTGCAGCGCGCATGCGCGGTCCTCTTCCCACCCAAGGGTGCCATCTTGCTCAGTCTTCTTTTTTCCGCGGAGCCCTACAGTCGTTGCCTGTGAATCCCCGCAGAAAAGTTGATTTTTCTCTATTTTTCTCTATTTTTCTTCGGTTCGATGCCGGTTCTTTTCCCGCCCGGACTCGCGACGCCGGTTGCGAGTCCATCCTTTATTTTTCGGTTTTTTGTCCTTCGTGACAGATTTCGTGCTTTTTTCCTTTTTTCCCTGGCTGCCCGGTCGTTTGACCTCGCAGGGGCCCTTTTTCCCCCGATGGCGGCCAGTGGTTTCAAAAAGTGTGACCTCTGTAAGAAACTTATGTCTCTTACAGACACTCATGACTTCTGCCTCCGCTGCCTCGGCCCAGATCATGACCCCATGATCTGCGGGCCATGCGGCAAAATGTCCTCAAAAGCATTGAGGAGTCGGCAGCACCAGCGGGAGCGTATCTTCTCTGACTCCGGCCGGGCTCGGACCTCGTCAGAGGCTTTGACGTCTCGGGACTCTGGTCCTGAGCATCGTCGGAGTTCCTCTGAAAGGGGGTCTCCTACCTGGGAGCATCATCGGAAGAAGAAACCCGCGAGGGCGGGATCGGTGGACGCTCCTGGTTCCTCGAGGGCCAGGTCGCATAGCCCCAATTCCCGTCCCGGGTCCTTGAAGTCGGAGAGGCCGTCAAAACATCCTCGACTCGAGGTGGACTTGCCCGCTCACGTAAGTACTGTTGTCCTCGTGGACTCGCCTCCGAAGGACCCGTCGGGGCCCGAGTCGGGGGCTGCTGGGTCTCCTGAGCTCGGACTCAGGTTGACGGCCTTGGAGTGCAGTTTGTCTGCCTTCTTGGACCAGCAGCGGGCATTGATCGCTGGCCTCGCTGGTGCTTCTGCCCTGACCGCCGGGACGTCGACCTCCAAATCGACCCCGGAGACCGAGCCGATCCTCGAGTCCATGAGGGCTCGAGTCGATCCTCGGTCGAGGTCTCCTTCGGCCTCCCGTTCGGGACCGAGGTCGTCGACGCCGACTCCCTCGGCGTCGGGGCGGATGGCATCAGTGCCCGCCTGACCGGAGCCGATCGACTCCTCCTCCGAGGAGTCGGCCTGGGAATCTGAGGACGAAGAGTCACCTGGTTCCTTTCGGACTCGGTGTGTCCCTTCGGACTCCCCCGAGTCCGAACCTCGGAGACAGTCCCCCCCGGAGGATACCCGGTTCTCGGACTTCGTGAGGGATATGGCCAAAGCCTTGGCCTTCCCTGCGGATCCCGAGGAGGAGCCTCGAGTCAAAGAACTCGATGCCCTCCAATATGATTCTCCCCCGAAGGAGGCCTTTATTGTACCGGTTCCTCCCATGCTGGAACGGCTTCTCTTCCACATGTGGGAGAGCCCGGCGTTGTCGCCGGTGTTAAGCAAGCGGGTCGATTCCATTTATCGAGTCCGCAAGAGCCCCGTGTTCCAAAAGGCACAACTACCGCACCATTCCATGGTGGTGGAATTGGCCATGCATAGACTGAAGAGTCAAAAAATGCACTCCTCGGTGCCCCCTGGTAGGGAAGCCCGAAGCCTGGATGCCCTCGGTAGGAAGTGCTTCCAGGGCTCTATGCTTGCTTGTCGAGTCCAGACATACCAGCTCTACATGGGCATGTATCTCCGAGACCTGGCTAAGGAAATAGCCGGGTTCTCTGCTGGTCTCTCCGACGAACCTTTGCAGAGGTTCCAAACCTTGTCTACTGGTATTCGGGAGTGCTCCAAGTTTATCTCTCGAGCAGCCTATGATGGTTTTGAGGCTTCGGCTCGAGTAGCCGCGGCCGGCATCGGTGGACGCCGCTAGGCTTGGCTTCAGACGTCCGACCTCGAGCCCTGGGTACAGGACAAGTTGGTCGATGTCCCCTGCCGAGGTGATAACCTCTTTGGCAAGCCCATGGATGAGAAGGCTGCACAAATCGAGACGGAGACTCTCACCAGGACTCGTCTCTCAAGGAAGACCTCTGCCCCTTCTCAAAAGAAGAAGGCCTCGGGGAAAAAGCCCTTTTACCCGAGGAAAGGTGCTGCCTATAAATACTACCCTCAGTATCAGGCCTCACCAGCTCCCCCACAGGGAAAGCAGGCCAAGGGACGGGGTAATGGGTCCCGTAGGCAGCAAGCCCCCAAGCCTGCACCACCGGCCCCTGCTCAGCAGGGTGGGGGTTTTTGACTTTCTCAGCATAGCCTCTCCCCCTCAACTGGTTTCTCTCAGCACAGGAGGCCGGCTGGTCCACTTTGCCCACAGGTGGTCCAACATCACCACAGATACCTGGGTGCTTCAGATAGTTCAAAAGGGCTATCTTCTTCATTTTCACCAGGTACCTCCCTCCTACTTTCCAGGGGAGCCTTCCAGACTCCCTTTGCACAGGGACTTACTCCTTCAGGAGTTAGCAAGTCTTGTTCAGGAAAAAGCCGTGGAACCGGTGCCCCACCACCTGAAGGGTCAAGGGTTTTATTCCAGATACTTCCTGATTCCGAAAAGAACAGGAGGCCTCAGCCCATCCTAGACTTGCGAAACCTCAACAAGTTCCTTGCAAAGGAAAAGTTCAAAATGCTTACCCTTGGAATCCTGCTGCCCTACCTCCAGCAGGGAGACTGGCTATGCTCCTTAGATCTAAAGGATGCGTATACTCATACCCTTATTCATCCTGACCACAGACAATACCTCAGGTTTGTTGTGGGCGGACACCATTACCAGTACAGAGTACTGCCTTTCGGCCTATCCTCCGCCCCCAGGGTGTTCACCAAATGCATAGCAGTGGTGGCGGCCTATCTGAGACTTCAAGGTCTCTTTGTGTTCCCATACCTGGATGACTGGCTCATCAAGGCCCAGTCTGCCCAAGAAGCCACTCAGGCTACTCATCGCACTGTGGCTCTGCTCCAGCATTTGGGTTTTGTCATAAACTTCGCAAAGTCCACTTTGCTCCCCTCTCAAGATCTAGAATTCATCGGCGCCAGGTTGGACACTCTTCAGGCGCGGGCCTTCCTGCCTCTGGACAGGGCCCAGAGGCTCATGGATCTCGCCAGCCGCTTTCACAGCAATTCCCTGGTCTCGGCCAGGCAATTTCTGAGACTGCTCGGCCATATGGCTTCCACGGTCCATGTAACCCCCAATGCCCGCCTGAACATGCGACCTGCTCAATGGTGCCTTCGCAATCAATGGCATCAGGCCACTGGGAGCCTAGCGGACTCCGTACAGATCTCCGACCAGCTGGTCTCCTCTCTGCGATGGTGGCTTCATCTGCCAAACCTAGTGCTGGGGGTGACTTTTCAGCCCCCTATACATTCTCGGGTCCTGACGACCGATGCTTCTCTCCAGGGTTGGGGAGCACATTGCCAAGAGACTTGTACTCAGGGTCTCTGGACTCCTTGGGAGTCCGCTCAGCAGATCAACTTCCTGGAGCTCAGGGCCATCCGCCTAGCCCTCAAAGCCTTCTCTCACCTGATTTCTCACCAGTCGGTACTTGTCCAGACAGACAATCAGGTTGCCATGTTCTACGTGAACAAACAAGGCGGAACCGGCTCCTTCCTTCTCTGTCAGGAAGCACAGAAGCTCTGCTCTTGGGCCATCCATCGCAACCTCGTCCTCAAAGCTGTCTATCTCCCAGGTCAAGAAAACTACCTGGCAGACAAACTGAGCAGGATCCTCCAACCGCACGAGTGGAGATTGGATCCCCTTGTGGTTCAGCGGATCTTTCTCCGGTGGGGCCTCCCCACCATGGATCTGTTTGCCAGTCCTCTGAACCGGCAGCTGCCCAGATTCTGCTCTCGACAGCCGCATCCTCTCTGGGTAGTGGCGGATGCTTTTCTGATTCCATGGTCCACAGGCCTCTTGTATGCCTTTCCACCCATGCCTCTGGTGTCTCGGACGCTCTTCAAAGTTCTCAGAGACAAGGCGTCGGTGATCCTAGTGGCTCCCCGGTGGCCGAGACAACCTTGGTTCCCGCTTCTGATGCATCTGGCGGTGGACACCCCTCTTCCTCTGGGGTTTCAGCCCGACCTCCTCTCGCAGGATCAGGGGACGCTCCTGCACCCCAACCTTCGGTCCCTTCATCTGATGGCCTGGCTGCTGAAAGGGTAGTCCTTGCTCCTCTCCAGCTGCCTCCAGATGTGGAAGAGGTCGTGTTGGCCTCCAGGAGGCCTTCCACCCGGAAGTCCTACGCTCTTAAGTGGCGTCGGTTCTCTGTCTGGTGTACTCAGCAGTCGCAAGACCCCTTCTCCTGTTCAACGTCAGTGGTCTTGCAGTACTTGCTTTCCCTTTCCAATCTTGGACTTAAGTCCAACTCGGTCAAGGTCCACCTCAGTGCTATTTCTGCGCACCACCTACCGGTGGATGGTAGGCCTCTTTCCAGCCACCCTCTGGTGGCTCGTTTTCTCCGGGGCCTCCTACTCCTTAAACCACCTTTGCGCCCACCAGCCCCGAACTGGGATCTCAATGTGGTTTTACAGCGGCTTACCTGTCCACCTTTTGAGCCTATGGCTACCTGTCCTCTTCGTTTTCTTTCCTGGAAAACCTTGTTCTTGGTGGCCCTCACTTCTGCTAGACGCGTTAGTGAGCTGCAGGCCCTGGTATCTGATCCTCCTTACACTAGGTTCTACAAGAACCGGGTAGTCCTACGGACTCACCCTAAGTTTCTTCCTAAAGTCGTTTCCCCTTTTCACATCAACCAGGAGGTGGTACTTCCGACCTACTTTCCCAGGCCACACTCCAGCCGAGCTGAAATGGTCCTGCATACCCTGGACTGTAGAAGGGCGCTGAACTTCTACCTGGACCGTACGCGGGAGCACCGGAGGGCTGTTCAGCTCTTCGTGTCTTATGACCCCAACAAGTTGGGGCTCCCTGTCTCCAAGCGTACTCTGTCCATCTGGATTGCGGACTGCATCGCTTGGGCTTACGAGGCTGCGGGCCTCGTGCTGGAAGGTAGAGTCACCGCTCATCGTGTTCGGGCGAAGGCTACGTCAGTGGCTTACCTCCACTCTGTTCCGTTGGCAGACATCTGCCGGGCCGCTACTTGGTCTTCAAGCCAGACTTTTGCAGCCCATTACTGCCTGGAGAGGGAGTTCCGCAGGGACAGTGCTTTCGGACAGGCAGTCCTCCGTAACCTCTTCGAGGTATAGGCAACTCCTACCCTCCATCCCGGATGTTGGGCTACCGGTTGGAGACGTATTCAGAGAAGATTCCTTCCTTCTGTGCTGCTGAGCTAGAGGGAGCTCATTTTTGTGCTTAGGGTCTCCGGTAGCCTTAAGCTTGGGAGTCCCATATGTGAGGACTGACTTCCTGCTTGGTCCTGGAGAAAGCGTAGTTACTCACCTGTAACAGGTGTTCTCCAGGAGCAGCAGGAATCAGTCCTCACAGCCCTCCCTCCTCCCCTTGGAGTTGCAGTTTTATGCTTTCGTTTTTGCTAATTTTTGCTGTCTTTTAGCTATGTCATCTGACTGAGCAAGATGGCACCCTTGGGCGGGAAGAGGACCGCGCATGCGCGCTGCAATTCCCAAAGGCTTTCTTTGAAAGCTGGGGAAAATTGCTCCGCGAGGGCTCCGTCGGCGCCGACGTCACCCATATGTGAGGACTGATTCCTGCTGCTCCTGGAGAACACCTGTTACAGGTGAGTAACTACGCTATCTGGCTCTAGTTAGGTAAAAAGGGAAATGAGAGAAACAGAAACCAGAAGGATCAACTTCAGAGAGAGATGCAGGGAAGGGAGGAAATAAAAAAAGAACTTAGAGGAAACCCAACGAGGAAGCTCTAAAGAGAGACCAGGACCGATCCAGCTGGAACCATAACAACAAAGGTATAAAGAATGTCCGTTTTTAGAGAATGGAGTATGTCTGCTTTGAAAATGTGCATTTCATACAGTTCAGGGTATTTCTCTTTCTTCAGGGTCTGTTTTTGAGTTTGTGTCTCGCTTTGCTTCCTAATTCATTAGTCCTTATTCCTTATTAGGTGATGGTTTCTCTGCATTTTGCATGTGTAACCAAGATGAAGGATTTTGTTCACATGAAAGTGCTGTGTCGTAATCTAGAGCAGTCTGGCTTATTCTCTTTTCCCAGTCGGAATGTACTGGTGGTCCAGAACGTCTGCAGTGTGCACCTTTCATAGGTGGAGTTGCTGCAATTTGAGTTCTTGGACTTGCTACTGGTATGGCAGGTAAGTGTAGATTTGTAGAGCTTTATATTAGGACAGACAGGGGTATATTTACTAAGCCAGGCTAATGGATAATCTAGGCTATTGTAACTAGGTCTCATTGAATAACATGGATCATAAATGTAAATAGCACGGGTTAACTGTTAGCCCAGCTTAGAAACCATTCCCCCACAATGTCTTGGAGTGGAGGGAGTTTATGGTGCTGTAACTGATGTGACACTAGAACTTGAATAAAATCTTTTATGTATGTTGTGCTGTAAAGTGAAACACCCTACTTCTGCTCTACACCCATTGTTGGAAGAGTTTTAAGGCTTGTTCTAGGTATATTCCATACAAATAAATAACTGTACTGTATCAGACTGATATTCAAAGACAATTATGCTATACTTGGCAAACACATAATTAAACCATCCATGTATTTTAAAAAAGATATATAGATAAGAGCAGACCATTAAAATTTCAAACTGGCCAGATATTATTCACACACTTGCAGGCCATAATAGGTGAGGAACAAGGGTAGGCAAGGATATTATGCAGATAGAGGCGTTTATTCAGTCGTTATTCAAAAGCATGCCTAATATCAGACCAGTGCCACTGCAGTGACTGTACCAGCCACATACGAGTATTCAACTCCACTAGCTATATGGCTAGTACCACTGAATCTACGGCACAACCAGCAGTTAATTTCAGCAAGCGACTGTCTCGCTCATACTCGACAGCAAGCTAAAGTTGGAAATGCAGCTGCGCAAAATCAACAAGGCCATTTTCCACAAACTTAGAGTGCTGCAACCCCTGCGAAATATAATAGAACCATGTGATTTTTGGACTGTTGCGCAAGCACTCATCATGCCTCACTTAGACTACTGTAACGCCATCTTACAGGGTATGCCAAAGAAAACGATAAATATCCTGCAATTGGCCCAAAACGTGGCGGCGAGGATCATCATGCGAACAAGCATTACTGAACACATTACACCTGTATTGATCGAGCTACATTGGCTACCCATTGCTGCCAGGATACAATATAAAACATTGATAACCACATTCAAACTCATACATAACCTAGCCCCATCATACCTCTCCACCCTTATCAGCACGCAACCAACCAACAGAGACAGGAGAACTATCAACTCAGACACACTTCGAGTTCCAACCAACATGAGATCTGTAAAAGCCAGTACTACCTGCAGAGCATTCTCATTCTCTGCCCCAACCATATGGAATCGACTACCATACGAGCTGCAAGCAATCAAAGACATTGGTGCTTTCAGGAAGAAACTAAAAACTCATCTATTCCAATGTCACTACAACCAGATGTAAATCAAAGTGGGATACATGCTGAAGCAAATAAACCATGTATCATGCTCTGTAGAAACGTTATATGTAAAAATGTAAATATGTAAAGTCCAATCTTTCTTTGTAAAATATGTAAATATGTAAAGTCCAATCTTTAATACCCTAATTCTGTGTGCTGTGCCTTACCCTCAAACCTATGTGTGTATGCCCCAACTGTTCTGTCATGATTTTGACAACCCCCAAAGATGTAATCAAACCGCTACTGATCGCTGGAAGTAGCGGTATATAAATGTATTCTAAATAAATAAATAAATACTGCAAGAGTGTAAAAGTAAAAGGTGGCTCAGCGCACCACAATCCCTTGAGCTTGCCATGCACTTAACTCACCATTATCTCAGACTTAGCGGCCCTTTTACTCGTGCACTAAGCAGCTAATGTGTGTTTTCACAATCAGTAACTGTGTACGAGGGCTGCAGAAACAGCTACCATGTGCTGATTTGTGCACTGACTGCCAATTGCACGTTAGGGTGGTGAATGGATAGGTTTGGGGTGGAAAGTGGGCGTGGAAAGCACATTATAGTTAGAGTGAGGGACACATTGTGTGCTGCCAATGTTGTAATTAGCATAAGCACAAGTAACACCACCTCAATAGTTAGAGTTAGGTGCACCTGTGGTAACTGTGCCATGCAATGGGGCATACTTTCACATGTTAACTGCTGAGAACATCTTGGTTACCATGGCATTAACCTTTAAAAAGGAGATACAACAGAAATTGGTTGGGTGGGAGGCGACAAAGAGTACAAGTAAATGGAGCTCACTCTGAGGAGAAGAATGTTACCAGTGGTGTGCCCCAGGGATCTGTCCTTGGTCCGATTATTTTTAACATCTTTGTTAGTGATATAGCGGAAGGGCTGTCGGGTAAGGTTTGCCTCTTTGCAGATGATACCAAAATCTGCAATAGAGTAGACACCCAGGAAGGTGTAGATAACATGAGGAGGGATCTAGCTAAGCTTGAAGAATGGTCTAGAACAGCGATGGCGAACCTATGGCACGCGTGCCAGCTGTGGCACGCGAAGGCCTTGCAGCTGGCACACGGGAAGGTCCGCAATTAAGATATGCGGCGCGGCGGGAGGTGAGTGTGCTGGCAGGGCCGGCCCGTCCATTGAGCAAGAATGTTTTTTGCACAGGGCCCCGCGTTTCAGGGGGCCCCGCGCAAAAAACATTCTTCAGCATCCCAAGTTTTAAAAAAAAACAACAAACCGGCTGCTTCTGCCGCGGCAGCATCAAGAGCTCTGCCGCGGCAGCATCAAGAGCTCTGCCGCGGGCCCCCCCCCCTGCCCGGCAGAGCCTCCCTGCATCATCAGCTTTCTTCAAGTCCCAAAACGCGGGCTTCTTTCAGAGCCGCGAGAGTTTCTTTTCTCGCGGCTCTGTTAATCCCGCCGGGGCTGATGGGAAATCCCATCACCCTCGGCGGGATTAACAGAGCCGCGAGAAAGGAAACTCTCGCGGCTCTGAAAGAAGCCCGCGTTTTGGGACTTGAAGAAAGCTGATGATGCAGGGAGGCTCTGCCGGGCAGGGGGGGGGCCCGCGGCAGAGCTCTTGATGCTGCCGCGGCAGAGCTCTTGATGCTGCCGCGGCAGAGCTCTTGATGCTGCCGCGGCAGAAGCAGCCGGTTTGTTTTTTTTTTTGTTTTAATTTGGGATGATAGGGGGGAAGGGTGTTTAGGACTGGTAATGGGCTATGGGAGGGGGGAGGCTAAACTGGAAGTGGGCTGATGGGGTGGGGGGGGTGGATAGGACTGGTAATGGGCCATGGGGGGGGGGTGGTAAGGACGAGTAAAGGGCCAAGGGGAGGTTAGGACTGGTAATTGGCCATGGGCGGGGAGGCTAAGACTGGAAGTGGGCTGATGGGGGGTTAGGACTGGTAATGGGCCATGGGGGGGTTAGGACTGGTAATGGGCCATGGGGGGGAGGCTAAGACTGGAAGTGGGCTGATGGGGGGTTAGGACTGGTAATGGGCCATGGGGGGGGGTTAGGACTGGTAATGGGCCATGGGGGGGAGGCTATGACTGGAAGTGGGCTGATGGGGGGGGCAGTTAGGACTGGTAATGGGCCATGGGGGGGGGGTTAGGACTGGTAATGGGCCATGGGGGGAGGCTAAGACTGGAAGTGGGCTGATGGGGGGGGGTTAGGACTGGTAATGGGCTATGGGGAGGGGGCTAAGGCTGGAAGTGGTGGTGGTGGTGGGGGGGGGTTAGTACTGGTAATGGGCTATGGGGGGGGCTAAGACTGGAAATGGGCTGATTGGGGGGTAAGACTGGTAATTGGCTATGGGGGGGCTAGGACTGGGTGATGGGGGGGTGTTAGGACTGGTAATGGGCTATGGGGGGCTAAGACTGGAAATGGGCTGATGGGGGGGGTAGGACTGGAAATTGGCTATGGGGGGGCTAAGACTGGAAATAGGCTGATGGGGGGGGCTAGGACTGGAAATAGGGTGATGGGGGTTGGACTGGAAATTGGCTATGGGGGGGCTAAGACTGGAAATGGGCTGATGGGGGGGGTAGGACTGGAAATAGGGTGATGGGGGGGTTAGGACTGGTAATGGGCTATGGGGGGGCTAAGACTGGAAATGGGCTGATGCGGGGGTAGGACTGGTAATTGGCTATGGGGGGGCTAAGACTGGAAATAGGCTGTGGTGGGGGTTTGGATTGAAATGGACTCATGAAGGGGCTAGAACTGGAAGTAGGCTTATGGGGGGCTTGGATTGGAAATGGGCTGAGTGGAGGGGAGCTAGGATTTGACATGGGCTGATGGTGGGGCTAGGAAAGGACTAGAAATGGGCTCATAGGGGGCTGGGATTGGAAATGAGCTGATGGAGGGACTCGGATGGGACTGCAAATAGATGGGGGAGCTAGGACTGGAAATGGGCTTATGGGGGGCTAGGACTGGAAATGGGCTGATGCGGGGACTAGAAGGGAGCGGAGGCTGGGTGGGACTGGAACTAGAGTGGAGCTGATGTTGGGGGAGGATTAGAATGGGATGGAGCTGGGATAGTGAAATGGAGAGGGAAAAAATATTTTGTGTGGGAGGGAAGACAAATCTACAATTGTCCGGATATTGGGAGAGTAAGTGGGGATTGAGGATGGAGGGGTAAAATTTGAGTGGATGAAATAGGAATGAGGAAAGAGCAAAAGGAGAAAGATTAGTATGTAGAGAGAGAATGGAAAAAAACTAGAAGAGAGAAGAAAAGACAAATGGACAGCAGACGATGAAGAGTTAGCGGAAGACACGAAGAAACCAGAAGAAAGTGGCTGAAGCAATTGCAGCTGAAAAAAAATGCACAAAAGGTAGAAAAATATCTCTTTATTTTGAATTTATTAATTGGAATATGCCAGCTCTGGGAAATGTGCATCATTAACGTCTGCGCTTTGTTTAGTACAAGAGCAAATTAATGTATAGTTTTATTTCTACAGTGTTGTACATTCCAAGTTTTGGCTTTTGGGATTCCCAGTTTAATTCCCACCGAGTCCTGACACAGTTAACAGTTTTAAGAAGTTTATCTTTTTTTTACTCAGGATACATTTGACATGTTATGTGAATAATACATTTAAAAATATATTGTTTAACTGAATCAAATTCTTCCTAAATTAATTAAATTTAATTAAATCATTAAAACATTATAAATTGCAAATAACTTGAAATGAAAACCAAAGGATTGTGAATCAAATTGATTCTCTGACAATACAAAGATTCCAACCTTTACAAATGATGTTACATAGTTCAGGCAACTTTATAAAGAGTTTTTAGATACAAAAATCTTGTTGTTAAGGTTTAATTGACGTGCTGGCACTTTGAGGAAATTCTTTGGTTTTGTGCGGCAGTTTGGGCACTCGGGCTCAAAAAGGTTAGCCATCACTGGTCTAGAATTTGGCAGCTGGGATTTAATGTTAAAAAATGTAAGGTCATGCATTTGGGCTGCAGCAATCCAAGGGAGCAATACAGTATAGGAGGTGAAGTACTTTTGTCCATTAAAGAAGAGCTTGACCTAGGCGTGGTTGTGTCTGATGATCTTAAAGTAGCTAAACAGGTAGAAAAGGCGACGGCAAAAGCTAGAAGGATGCTTGGGTGCATACGGAGAGGAATGGCTAGCAGAAAAAAGGAGGTGATAATGCCTCTGTATAAGTCTTTGGTGCGACCTCATTTGGAGTATAGTGTGCAATTTTGGAGACCGCACCTTCAAAAGGATGTGAACAGGATGGAGTCGGTGTAGAGGGTGGCTACTAAAATGATTAGTGGGCTTCATTATAAAGCATATGAGGACAGACTTAAGGATCTTAATATGTACACCTTAGAGGAAAGGCGGGATAGAGGTGATATGATTGAGATGTTTAAATACCTCCGTGGCATAAATGTTCAGGGAGAGAGCCTCTTTCAATTGAAAGCAAGTTCTGCTACGAGGGGACATGGGATGAGGGTGAAGGGGGATAGATTCAGGAGTGATATGCGGAAATATTTCTTTACGGAAAGAGTAGTGGATCCGTGGAATAGTCTCCCAGTGGAGGTGGTAGAGATGAGGACAGTAACTGAATTCAAAAAAGCATGGGACCAACACAGAGGATCTCTAAAGGTAAAAAGTGGACTGTTGTAGTTGTTGATATGGAAGGACAGACTAGATAGGCCATGTGGTCTTTTTCTGTCATCATGTTTCTATGTTTCTATGTTTAACAGCTTTTAAATAAGATATTAGGGGCAGGCCCACATTCGGCAAAGAGTGCATGGTTTGCAAGGATGTATCCTTGAAGGATACTAGCAAAAGAAGAAAGTTAGGGCATCCTGACAAGATAAAATTAACCCAGATGCCCTTAAGTACAGAACAGACAGAGCTGAAAGATTCCAAATTATCCTTGTCAACTGATAACCAGATTGTCAATATGAATAAAATACAACCTCCAAAATGCCTATATGCAAATACTAAAACTCTAATGAATAAGATGGGAGAATTAGAATATATAGCACTAAATGAAAAGATAGATATGATTGGTATCTCAGAGACTTGGTGAAAGGAGGACAACCAATGGGACACTGTGATACCTTGGTACAAGCTATATAATAATGATAGAGCTGATCAAATTGGTGGAGGGTTTGTGCTCTGTGTTAGAGAGGGCATTGAGTCACACAGGATTAAAATTTTACAGTAAACAAAATACACTGTAGAATCTCTATGGATAGAAATTCCATGTAAAAAATGGGAAGGCAATGACAGTGGGGGTGTACTATTGACCACCTGGCCAGAATGAGCAGATGGATGAAGAAATGCTGAAAGAAATCAGGGATGATAACAAAGGTTACAACACAGTAATACTAATGGGTGATTTCAATTACCCCGATATCGATTGGGTCAGTGTCACAGCAGGACATGTTAGGGAGATAAAGTTTCTAGATTAAATAAATGGCTGCTTCTTAGAGCAGCTGGTTCATGAACCAAAGAGGGGAAGCTGTTTTGGACTTAGTCCTTAGTGGAACACAAGATCTGGTGCAAGAGATAAGGGTGTTGGGGCCACTTGGAAATAGTGATCATAGCACAATCACGTTTGATTTAATAAATAGAGGAAGGACGGCGAGGAAATCCACAGTTCTACCTTTTAACTTTTATATGGGAGACTATAATATAATGAGGAAAACAGTTAAGAAAAAACTAAAAGGAACAGCTGCAAAGGTTAAATATTTGCATCAAACTCCTCTGGAACTCCGCTCTTCTGACAAATTGCTTCTATCTGTGCCCTTCTCTTCTACTGTTATCTTCAGACTTTGTTCCTTTCACCTTGCTGCTCCTTATGCCTGGAACAAACTACCTGAGTCTGTACTTCAGGCTCCGTCTCTGACCCTTTTCAAATCCAGGATGAAAACTCACCTCTTCGCTGGTGCTTTCAGATCTTGACTCACCTGATCTCCTTTGTGTTTCCTTATCATACCCCCTAAATGTATCCCATGTCTACAGATACTGTGTTGTCTGTCTTGACTAGATTGTAAGCTCTGATGAGCAGGGACAATATTTTACATGCGTCTGTGCAGAGTTGCACAGACACATGTAGAAATCGCATAATAAAAACATTTCATAGCAAAAGATTTGTGAGAGTGAGAGTTGGACTATTAGATGACAGAGGGGTAAAAGGGGTGCTAAGGGAAGACAAAGCCATAGCGGAGAGACTAAATGAATTCTTTCCTTTGACTTTTTACTGAAGATGATATTGGGAGGTTGCCCATGCTTGAAATGGTATTTAAACGTGGTGTATCAGAAGAATTCAAAGAAATGTCAATAAACCGGGAAGATGTATTACAACTATTTGATAAACTGAAGAGTAGCAAATCACCTGGACTGGTTGGTATACATCCGAGGGTGCTGAAAGAACTGAAATATGAGATTGCAGACCTACTATTAGTAATCTGTGAACTATCATTAAAATCATTTGTAGTACCTGAAGATTTGAGAATGGCCAATGTAACACCAATTTTTAAAAAGAGTTTCAGGGATGATCCAGAAAACTACAGACTGGTGAGCCTGATCTCAGTACCGGCAAAATAATAGAAACCATTACGGTTGTGGTCAACATTATTGGCACCCTTGCAGTTCAACTCCTTAATGTCCAATATCTCCTAAAAAAAAAAAGTGGCCAATGAAATGGCTTTGGACTATATGGGCCCGATTTTCAGCTTCCAACCGTTTGGAAGGGCTATGCGCCAATAAGGCGCACAGTCCTCCACACAGACCTCTAAACCAGATATTCAGTGCCACAGTGACGGCATTGAATATGCAGTGATTGCTGCAGGGACTGGAAGCTTCTGAAGCTAACTGGGCAGCAGCAATATTAGCTGTTGCCCAGTTAGCGATCGGCGCCTTAAAGATAGGTGAGAGTTTTCCTCACTTATATTTAAGGCATTGATTTTGTTAATCGGGCAGCATGCAATATTGCTTCTGCCCAGTTAGCACCATTCCCTGCCTTCACTCTATCCCAGAATGCCCTCAAGAAGCCCAAATGCTAACCAGATATGTGCCGTTGAATATCCCCATCTAAGGCATTTACATGGTTTACTAGGCTGTAAACCATGCAAATGCCTTTCAAATATCAGGCTCTATATGGACACATATTTGACACATAAAAGAATCAATAAAACAAGATAAATTAAAAAAGAAAAGAATAGGAAATAGTAAAAAAACTGAGATATTGCCCGGACATGATTATTGGCAAAGTGGAGGAGTAGCCTAGTGGTTAGAATACTGGCTTGGTAACCAAGCAACCAGGGTTTGATTCCCACTAGTACTCCTTGTGGCCTTTGGAAAGTCACTTAACCCTCCATTGCCTCAGAAGAAAGGCCTGGCAATCTACTTCCAGTGACACTGCCAAGAAAACCCAGGAGCTTCTGGGTCACCAGGAGTCAGGACTGACTCAAAGGCACACATTGCATTGCATTGCATTGATTATTGGCACCCTTATAAACAATTCAAATCAATTTGGACAGAAGAACTACATTCCCAGTGCAATAAAATTAGATGCACCTGTAATCAATAGTCAGTACTCACATGACTTGAACCAACCAATGAATAATGGTTCTAATGTTTAAGATGGCCACATACACTCCCTTTTCCATTTTCACAATGGTGAAGACAAGACTGCTGCCTGAGATAGTCAGAAAAGCTATTGTCACCAAACATCAAACTTCAAAGGGGTACAAGGCTATCTGAAAAGACCTTGGGATTCCTGTGTCTACAGTTTACAATGTTATTAAGACGTTTTCTGCTCATTGAACTGTCAAGAACCTCCCAGGACGTGGTGGGAAGAGGAAAATTAATCCAAGAAGACTTCAAGGGTTACTGTGAACTGTTGGGAAAAGGACACGTATAACATCCAAAGAGGTTAAGACTGATCTGGAGCAATCTGGAGTGGTGGTTTCAACCAGCACCATATGCCACACATTAAAAAAGAAGGACTTCATGAGCGAAGGCCAAGGAGGACCACACTGCTGAAAGACAGACATAAAAAGGCAAGCCTGATCTTTGCCCAAACCCAACTTGAGAAATTATAATCCTTATGGCAAAATGTTCTGTGGACAGATGAAACCAAACTTTATTTATTTATTTATTTATTGTTCTTTTATACCGCACTCTTTTTCATCAGCGCGGTTTACATTAAACAGAAATACTCATTACAATCAACAAATTGTGATAAGTTTACATATAACAGGAGTAGTCAACTGGGAATTTAACTTTGGGAAACTTTGTACATATTTGTAAATAACATATACTTGAGTTCTTTGGCAATGTTTATGTTGATTTATTTGATAAACCGCCCTTCAGTAACAAACTGATGAACCTCCATTGGTTACCGGTTCAAGCAAGAACCCTCCACAAAGTTCTAACCTTTAACTTTCAAAGCCTCAAACACTCTGACCCACACAGCCCTCAGCAAGATGATACATAAAGTACCACAGAACAGAAACAGAAGAACCATGATGCAAAACACCCTAGAGGTCCCAAAAGTAATGACAAAATGCACAAGAACAACAACAAATAGGGCCTTTACGATTTACGCTCCCAGAGCATGGAATGCTCTCCCTACCTATATTCGAAATATCACTTACCTAACCCACTTCAGGAAGGCAATAAAGCAGCACCTGTTCACTACATACTACCCTGAATCTAGCCTTAGTAACCATACATATGGCCCCCCAGACAATCTCTCATTACAAGTAAACAATCAGACTCAGCATGAAAAAGGATAATCAACTGATCGCTCAGAATGTACCCCAGTGTAAATAAGATGTAGATATGTTCTGCCTGAAATCAGGTAACAGTGTGATACAATGTATAGAGTTAAGAATTGTACATAGTTTTCCCCCAGTTACTTCCAAGTTGATCTCCCTGTTTATTGTAAATACAACTCAAAGTTCCTTGTGTTGTATAGTTGATGTTAAATGTAAACCGCTCTGATCTAAAATAGAGCGGTATAGAAGAACTGTTAAATAAATAAATAAATAAATAAATCAGGGCAGTGTACAATCTACAAAAAGTCCGGAAAGGCCCAAGGCCAACGAAATCGAAAGGAAAGTTTACAATTCTTTGATAGGATAGTAAGAGGAAGAGAGAGACAAGGACAGGACATAGGTAAATATAGTTTTAGGAGGGAGATACAGAGGTGGGCGTAGGAAGACAAATTACATAAAAGGAGAGGGAAGGTTGAAAGCCAGGGAAAAGAGGTGAGTCTTTAGATTTCGTTTAAAGGTGGGAATGGTGGGATGCAGACGAGTGATACATTTACAGGCAAAGAAATTAAGCTTATAAGGAAAAACACACCCTTCCTAGCTAAATATGGTGGATGTTCTACTACTATTACTACTACTGAACATTTGTATAGCACTACAATCTAGTCAAGACAGACAACACAGTACCTGTAGACATGGGATACATCTAGGGGAATTGGTAAGGAAACACAAAGGAGATCAGGTGAGTCAAGATCCAAAAGCGGCAGTGAAGAGGTGAGTTGTCAGCCTGGATTTGAAAAGGGTCAGAGAAGGCGTATGATGTACAGACTCAGGTAGTCCATTCTAGGCATAAGGAGCAGCAAGGTGAAAGGAACAAAGTCTGATGTTAGCAATAGAAGAGAAGGGCATAGATAGAAGTGATTTGCCAGAAGAACGGAGTTTCCAAGGAGGGGTGTAGGGAGAGATAAGAGGAAAGGCAGTGAGGAGCTGCAGAGTGAATGAACTTATAGGTCAGCAGGAGAAGTTTGAACTGGATATGGAAATGGTTAGGGAGCCAACAAAGTGACTTGAGAAGAGGGGTAATAGGAGCATGACGAGGCTGGCAAAAGATTAGCCGCACAGCAGAATTCTGAACAGATTGAAGGGGAGAGAGATGATTCAGAAGTAAACTAGCAAGGAGTACATTACATTAATCTAGATGCGAAGTGACAAAGGAGTGGGTAAGTGTCTTAGTAGTGTATTCAGAAAGGAATGGGTGAGTTTTGTTGATGTTGTAGAGAAAAAGATGGCAAAGTTTTAGCTATCAGTTGGATCTGTATGGAGAAGTCAAAGACAACCCCAAGGTTGCGAGCTAAAGAGGAGTAGAGAGTTATCCACAAAGAATTAGAAAAGGAGGCAGGGGAGAGGGGGGTTTAGGGGGAAAAATAAGCAACTCAGTTTTGGCCATGTTCAATTTCAAGCAGTGGTGAGACATCTAAACAGCAATGTCAGAAAGGTAGGCAGAGATCCTGGCCTGGATTGCTGGAGAGATTTCATGTGTAGAGAGGTAGATCTGGGAGTCATCAGCATAAAGATGGTACCGAAAGCCATGGGAAGAGATGAGAGCACCAAGGGACTGGGTATAGAGAGAGAAAAGGAGTGGACCCAAGGCAGATCCTTGGGGTGCACTAACTGAGAGCAGGATAGCAGTAGAGGAGGAGCCAACACTGAAAGAGCGATGGGAGAGATAAGAGAACCAGGATAGCACAGAGCCCTTAAAACTAAGCTAGGACAAGTTATCAAGGAAAAGGTTGTGTTCAACAGTACCAAAGCAGCAGAAATGTCAAGAAGGATGAGGATTGAGTAAAGGCTCTTGTATTTTGCCAGGAACAGATCCATAATGTTGGGGGCTATTTTGTTGCTTTAGGATCTGGAATAATTTATTTATTTTATTTTATTTTATTTATATCAAAAATTATATTCTGCTCACTAACATGGCAGATTACACAAAGTACATATGAAGTAAAATCAATATTAAAATTTAAATTACAAAGCAGTATAAAACAAAACCTCAAAATTAACATAAAAAGATAATAATTAGCATACCATAAATAATAATTAGCATAACATAATACCAAAAAAACCACAAAGGCAACAATCAGATTGCAATTCTAATTATACAATTCTTAACAATGTAGAAAATGCTTGCCTAAAAAGGTCATGAAGTCAGAAGACTACCAAGGTATTTTGGAGCGAAATGTGCTACCTAGTGTTAGAAGGCTAGGTCTGGGTCGAAGGTCATGGGTCCTCCAGCAGGACAATGACTCAAAACATAATCCAAAAGTACAAAAGAATGGCTAAAAAGGAACAGATGGACTGTTTTAAACTGGCCAGCAATTAGCCCTGATTTTAATCCAATTGAGAACCTTTGAGAAGAGCTGAAATTTGTCATTGGTAAAAGAAACATTCATGAGTTGGAACAAATCACAGTTGAAGAGTGGGAAAAACTACCAGCAGACAGATGTATGAAACTTATAGATGGCTACAAGAAAGATTTGGAGGCTGTCATCACTGCCAAGGGTTGTGCAACCAAATATTAGTGAAGGGTGCCATTAATCCTGTCCAGGTCATATTTTGTTTTTTTCTCAGTAATTATTACATCTAAGTTGCACAGACATCTTATTTGTGAACATACTATTAAAATATTATGATGACATATAGTTGGAATATTTCCAATTATTTTTCAAAATATTGTACACAACATACCTAAAATGCAAGGTGCCAATAATGTTGACCACAACTGTATGGAGTGTGGATTAAGAGATTCCATTTTCTCAATATGGGCTCATCACTGGTTGCAAATAGAAAATATGGATCAAATTTACAACTATAACCATGTTTTCTATAAATATCATAAGATATGCTTGGCTATTTTTGTCACAAGATGAGAATTTATATTCATCACATTCGTAGGCGGAAGATTTGTTAACGCTCCCTACAGCAAAAGAAATTGAGGATAATTAAATCAGAAAAATTGATTTCTTATTTGTCAATCCTCTGTTTACGGAACAGATTGCTCAATTCTACTTGACATGCTGGGAGCTTATCTTTTTAATGTTGCCTGGAAATCAGGAACTAGTATGCTGAGGGCTTAATATGTTATTGTGATGGACGACAGTGTGAATGGTGTAGATATAAGGTTGGCAAAGACATTTGTTCATGTTTTAAATGGAGTATTACAAACAGAAAGTGTGACTGAGGCATTCTACAATGACACTAGTGAACGCGAGACACATCAAACCATCCCTTCAATGTGACACCAGAAAAGGGCATGATAGCAGGGACCACCACTTGAATGTTTGCGGTTCTTCTCCCTCCTAACACGTCACCCTTCCGGCCAGCCTGCAATGATGCTGATGGCAAGAGGAGAGTGAGAAACACCCTTTTACTCTGACAGCGTTTGGTGAAGAGAGAATGACGGCATATGCTCCTTCCAGCAGCGAGCTGATAATACCTCTGTATACGTCATTGGCAAGACCTTACCTAAGGGTTCTAAGTCACAAGGTTTTAGCAACCTTTTGCCTGCATACTTTTGCTACAAATGCAAATAAGCTTTGAATATAATTATGTTTCTTGTAAACACCGGCCTCTGGGTTCTGCTGTATTCTGCATGAATGGGCTACTTTACCTGATATTTCACTGCAGCCCTTTATTAATGCAACATTTTAGTAAATATTTGCATGTGGTAGACATGGCTAGAAAGCTTAGCAGAAAGAGGGACCACAATTTACGATGTTTTTCACAATTACAGCCCCTCAAATGTTGCCATTTTGGCATGTTTTGGGGTGTTCTTGTTCATTTAGCTGCACAAAGCCCCACTTGTGAAATAAACACACCTTATGACATCTGCCTCATAAGATATTATGGACAATTCTGGAAACTGTCTTCATAAGAACAGAAGAACTGCCACATTGGGTCAGACCAAAGATCCATCCTAGCTTTGCAACAGTGGTCAATCTAGGTCACAAAAAGCTAGCAGATCCCAAAAGTAGACAGTTCCATGCTACCGATCCCCAGGGATAAGGGTGATTTTCTCTTGGACTACCATAACAGCTTAAGGAATTTTCCTCCATGATATAGATGGACTGGAAATGCAGAAGAGGGCAAGCTATACTAATAATAAGTATTATTGTTATTATTCTAACTGGTATGTTTAGCCTGCATGTCAAACAATTCTCAAGGTATCTTACATCATTATGGGACATATTACTAACATGCATTAACCATTAATGTGAGGACTGCCGAGCAGTAACCATACCACATTAAGAATTCGCATGGGGCCCTGTGCTAAAGATCCCATACTAATTGGATAGCGCATAATTAGGTGGGGACTGGGTGGGTTAGGGGTACAATGAAACAGAAACAGGAAGGCAGAAAAAGACCATATGTCCTATCTAGTCTGTCCTTCCATATCAACTACTATAGTCCCTTTAGACATCATCTGTGTTTGTCCTATGCCTTCTTGAATTCAGATACTATCCTCATTTCTACTAACTCCACTGCAAGACTATTCCATACCTCTACCACTCTATCCGTAAAGAAACATTTCTGCATATTACTCCTGACTCTATCCCCTTTCACCCTCATCCAGTGTCCCCTTGTTGAAGAGCTTACTTTTAATTGAAAGAGGCTCTTCTCCTGTACATTTATGCCATGGAGGTATTTAAAGGTCTGTATCATATCTTCTCTATCCCGCCTTTCCTCTAAAGTTTACATATTGAGATCTTTAAGTCTGTCCTCATATGGTTTATAACAGCGATGGCGAACCTATGGCACGCGTGCCAGCTGTGGCACGCGAAGGCCTTGCAGCTGGCACGCGGGAAGGTCCGCAATTGAAAAAAAAAAGAAAACCTGTCTGCTGCCGTTGTCGGAGCCGCCGCGGCAGAATCGAGCGTGCCGCGGGGCCCCCCTGTACCCACCCGGCAGAGCCTGCCCTCCCCGTAGCAGCTCTCTCTTTGGAGCTACAGTCAGACGCGCCGGCTTGCAGAGCGCGAAGGGAAGAGTTTCCCTTTCGCGACTCTGTTAAGCCCGCGGGGGCTGATGGGAACTTCCCATCAGCCCCCGCGGGCTTAACAGAGCAGCGAGGGAACTCTTCCCTTCGCGCTCTGCAAGCCGGCGCGTCTGACTGTAGCTCCAAAGAGAGAGCTGCTACGGGGAGGGCAGGCTCTGCTGGGTGGGTACAGGGGGGCCCCGCGGCACGCTCGATTCTGCCGCGGCGGCCCCGACAACGGCAGCAGCCCGGTTTTCTTTTTTTTTTTTAATTTTCCCTGGGCTGGGCTGGCTGGCTGGGGGGGGGGGGGGGTGGGGGTTAGGAGTGGTGATGGGCTGGGCTGGGCTGGGCTGGGGGGGTTAGGAGTGGTGATGGGCTGGAGGGGGGGGTTAGGAGTGGTGATGGGCTGGGCTGGGCTGGGGGGGTTAGGAGTGGTGATGGGCTGGGCTGGGGGGGTTAGGAGTAGTGATGGGCTGGGCTGGGCTGGGCTGGGGGGGGTAGGAGTGGTGATGGACACTGGGCTGGCTGGGGGGGTTAGGAGTGGTGATGGGCACTGGGCTGGCTGGGGGGGTTAGGAGTGGTGATGGGCGCTGGGCTGGGGGGGTTAGGAGTGGTGATGGGCGCTGGGGTGTTTAGGAGTGGTGATAGGCGCTGGGGGGGCTTAAACTAAAAATTGAGTGATGGGGGATTAGGACTGGGAGTGGGCTGATGGGGAGGTTAGGACTGGAAATGGGCTGGTGGGATTAGGACGGAGTGGGCTATGGGGGGCTAGGACTGGTAATGGGTTGGGGGGGTTGCTAGGACTGGAAATGGGCTGAGTGGAAGGGGGCTTGAACTGCAAATAGCTGTTGGGGATGGGGCTTGGAATGGAAATGGGCTGAGGGGAAGGGGGGGGCTGGAACTGCAAATAGCTGATGGGGACGGGGCTTGGAATGGAAATGGGCTGAGGGGAAGTGGGGGGCTTGAAGAAGGGAATGGATGCTGGGTGAGACTGGAACTAGAAGGGAGCTGATGTTGGGGGAGGATTAGAATGGGATGGGGCTCGGAGAGTAAAATGGAGAGGGGAAAAATATTTTGTATAGGAGGGATGAAAAATCTACAATTGGCCAAGTATTGGGAGAGTAATTGGGGATTGAGGATGGAGGGGTAAAATTTGTGTGGATGAAATAGGAATGAGGAAAGAGCAAAAGGAGAAAGATTAGTATGTTAAAGCAGATGTAGAGAGAGAGAGAATGGAAAAAAAAACTAGAAGAGAGAAGAAAGGACAAATGGACAGCAGACGATGGAGAGTTAGCAGAAAACATGAAGAAAGAAACCAGTAGAATATGGCTGGAAGAATTGCAACTGAAAAAAAATGCACAAAAGGTAGAAAGATATCTCTTTATTTTGAATTTATTAACTGGAATATGTCAGCTCTGGGAAATGTGCATCATTAACATCTGCGCTTTGTTTGGTACAAGAGGAAATTCCTATTTGACGTTGCCACTTGTTCTCTTTCCCCAGTATTCTCTGAAATGTATTGGTTTAATATTTGCAGTGTTGCCTTTTGATAGGTAAGGTATGGTGCTTTGTGAGTCCTGGTAATGCTGTCAGGATACGGCGGGTTTGCTATGGGTTCTAAATGGGCAGCGTTTGTAGTAGTTCCTAATGTGCCTGGCGGTTGGCACTGGATTAAAGTAATGTAGAAATCTTTTAGTCTTTCTTTATCCATACACTCATTAAGAGACATGTTTACTAAAAGTTAGTGAATGGTAACATTATGCAAATATTTATGCAAATAAGACCACTTATGCAAATGACGTGCTGGCACTTTGAGGAAATTCTTTGGTTTTGTGCGGCAGTTTGGGCACTCTGGCTCAAAAAGGTTAGCCATCACTGGTTTATAACAAAGACCATTGACCATTTTGGTAGCCACCCTCTGTATCGACTCCAACCTGTTTATATCCTTTTGAAGGTTCAGTCTCCAGAATTGCACACAGTGCTCCAAACAAGGTCTCACCAGACACTTATACAGAGCCTCTATCCAGGACCGTATTAAATTAGAAATGTGCCCTTTGCGACTAATGAATCTGGTGCACCCCTCTGCCCCAACCGCATACAGGAACTCACTCTTTTTGAGCTTTCTGGAAGCCCGGTGATGATATCAATGCCCTTTTGTATCTGTGCCCTGTGTGGCCACACCATTCACACAGCCCTTGGTATGGCCCTGACACTATCATCTCCTTTTCTATGCTGGCCATTCCTCTCCCTATGCACCCAAGCATCCTTCTGGCTTTTGCAGTCACCTTTTCTACCTGTTTAGCCTCTTTAAGATCATCAGAAACAATCATGCTCAGATCCTGCTCTTCTTTCATGGATAGAAGTACTTCACTCCTTATACTTTACCGCTCCCTTGAATTTTGCAGCCCGAATGCATGACTATGCATTTTACAACATTAAATTTCAGCTGCAAAATTCTCAACCATTCTTCAAGCTTAGTTAGATCCCTTCTCATGTTATCTACTCATAAGAACATAAGATATGCCATACTGGGTCAGACCAAGGTCCATCAAGGCCAGTATCCTGTTTCCAACAGTGGCCAATCTAGGTCATAAGTACCTAGCAGTTTCCCCAAAAGACACAGGTTCCTCAGTGCTTGCATTGGGTCAAGCAGTGATATCCCGGGTCCCTTTTAATAATGGTTTATGGACCTTTCCTCTAGGAACTTGTCCAAACCATTTTTAAACCCAGCTACACTAACAGCTTTTACTACATCCTCCGGCAATAAATTCCAGAGTTTGATTACACATTGAGTGAAAAAATATTGTCTCTTATAAGGTGAATAGTGGTGTACCCCAGGGATCTGTGCTGGGTCCGCTGCTTTTTGACATATTCATAAATGACCTGGAAAGTGGAATAATGAGTGAGGTTATCAAATTTGCAGATGACACAAAACTATTTAAAGTTGTTAAAACCCAAGAGGATTGTGGAAAATTGCAAGAGGATCTTGATAAATTGGAAGACTGGGCATCAAAATGGCAGATGAAATTTAATCTGGACAAGTGCAAAGTTATGCACCTAGGGAAGAACAACCCAAACTATGGTTACACAATGCAAGGTTCCACATTAGGAACCACCACCCAGGAAAAAGATTTAGGCGTCATTGTGGATAGCATGTTAAAACCCTCGGCCCAGTGTGCAGCGGCGGCCAAGAGAGCAAATAGAATGCTAGGTATCATAAGGAGAGGAATGGAAAATAAAACAAAAGATATTATAATGCCTCTATATCGTTCCATGGTGAGACCGCACCTTGAATACTGTGTGCAATTCTGGTCGCCGTATCTTAAAAAGGATATAGCATTATTAGAAAAGGTTCAGAGAAGAGCCACCAAAATGGTAAAGGGGATGGAAGGATACTCCTATGAAGAAAGGCTAAAAAGGTTAGGGCTCTTTAACCTGGAAAAGAGACGGCTGAGGGGAGATATGATAGAAGTCTATAAATTAATGAACAGAGTGGAACGGGTAAACGTAGATTGATTGTTTATATTATCAGAATATAGAAAGACTAGGGGACATGCAATGAAGCTACAGGGTAAACTATTTAAGACTAATAAAAGAAAATATTTTTTCACTCAATGTGTAATCAAACTCTGGAATTTGTTACCGGAGGATGTAGTAAAGGCTGTTAGTGTAGCTGTGTTTAAAAAAGGTTTGGACAAGTTCCTGGAGGAAAAGTCCATAAACCATTATTAAGAAGGAACCCAGGATATCAATGCTTGACCCAGTACAAGCATTGTGGAACCTGTGTCGTTTGGGGAAACTGCTAGGTACGTATGACCTAGATTGGCCACTGCTGGAAACAGGATACTGGGCTTGATGGACCTTGGTCTGACCCAGTATGGAATATCTTATGTTCTTATGTACTTATTAGTCTTAAATTGGTTACCCTGTAGCTTTATTGCATGCCCCCTAGTCTTTCTATATTCTGATGATGCAAACAATCAATCTACGTTTACCCGTTCCACTCCATTCATTAATTTATAGACCTCCATCATATCTCCCCTCAGCCATGTCTTTTCCAGATTGAAGAGCCCTAACCTTTTTAGCCTCTCTTCATAGGGGTATCCGTCCATCCCCTTTACCATTTTGGAGGCTCTTCTCTGTACCTTTTCTAATAATACTTTATCCTTTTCAAGATACAGAGGCGTTATTATACCTATCATTCTATTTGCTCTCTTGGCCGCTGCCGCCCGCTGGGCTGAGGGTTTTAACATGTTAACCACGATGACACCTAATCTTTTTCGTGGGTGGTGGTTCCTAATGTGTAACTTTGCATCGTATAAGCATAGTTTGGGTTTTTCTTTTCTAGATACATAACTTTGCACTTGTCCACATTAAATTTCATCTGCAATTTGGATGCCCAGTCTTCCAATTTATCAAGATTCTCTTGCAATTTTCCACAATCCTCATGGGTTTTAACAAATTTAAATAGTTTTGTGTCATCTGCAAATTTGATAACCTTACTCGTTATTCCCTTTTCCAGGTCATTTATGAATATGTCAAAAAGCAGTGGATCCAGCACAGATCCCTGGGGTACTCCACTATTTACCTTCCTGCATTGGGAAAATTGGCCATTTAGCCCTGCCCTCTGCTTTCTATCTTTTAAACAGTTCCTGATCCACAATAGTACACTGCCTCCTATCGCATGACGTTTTAGTTTTGCCAAAAGTCTCTGATGAGGGACCTTGTGAAAGGCTTTCTGAAAGTCCAGATACATTATATCTACCAACTCACCTTTGTCTACATGTTTATTTACACCTTCAAAAAAACATAACAGAATAGTAAGACAAGATCTTCCTCCTTCCCGGGTGTCTACTCTATTGCAGATTGTGATGTCATCCTCAAAGAGGCAAACCTTACCCAACAGTCCTTCTTCAATATCACAAACAAAAATGTTGAAAAGAAATCAGACCAAGGACAGATCCTTGTGGCACACCACTGGTAATATCCTTCTCATTTGTCCTTTCATGGCAACATTGTGTGTCTTCTATTTCAACTCTGTCAACTTCTTCTCCCTGTGAGAGGGGTCTGTATATCACACCAATGCAAATGAATTTCCCATTCCCTCTTTCTAGTTTAAAGCACAATACCTACTTGCTCCCTTTTAAGTCCTGTAATTCTATAGCTTTAAAATGAATTTTTACATACAGTGCCTCTCCTTGTCCCCTTTTTCGTACCCTATGCTTCCTGAATAAAATATAACCCAGTATTATTACATCCCAGTCATGATTGTCAGTGAACCATGTCTCCGTAACAGACACTAAATCCAAGTTAGCCTCTCCCATTATAGTCTCAACATCTGGGATCATATTTCCCCATACTACAGGCATTTATGCACACCACTTTTCAGATGTTGCCCCTTTTACCCATTTCTACAAAGGTATTTAATATTTTACTTACCTGAAAGCTTTTACTTACCTCAGGGCTTCCTTTATCCATACTCAAGGAATCTAGTTTAAAGCCTTCTTCAGTAGGTTATCCAGTCTGCTGCTGAAAACACTTTGACCCTTCTTTGATAGGTCAATGCTATCTCTGCTCTGCAGCCCTTGGAAAATCATCTCATGGTCCAGGGAACCAAAACACTTTGATGACACCATCCACACAGTCATGCGTTCATCTCCAGGATGTGAGCTTCTCTGCCTTGGTCTTTACCCTCAATGGGGAGGCTTTAAGAGAACACCACCTGTGAACCTTTCCGCTTTACGCTTTGTCCCAAAGTCATGAAGTCACTTGATATGCTTGGTGGGATACCTAGCAGTATCATGTGTGTCAACATGAATGAACATCAGATAATAATAAATAGGCTTGATGAGTCTCGGCAAACTCTCCATAACATCTCAAATTTTAGGATATGGCAGACAGTACAAATCCTTGGACATCAAGTCTGGTCAGCAGCCTCAGTACCCTTTAGAAGAGAGTCACCAACAACTACTACCTTTTGCTTCCTTGCGGTCACTGATTTTGCAATTTTGGGGTGTTTGTGCTCTGGTTCTTCCCATTTCTGGGATGCTTCGACCTCCTCCACTTCCAGGACTGCATACTGGGCCTTCAATACGAGGGCTGAATGAGTTGGATTATTGATTCTGCAGGCTCTGGTGAATCATGTCCAACTGCAGCTTATCATCTTCACCTCCTTTGGAGAGCTTGGATGCTTCAAGAAGCATCTCATCAATGTACTTCTTGTTGTATTGAATGCTTCTCAGCCTCACCACTTCTCTGAGCGCCTGCACTTGTTTCATGAGAGCTTCAGCTTGCAGGCATCTTGCACATGGAACTGGTCCCTCAATGATGGCATTAATGGCGCATTGTATTTAGTGCAGGTGTTATCGGCACCTTAAGGAGTGGCAGTAAGTGTACCTGCATGCTGGTTAGCACAATGTATCATGTTAGCAATGCACTGATGGCAGGGGGACAGATGCTGCCCCTAACATTAGCATGAGCTTTCAAGCTAGTTTCACTTCTCAAAGAAATGCTACTGGTGTGCCTTTTTAGTAACTGTGTCCATTTATTTTACAGGTACACAAAGTAAATGTGAAATGAGATGCAAGGTTTTCCATAGAAGAAAAAATGAAAGGGGATATGACAGATATTCAAATACCTCCAAGGTACTGTATATATAGTGCAGAAGCAGCAAAGAATTGGCAGTGGCAAAGATGATCTAAAACAGATCATGACATGAAGTTTAAAGAGGAAAAGAATCTTCAAAACTTAATGCACATTAATTCATAGGTTAATGGAACTGGATGGGATACATCCCAGGATACTGAAAGAGCTCAGAGAGGTTCTTGCAGGGCCGATAAAGGATGTTTTCAACAGATCCTTGGAAAAAAGAGAAGTTCCTCAAGACTGGAGAATGGCTGATGTCGTACCTCTACACAAAAGTGGTGACAGGGAAGTAGTGTCAAACTACAGGCCCGTGAGCCTTACCTTGGTGGTGGGAAAAATAATGGAGGCGCTCCTGAAAGAGCGAATAGTGAACTTTCTCAAAACCAACAGGTTGCAAGATCTGAGGCAACATGGTTTTACTGAAGGATAATCTTGCCAAACAAATCTGATTGAGTTCTTTGACTGGGTGACCACAGAACTAGATCAGGGGTATGCAATTGGTGTCATCTACCTGGATTTCAGCAAAACATTTGATACTGTCCCTCATAGGAGGCTTACCAATAAACTCAGTAGTTTGGGGATGGGTCCCAAGGTGGTAAACTGGATCAGAAATTGGTTGACCGACAGACGAAAGAAGGTGATAGTAAATGGAGCTCACTCGGATAAAAGGAAGGTAATTAGTGGGATGCCCCAGGGTTCGGTCCTGGGCCCAGCACTGTTCAATGTATTTGTGAGTGATATAGCTGTAAGACTGAAAGGAAAGGTCTGTCATTTTGCAGATGACACGAAAATTTGCAACAGAGTGGACTCCCCTGAGGGAGTGATTAACATCTCACATATCCAACATAGTCAGAGCAATTTACTTCAAGATCCGCTCCCTCAGACATCTTCGCCAACTGATTGATCCAGACGATTTCCGTACTGTGTACTGGGCTTTAATCATTCCACATTTCGACTACGCAAACTCCATTCTACAAGGGCTCCCTCAATCAAGCCTGAATCCTCTTCAACTTGCCTTAAATAGTGCAGCGAGAGTGCTCTTCGGAGCAACCAGAAGGGACCATATAATGACCCTTCTAAAACAGCTACACTGGCTCCCTATTCAAGCGAGAGTCACTTTCAAGACACTTCTCCTGGCCTTTAAAGCGTACAAAGGTCTCGCCTCCACCTCGTTATCGGAGATGATACAACCAATCATAACCAACAGACTAAGAAGAACCATGGAACTAAATATGCTTACCGTACCAAAGGAAGTCATAAAATACAACTCCACAACATCAAGCAGAGCCTTCAGCCTATGTGCCCCAAAACTTTGAAACACTCTTCCATCACACGTTAGGGCCATCCCTGATCTCAGCCACTTCAGGAAGGCCCTGAAACATCACCTTTTCCTCAAATATTTCCCAGAGAACAAAGAAGCACAATCACATTCGAACACCAATAACCACATGCCAAACACGTAAACCTTCTGTCTCATCAGCACATCAAACTACTTCAACAGATCTACATGACAATTTTCATACCCTGACACTTTGATGTAAATAGTTGTCTTGTATATAGTTACTCCTGTTATCCTGTTATCCAAGTTGATTTTCCTGTTAACTGTAATAACCAGATATTTGTATCTTGGCTGAGGTTCTTTGTTCCATGTAAACCGCGCTGATAACGAATAGTGCAGTATATAAAAAATGTTAATAAATAAAATAAATAAATCTACAAAAGCTGGAAGAATGGTCTAATGCTTGGCAATTAAGATTTAATGCAAAGAAATGCAGTGTCATGCACTTGGTTAGCAGAAATCCAAGGGAAATGTATGCCATAGGGGGCGATAGGTTGGTATGCACGGATCAGGAGAAAGACCTTGGTGTGATTATTTCTGTAGATCTCAAGGTGGCAAAACAGTGTGACAAGGCGGTGGCAAAAGCCAGGAGGATGTTGGGCTGCATACGAAGAGGAATTACCAGCAGAAAGGAAGAGGTACTAATGCCACTGTATAAGTCACTGGTGAGGCCTCACTTGGAATACTGTGTTTAGTTTTGGAGACCGCATCTTGCAAAGGATGTAAAAAGAATGGAAACTGTTCAGAGGAAGGCAACCAAAATGATTTGGAGCCTGCGTCAGAAGCCTTATGAGAAGAGACTTGAAGACCTAAATATGTACACTTTGGAGGAGAGAAGGGATAGGGGAGATACTTAAAGAGAAATAATGAACAAACAAATCTCTTCCAAAGACGGGGAACCTGCAAAACTAGAGGGCATAACATGAAGCTGCAAGGTGGTAAATTGAAAGGAAATGTCAGGAAATACTTTTTCACTGAAAGGGTGGTGGATGCTTGGAATGCCCTCCCGATGGAAGTGGTGGGGGCAAACACAGTGACAGAATTCAAAATGGCATGGGACAGACACAGTGGATCCCTTTACAGCAACAGGATAAAATCAAAACAAACTGAATATTGGGCAGACTAGATGGACCACACTGGTCTTTATCTGCCGTCATTTACTATGTTAATGCACACTAAATCAATATGCGTGCACTAAAGTAAATTTGTGCACATCAAAACATTTTAATGTGGGTTAAATAATCTTTGAGTGGAGGAGTAGCCTAATGGTTAGCACACTGGTTTGATAGCCAACAGCCCAGGGTTTGATTCCCACTGGTACTCCTTGTGTCCTTGGCCAAGTCACTTAAGCATCCATGGTCTCTGAAGAAAGGCCCAGTCACACTGCTTAGAAAACCCAGGTGCTGCTGGTTGACCAGAAGTCAGCATTGACTTGAAGGCACACATTGTGTTGTAAAGAATCTTTGTTAAACTGAATGTGTGAAACAACCAAAAAAGGTCACCTGAAAATCAAGAACAATTCCAAAAATGAAAAATGTTCCCAGTGCACAACCCTAGAAGAATCATGAACATCATCAGAATATAATTTTTCATGGATGAGGATGGATTCATGAAATTACCTCCCTATGAATATCATGGGACTAAAACAGTGGCTGAAATAGGAAAAGCAAGAGACAAACATACAAGGACAATGTTGCAGTGGAGCGTCCAGGTTAGAATGGTCATCTTTCCCGGCAACATGTGTTCGAGCAAGGCAATGGCAGGGGAGGTGCGAGTGGTGTGGCCCACAGAGGGCAAGTACAGAAGGGGCCCTGATGTAATCCCTGGGTTCCCAATCAGTGAGCGGCTGGTTGCGGGGGGGGGGGGGGGTTTCATTTCTAGATTAGCACGAGCCTACGATTAAGGATACCAGAAAGTACATGTGTATTTGCCAACTGGTTCAGCAGCAACAGCCCTGTTAGAAAGAAAGAGAGCAGCTTTATGCTTGGCTTTACCTGTGTAAGTGCTGATCTCACAACGTGCCTTTGTAGTTGCCGACGCTTACTGTATATGTGCTGCATCTAACAAAACTACATGTACAAGACAAATAATGGGCAAAGTGAAATACGTGTAACTCTTTTTCTAAAAACATTTTCAGGCAGACCTCCTTAGTCACTAGTGGAGGATCTGGGTCCACACAAGCAGGTAGCAGCAGTTGTAAATACTGATAGGGGAATTTTTAAATATATATCTATGCATATTTCTTTTGACTTCCTAAACTTTGCCCAGAACATGGCCCTTCCCCTGGCTTACACAAGTGTAAATAGTACCACTGCAAAATTAGCATTTACACATGTAACACACTGGAATGTGTAAACAGTGCTATTTACATGTGTGAAAACCACAAAGGCCTGCTAGAATGATCTCTAAGTTTCCTCGCTCTGAAACGTTAAAGCCAGGGATCAACTAGAACCCACTGCATATAGCTGGAAATAACCTGAACACAACAGATGGGTCTTATACCCTGTGGGGCCGATGTTCATTAGCGGTGACTTGGCTATTTCAAGTGCCTAGCGGCTGCTGCTTTAGTTAGACCCAGATATTCAAAGCCAGAACGTATCTGGTTTGCAGCTCTAAATATCTGGGTTTGCCGGACGGTATATTGCTCTCTGATCAGCAGTATTATTCAGTCACTAACCAGATAGCAAAAACCATTAAACTTCAGACAGCCATTCAGATGACCTAACTTTAATCAGTTTAGCTATCTGGTTATTGACTGAATATCAGCATTAACAAGATAGCAACAGTCATCACCCAAGACCCTTCAACAGACCTTCCTCGGTTTAATCTGTCATATTTTACACTCTCTTTTTAGTGTTGCTGAATATTGGGTTGAGTGTGTTTTAGCTGGTTAGCAGATTGTATCTACACAGTTAATGGTTATAAAGCAGCTTCCTTCTGTAATACACAAGGAAGCACGTGGTCTGTATACACATGTAAAAATTAGGCTCCTCCTTTAAAAAAACCATCTACTCCTGGGATCATTGAGTGGAGCAGGTGCAGAGCTGCGAAGATGTATGTGCACACGTCTAGTAGGTGTAAATTTGTACATTAGCATTTGTCTACTAAAATAGCTGGTCCATAATGTGTTTCATAAAAGCACATTGACGTCTATGTTACCTTTATAAAATGGGCTTTCAAAAGGCACCTTTGTCTTCTCACAGAGACTTCTTCTTTCAAATCTACCTTAAGAGACTTTATCCAAAAGTTGCAAAATGCAACTATCTGCTCAATGAATATTGTATTTTTCAAGTATCCTTGTAATAAAGTGAAAGAAACAGTAGACACATGGCATTATGTGGACTTCTCAGAATCTTACTATATGAATATCACAAATTTGCTTTCATTTATCTCTTGTCTCTGCTTGGCATACAGCTTGTTCTGGTTTGTAAGCAGTCAAGCAGAAAATTAGTTCCTATATGATTTTACAAAAGTACTAAAAATGCCAGTGAGACGGACACTCTTTGTGCTTTTCCATTTTCTATCAGGCTCTTGAGAAATTAATTCCTTTTTCATGCAGAAACCTATAAGCAAGACTGTGAAATCTGAAAAATAATCTACAATTCCTCTGAGCTCATTGTTCATTTATAACACTTTTGAAAGGCACTCCCCTGAGTAAAACAATGTTTTACATGCAGCAATTGTGTTTTTTTTTAATTGGATAAAGCATAAAACTTATGTGTTCTCATATTTCACAGGTGGACCCCAAGCACTACATTCTGACTTACCACCTAGTGTCAGGTATTGCCCTTTTTCAAGCTGGCAGCATCAGAGTCGAGAGCGGGTAAATATTACTCCTCTCTCCTGAGAAAAATGTAGATGGGGGTGACTTTTGGCATTCACTTACATAGTAACATAGTATATGACGGCAGATAAAGACCAGTATGGTCCATCTGGTCTGCCCAGCAAGGCGGTAAGAGTAGGTGCACCTGCTGCTCCATGCAGGTCACCCCTCCCCATGCCTTTGTTTAGGGGTGTCCCCACCGCTCTATGCAGGTCACCCCTCCCCATGCCTTTGTTTAGGGGTGCACCCACTGCTACATGAGGGTCACCCCTCCCCATGCCTTTGTTTAGGGGTGTCCCCACCGCTCTATGCAGGTCACCCCTATTTGTTGAGGTATAAGAGATAGTTAAATTAATTTTGATTTCAACCTGTTGCTATAAAGGGATCCACTGTGTCTGTCCCATGCCATTTTGAATTCTGTCACTGTATTTTCCCCCACTACTTCCATCGGGGGCATTTCAAGCATCCACCACCCTTTCAGTGAAAAAGTATTTCCTGATGTTGCCTTTCAGTTTACCCCCTTGCAGCTTCATGTTATGCCCTCTAGTTTTTCTGCTTCTCAGTCTTTGAAAAGGGTTTGTTCATTAATACCCATTAAGTATTTAAAGATCTGTATCATCTCTCCCCTATCCCTCCTCTCCTCCAGCATATACATATTTAGGTCTTCAAGTATCTTCTCATACATCTTCTGGTGCAGACTCCAAATCATGTTGGTTACCTTCCTCTGCACAGTTGTTTTATGTCTTTGTGAGATACGGTCTCCAAAACTGAACACAATATTCCAAGTGAGGCCTCACCAGTGACTTGTACAGTGGCATTAGCACCTCTTCCTTTCTGCTGGTAATTCCTCTCTATAAGCAACCCAGCATCCTTCTGGCTTTGGCCACCACCTTGTCGCACTGTATCGCCACCTTGAGAGCCTCAGAAACAAACCTCCAAGGTCCTTCTCCTGGTCCGTGCACACCAACCTCTTGCCCCCTATCGCTTACAATTCCCTTGGATTTCTGCATCCCAAGTGAATGACATTGCACTTCTTCACATTAGATCTTAATTGTCAAGCATTAGACCATCCTTCCAGTTTTTGTAGATCTTTCCTCATGTTATTCACTTCTTCAATAGAGTCCACTCTGTTGCAAATGTTTGTGTCATCTGCAAAAAGACAGACTTTTCCATTCGGTCCTTCAGTTGTATCACTCTCTTGGATCACCATGGACCTTTTTGCAGAAGGAGGAAGGGGGATTTCAGACTTTGGGTCCATGGACCTTTTTAGACTTGGGTAATCTGTGGTGAGGTATAGGTCCCACACTAGAATCTTTCCTACAGTTTAGGTCAATCATAAAGACTTGGTGCTGATGTTAAAGTAAAACTATGCCAAATCTTAGTGAAATTATTGATTCTACCGGGCTGTGTGTTTTTGATGCTGAACTCATTATGCTTTTGCAAGGTGGTGCTACTTCTAATTTTTCTGTGCTAAAACCCATGTGACATGGCATAGGAAAACTCTGAGTAAACTGCTGTGTTAAAAAGTCAGCATAGCTTATTACATCAACCCCTCATTGGGAAAACTGACCTATTAATCCAACTCTTGTTTTTATACTTTTTAAGTACATGCCTCCTATTTATTGAATTTTTAATTTCCCCAGGAGTCTCTCATGAAAGACTTTGTTATATACCACCTGAAACTCTGGATGCACTATGGGGGTCTTTCTGATCAGTGTTTAGTGGGTCTGGATGTTCGATCCGGATGTCCAGACTCGCTAAGCATCTGGACCATGCTTGCAGCAGAAGAGTTCCCCACACATACTGCCAAGTTGTGTGGGGAGCTCTGTTCATGGGCAGGAGAGAGAAGGCCGTGGGAGGAGCGAGGGCAGATGGTGGGCGGCAATGCAACCCTGAATGCACAGGGCTGATTCTAAGGTCAGCCCTGTATGTCTGGGGTCGTCAGGATAGATGGGGGACTTATTCCACCCAGGAAGTAGAGTAAGTTCCCCTGCATGTTGGGGACCGCGGAACCTAGCAACCTCAAGGAGGTGAGGGGGTGTAGGGGGAGCCCGCAGCCCAGCCCTGGGAGGCCAGATCAGGGGTTGGGCTGCAGGGAAAGAGACATTTATTTGGTGACTGGGGATCACAGCTCCTGAATGGAGCCACAGTGCCATAGCAATGGGACGCCATGGCACTGTGGCTCCATTCAGGAGCCTGGCTGAGGTAGCCGGGGATCTGCTGAGCATGTGGCCAATCAGAATCAGGCCACGGCCTGCACAACCAGGCTGGTAGACCCGTTTCTGATCCCGTAGGCACATCTAGCCCCCTTGGGATCAGAATTGGGTGCAACCACTGTACACCCAGTAATAGGTCTGAAATTTCATTTTTGAGTTCCTTCAGAAATCTGGGGTGTATACATTTGGTCCTGGTGATTTTTTGCTCTATACCATCTAGGGTCACTGAGGTCAATATTCAGTTGTGGTAGCCTGCCCGATTGAAGCGAATGGCCATCGCCAATTTAATGTCAGAGTCCTATCTGACCACTGGCAATGACTATCTGGTCTGTCCTGATAGTGTTTTAGCTAACTGGAAGTATTCAGTCACTGTCCAGTTAGCTAAACCAGCTAAAGTTAGGCCAGCCTTGTCTGTGCTTAACTTTAGTTGGTTCGCGTTGCCTCTCTACTACCCCCAGAATGGGCTGATGCTTCATGGTTAGCGTCAGATATTCAGTGGCACAAATGGCTATGTGCTGATGAATACCCTGCTCACCATGACAGATGCAGTTAGCGGGTTTTGCAACCACATTAATCATTTTGAATATGCCCCTCACAGTGATTTGCTTCAGGTCTCTGAATCATCACTATCAAGAATAATTCCAACATGACAATCTTCCTGAAGCCCTCATCTGTATGAACCAAAGGAAAGAATTTAGTTCATTTTTCTGCTATGACCTTGTCCTCTCTCAATGGCCCTTCTACCCCATGGTGATCTACTGGTCAAATTGACTATTTCACAAGCAACTTGCTTTAAATATACTTAAAGATTTTTATTTGGAGTTCTTGCCTCTCCATCAAGCTTCTTTTCACAATCTTTTCTGGTCTGCTTTACTACTCATTTCATTTAATGACAGTGTAATTCCATAATAGATCATCCAGGTAAGAAATCCAAGTAGGGGCTATTTTATAAAGACAAAATTGGTGCCCAGGACCGCACCAAGCTAAAAATGCGTTCTGTGTGACTAACGAATCTGGTGGCCCCCTTCCACCCAGCCACATTCAGTCATTCTTTTTGAGCTTCTTGGAGGCCCAGTGATATCAGTGCCCCTTTCTGTTCTTGTGTCTTACTTCCGGTGATACATTGCCAAGAAAACCCAGAGGCAGCTGGGTCGCCAGGAGTCAGCACTGACTTGACAGCACTAAAAAAAAAACCCAAAAAAACCCTGCAGCGGCAGAGAGCACAAATGCATGTACCACCTGCTAACTGGAAGGCACAGTCAGCATCCATTTCCTGCCCTGCAGCAGGGTATGTAGTTAGCACATGCATTAGCATGTGCCTCTATGCCTGTATGATCAATGGTTACTGGCTAATGGCTAATTCCAACTGCTTTTCAAAAAAAGGTTTTGGTAGCCTGGAGTCTGAGACCCTGTCGGCCATTTTTCCATTCTTATTTAATGAATATGATAGGAAGATCGAGTTAGCTAAAAACACTTTCAAACCTAATTCCAGAGTGGCACATCTATTTTGACAAATCTTACTCTGAGAAAATTTGACCAATATTGAATTTCAATGGTTACTGTGAGCATGTACTAAGATCTAACCACATGCTAATCTGTTTCCTGCACGTTACTAAAAGAGCCCTATATCTTTATAAAACAGCCTCACAAAACCTACAACAATTGTGCAGAAATGTGTACTACTATCTGTGCTGCACCCAAAACTCCCCTCCACTCAGATCAGGGAAAAGTAGGCACAAGCATTTCTCCACACTGACTTTATAGAGACATAATTTTATAAAAGCCCTTTAACAGTGTTTACCCATAGAAGTAAGTTTATAAAATGATCCACTTTTTTATTTGATCCTGCTTTTCAGTTTTTGAACTATGTCCATATGGCTCTCACCATTTCCCCCTCCCCCTCCATTTTTTTTAAAGTGCTGTCAAGTCAATGCTGATTTCTGGCAGCCAGGCAACCCCTGGGTTTTCTTGGCAAGATATCACCAGAAGTAGATTGCCAGGCCTTTTCTTCCAAGGCAATGGAGGGTAAAGTGACTTAAGAACATAAGATATGCCATACTGGGTCAGACAAAGGTCCATTAAGCCCAGTATCCTGTTTCCAACAGTGGCCAATCTAGGTCATACGTACCTAGCAGTTTCCCCAAAAGACACAGGTTCCACAATGCTTGCACTGGGCTTAGCAAGGGGAAAAGGAGTGTCAGTGGGAATTGAACCCTGATTTCTTCAGTACTAGGCTACTCTTCCACTCCCTCCATAGGCAACAGGAAACTGCAATGCTGGAAATTAATTTTTTTTAAAATGATCTCTCAAAAATGTATGTCAATTAATTTTATATTTTGATATCTAAGGAAAATATATTTATAGAAAGCCCTCTAATGGAAGATTTCTGTTGCCTTCTCCAGTTTTCTCAGAGAAAATCAGCACTGTAATGCACATCGGCAATTAAAACCATTAAAAAACCCTCCTACATGTAGGCCGCATCTCCAGGGGCACATAAAGGGAGATCAGAGAAATTCTTGCAGCCTCATTGCCTTATCTTTTCAATGCTTCATTGAAGCCGAGTGTGTTCCCTAGAGACTGTAGCCAGGCAGATGTGGCTTCTCTTCACAGAACTATAGACCTGTTAGTTTGACACTGGTTGTAGAAAGTAATGGAATCACTAAGAAAATAAAGGATAGTTCATTATTGTGAATCAACAGAACGCAGCACGGTTTAATCAGTGGTAAATCTTGCCTAATCAATCTAATCTAATCAATTTTACTGAGTCAGCAGGGGATTACAGCAGGACAGCGCATGTAATGTTCTGCACTTAGATTTCAGCAAGATCTTTGACATGATTCCGCATTGGCAATTTTTAAACAAACTGCACTGCAGAGATAGGGGATCAGGGCCCTAATGGACTGGGTTAGAAACTGGCAGAGAGGACATAAAAAAATCGATGGGCTCAATGAGGATCACTGTTGAGAAGAAGAGGGTTACCACAGGGATCAAGTCCTGGGTCTGGTTTTGTTCAAGATCCATGTAAATGACTCCAAAAACATACGTGTCTTTTTGCAGATGATTCAAAACTGTGCAATAGTGTGGCCATACCCATGAGATGTAGAAAACATGAAAAGTGAATCAAGGAAGACAGATGACTGATATAGACTTTGTCAACTGAAATTCAGTGCCAAAGTATGTAAGACAACGTGCTTGAGTACCAGAAATCCACAGGAGTAATACAAAGTAGGGGAATAAGAACATAAGAACATAAGAACATAAGAAATGCCATACTGGGTCAGACCGAGGTCCATCAAGCCCAGTATCCTGTTTCCAACAGTGGCCAATCTAGGTCATACGTACCTAGCAGTTTTCCCCAAAAGACACAGGTTCTGCAGTGCTTGTACTAGGCCAAGCATTGATATCCTGGGTCCCTTTTTAATAGTGGTTTATGGACCTTTCCTCCAGGAACTTGTCCAAACCTTTTTTAAACCCAGCTATACTAACAGCCCTTACTACATCCTCCGGTAACAGATTCCAGAGTTTGATTACACGTTGAGAGAAGAAATATTTTCTCCTATTTGTCTTAAATAGTTTACCCTGTAGCTTCATTACATGCCCCCTAGTCCTTCTATATTCTGATAGCGTAAACAATTTATCCACGTTTATCCGTTCCACTCCATTCATTAATTTATACACCTCTATCATATCTCCCCTCAGCCGCCTCTTTTCTAGGTTAAAGAGCCCTAACCTTTTTAGCCTCTCTTCATAGGAGTAGCCTTCCATCCCCTTCACCAATTTGGTGGCTCTTCTCTGTACTTTTTCTAATAACTCTATGTCCTTTTTAAGATACGGTGACCAGAATTGCACACAATATTCAAGGTGCGGTCGTACCATGGAGCGATACAGAGGCATTATAATATCCTTTGTTTTATTCTCCATCCCTTTCCTTAGGATACCTAGCATTCTATTTGCTTTCTTGGCCGCCGCTGCACACTGGGCGGAGGGTTTTAACATGTTATCCACGATGACTCCTAAATCTTTTTCCTGGGTGGTGGTTTCTAATGTGGAGCCTTGCATCTTGTAACTATAGTGTGGGTTGTTCTTTCCTAGGTGCATAACTTTGCACTTGTCCACATTAAATTTCATCTGCCATTTGGATGCCCAGTCTTCCAATTTATCCAGATCCTCCTGCAGTTTTCCACAATCCTCTTGGGTTTTAACAACTTTAAACAGTTTTGTGTCATCTGCAAATTTGATTACCTCACTAGTTATTCCCTTTTCCAGGTCATTTATGAATATGTCAAAAAGTAGCGGACCCAGTACAGATCCCTGGGGTACTCCACTATTCACCTTTTTCCATTGGGAATATTGGCCATTTAGCCCTACCCTCTGCTTTCTATCTTTTAACCAGTTCCCGATCCACAATAGTACACTGCCTCCTATCCCATGACTTTTTAGCTTCGCCAAAAGTCTCTGATGGGGGACCTTGTCAAAAGCTTTCTGAAAGTCCAGATACACTATATCAACCGACTCACCTTTGTCTACCTGTTTATGCACACCTTCAAAAAAACAGATCAGATTAGTAAGACAAGATCTGCCTTGTCTAAAGCCATGTTGGCTGTCTCCCATTAGGCCATGACTATCTACATGCTGTGTAATTTTGTTCTTTATGATGGCTTCTACCATTTTCCCTGGTACTCACGTCAGGCTCACCGGTCTGTAATTTCCCGGGTCACCCCTGGAACCCTTTTTAAAAATTGGTGTTACGTTGGCGACCCTCCAATCTTCAGGTATTACAGATGATTTTAATGAAAGTTCACAGATTACCAATAACAGGTCTGCAATCTCATATTTCAGTTCTTTCAACACTCTGGGATGTATACCATCCGGTCCAGGTGATTTGCTACTATTCAGTTTATCAAATAGTTGTAATATATCTTCCCGGTGTAGCGATATTTCTCTCAATTCCTCTGCAGTATCACCTTTAAATACCACTTCAGTCTTGGGTAACACCCCTACATCTTCCTCAGTAAAGACCGAAGCAAAGAATTCATTCAGTCTCTCTGCTATAGCCTTGTCTCCTCTTACTGCCCCTTTTACCCCTCTATCATCTAATGGTCCAATTGACTCTCTCACAGGCCTTTTGCTACGAATGTACTTGAAAAAGTCTTTATTTCGTGTTTTTGCTTCCGTAGCAAGTTTCTTCTCAAATTCCCGCTTTGCCTGCCTTATCAATGCTTTGCATTTAACTTGCCAGTGCTTGTGCTGTTTCCAGTTTTCATCATTTGGCTCTTTTTTCCATTTTCTGAAGGTTGCTCTTTTGGCAGCAACAGCCTCTCTGACCTCACCTTTAAACCATGCTGGCAGTTTTTTTGGACTTTCTTCCACTTTTCTTAATGCGTGGAATACAGCTGGTCTGGGCTTCGAGGATAGTATTTTTAAATAACACCCAAGCTTGCTGTAAGTCTTTAACCTTTGGAACCGCTCCTTTTAGTTTTTCCGAACTATATTCCTCATTCTATCATAGTCACCCTTTTGAAAGTTAAAAGGTAGTACTGTGGATTCCTTTACTATCTGTCCTCCACTGATTAAATCAAACATGATCATACTATGATCACTATTGCCAAGTGGTCCCAACACCCTTATTTCTTGCACCAGATCTGGCGTTCCACTAAGGACTAGGTCCAGTATGGCTTCCCCTCTGGTCGGTTCATGAACCAGCTGCTCCAAGAAGCAGTCATTTATTTCATCTAGAAACTTTATCTCTTTAGCTTGTCCTGCTGTGACACTGTCCCAGTCGATACCGGGGTAATTGAAATCACCCATTATTACTACTCTGTTGTGGCTTTTGTTAGCTTCCTTGATTTCTTTGAGCATTTCATCATCCATTTGTTCATTCTGGCCAGGTGGTCGATAGTATACTCCCACTGCCATCACCTTCCCCTTCATAAATGGAATTTCAATCCATAGAGATTCTACAGCATATTTTGTTCCCTGCAAAACTTTAATCCTTTCTGACTCAATGCCCTCTCTAACATAGAGCGCAACCCCTCCACCAATTTGTTCAGCTCTATCATTACGATATAGTTTGTATCCAGGTATCACAGTGTCCCACTGGTTATCCTCCTTCCACCATGTCTCTGAGAGTGCAATCATATCTAACCTCTCATTTAATGCTATATATTCTAATTCTCCCATCTTATTGTTTAGACTTCTAGCATTGGCATACAAGCATTTTAGAGACTGCATTTTATTAATATTAATCTGGCTATTGGTAGGCATGGGTAATTGGGAATCTTTATGCTCTGTCTGCTCCTTACTCAAGGGCATTTGGGCTACTATACTCCCTTTTGGAACCTCACTGCTTTTGGTAGTATCCTTCAAGGATACCTTTGTCCGAACCGTGCGCTCCTGGGTGACTGTCGGCTTTCCCCTATTTTCTAGTTTAAAAGCTTCTCTATCTCTTTTTTAAAGGTTAATGCCAGCAGTCTGGTCCCATCCTGATTAAGGTGAAGCCCATCCCTTCGGAAGAGCCCCCCTTTCCCCAGAATGTTCCCCAGTTCCTAACAAATCCAAAACCCTCATCCTTGCACCATTGTCTCATCCACGCATTGAGACTCCGGAGCTCTGCCTGTCTTTTGGGTCCTGCACGTGGAACAGGAAGCATTTCGGAGAACGCTATCCTGGAAGTTCTGGATTTCAACTTCCTACCTAAAAGCTTAAATTTAGCCTCCAGAACTTCCCTACCACATTTTCCTATGTCATTGGTACCAACATGTACCAAGACAGCAGACTCCCCCCCCAGCACTATCTATGATCCTATCTAGGCGGTGCGTGAGATCTGCTACCTTCGCACCAGGCAGGCATGTTACCAGGCGATCCTCACGTCCACCAGCCACCCAGCTATCTACATTCCTAATGATTGAATCACCAACTATAACAGCTGTCCTGACCCTCCCCTCATGGGGACATGGCCCTGGAGAAACGTCCTCGGTGCGAGAGGGTTTTACATCACCTGGAGGACAGGTCCTAGTTACAGGATCACTTCCTGCCACACCAGGGTGATGCTCTCCTGTCACGTGACCTCTCTCCTCCATGGCAACAGGGATGCTGCCAGACTGGAGGTGGGACTTCAGGACTATATCCCTGTAGGTCTCGTCCATGTACTTCTCTGTCTTTCTTATGTCTTCCAGGTCTGCTACTCTAGCCTCTAGAGAACGGACTCGTTCCCTGAGAGCAAAGAGCTCCCTGCACTTAGTGCATATGTAGGACCTCTCACCAACTGGGAGATAATCATACATGTGACACTCGATGCAAAAGACTGGAGAACCCCCATCTCGTTGCTGGACCTCTGACTGCATCTTAGTTTAAAGCTTGTGTTTAGGTCTTTTAAAGCGGTATATAATAAGGATTGGTGTAGATGCTTATACTAATAAAAGTGTATCTAATACCCCTAATACACCCTGTGTACCTGAAACTAATTAATCACAGGTCCTCTGTGTATGACTGATTTGGATTAAGAGCTGCACCTGAGAGCAGCCCCTTTCCTCTAAGATGTCCAAGTACCTATAAAACTACAATTTCCCCAGGGGTGGGTGGGTGCTGGGGAGGGAGGGGGGGAGATAAGTCCTATTAAAGAGGGCAGTTACAAGGTACCCTGTCCTGAACCCTCAGCAGGGGGATGGGGGTACCACACAAGGCCCAGTTAATTGAGAGAGGCAAGGTAAGTACAGCTGAGAAGGCTGAATTAGCACACCACTAAGACAAACACTAAATAATTAAACAAACAACAGTTAGACAAACAGTAAATAATTAAATAAACAGCTAGAACTCACAGTAAGATGTCCCAGGAGGCAAAAATCCACTCACTAGCAGAGCTCTGTAAAAGTTCAGCCTTTCTCTGATCAGAGAAAAGCAAACTAAAACAGCCTATGCACACGTGGAGAAAACAGGAACAAGGTTACATATGTTCTGATGTGCACTAAACAAGTGAGAAGTCTGAAGGCACTGTAATAGCAGTGGACGATCTACAGGCTAACAAAGAGCATCGCAAGGAAGCAGCAAAAGCCAGAACGATGCTAGGAATCATAAAGAAATAATAATGCTTCAGCACTATAGATAGGAAAACCTGATATACAGCCCTTCTTTAACCAGCAGGGCTGTTTACATAAATTAAAATATTTACAAGAAATAAAAAAGAACGCCAATATGATAGATTAAAGAGAGATCAACAATCATACATTACCAAGTAAAAAGAAATAGAGGAAGAAGAATTATAAGACCTAGAATACAGTCGATAGAGACGAGAGAGGAAAAACAGTCAGCAGGAGAGGAGAGCTAAGGTCAAAGACCTTTTGAAATAAAAAGTGTTGAGATGAGTTTTGAACTTTATATATGAGAATTCCTAATGGGGTTCTGGTGAGAGCTCATCCCATAGACTGGAGCTGCGAAAACAAAAACAGAACATCAGGTGATGCAGGGGGAAGATAGAGACAGTTGACATGGATAGGAGAGAGCACACAGTGGGGCGTATGAAAAATAACAAGGGAAGAGAGATAGGAAGGTATACCAGTAAATGTTTTGTGGATCATGGTAAGGATTTTGTACTGGATGCGATAGTATATGGGCAACCGGTGGAAATGTGTTAATAGTGGTGTGATATAATTGAATTTAGGTGCATGAGCTAATAGTCTTAGAACAGTGTTTTGGATAGTTTGTGGGCAGTTGACTGAATCTTTTAAGACTGAGGAATTTCTTCAACCTGAAGCAGGGTCTTTGCTGATAGATCCGAAACGTGACATGTCGTTTTCTGCAATTCCTCTGCTGTAGAAGTTCTGAGAAGCTTTAAGATAATTAAGCTAAATAATGTTTCTTTGCTCATTCACTAAAAATGTATTAAAAGGAGAAGCCACAGTGAGAGGACAGATTCTATTCTACCTACTTTTGACGTGGCAGCTCCGACAAAAAGAAATTTGTACCATTTTATTCAGGTTTCTTTGGTTGAAAAGCAACATTAAAGCTGCTGAAATACAGGGGATTTGGGGGAAAAAAAGAAGTGCTGTGGATTGTGTTGGAAAGAGAAGAAGGCACTATCATTCATACTGGTGTAGTCTACAGACCTCCAACTCAACCCAAAGAAATGGACAGAGAATTGATTATTGATATTGCAAAGGTAGTCATGAAGGGGGAAGTGATCGTATTGGGTGATTTTAATCTACCCGATGTGGACTGGAGTATTCCTTCTGCAAATCTGGAAAGAAGTAAAAAGGATTGTGGATGCCTTCCAAAAAGCTTTGCTTAGACAAATGGTGATGGAACCAACCAGGGAAAGTTTGATGCTGGATTTAGTATGCACCAATGGAGACAGTATGTCAAATGTCTGGGTGGGTGCCCACATGAGCAGCTGCGATCATCACACGGTGTGGTTTGAGAGAAAAGCCAAGGCAGAGTCCAATCACAGCAAGCTCAAAGTCCTAGACTTCAAAAACGCTGACCAGTAAAATAGCCAAGTTCCTGAAGGAGGAGTTGGTAGGGTAGGAGGAGGTAAGGAAAGTGGAATTGCAGTGGGCTAAACTAAAGGAGACAATAAAAGGGGCAACAGATTCATATGTAAGGAAAGTAAATAAAAACAAGAGAAAAAGGAAACCTATATGGTTCTCCAAAGAAATGGCTGCACAAATAAAGGCAAAAGACCCAGCTTTCACAAAATTCAGAAGTTCGCAAACAGAGGAACACAGAAAAGAATGCAGGACCAAGCTAAAAGAGACTAAAAGAGCCAAAGTGAAATAAGGATAGCAAAAGCATAGGCAGAAGAAAAGATGGCTAAAGATGTGATGCATGGAAACAAAACTTTTTTCAGGAATATTTGGGAGAAGAGGAAGATCAGAGGTGGAATTGCAAGTCTCAAAAGTGCCGGGGATGGATTCGTGGAAAGTGACATTGAAAAAGTACAAATGCTAAACAAATAACTTTCACTCTTTTTTACTAAAGAAAATTCTGGAGAAGGACCACCTTTTATTGTCAAATATACAAATGGGAATGGAGTAGATACACCACCATTCACAGATAATGTGTTTGAACAGTTTGCAAAACTGAAAGTAGACAAGGCCATGGGACCAGATGGGATACATTCAAAGATACTGAAAGAGCTCAGAGAGGTTCTGTCAGGGCCTTTAAAGGATGTATTTAATAGATCCTTGGAGACAAGAGAAGTTCCACAGGATTGGAAAGGGCTGATGTGGTACCTCTTCACAACAGTGGTAATAGGGAAGACATGACAAACTACAGACCAGTAAGCCTTACCTTGGTGGCAGGAAAAGTAATGGAGGTGCTACTGAAAGAGAGAATAGGGGACTTTCTCGAAACCAATAGGTTGCATGATCCGCGGTAACATGGTTTTACCAAACGATGATCATGCCAACAAATCGAATTGAGTTCTTTGATTCGAGAACTAGATCAAAGGCATTCAATGGATCTACCTAGATTTCAGCAATGCCTTTGATACTGTTCCTCATAGAAGGCATATTGATAAACTGACAGCCTGGGGATGGCTCCTAAGGTAGTGAACTGGATCAGAGGTCGGTTGACTGACATGACAAAAGATGTGAAAGGGAACTCACTCAGATGAAAGGAAGGTGAGTAGTGGCGTCCCCCAGGGATCAGTCCTGTTCAATGTATTTATGAGTGATGTTACTGAAGGACTGACAGGAAAAATCTGCAACAGAGTGGACCCCCCCGAGGGAGTGGATAACATGAGGAAAAATCTACAGAAGCTGGGAGAATGGTCTAATGCTTGCCAGTTAAGATTTAATGCGAAGAAGTGTGGTGTCATGCACTTGGGATACAGAAATAAAAGGGAATTATATGTGATAGGGGGCGAGATGTTGGTGTGCATAGACTAGGAGAAGGACCTCAGAGTAATTCTTTCTGAGGATCTCAATGTGGCAAAACAGTTTGACAAGGTGGTGGCCAAAGCCAGAAGGATGCTGGGTTGCATGCAGAAAGGAATTACCAGCAGAAAGGAGGAGGTATTAATGCCATTGTACATGTCATTGGTGAGACCTCACTTGGAGTATTATGTTCAGTTATGGAGACCATATTTCACAAAGGATATAAAAAGACTTGAAACAGTTCAGAGGAAGGTGATCAAAATGATTTGGAGCCTGCGTCAGAAGACATATGAGAAGAGACTTGAAGACCTAAATATGTACACTCTAGAGGAGAGGAGGGACAGGGGAGATATGATACAGACCTTTAAATACTTAAAGGGTATTAATGAACAAACAAATATTTTTCAAAGATGGGGAAGCTATAAAACCAGAAAGTATAACATGAAGCTGCAAGGGGATAAACTGAAAGGCAACATCAGGAAATACTTTTTCACTTAAAGTTGATTTTTAAACTTTAAAACAAAGAAAACAGATAAAAAACTATCAAGGTCATATATATGGCAACCATAAACGTATGGAAAGACTGAGGTTTATAATAAGTGATTAAAACTGTACTACCAACACACTATATATACGTGTAAAATGGAAAAGCTTGGAAACAGCAGCCAATCAGCAATTTTAATTTCCATTTTTTAATTCAGCGCATCAAAATCCATCAGAATTGGCAAATTTTGTCTCTGAAGCAGACAACTTTCAAAGAATTGTAGACCACTGAATTGCAGACCGCAGGCTTATGATCAGGTCCAAGGCACTGTAAGTACCAATTGTGTTGGTCAGGAAACAAGGTGGTCCTGCCACACTTGGTGCAATTCTTGAAGCCTCTAACTGGCTTAGACATGCCGAAAAATACCACTTTGGCCAAATAAAACTCAGTAATTGTCATGGGCAGGAAAAGAAAATCCCCAGACGAAACAAATGCCAAAAGGCGAGAAAAAAAAAAGAAAAGAAAAGGGGAAAAAAATACCTAAGTTGGTTAGGATCGACTAAACTGATGATGGGCGATAAAGGCAGAAAAAGAACGGCCCAAGAGGGCCAAGAAAGAAAACATTTTTTTTACAGTTTGCAGGAGCATCTCCTAGGGCTCACAGAAAAAAGAAGACTGAACAGTCTTGAGTAGAATCTAGCTGGCATGTGTGATCAGAGCAATTGCACAATAATCTCCAGAGTCAGTCAGATCACCTTTCTTCAGTATAGCATAGTTACTCACCTGTAACGGGTATTCTCCAGTGACAGCAGGTATCAGTCCTCACTTATGGGTGACGTCGGCACCGACAGAGCCCGCGCGGAGAAATTTCCAAACTTTCAAAGAAAACCTTTGGGATTGCTGCCACACGTGTGGTCCTCTTCCCGTCCAAAGGTGCCACCTTGCTCAGTCAGGTCCCCTAGCTAGAGCCCTACTAAGCAGATGGCAAGGGAAGGATAAAAATACCAACTATTCAGGGGAGGTGGGAGGGTAGTGAGGACTGATTCCTGCTGTCTCTGGAGAACACCTGTTACAGGTGAGTAACTACAATTTCTCCAGAAACAGCAGGAATTAGTCCTCTCAAACCACACCGTGTGATGATCGCTGCTGCTCATGTGGGCACCCACCCAGACATTTGACATGCTGTCTCCATTGGTGCATACTAAATCCAGCATCAAACTTTCCCTGGTTGGTTCCAACACCATTTGTCTAAGCAAAGCTTTTTTGAAGGCATCCACAATCCTTTTTACTTCTTTCCAGATTTGCAGAAGGAATACTCCAGTCCACATCGGGTAGATTAAAATCACCCAATACGATCACTTCCCCCTTCATGACTACCTTTGCAATATCAATAATCAATTCTCTGTCCATTTCTTTGGGTTGAGTTGGAGGTCTATAGACTACACCAATATGGATGATAGTGCCTTCTTCTGGGACTTATGGGACTACCTAGGTACAGGCTACCGAACCTATAACCCAAAAACGCCTCCGCGAGGCTGTGAGCAGAAGCCAATGCCTGAAGGAGCCCGAGTCTCGGGTTCCCGGGGCGAAGCTCTCAGTAGCTTCCAAAGAGAGCAGGAGTAGCTTACACCCTGAACAGATTACGGAGTACAGCCTGGCCGAAGGCGCTGTCCTGGTGGGACTCCCTCTCCAGGCAGTAGTGCGAAGTGAAAGTGTTCGCTGAAGACCAGGTCGTAGCCTGGCAAATGTCCACTAGAGGCACTGAGTGCAGCTAAGCCACCAAAGCTGCCTTGGCCTGGACACTGTGTGCCGTGATGTGCTGATCCAGCGGGGCACCCGCCTGGGTGAAGGCGATGCAGTCCGCCACCCAAATGGAGAGGGTGCGCTTGGTGACTGCCTGCCCCAGGCAGTTGGGATAGAAGGCAACAAAGAGCCGATTGGACTTGCGATGAACCTGGGTGCACTGCAGGTAGAAGGCGAGAGCCCACTTGCAGTCAAGAGTATGTAAGTCCCATGATGCCCGGTCGGCATGAGGTCTCGGGAAGAAGGTTGGCAGGACTATCTCCTGATTGAGATGGAAGTCTGAGACAACCTTTGGTAGGAACTTGGGGTGGGTACGGAGAACCACCCTGTTCTGATAGAACCTGTTTTAGGGAGCCTCAGCCATGGAAGGAAGGCTCGGAAAGTAAGAGGCCCCCGCATGAAGTGGGAGACCAGGGGCTGCCCGAGAGGGGTTTACCCTTGATGGGGAGGTGGTTAGCAGAGATGGCGCTGAGGTGTACCCTGACCGAGTTGGACTTCAGCCCCTCCTTCGAGAGGTGAGGAGGTACTGGAGAACACACCGGAGAGAGCAGGAGAATGGATTAATCTGGAGATAGAGCACCAGGTCGAGAAACACCGCCACTTAAAGGCATAGGCTTGCCTTGTTGAGTCCTTTCTAGACCCAAGGAGGACCTCCTCGACCTCCCCCAGGAGGTGCAGAAGGGCTAAGGAGACCTGTTCAGCCGCAAGGCTGTCAGGACAATGAGGCCAGGTTTGGGTGGAGCACCCATCCCTCCTCCTGTGTTAGCTGGCTCAGGGCGAAGTCTAGCAGGCCTGGAGTGTTGGATGAGCCAGAGAAGAAGTGGGAACCAAGGCTGACTAGGCCACGAGGGAGCCACGAAAATCATTGAAGCTCGCTCCCGCTGGACCTTGTGTAGTGTCCTCGCAATGAGAGGAGTGGGGGGGGGAAGGCGTAAAGAAGCCTGGAGGTCCAATTCAAGAGGAGTGCATCAGGAGCCACCCTGCTCAGGTGTGGAACTGATCCATAGAAGTGGGGAAGCTGCACATTCACCAGACTGGAGAACAAGTCCATGGACAGAGTCCCCCACTGATGGAATAAGAGGCTAGTCACCTCTGGATCCAGGCACCACTCGTGCAGGCGGAGGATTCTGCTAAATTTGTCCGCGAGGACATTCTCCTCACCCGGGAGTTAGACCGCTCTGAGGGTCATGCCCCGGCGAATGGCAAAGGAGCAAAGGAGGGCTGCCTCCCAACAGAGGAGGTGAGAACCTGTTCCCCCCTCCTTGTTTATGTAGAACATGGCTACCCTGTTGTCGGTCTTCATGACCACCGACTTTCCCCTCAGGTGGCACTGAAGGCCCTCAGGGCCTACTGGACTGCCCGAAGCTTGAGCAAATTAATCTGCTGCTGAGATTCTTCGGGCAACCACTGTCCCTGCCGCAATGGGCTCCCCAACCTAGCAGGGAGGCATCTGTATTATTCAGGGAAAAAGGATGAGGAGGGGAGTATGGCAGAAACTTCCAAATACCTCTAAGGAATAAATACACAAGAGGCAGGCCTTTTTGCAAAGGAAGGAAAGCTTGCAAACAAGGCATCACATGATGCAAGTAAAAGTGGAACACCTCTAGGCATTCTGATGCAAAGAATGGTAGATCCATGGAGCAGTTTGCCAGAGGAGATGATGGGAAAAATAGAAGTCACAGATTTTAAGAATGCAAAGAACAAACACAGAAGATCTCAGGGGTGGGAAAAGCAAGAAAATATAAAATGATATATTAGGCTCTGCAGCAAGTGGAATGAGAGACAGGAATGACAGTCAGAAAGACCTTATAGTTTTTATCTATTGACATACTGTGTTTCTACATTTTATAAATTTTTTAGCAATATAAATATGCAAATTCTCTAACAATATTATTCAAAAATTCACAGTGACTTAATAGCATTTCAGTTTGTGAATTATATGGTTTCATCACATCTTTCCTTAGTAGATGTTTTATCGTTGATATTCAGTTATGGATTGCCCAGTTAAAGATAACCCATCTTGTACATAGTTAATTTAAATTATTTGGTTAAGTTAACCACTCTATTCCTTTTCATTGTACAAAGTTACCCGGTTCACTGTAAACATTATTTGTAAAATCAAGTTCCTGGTAAAACGTTTTGACCTCTGTGAAATGCGGTATGTACATACAGCCAAATAAATAAATAAATAAATATCTATAATCAGACATTCAGTCTTAACCAGTTAATTCTGCTAAAGTTTAGAAGAGTGATCCTTCCGATTGCACTTAACTGAATACGGGACTCTATCTAATTAAAGATCACTATGCCACAGGTATGCTTCATATCAATTCCTATTTTAATTGCTTAACCTTTGGTTGGATATCAAGTTTAACTGCTTGCCAGGTTGGGAACTTTAAAAGGGAAGATGTGCCCAGTTAGCTTACTCAAAAATTTGTGAAAGCCCATTTTAGAAAGTCCATTTATCTGCTGAAAGAGATGTGAAATTTAGAATAAAGGGGATGCATGTGTGAGGCTGATGTAAAACTGAAATATCTCTGTCCCTCAAAATGAATGTGCTTGTTAAAAATGGGCCGTGGACCGAAGGAAGTGCAGGGACACATGAGGATTGCTATCCTCAGTTCACAGGAATACACATGCAAAAAACAGAGGAAACTTAGCAACTTACACATGTGCATCACAATATGCACATGCAAACGTCGACCCTCTAAACCAAGATGTGCAAAGGACCCTATCTGTATGTTGTGATAGGCGATGGCCTAGTATGTAGCAGAGCTAGGTCTGAAGCCCTTTTTCCTGCTTTAAAATGTTATTGCTGATTTTGGAAAATTACAGAATGCTGTTAGCTGTTAGAAAGACATACTGTTCTATTCTGGTTTGATAACATGTTCTGCTCTCCTGGAGATAAGAGAATTAAAACTTTCTTGTTTATTGTTTAGGTAAGCCAGATGTCTGTTTCAGTAGAATGCCGCGCCACTGTATCTTTGCTGATTGTGCACTGACCTCGTAATTAGGATGAAAATATAGCAGAGAAACTGAACAGTGTAAGAATATTTTGTCTAGCATTATGAAGATTGTTTAGTGTTTTGAGCCAGGGCTAGAGATACATCTTAGCCTTGCTATGTTTGGCCTCGCTTTGTTTTGCTTTTGTTAAGAATGCTTCTGATATGCCTTCCACTATCTTTGTGGCTAACTGACCTTGCAAGAATAGCGAAATATACTGTATACTTTAACAGAAGTATTATGTTTAGTGTTATGTCTAGTTGCTGACCCGTGGCTAGTAAGACCCAAGCAGGGGGAGCAAGTCCTGGGCCCGGTCAGAGATGTCTATTGGATGAGAGTAAGTGGGCCACTGTGGCTAATGAGGAGTTTTGCCTGTATTAGACTGGAGAAGAAAAGTATATAAACTGTCATTTTTCTGAGCTCTGGGCTCAGACCATTTTGAATGCTACTGCAATCTGAGCCTGTGCACATTAAACCGGCTTGAATCTTTGCCTGACTCCGGGTATTATTTATTGCATTCTTATCAGCTACTACAATGTCATTTCAGTTTGGAGGCAGAAATAAACTTTGGGGGTGGTGGGGGGGGGGGGATTAAGGAAAAAGGAACAAACTACTTATGCCAGGGAGCAGGTTTAAATCTGGACGTGGACAATTTTTGGGTTCTATGTACATTCCCTATATGAAATGGGGAATACACATCTAGATTGCTGTTCCACCCAGTTCACACTCCTGACATCCCCCACCCCATCTATTTTTGGTTGATATGGCAGGAGTAGCCTAATTGTTAGCGTGCTGACTTGGTAACCTGGAGACCAGAGTTTGATTCCCACTAACACTCCTTGTGGCTTTAGGCAAGGAACTTAATCTTTCATTGCCTCAGAAGAAAGGCCTGACAATCTACTACCAAGAAAACCCAGAAGCTTCTGGGCCAGCATTGACTTGAAGGCATGCATTGCATGGACATTCAAATATAAAATCAATCTTTTCTAAAATGGCATATGAATATTGCTTGATTATATATGTGTTAATGGAAAATAGGGCTTCTAATATAACCTCCTATTTTTTATATGAAATATAAAAGTTATAAAAGAAGGAGGTTATTATACTGTTACAGGGACAAGAGGAGTCTATATGTCTTAAGAGTTGAAATGTCTTTAAATGTTTCAAAGAAACTGGTACAAAAATGACTAATAATGTGAAAATCGAAATATTTTCCCAAGTTTAGAGCCCTTCTCTCCTACCATAAAATGGGAATTCAGTGATATGAGACTGTATTTAAATTATTATAAGCTGTATTTCACATTTGATGATTCAGATTTCCCAGCAGCTAATATGGATAAGCACAGCCCTCTGCAGATCACTGGTACATTAAGAGCAAAGTACACACCATTTCATACAAACCAGAAGCCAGTTGCTATAGAGACCTAATACTCCTCCAGAACTAAGAATGGGTCCTAGAAGCATAAGTGCACTTCTCAGTAATGCTTGAAAATCAATGGAGTATGTTGTTTCATTCTTGTGGTTATCTGGTTGTTCAATTTCAAATTAACTATCACAAGATCATTCATCATTAAGAAAGCCTTATTCAGGCCAGATGGGTAAGAACATAAGATTTTCCATACTGGGTCAGACCAATGGTTCATCAAGTCCAGTATCTTGCCTCCAATAGTGGTCAATCCAGGTCAAAAGTACCTGGCAGAAGTCCATGCTGCTTATCCCAGGGGTAAGCATTAGTTTTCCTCAGCCCAGTTTATAGACTTTTCTTCCAGGAACTTGTCCAAACATTTCTTGAACCCAACTATACTAAGAGCTTTTACTACATCATCTGGCAACAAATTACAGAGCTTAATTATGCGTTGAGTGAAAAAATATTTCCTCTTCCTCGTTTTCCTCCACTCACTTTATACAACCTCTACTTACTTTGTGGAGAGAAACCATATCTGCTTGTCTCCAGTTCTCTAGGATCACTCCCAAACTATAAAGAAGCACTGAAAAAAACAGCCAGCAGAGATAGTGAAACTTCCCCAAGTTCTTTTGGTACCCTTGCATGTATGCCATTTGGCTCCATCACGTTTCCTACTTTTACTTTGGTTAACTCCTCATGAACACAGGGGCCAGTTTACTAAACCGCAGTGACTACTAACATAGCAGATGGCGCACACTATCTGGAAAAAGTAGAAGGTAAAACAGGGCAACTGCAGATAAGGTAGTGATTTTCTGCGCTATTTGCAAAAAATGCATTATCCGAGGGAGTGGGCGGGATTAGGGTGGAGCATGGATGTGTCTACAATGCGCGATTACCACAGGCTTCAACAGCAGATAGCATGGGTGCAATTAATGGCAATTTCAGTGTGGATTGCTGTGCATACACCCAACAGCTAGTGCCCTGTTAGCTGCATAAACCATGCATTATCTGTACTTTTTGGGTGTTTTAGTTGTAAAACCTAATGCAGTTTAGTAAACATGCCCCACAGTGTTCTGAAAATCATTTTAGGACTACTTCACTTCCATTTGGGCCATATGAGATACATACAATGGTAGTGAAGGAATTTAGAGTAGTTCTAGTGTCTCTGGGGCAATTTCTACAATAGGATAGTTTTGGGCATACCATGACAGTCATGAACCTCACCCCTAAACCAGTATATGGAGTATCATCTCAAGCTCTCATATGTATTGCTAATGATCGGCATAGTACTTGCATCATCCCAAAGGGAGCCTCCCTCTGAAGTCTGAGTGGAGAAGTAGCCTAGTGGTTAGGGCAACTTCCTAGTACCCAGAAGATCCAGGGTTCAATTCCCATTCCCACTAGCACTCCTTGTGACCTTGGGCAAGTCACTTTATTGCCTTGGAAGAAAAGGCCTGGCAATCTACTTCTGGTGATACATTGCCAAGAAAATCCAGAGGCAGCTGGGTCACCAGGAGTCAGCAATGATTTGATGGCACCAAAAAATGTATGGTTATCAAGGTGTGCTTAGAAATTCCTCTTAATCAAGCCTGAGGCACCTAACATGATGGGAATCATCTTATCATTTTACCACATTTTCTTGGTCTCTGACTGCATTTCTTGGTACTTAAGGATCTTGTACCTTTCAAAGTGATTCACAGAAGAGTCTTTTGGGACTGACACTGTTATAATCAATGCCGTTCTGGTGTTCTCCTTTATTACTATATCGGCTTCCTTGTATCCACCTTTTTATCAGTCAGAAGAGTGATATCCCAGGAGATCATAAGCTGTTCTTCCTCTATAAATCTCTTATGGTCATGATTTCAGTGCTTCTTTGAGACAATGAAGCTGCAGTGTTTATGAGTTTCTAATGGATGAGGCATGTTACTTTATTGTGCCTTTTTGTAAGGAAATTTTCTGCCATGAGAATTTCACAGCCAAAAAACTAAACTCCAAATAACCCTCACAACAAAGTATCCAAGAGTTAATGTGATACAAAATAATTATGAAATGACCCAAGGGCAAAAAGTAGTGGCGACAAACTGCTACCTGCTACATGTGAGGTTTTATATTACCCATAAACTTACATGACCAAAGCTGCACAACTAAGGAGCACGATATTAAGAGGCCTCAGTAGAAGGGTGCAAGGTACAGTCTGACTTTTTAGCAGAACAGCAGAAAGGGTGACATGGCCCCTGTGGACATTGCGCGATGTGCCCCACTTTGTTGCAAGTTGCTGAGTGGATTGACTCTCACACTGGTAGATGCTACATCTTGAAAAGAGAGACTAACTGTGAAACAATGTGGGTTGTGTATGCAATTTTATGCCCATGTCCCAAAGTATATGTGGGAAAAACATGCTGTCAAGTGAAAATGCGGCCGAGTGAGCATAATTCACATCTTTTCAACAATATACTCACAGCCCCTATAGTACATTGTGTGGATTTGGGGCACCAATGGAAACAGCTACGGTAGCTAGTCCTTGATAGAATTGCAGATATTCGCAATAGCAGTGCTGGGCAATGATTAGTCAAACTGGAACAGAAGTGGATATTTACCCTTAATACTGTCCAGCCAGGGGATTGAATGAGACTTTGGATTGGATGACTGCGATGTGATCTGATTGGCTGGATTCTGCTTGATTGCCTGCCGCCTTCAATTTAAATACCTCTTAAGTAGGGGGTGTCTCTATTCCTATAGGGTTTCTTTCTTGCTGTTTGACCAGTCCTGATGCAGTCCCTAGAGTTATGGGCGAAACGCGAGTTGACTAAGGGTCTTACAGCATTCCCACGTTCTGAGGTTTGGGGATCTATCAACACTAAAAAGCTAAGTGGTTTTCAAATCCCTAAACGCATTTAAAAATTGTAGAATACACTTTTGGGGCCTATGAATGAAAAATAGGGTGAAGATTCACAGGCATTGTAATGGTTTAATTTAGCCGCTCACATTGATTTGCGCCCTACTACTGAGGCCTATCAATATCCCGCTTCTCAGTTGTGGAGGTTTGGTCATATAAGCTAACATAAATCATATCAGATATTCTAATGATTGTAATTAGTAATTGTAATTGTAATTAGTTCCCCTGTTTACCACCATTTTATCTCCCTGTTATCTGTAAACGAAGGCCAGTCATCTGACCTATGTGTTTTATTGTTACACTGTGAACCACACTGATGATAAATAGCACGGTATATAAGAAATATTAAATAAATAAATAAAAATAAATGTGAGGTTATAAATCACCCATTATGTAGCAGGTAGCAGGTGGCAGTTTGTCACTGCTACTTTGTAAATTTATTGCCCTCGGGTCATTTCAAAGTTATTGTGTATCACATGAGAACTTCACAGCCGGACATGAAGCCATTGTATTTTCAGTAACGTCATGTGGATGCAGAAGTTGGACAGTGAAGAAGACAGACAGAAAGAAAATTGAGGTTAATTTACCCATGTGTACGTGGCCACAAACCTATGGGAATGACTTCATAAAATTACTTCCAGTGTGTACAATTCTGGAGACTGCATCTTAAAAAGGATATAAACAGGTTGGAGGATGTCCAGAGGGTGACTACTATATGGGTCAGTGGTGCTCATCATAAAGCATATGGGGACAGACTTATACTTTGGAAGAAAGGCAAGAGTAAGGAGATAAGATAGAGATATTTAAATAACTCCATGGCATAAATGCACAATGGGTGGGCCTCTTAACTAAAATAAAGCTCTGGAACAAAGGACTCATAGGACAACAAGTGAAAGGGGCTAGTTACAGGAGTAATCTAAGAAATGGAGGAGTGGCCTAGTGGTTGGGGCAAGGTACTTCAGGCCAGAAGGTCGGGGGTTCAAATCCCACTAGAGGACAGCAACCTTGGGCCGGAAGGACTGGGGTTTCTAGTCCCACAGGTGCTCCTTGTGGTCTTGGGCAAGCCACTTAACCCTTGTGATGATGCAGAGGGCTTAAACACCAGAAATAGGGGTTTAAAACAGTTTCTTTCCCCAAAAGCAGACAGCAATACAGGCAGGGAAAGGGTTAAAGCTTCAGCCCAGAGAAACTCTCTGCATAGAAAGTCAGTGAGAGAGCCACACCCCAGCTCTATGACAACCCCGGGAGTTGACGTAAGAGGCAAGGGAGTGGAGTCAAAGCGGATAGGGCAGCCCCATGCTCTTAACCAGGAAGGAGATTCAGATAGAGAGGATGAAAAAGAGAAAGGAACGAGGAAGAAGGATAATAGAGACAGAGATTTGGACTCTGGCTCAGGTTCTGGTTCGGATTCAGATCCAGAGGGAGACCTGAGGAACCAAGGAAGCAAAGGAAGGAGCAACCCTTACCAAGGTAGCACACGGTGCTTGGGGAGTTGCCAGCAAGACTGCTTAGAGAAAGAAAGGTCTCTGGAAAAGCGTCTGAGAAAGCTTCCTGTAAAGGAGAGGAATTACCACGGGCCAAGCAGCAGAGAGAAGCAGGTCAGAAGTAACTTTAAACCTCGAGGGGAGAGGCTGGAAACCTTACCCAGGAGAGACAGGAGTTCTTCCCCGGAGTCTTCTCTGGAAGCTGTGGTTACAGGTGGGAGATTAGGCTGGAGTAAAGTTCCAGGTGAAAAGCTGCAGAAACGTTCCCAGGGCAGGCAGCGTGTCTCTAGCTCAAGCTCTGAGAATAGCCCAGCTGCTCATAAGCAAACAGCTGATTGTGTGCTACGGAGACGGAGGTTAGAGCCAGACCCTGCTGAGCAGTTTGCCACTCGGGAGATAGTGAAGCAGTATCAGGACAAATACTTGCCTTTTAACCAAACTGCGAAAGCCAGATATACCAGAAGAAAGGTGAGCCCTTTTTCCATTAATTCAGTTTTAAAGGAAGCTGGTAATTTTAATTCCTCACATATACCAAGAAGTAAAAAGGATTCTAAATGGAAACAGCTTAAAAGCTTACTAGAGCAGTGGAAGCCAGTTGCTCTGCAAAACCCTGACTATAACCAGGACCTATCAGACTCAGAAGTACAACCAATGCAGACTGAGACAGCTGTAATAGATAGCAGTTATTCTGATATGGAGACAGAGTGTGCTTACTGTCATAAGGAGTGAAAGCTGTATAACTTTGTGCAAGTGATAAGTGCTGGAGAAGTCCAACTTCATGCAATTGAGCTTTTACACGGGGAGAGGCAGCGTACTGCCTAAGTATAAAACTCAACCTCATTAAGCAGCTGTGAAAAGCAAATGCAATGCTACTGAGTTATTTACAAAGTAAAGTTGTTACATGAAAGTAAAGCTTCTAGTGTGAAGAACAGACCTTGTTCAGAGCTGGAAAGAAGTTTGGAACTGACAACCCTGAGAAGTATCAGGTGGACTTTGTTACATCTTTGACTTTATTTGGTTGGAGAAAGTATCCACATTTTGTTTCTGTTATTTAGGGGTAGTAGATGCAAAATTCCTGTGCTAACAATAAAGTTATTGTTACCCCAATTAACCTTGGCTGTCCGCGTCTTGGCCCACAACTACACGGAACCCAGACATCAGCACTTACAAGGATCTATAAATTTGTGGTCACGTCCCCCCTCTTCCAGGCAACCGCCTATACGGGGGAGGAGGGTGTGACTCCCTCCATAGCCCATGTTCCCTGTAAAATAGTTATCTCCAAGTTATAATGCCCTGTTCAATGTAATTTCAGTTTGTTCTATGTAAACCGCACTGATGCAGAATAGCGTGGTATATAAGAGAATGTAAATAAAATAAATAAAATAAAACATTTCTTTATGGAAAGAGCATGGAAGTAGTAGAGACGAGGACAGTATCTGAATTCAAGAAAACATTGAAATACAGATGAGACTGGTCTTCCAGTGTGACCCTGAAAACAAGAGACAGAGCCTGCAGTGGAAGACTTGACTGTCACCCAGACCCAAGAAGGCGCACGTGTCCAAATCAAGGATCAAGGTCTGTCAGACGGCTGCCTGGGTGAGAATGTTCAGAGTCTTGGCAAGTGCATATATCAATATGATTTGCAAGGGATTGTGGGAAATGCAGTCCATTCACACCAGACACAGCTGTTCACAATAATTAGTTGTGCTTGAGTGTAAAGCCAATAAGAAATTTATTTATGGGGTTATTTCTCCCAACACAGATATGCTTGGTAGCACATAAAACAGGATACTTGCTTTCAGTGTTAAACTTAGAAAAACAAAATCAGGAAAACAGCTGAACTTGTCAGGCAATCAAATGAAAAGAATAAAGACCTGGTTGGTAACAAACTGGTCTTTTCTGTAGGCTCTAGCTAGCTAATATTTCCTTAGCAGTGCATCAAACAACAAGCAAAACCCACAAAGAAGGGAAAAACTGTTCTTTTCAGGTTAACTTCTTATATCTTCACACATAGACTCAGAAGTGATTTCCTCAGAGCTCACAAGCAAATTAGGTAAGGCTCAATTGCTGGCAGTTACCCAGCTGAAACCCCTTAGCTGGCTTGCTTTCTACTGCGTGGCTCAAATTCTACTCAGGAGCTTTTCTGAGTAGATTTAAAGAATAAGTTTGTATTTCTTTGTGATGGTTGTTGTACTTTGTAACAGAAAATTACCAAAGGAGTTTAGACAGAGAGCAATCCATGTATTCACAGCCTGCATCTGCAACCCCTCCCCCTTCTTCAACAATCATGGGTTCAATATCATGGATTGATACAGAGGAATTTCTTAATGGAGCACTCTCAGGAGAATACTTGTTTCCCTGCTGTCTTTCAAGGATATAGCTAGGGCATAGATCAGTGTTCATACCTGAGCTTCCATTGCTGTTAGAGTTCCTCTCTAAATAGCCTGGCCAGAATGTAGTCCAGTTCTTATGTCCAGCCTTCCAATCCAGATCCCTTGACACTGGGTCTCTCTTCACATACCTTCTGGCATGGGTCCTAGGGTCCCTTCCAAGTGCAGCCGTCTCCCTCACAGGTACCGTCTGGAGGTTCCTAGCTCTGCAGCACCATTCCTCTGGCTTTCCCTAGTCCAATGGTGTATGCTGGCCTTTGAAATGCCTCCCAGTATACGTACTGCTCTGGACTCCTTTAGACCTCCCAAATGCTTTTCTCGTCTTTCTTCCAAAGGGTTTCTTGCCCTCTCTGTCCGTCCGCTCTGGCTTCTGCTTCTGATGATCCTTCAGATGATGAAGCTGTCCAAGATGAGGATCTCCAAGATCAAGACACTGAGGATCTCCCAGATGAAACTGAGGATAATTCTCTGTAGAATAAACTCTACCTTTATTCTGCTTAGATGAGTGCTCCAGCCTAGCACAGCGCAGCTGTGCTGAATCAGGCCCTGCCCTTTGAGATGAGTGCTTGGGGATTACCTCATAGCCCCTCCTGATTGAACACACGTTTCCCCACTTCAGCTCCTCTAATGGCTGTTGGAAACCTGGTGCATTCTGGGACTGGTAGTCTTTTATGGAAAAATTCTGTTTTCTTATTTCTACCAGAACTGACAGGTTGCTTGTTCAGAGTCACTTCAGCTTTACTATAGCTCCTTCCTGAGCTATGATAAGCTTCCTTATCACAGGTCATACTGATTGCGTTCTTCGAACAGAAGGGAGTGGTCCATCATGAGTTTGTGCCTGAGGGTCAGACAGTCAACCAGCATTTCTACCAGTAGGTCCTCAATCGCCTCCATGACCGGGTTCGGTGAAGCAGGCGGGCTCTGTGGAGAGACAAGTCGTGATTGCTCCACCACGATAACGTGCCCGCACACACCGCACTCAGTGTGAGGCAGTTCTTGTCCAACAAACAGATCACAGCTTTCGATCACCCTTTTTATTCCCCAGATCACGCATTGTGCAACTTCTGGCTCTTCTCAAGGCTGAAGACTGTGCTCAAAGGAACTCATTTCACCTCTGTAGAAGAGATCAAGGCCACTGTGATGAGGGAGCTGAGGACCTCAAGGAGGAGAACTTTACCGAGTGCTTCTGTACATGGCAGAAGTGAATGCAGAAGTAACATAGTAACATAGTAAATGATGGCAAGTGTATTAACTCTGGGGGGGATTACTTTGAAGAGGACAATGCATAACTTCTCTGTAAATTTTGTAATAAAACATTTATGGGACAGTCTCGTTTCTTTTTTTTCACACCTAATATGGTAATCATCTGGGCCAGACTGCTGCTGGTGCTTTGGTTGGGAGAGAGGGGCATGCACTGGCCTCACTCGTTGCCCTTCTTGCATCATCAATCCCAGATGAGGCAGCACCCAACTGGACTGATCTTATATTTGGGGGGTAATGGCCTGATGGCCTGGACTTGTAAACAGCTCATTAGAGCAATTAAAAGGGATCTTGAACATGTATTGTTGTTGCTGGGAGATGTTAAATTGCTTTAATTGGATATCATTGGGAAACAATGATGTAAAGGACAGAGGAGGTGGTCTAGGGAATTAGTCAAGATTAAATCAGCAGATTTTTAAAGCCTCGCGTTTTGGCTCTTGGTGCGTCCTTTTTCCTTAAATTCCCTTGCAAATGTTTGGTTACTTTAAGGGACACCAAGTATGTTTTCTCCGAGATTTCATCTTTAGAATCTTTTCTTCAAAATCAGGTTTCCTCATAGGAAAGAAGAGAGAAGAGTAGAAGGTCGAGGCTAGATTATAGTAACAGGAACAAGGGAAAACAACATCATGGGGGTGGTGAAAAGGGGCGCAGGGGGGAGAGAGGCCAAAAGCTAGACAGAAGAGATGGGTTTTTAGATTTGCCTTAAATGTTTTAAATGAGGGTTCCAAGCGAAGGTCAGGGGGGAGTGAGTTCCATAGGCGGGGACCAAGGAAGTAAAAGGCAGAGGAACGGATGGTTTCTAGGTGGGCCTGGGATGGGGAGGGTAAGGTTATGCAGTTCATGTGGATGGTGCGGAGGGAACAGTAGGGAGTGTGGAGGTGGATCAGATCGGCAAGATAAAGGGGAGTGCCAGTATGAATAGACCTGTGAACAAAAAGATGAAATTTGTACTGAATATGGAAGCGAATCGGAAGCCAGTGCAGGCGAATGAGAAGAGGGTGATATGGTCGAAATGGGAAGAGCAAGTGAGGATACGGGCAGCAGTGTTGTGGACTCGTTGCAGACATTGAAGTTGGGATTGGGGGAGATCAGCTAAAGAGACGTTACAATAATCAAGGCGTGAGACAACTAGGGAGATGAGGAGGGTGGTCATAGTGGAGAAAAAGAGGAAAGGGCGAACAGATCGGAGTTGTCTTAGGGTGAGAAAGCAGCGCTGAACTACAGATGAGATATGTGCTTTGAACGATAAGGAGGAGTCGAGGGTCACACCAAGGTAGCGTAGAGAGGTAACGATGGGGATTGGAGTGGAAGAGAGCAGTGGAATGAGAGAAGGGGCAGGGCTACCGGCAGTGAACCAGATGGCTGAAGTTTTAGAGAGATTGATATGCAAGAAGTTGGAGGAAAGCCAGGATGCTATTGAGGAGAGCCAATTGTTGAAGGGGGTAATATAGGGGGAGACAGAGTTAGTGTGATAAAGAAGAAAGATATCGTCAGCGTAATAATATGCGGAGACACCGTGTTGTTGGACTAAAAGTGCGAGAGGAGCCAAAAAGACATTAAAGAGGAGGGGAGCAAGAACAGAGCCCTGGAGGACACTGCAGAGAAGGGGAGTAGAGGGTGAAGAGAGAGAACCAGTGGAAACTGAAAAGGAACAGCCAGAGAGGAAAGAGTGAAACCAATGAAGAACTGTGCCGGTGATGCCGGCACCTTGGAGGCATGAAAGGAGAGTGCGATGATCAACGAGGTCGAATGCGGCAGAGAGATTCAGAGAGACAGCGAGAGTGACAAGGCCATGATCGTGAGCGGTGTGTAGTTTGTCTAGAAGAGAAAGAGGAACGGACTCCATGCTGTGACCGGGGCGGAAACCTGATTGTCGAGGGTGAAGGGTGAGAGAAACTTCAAGGTGTGATGACAATTGAGTGAAAACAAGTTTTTCTAAAAGCTTGGAGAGGAAAGGGGGATTAGAAATGGGGCGCCAGATAGAGGTAGAAGAGTGATCTAGTGAACCCTTTTTCAGAATGGGGCGGATGATAGCGTGTTGCCAGGGAGAGGGGAAGACACCGGTGGAGAGACTAAAATTAAAGATAGAGAGAATGTGGAGGGAGAGAGCTAGAGAGTGATCTAAGAGCCAGTGGGAGGGAATGGGATCAGAAGAGCAGGAGGTTTTCCGAACGGAGTTAAAGGTCTTGTAGAGGGCGGAGGCAGAGATGGGTTCAAAGGAGGACCACTGATGAGAGAGGGAGGGGGAAGAGGAAGGAAGAATATGATCTGGGACTGGTGAGGGGGGAGAAAGTGGGGGAGGGCAGCAAGGGAACGAGAGGCGGAGGGAGAGGACTTTAGAGGAAAAGTAGGTTGCCAGGGAGGCAGGCTCAGGAGTGACAGAGGGAGGGAGGGAGTAGAGAAAGAGTGAGGAGCAGATAGGGAGCGAAGGGCAGAGTACAATTGGCGGGAAGAGTTGGTGGAAGTGGAAATAAGGGAGGAAAAATAATCCTTTTTGGCAGTGTGACGCGAGAGACGGTAATGACGGTGACAAATATGGAAGCGGTCCAGAAGAAGGGGAGAGCAATGTTTGCACCAGATTCTTTCAGCATGACGGAGATGCCTGCGAAGAAGGGAGAGACCGGGGTGGAACCACGGGTGGCGACGAGGGTGATGGGGAGATGGGCGTGGCTGGAGAGGAGCTAGGTTATCGAGAGCGGTTGAAAGGAGTAAGTTCCAGGTGTCAACCTGGGTATTTACAGGAAGGTGATGAAAGTCAGGGGGAAGAACGGTATCAGAGGAAGGGAACTGGAGAAGAGTGTTAGCAGTGATGTGACGAGAAAGCTGTGGGGGTGCGGAACTGGGTTGGAAGTCAGGAGGAGAGGAAGAGAGAGGAAGTGAAAGGGAGGAGAAGAGGCAGAAGTGATCGGTCCAAGGGAGGGGTATGGAGGAGGGGGAAGAGAGAATGAGGGAGGAGGCCTTGGAAAGGATAAGAAGGTCAAGAGTATGTCCAGCTATGTGGGTAGGAAAAGGGACAAATTCAGAGAGGGAGAGATCGGACAAGAGGGAAAGGAACGCATGATCACGGGAAGAAGAGGGAGAGTTAACATGGACATTGAAATCTCCAAGAATTAAGAGCTGGGAATAGAGAAGTGAAGCCTCGGAGATGGTAGAAAGAAGAGAGTACCAGACTGGGGTTGATATAGAAGGAGGGGCATAGATGAGGAGGAGGAGGAGGTGGAGTGGAGAGGAGGTTGCGAGGCGGAGAAGTGGAGATTCAGGGTAGTGGAGGGCAGAAGAAGTTTGTTCTTGAAGGGGGAGGGAGGAGCGGTAGAGGACAGGAAGGCCTCCACCACTCCTACCCCGACGGGGGGCCGATAGAGCTGAAAAACCTGGGGGTAAGCAGTGATTAAGAAGGGGTTCCTCACCGTCTTTCAGCCATGTTTCGGTGAGGAAATAGAGATCAAAGTTGTGTTGGGAGGTAATATCATGGATCAAAGTGGACTTTGAGCGTAGGGAGCGACAATTTAGGAGTGCAAACTGAAGGAGTAGGAGGGATTGGGGGGGAGGATAGTGTTGAACGATGGGGAGAACAGGAGATCAAATTAGTAGGGGATAGTTGATCCAAGTAGATTAAAGTTGTCCAGTATTTCAATTTCTTCTCCATCAACAATGAACTTATTGATTTTGCCAGTTGTCAGGATCTTTGTCTTCTTTACATTAAGGTGCAGGCCCATTTTAAGACTATGTTCCTTGATCATGAGAAGAAGATGTTTCAGATCATCTTCACTTTCAGCCAGCAATGTGGTATCATCGGCATAGCAAAGGTTGTTAATGAGTCTTCCATCAATCTTCACACCTCTATTTGTCTTCACACAATCCTGCTTATCTGATGATTTGTTCTGCATATAAATTAAACAGGTAGGGGGAAAGTATGCAGCCTTGTCGTACACCTTTGCTGATTTTAAACCATTCTGTTTCTCCTTGTTCCGTTCAAACTGTTGTTTCTTGATCAATGTACAGAATGTGCAAGGGAATGATCAAGTGTTCTGGTATACCCATGCTTCTTAATGTGGCCCAGAGTTCTCTTGTTCCTCGCCCTTTCCTGAACTCTGCTTACACTTCAGTTAATTCTCGTTCCAGATATGGTTGTAGTCTCTGCTGAATGATCTTGAGTAGAATCTTGGTGGCATGTGGGATCAGAGCGATTGTGCGATAATTTCCACAGTCAATTTTGTCACCTTTCTTCAGTATTGGTATAAAACACAGATCTTTTCCAGTCAGTTGGCCATGAATTTGTCTTCCAAATTTCCTAGCAGAGCCTTGTAAGTATGGTAACAACAAGATACAGAATTAGATTTGCCAAGCCTTTCTTCTGCGCAATTAATTCTAGTGTTGTTGTTGCATTTGTCACAGAAATGTGATCCTCCGCTTACAATACCGTCCCATTCTGCTGTTGCCCAGATGGGTGGTTTGTCTTAGGCTGGTCCCCAAGCCCTCACAGCACAACAGGCTGCAAACCAAGTGAGGTCATAGCTGGTAAAAGCCTCATTAAATAAAATAAGTCATGAAATGATAACCGCCATACCATACTATTGAAAAAATTATAGAAAATGAGCAGATCAAGATCTTCTGGGATTTTAAAATGCAAACTAACAGGCACTCCTGACATCATGGTTATAGATAAGAAAAAGGCAGCGTTTATAGATGTGGCACTTGTAAGTGATAGCCGAACTGATGAAAAAAAGCGGGAAAAAAAACAAAACACCATGATTTACAAATGTAAGTAGGCAAAAATTAATAGGGACATGCTTTCATTTGAAATAAAAAAGGTGATCTGGGCGAAACAGGAAATGATGAAATCATCATCATTTCCTGGTTCCCATCAATAGTGCACCCTATTGAGCAATATTGCACACTATTATGTAATAGCAGACGCTATTCGTGCATGCATGCATGCTATCACATAACACTGCACGCTATTGCACAATAGAGTGCACTATTGAACTGATATGGTAGAATAGAAAAATAAATAAAAAGTTTAAAATTGAAGTTTTAGGCCTAATCATCGCTAAAAATCAAGGGTAATACTAATTGTGATTTGAGATCTTGGAGCAATACTAACTGTAGTTCCAAAATATTGAAAGGGAACATTTTCAAAGGCATTTACACGGTTTGCAGACCTGCCGATTGTGTCAATTCTGCTCTGCGGGATATTAGTGCCAGGGTACCGCTGCCACACCCTCCCGCTGCTAAGCGGTTAGTATCGGGGCCTTCCAGGGGCAAAACCCACGCTAACTGGGCAGCACCGATATTGAGCCACAGCCAGTTAGCTGTACACCACAACAGTGAGGCACAGGAAACCTTGGTCTAATTGTTGGCGCATTTGCTAACCGGACGGTGGCTCAATATCACTGCTGCCCGGTCAGCCTCGTGGCAATGTGGCAAACTCAGATATTCAATGCCAGGGACACAAATGACCCCAGCATTAAACATCTGGGTTTAAATTTCAACACCGGTGGCTAGTCACTGGCACTCACTATCTCCCCTCCCCCCAGAATATTTCAATTTAAGAGACATAACTCCATCAATTGTGCAAAAAACTCCCCTACTCATTATTTCTGTGACTCCCAGGTCTGTGGCTAAGACCCGATTACTGGAGCTAAATTCAATCAGCATCAGCTGTAATGTGACGCTTGAGAAAGATAAAGAAACGTCTTGAAAAGAATGTGAGCTCAGGCCAGAGGATAATTCAGTGGATGCTTCTTTCTGAATTAAAGAGAAATAGATAGCTATTGTTCAGTTTACATTTGTGGACTGTAAATTTAAGATATTGGATTGATTATCTGTGTATGTTTCTTTTAGTAAAATTCTACTCTGCTTCGTGAGATGAAATCCAAGTTCTTTTCTAATGGGAAAACAGAATAGAGGGAATATGTGCACTTTATTTCAGATAATACGATCTATTGTAACACACACTAGGATTCTTTTAGTAAAGTGTGGTAACATGAGCTATCAGCCCACTGCATGCTAATGAGACGCCTGTGTTAAGGGCTGCATACACGATAGGGCAGAATCGGGCAGAGAGTGAGCATGTTGGTCACTTCCTCATGGAAGCACTGTGAAACTAGTGCTAGGAATACCATTGTCATTTGGAAATCTTCTGTAGCCAGAGCAGGGGGAGAGGGGGATCATTCCTTCCCCAAAGACCACAAGGGAGCTCGGGGGAGGGGGGAGGAGTAGGGTGGATATTAGGTCCTTGCAGGGAAGTCTGTTCTAAAGCTTAGGCAACTCTCCAGATCTCCCAACAGCGGTTTGTTTTCCATGTTGGTGGGTGCTCAAGAAGGGTTCTGGTTGGAGGAATCTGCTTGGGAGGGGTCTGCCATAGGGAGATCAAAGCAGGTTGAGGGAGGGGGGGATGTGGAAAATTGTGGCTGCAGCCGCTTGTTTTAAATAATGTTTTTGCCACTGAGCCCACGTTCCCTGCCTCGACAGGAAGCAAAGACGCCTCTGTGCTAACTACTACTGAGTATTTATATAGTGCTACATGACATATGTAATGCTGCAGGGGCAGGAAAGGCAGTGTCATTAGAGGGTGCATCTGTCCTCTGCGGTAAATTCAGGGCAGACAGTGGGCACATTCCCTGCATGGAATTAGAACTTATTGCACCTTAACTTTGCCAGTTATGAAGCAAACACTTGCTACACGTTAGTAAAAGGAACCCCATTAAAATAATTACATGGGGCCCGATATTGAGTTGGGCAGGCTATGTGCCGTGGCAGCACATAGCCTGCCCGCCGAACCCCCCCCCCCCCATCCCAGTGGAAGTGAATATCTGGGCTAGCCCAGACGCCCCAGAATGCCCCTAACACGCCCCAATGCTATGTAGATAGCCAGGATATTCGAAGGGCATTACCCATGTAGGTGCCCTTCAAATATCCCAGTTAAGGCCCTTACACGGGTAACTAAGGAAGTTACCCATGTAAGGGCCTTCGACTATCGGGCCCTAGGAGATCAATTTGCTTTTGCCACTATACGCATGAAAAATCCTTCTGTGTGAAGAAATTAACTGCCAAAGTACCGTTCATCCAACACTGGGTATTTTCTAATCCAAGCAAAAAAGTATCAAAATATCTATATACAGAGAGCAAGTAGAGAGAAGCCATGAGAACGGCCCAATTCATATGTAAAGCCTATTTTGCATGCAGAAAAAAGATTTTATAAAATTGTACAACTATACACATGATTTGTGTGTAAGTGTTCCAAGAGTGTAAATTGCACAGAGCAGAATCAGGTCGCACTGTTCCTGCATATGTATAAAAGACACACGTACACACACTGCATATTGAAGCGGGTAGACTTTTCTGCTTTACCATTTATACGCTGTTAGGGGTTGATCTGGGAACCTGTTTTATACATTTACATAGGCCTCTATGTTACTTTCCTAAAACAGGACTATATTCGGGTGCCTTTAGACATCTCACATAGGTATCCTATTATCAGATCAAGCCCATGATGAAAGAAAAAACAAAGTGAATCAGAGCCAGTGTGTTTGGAAGAATTCCCCCTGACACACAAACACACACACACACACACTGGGAAAATGCCAGAGCTTCTTGCATATTCATTTCAGCACACAATTCCCATTAAAAGTAATGTTTTAAATTCTTCTTGGAAATAAGCACAATGTAAAAAGAAAACGTTATACTATGAACATCCAGCTGTTTCTGGCACTTTTCAACTTCTGATGAAGCAACAAGAAGCTGAAGTACTATTCAGAGCTTCACCAGCCATCATTAGCAGGGTGGCAGGGATTATATAACGGGAAGTCACAGGGGAGGGAAGCAGAAAAAACTGTTTGATTAAAATGACAGTCAAAATCATTCAACAAGACAAGATTTGCACTTAATTGTAAATAATGGTTCAGTACATAAACGAGTCTCAAATGTTTTTTGCATATAGAAGCTATCAAATAAAAGGCAAGGAAGAACATCTCGACATGTCTATCATTATGGGAGCGCGTGGTTCCAAATGCAAAATACTCCCAAAGGGACAGTTGCTAGTTGTGACAATGGCAATGCTCTTAGTCCGTGGCAACAATTCTCACTACAATGTGCTTTCATTTTTCAACATCTTTCACTAAAGGGAGGCTGCCTGTTAAGAGTCAGAAAGTTGGAGTTTCGGAGCACTTCCTTCTAATTTGAAACCCTACCCCAATCCGGCCCCAAAGAATGCTTTCCCCTACCACAGGTAAAATCCCCCATATAAAAGGAACATGGCAGACGTACATTTCAGTTATACCGATTTTAAAAGGGAAATAAGTGCACACTTTGCCTTTTAAAAATACACATTTACACAGGCTCTGAGGCAAGCATAAAATTGCTGTTTTATTTTAAACAGGCCTATGCATATACATTATTTATTTATTTATTTACAGTTCTTATATACCGCGCTTTTTAGCGCATATTATAAAATATGGACAGAAGTCCAAGTGCAACTGAAATCTGTCTCTTGGAATTTCTCTTATCAAGTGGACAAACTTATGTGCATAAATTTAGAAGCATATGTTTTGGGCAGTTTTAGACGTGATCCTTTATGCATATAGAATGCTGTTGTATGTGCAGAAAAGCCTTTGAAGATTCTCCGCATAGTGGCTTACCTGTTGTCACACAGCGGCCCCCTTAGCCTAGGAATCCAACTTCACTCAGTTCTTTCCATTAATGTGGCAGGACTATCTAGATGCTTTAAAACATATTTTACAATGGAACATCCAAGTGCAATCTGGGACATCAAAGCCAGAACATCTAAAAAAATGCAGGCACATGCAAGTTCAGGCATAATTTCAGAAACGTGGATATGGACGGCTATAGAGACGTCTACATAGATGTTCATAACATGGACGTCTAATAGCCTAAAGGTTAAAGTGGTGGGTTAGGAGACGTCTACATAGATGTTCATAACATGGACGTCTAATAGCCTAAAGGTTAAAGTGGTGGGTTAGGAGACGTCTACATAGATGCTCATAACATGGACGTCTAATAGCCTAAAGGTTAAAGTGGTGGGTTAGGAGCAGGGTGGCAGGGTCCAGATTCCAGTGTGGGCCTTTGTGACCTTAGATTAGTCGCTGAATTCTCCATCTTCTCTACAACCTTTGGACGTCTTAAGGCCATAACAAGCACTTTCCTGATGCCTATTCATGCTTGGAGCAGGTCTAAACGTGGATATATGTCTGCAGACATCCCCAATGCTTCTGAAATCAAAATGGGGACATCTTAAGTTCATTGCACCTCCACAGACATGCCTCCACTATGCCCCTTGCCTAATTGGACATCCCTGCACCAGTGACATCTCTAAACGTCATTTGTAAAATGGCTCCGGAGACATCTCCATGATTTCAAGGTCCACATGTCCTAAATCACGACTAAGACTTTTAAAACTCTTTCCAAGTTGCTTTGCCATGGACTCATACGTCTAACACCCAGTCCCCTTGAACAACTTCATACAAATGCAATTACAAATAAAAACAAACATTCCCTATACCTAGCTCTTCTAACCGCCTATGGTCCAAACTACAACTTATGGGCTTTAAGCAACATACTTACAATTAAACTTTACGGCAAAACTTACAGCTGCCTTATTTGCCTTTACATAACACAGATCATAGTCTCGATCTTATTCCATTAGGAGGCTATTTTCCTGTGGCCCCAGTTCAATAGAAATTCCAGCCCTTATATATAGCCCTTTGGCAACACTGTAAACTAGGGGCTGTTACTTCTACCAGCTTGACTGCCTTCTCCCCAGCACAGACTGACTGTTTCTCTTATGTTATACTGTCTTGATTAGATTGTAAACTCTAGCGAGCAGGGCCTATCTTCTATATGTCCTTGTACAGCGCTGCATATGCCTTGTAGTGCTCTATAGATGATTAATAGTAGTAGTAGTAGTAGGTTAGTTTAGAATCCTATCCGGGCTTTGGACATCTGAAAATAGGCATGCAGATGTTCAAAGCATGGAGACATTCCTGGAGCCATTTTAGAAAGCAAGTCTAAGTATGTCCCCATCATGACAAATATTTTTAAAAGGTACCGTGCCCTTTGACTTCATCATTGTATGAGCATTCATGTTTCATGTTTTATTATTTATTCTTTGTATCTTCTATGTAGGTTTTGAACCTTTTTTCCTCTACCCTTATTTGGGTTTGATCGTGTGCACGGTCACACTTTCTTATAAGCCAGGTCAGCATGCTAGATTACATCTAGCAATCATGATAGGTTTAATCGATATGTTTTTTATTCAGCCAGATATAGCCTTTTAATCATTTTTTTCTAAGTACTGTATATATGCTTATATTGAGTCATCTTCTTTTTAAACGGGTCATTCACGTTTTTTTGGGCTGTTTTAATTCCTCATGCAATTGCTTAAGGTACGAGTGGCTCCTTCCTTTTTTTCATGGGCTGTCCACAATTTTGTTTTTAATTTTTTTTTTTTTAAACTTTGTTTATTTATTACCACCTGTATACATCTATAAAACATACTACTATACAGTGAAATCTCTGAGTGGGGGACCTCCAATCCCCACCGCAGAGGCCAACCATTATCACAGTGGGTTATAACATTTTCTCCCCCCCCCCCACCCAAACAACACAATAAAACCACTGGCATCAAAATGCAATAATGGAAATCACACACTGCCCCACTAATAATTCCAGTATGAACTCCCCCCAACCCTAACCCCGAACCCTGTCCCCAAAGGAACTAACCCTCCCAGACCCAAACCCCCCCCGATCCCCCCCCTATAGTGGGCCGCACAGCAAACCCAGCCTTACCAACATTCCGCCCTCAACCTGACAGCGTAGGCGCCTCCCCCCCCCCTCCATTGCAGAAGCCATTTATCAAAGCTCTGCCACATCAACCGAAAGTGCTGCAGCCGATGCTTCCCGTAGGCCGCAATCTCACACATACCCCGCAGCTCACAAAGTCTCCCAACAATGTCCCCCCGAGTGGGGACATCCCGGCGCCGCCATCGCGCCAGGAGCTCCCCCCCCCCCCCCGTGGCGACAATACAGTAGCCAATCATCTGTAGCAGGTCCCGCTCCCCTTCCTCCCCCAGCTCATTCAACAGAACCATGGCTGGGGCCAAAACAACTGGAAGCCCCGTCACCTCCCGAATAACCTGTTCCCAATCGACCCACATCCCCTGCACCACCGGGCAAGCCCACAGCAAATGATACAAATCGCCCTTCCCCGTACACCCCCTCCAACACTCTCCCAATTCCCCCCTCCCAAGGGCCCGTAACTTCCACGGGGTCCAATAGGCATGATATCGAATCTTTAAACTCCCCTCCAAATAGACCGTCCCCGGCGCCAATCTTTTAGACCACCCATAGATATCCCGCCACCGCTCCCTAGACCATTCCCCCCCCAGTACCCTCTCCCAAGTCACTTCCCCTCAGATACTCCCCCCCACCGCCCCCCCTGTTCAATCAATGCCCCATAGAATTGGGTGATCGCCCCCTTGCGCCCCCCTCTCCCCAACAGGGTTTCAACCCTCGTGACCTCCCGACCCAGGTCCTCCTTAACATCCCGCCTACCTACAAAAGACGCCACCTGTAAATAGGCGAAAAACCCCTTACTCTCCAACCCAAATTCCTGTGCCAACTCCCCCCAACTCTTAATCTCCTCCCGCGAGTGGAGTAGCTGGCCCATGGCCCTCAAGCCCTTTCTCTCCCACTCGGCAAACACCCCCCCCCCCCCGTTCTCCCCGGGCCAAATTCTCGAACCCCCGTAATAAACATACTCCGCGTGTAACGCTTCCCCCCTAACAACGGACGTTTCAGTCGCATCCAAAGCTCCTTCGTCAAGGTTCGAAAAGGGTTACCCGTCCTCCCCCCCTCCGCTACCGCTCCCGGATCCCAAATCCACTTCGCCAGGTCCTCCCCCCGGTCAGAATCGCTTTCCAAATGCACCCACCGCGGAGTCTCGTCCCCCCCCTTGCCAACACTGTAATGCCCGTAGCTGAGAGGCCAAGTAGTACTTCTCTAGCCAGGGGATGCCCATCCCCCCCTCCTTACTAGAACGAAACATCGTAAGTCGCGCCACCCGCGGCCGTTTCCCGGCCCAAATAAAATCCATCAAAAGCTGTTGGGCTTGTTTCAAATACCTCCGGGCTACCCTGCACGGGAGAGAGCTAAAGAAAAACAGAAACCGAGGTAAAACATTCATCTTTAAAACTGCTATCCGACCCAACCACGTGAGATATAGACCCTTCCACGTTTGTAGGTCACGACGCACTTCCTGCATCAATCTACCATAATTAACCCTCCCCAGCCCCCCGACATCCTTCCCCATCTGGATACCTAGGTAGCGATAGTGTTCCCCCACCCACCGAAACGCAAAGGCATCTTTCAGCCCCTCCTCCAATGCCCCACTCAAATTAAACCCCAAGATCTCCGATTTACTATCGTTAATCTTATACCCTGCCACCTTACTATACCCTTCAATCTCCGTCATTAAATTTGGTAGCGATGTCAAGGGCTCCCGAAGCGTAAAAATCACATCGTCAGCAAATAAGGTGATTTTAACTTCCTGGGAATTCATTAGAGCTCCCTTAATATCCAAGGACCTCCTAACCCTCGCCGCCAGCGGCTCAATCACCAAGGCAAAAAGTAGAGGGGACAAGGGACAGCCCTGCCTAGTACCCCTCCCTAAACTAAATGGCCTAGAATAACTCCCATTGACCCGCACCCGGGCCTGCGGCCCTGCGTACAGCGCTTGAATCCACTGAACAAAATGAACCCCCAGCCCTACTTTCTCCAGCACACTCAGCATAAAGGGCCACTCCACCCGGTCAAATGCTTTTTCAGCATCCACTGAGAGAAAAACGGTCCCCTGGCCCGTCCGCTGCACCTCCCAAGTGAGGTTACAAATCTTACGAATATTATCCCCTCCTTGCCGCCCCATGATAAAACAGGTTTGTTCCGGATGTATCAAGGCAGGCATTACCCCAGCCAGTCTAGTAGCCAACACCTTCGCCAACAACTTAGCATCCACATTTAACAATGAAATAGGCCGGTAAGACCCACACACCATTGAGTCCTTACCCGGTTTAGGAATAAGAGTTATGCCGGCCTCCTTCATTGAATGCGGAACCGCTCCCCTGGTCAACACCCCATTGAACACCTCCACCATCAAGGGCCCCAAGCTGGAACGGAACACCTGGTAAAACCGCCCGGACAGCCCATCTAGTCCAGGAGCCTTACCCCGTTTTAATGCACCAACCGCCACCTCCACTTCCCTCTCCGTGATGGGCCTATCCAACCACTCCGACTCCCCCTTGGACAAGGAAGGCAAATCACACTCTTGTAGATATTCCTCACATTGAGCCTTCCCTCCTTTCACTTCACTAGTATATAACTTGGTATAGTAATCCACAAACACCTCCCGGATTTCATTATTCCCATGCACCATCTGCCCCCCCACCCCCAGGATACCCCCAATATTTTTCTGCTGGGCCCTACTCCTTAACCTCTGAGCCAAACGCCGCCCCACCCTGTTGCCCCCCTCCAACCAACCTTGCTTCAACACCCGCAGTTCAAAAGCTATTTCACTCGCACGTAATTGTCCTCACTCCCCTCGCAACTCTTTCAACTTCCCCACCATCTCCCCCCCTCTCCTCCCATTACCCATCCTCTCTAGACGACCAATCTCTTCCAACAACCCACGTTCCCGTTCTCCCCGTTGCCGACGCACCCGGGCTGCCTCCTGCACTAAATGACCCCGTACCACCGCCTTAAGTCCATCCCACGCTACCCCTAACTCTACCTCACCATTTAGATTGAAGTCTTGGTATTCCCGCACCACCTTCCCCAACCGTGCAATCACTGCCGGCTCATCGAGCAGAGCCTCATTAAGCCTCCAAAACTTCACTCCATCATCCACATACCCCAAGTTAAACTTCACCCATACAGGCGCATGATCAGTCCATGTGATAGAGCCATGGTCAGCTTCGAGCACCCTATTCAGCCAGCCCCCCCCCCCGCCCAAACCATATCAATCCGGCTGTACATACCATGGGGTGCTGAATAATAAGTATATAGCTTACAACCCGGGTTCTGACTCCTCCACACATCCTCCACCCCTAGACTCTCTTTCAAATGTCTCAACTTGACCCGATCCACTCTCTTCCCCACCCCACTACCCCCTCCATTGTCCAACCTCGGATTGACAGTCAAATTAAAATCCCCCCCCAGGATAATAGGGGCCTCACTCAAACCCCCCAATTCAGTTCGCATTCTGTCAAAAAATTCCCCTTGTTTCTCATTAGGGCCATACAAACACACTACCCAAACCTGTTCTCGCCCTATTTGAACTTTAAGCCCCACCGCTCTGCCCTTCTTATCACGGTATTCACCCACCACCTTATCCACCCAGTCTGCCCCCACCAAAATACCGACCCCCCCTCTCCGTGCCTCCGCCCGCTGCCCCGCTAACATTACCCGCGGGTATCTCTTCGACTGTACCATCCGCTCCTGGCCCACCTTCAAGTGGGTTTCCTGTAAACAGAGAAAATCCGCTCGCAACCTCCCTCCTTCCCGCTCCACCATTCTACGCTTCCGCCAGGTACCCAACCCCCTTACATTCAATGTAGCCACAACCAGCTGTTGCCGACCCACCTTTTGCCCCCCTCCCCCTGCCCCCTCCCCTCCCCCCCTCCCCCTTATCCCACCCCCCTCTCCTATCTTAGCCCTCAACCCCTGTCCCCCCCTCCCCCCCTCCCCCACCAAGTCCCCCTCCCTCCACTGGAGGTCTCCATCAGAGTAGTGACCCTCAGCCAGAGGCAACTACCACTCTGCCCCCCCTCCCCCACCCAACACACTTCCCCTCTTCCTTCTCCTAGCCACCCACCTCCCTCTCCCAGAGCATCAGCCCCCCCTCCCCTACCGCAACATTATTCACGTCTTCCTCCTACCCTCACCGCCCTTCCCCCCCTCCCCTACAAACCCCCACCACCCAGCTCTACCCCACCCCCGAACCCACCACCCCCTTCCCCCCAAGTGCAGCTATCTCCCCCCACAACACATTTAACATAGTAACCAAGTGAACTGACTCAGAAACATAAATATGCACAGCCAAACAGAAAAAACCAAACACAATGAGTCCCCGGTGCTTCAAGTGTCCTCATCACTAGCAGGTCTTGCGGGGCTCTCCGCAAGCACGACCTCCGGGCTACGACGGCGCTTCTCGCCATTTCTCCGAACTACCTGTTCGGCTACCTCAGGCCGGGCCTCGGGTTGATCCTTTGGTAATCCACTCCCCAACCCCGCCTTGGTTAAGGCTGCCATGGCGTCCGGCACTGAGTGAGCTTTCCAGTTCTTAAGCCCCACAGTAAAAAGGAGGCCAAAAGGGTACAACCATTTATAGCGGACATTCTCCCTCCGCAAGATGGACGTGACCGGCCGCATGTCCCGCCTCCGCTGTAATGTCCCCGCAGCCAAGTCCGGATATATCTGAACTTCGTACCCTTGCCAAATAAAGTCTTTGCGGGTACGCAGAAGATTAATAACCTGTTCCTTCAACTTGTAGTCCGCCATACAAATGACCAGATCTCGTGGACGATTAGGCCTACTAGGGCCGAGTGCCCTATGAGCACGAACAAGCTTTAATTCTACCTGCTCAGTCTCATTGCCCAAGTCCAACAAGATAGCCCAGAGCACTGCTTTCGCCACCTTTTCGCTATCAGCAAACTCCTTCTCTTCCGGTACCCCGCGGATTTGCAGATTGTTCCTGCGGGACCGGTTCTCTAAATCCTCAAGTTTCATCAACATCGTGTTTTTCCAGGCTTCCACCTCCTTAAACGAGCACTCCAGCCCACTCTGTCGGGTGTCTAGCCTTCCCAGCTGCTGCTCTTGTTCGTCCACTCTGTGGCCTAGTTCACGCATCTCCTCTCGGATTGCAGCGCACGTGTCAGCCACCTCGGTTTTCACAGCTTGCATTTCCGTTTTAAGCTCTCCGAACCAGCCATACAGTTCATCCCTCGTCACATTGTGCACGAGCGTCTCCGCCACCACCGGGCCTTCGTTCCGCCGTCCCTTACCAGCTGGAGTGTCGCCAGTTCCCGCGCTTTGTCCCGCCATTTTTTTCTCTCCGGCCAGGGACTTCGCGCCTCCATACGCGAATTCTTTCAAATCCGCCGCCTTTTTCCTCGTCGCCATAAAGATCGGAAGGTTGCCGCGGTCCACCAGCTCCTTTTGCTCCCACAAATCCAATCTCAAAGAGGGGAAAAACTACCGAATCGTGAGCTGCCCTCCGGAGCTCGCCGCTTATGCTGCCATTCTAGCTGGTGATGTCACTTCCTCTCCTTGTTTTTAATTTTTATTCACTTTTTTAGCTCCTTTTTGGGATGGTTTGACCTTGGTTCTCACACCGTATGGTTTTGTATCTATTTTAGGTTTAGATGTTGATACACCTTTTTATTTTTTAGTATGTCATATTTTGCCCTTATGTTACATCTCAATGCATTGGCATTTTTTATACAAAAAATGTATTATCTGTTATTATATAGTTGTCCAATGGTCTTTACACCTAGTGGTTTTTATTGGTTTCATTAACAACTAATCTAATTCTTATTGTTTTTATCTACCAATGCTTTTATGGTTTTGGGTTTTATTTTGTGATGTTTTTGAATGTTTTTTCCTATAATGATGTATTTAAACATTTTGTTTTTTAGTTTTACATATTTATTGGTTTTTATAATCTTTTAATGTCACATTGTAGATGTTCTTGTTATACTATATATATATATACCTATATAGTATATTGCTTCTTGGTCTGGGTCTCCCATTTTCCTCTGTTTTTCACCGTTTCTTAATGTGAAGTCACATGCAGTTTTATATTTTAACGTATTTATTGTTCTTTCAGCATTATCTATTGTACTATTGGTCACACATTGTTTATGCGCTTCCTTTAATGCATGACTAGAGTACAACGTGTAAGTATAATTTTCTTTTACTTGTGATCATATATTGATGTTTATATTTATCATTATTATTATTATTTATTATTATTTATCATTATTATTATTATTATTATTTTTCATTATTATTATTATTATCAGCTCTAACGAATTGACGATCCTATCTCTTATGCCCTAATACCTACGCATGTATATAGTTGTATCAGTTATGTACTGTCTTACGTATATAGATACTCCACCTTGTTAGTTAACTGTTTTTACACGGTCCCAGTTCAAAACTCACCTTGTTTATTTTTGATATGTTAAGATGTTCTATGTAAAATTAAGATGTTCTATGTAAAACAAACTTAGCTTTGTTAAATGTTGTTGTTTGTACACCGCAACTGATCTCTGGAAGATGCGGTATAAAAATGAGTGTTAAATAAATAAATAAATAAATAAATAAAATAAATAAATAAAATTTTAGCATGTATTTATTTATGTTTTGTTTATATGTTTTTATCTGGTTTGCAGTCCTTTTAGCCCCCTGATGAAGGCACCTGCCGAAACGCGTCGGGGTTGTTTATTAATAAAGTGCAAGTGATCTTTTATCCTGCTCGCTCCTTTGTTTGTCTTGGACTCTCTGCGAGTTTGGTGCTCTCTCTTTGTGTCGTTATGTCCCCATCATGACGACATCCAATGCTGATTGAGGGTGTAGTGTAGGCATGTTTGGGGCATTTCCATGTGCTTGGATATCCTCAGATGATATCAGAAATGCATTGCCCATCTTGAGCTACATCCAAGTGTATACCTGCCTCGGGGCACGAATAGGCATCAGAAAAGCTCTTGTTCTACCAAACAGATACCAGAGGGCATTCAGAAGAGTGCACTCTGATTTATTTATTTATTTATTTAACATTTCTTCTATACCGTGCTATTATAATCAGTGCGGTGTACATCGAACAAAAACATACTACAATGCATACAGGCAACATTGAGTTTACAGTGAAACAGGATATTAAATATGGAGAAAACCGGGAAAACTATTTACAAGCTAACTTTATACTATGTACACTTCTCTAACTCATCTAACTCATCTGATGCCCCCTGTATTTTGGCTGATAATAACAAAAATGGCAGGGAAATTAGAACCCTTTATTTTGGTTCAGCACGCTGATGTACATCCCCACAAGCAAAATAGCTTACATTCGGGGAGAACATATTGGCGAGTGAGGCAGCATGTTGGAGTCAGCTGGGAACTCCAAGAGATCACAGTCTAGTGTATGGAGTGGCTGGGATCATGCAGGCCTTTCCCTGATGTCACCAGTTACAAGGTCTTAACCCACAAGGAACCTGGGGCTAGCTCCAAAGGGGCATATTCAAAGGGGCAGGTTATGCCCCTTTGGCACCCTTTCAGAGCACTGTCGGAGCCTCAGAGTCATTGGAGGGTCCCGTAAAGGTGTGGAGTTGCATATTTCTCAAAAAGGTACTGTTTTCTTTTGTATTGGATGGGGAAATGGAAGAAGGTTCAGCCTAAGACTGTTCCTTCCAGTCAGCAACAGGGCAGGGTTGTTGGTCCGCTGGACAAACACATTGTGATTGGGCGGTCCCTTCTACCTCACCCGAGGGAGTTTCCTTGAGCTCTGGTGTACGGACTACACCTCCCCCCCCCCCAATCTGATTCTCTCCTCAATGATTACTTCTGATATTGTAGAAGCCAGCTTGCAACCTGTTATTGCATCTACGGGTTCGATGCCAAAACCAGGTTTTTTTTACCTTCATTGGACAAGGCTCAGCTCAGTGATGCATTCAACCAGGAAATTACCTTACAAGATCTATGGAAAGCTATTGTTGGTATAGATGTAAAATTGTCTGATACTGTATAGAAACATAGAAACATAATGGCAGAATAAGACCACATGGCCTATCTAGTCTTCCTTTCCATAATCAACTACAATAGCCCCCTTTTTACCTTTAGAGATCCTCTGTGTATAGTAACATAGAAACATGATGTGAAGTTGCAGGAGATAGAAAATGAGTTGTTTGGTCTTTCTAAAATGACTCGGTGTTTAGAGGGTCACCTGCTTAATTTGCAGGCAAATGCTTCGGCTATTAAAGATTCACGGAGCAGTGGGTATACCCCTAAACAAAGGCATGAAGAGAGGTGATCTGCACGGAGCGGCAAGTACACCTACACTTGCCGCTTTGCTGGGCAGGGTAGATGGACAATACTGGTCTTTATCTGCCATCATATACTATGTTACTATATACATTATAAGTTACAGACCATGAAACATTTTTTCCGAGCCTGTAACTTACGTTTCCTTAATTTTCCTATGACCCATCTCTCTCCAGAAATCCTTTTGAAAAAAATATTTCTCAGAGGTGCAGTTGTTACCCAGCAAAGTCATGGTCCAGTCATGTTATTTACCTTCTAAGCTTTGTGCTCATCACCCTAGAGGAGGGGAAGATGATGTATGAATTCCTAATGAAAGTCAGAATCTGCCGAATTATCTAGAAGATTCTCAGGATGCGATATCTCAGAGAGGCACCTTGCTAACTATTTTTGGTTCTGAGGCAGAGAAGATCAGAATCCTGAAATTTTACTTTAAGTTCAAAATATGATTAAAATATGATTTTTTTTTGCAGGCAGAAGCTTATGTATTCCCCGATGTGTCATGGAATGCATAGCTGTGCCATAAACATTGAAACGAAAGATGTTTGGAGTGGGAGCTATCTTCTTTTTAAGGTTCCCCTGCAACTGTGTAGTAACTTGGCAGGGGGGTACCTTTTCCTTTTTTGATCCATTACGACTAGAGAAGTTTTTGATGGATAAGAAGGTTGTGTCCTAGCAGTCATTTAGTGTTAACCTCCAAATCTATGGAAGGGTTTTCTTTTCCTGATTTACTGTTTATGTTTTTGTATTTACCATTTGCTTTCCCATGATGTGGGTTGCTACTCTAGTTTTGTGTATTATTGTTTGATGGTTTTTTTGTTTTCCTTATTTATTTGTGTAACTTGGCTGGAATATTTATTATATGTTTTACAACTGTATAACTTGGAAAATTCTAATTTAAAAAAAAAAGCTTACATTCAGCATAGGATAGATGTCCCCAACCCAGTTTTTTCTAGAGGAAATGTCTATGTGACCATAGGTGCAGCTGTCCATTTCAGGGGCATCCATGTTTCCAAAACTGGGCTGATATTTAAACACCCCTGACATGTTTTGGATATTTTGCCCTTAACACCCCAGATTTCACTTGGACATCCTTTCTAAAATGCCACTTTACATTCCCAGGCACTTTAAACACCCACAGCACTTCAATATCGGTCACTGAATATCCAGACTGAGTGGCATTATCCTGCTTCTACGCACCCTTAGTTGCCCAGATAATCTGGTTAGCAAGATTTTCACACCACAGTTATCTCGATAATGCCAATCCTACCCTTGCCTCCCACATGGACCATCCCTGCAGTAACTGCATAGTGCCAGGGCTGTCTGTGGAAATACTCAGCAGCTGCTGAATATCGCAGTCAACACCCTTAACCAGGTGGCCGACCAGATAAGGATTCTGAACATCAGCTCTCAGGTGAATATTTCTCTTCAGCTTTGAAGCTGACTTTTCATATAGCAAACACTGTACCCTTCTGTAACTGCCCAAAATACTGTCAGCAACTTAATTCATTAATCCACAGTCTTTAACAATATTTCGGCTGCTATCTCATTAGGATCTGTCAAATAAGCCAGCATTTCCCATCTCTTTTCTTTCTGTTCTGAAATTGTTCTGAGCTTTTCTGCCTCGCTACCAGTCTGGCTCTTCAGCTCCTTCCACCAGCAGACTGCTAATGGGTGAAGGTGCTCATTTACCTTTCTTCCCCTACTGCTTTCTTACTACATCTCCCAAACTGCCTGTCTCTAATGTGAGCTCCTTCCTCTCAGTTCACGACTAAAGAGACTACAGTTCCCAGCATTCCCATTAGCTCATTCTCTTTCAGAGCTCCCCTGTAACCTAGGGAACGTCCATATGTTGCTCAGCTGATATGCAGTGACCCACTGTCCAGCATTTGCCACCTGCATAGAGGGTATAACATTTACCTATGTAAATGCAGGCGAATCAGCTCTATAAACATTGCGTACTTTTACTTGTAGTGAGAATAGGCAAAGTTTGTACATTTTTACCCACACTGAGTAGAAACACTCTTAGGGGCAGGAATCAGGGTTACTACAGCACATAGTTTTGCATTTTCAGTACTATGGGGCCGATATACTAAAGTGCAAAAAAGGTTTTTGCAGGTACAGTGTGTTAGTTTAAAAAAAATAACTGCAAAGCCTGCGTGGAACTATTTGGGGCATGTCAAGCATCAGCCCGTGCAGTTACTCCACATAGTAGACATTTACTGCATCTTAAATGTCATGATGATAGCATAGGTGCAGCCATACTAGCATTAATGTTCTAATGGGCTGCTGCTGTTCCAAAATAGAGCCCTCCTAACAGCCATAACATAACACCCCACCCTCCTCAGCACCCATCAACATATCTCCCCATCCCCTACAGTGCCCCTGGCAGGCACCAGCAGCCCCTCATCCCCAGACCTCCCTGATAAGCTCCAGCAAGATTTTGGGTTACTAGTGGGGGCCATGGGTGATCCAGAGATGATCCTGCCCAGTTGGCAACCGGGGTTCAAAATAACAGCTCTGACTACTAGGCTGTAGTCTCATGGTACTATTACTAGGGGTTAAGCTGCCAAATAAGGAGCATGTTCCCCTTGTTAGCAACTTCACCCCTAGCAACAGTAACAAGAAGAGAGCTCCATTTTGAACTGCGCCACTGATAGAGCAAGAGGGTTTGTGGATTCTGCCTGGCCTCAACTAGCCACTATGGACCCCCAGAAAGCACTTGGGAGAGTCCATGGATTGAGGTATTTGCTGGAGACTGCCAAGGGTGCTTTTGGAAGGGGTAGAGGAGTATACTATAGATGTCGGACTGTAATAAGGGCAGATGAACTTATTGCCTCCCCTTCAATAGACTATAAGTGCATCTGTACTATTGGCAGCTGTGCCAGTACATGGCAACTTACTGTGCACTAACTATAAGTACACTCCATGGTCACTCTCCACCCCTTTCCCGATCCTGCCATGGCAAACAGTTACCATGTTAATTAGCATGCAGTAAGTGCTGGGGTCATGTGAGAACTGTGACCACAGCTGTGCAGTACTTGCTATCGCATTCTAATTCACAAGGTAATTGCTTACTAGGCATGAGAACTTCTGCCTGCTCTATGGCTGGGATTATTTATTTATTTATTTAACAAGAATGAGTGTTAGTATTTTATAACTTGTTAAGTGCCGTCTAGCACTGTTCCCTCTAAGCTGTGCGCGTGTGCGTGCACACACACCTTGCCGAGCGAGCGCACATACTTTACAACAGAGCACACAAAAATTATGGCTCTGATTCTGATAGAAAACAACACAGACATCTTAAAATTTAAAAGTTATGATTGTAATTACTAGAAATTTCCTGCTTCATTTAGTAATTGTCTATTTTCATTTAATTTTATTAAAATCAATGTGGTGTACATACTGTATTCTGACGTGTAGTCAAATTTTAAAGTATATAACTCCGAGTGTCGTTATGTGGCACACAAAAATTTAACCTTCCTTCAAAAGCTGCACACAGCTGATATTTTATGCACACACAGCCTACAGAAAATTAGAGGGAACATTGCCGTCGAGTCGATGTCGACTCATGGCGATCCTCTGGATAGCTGTCCTAAACTGTATTCAGTCTCTGGTCAGGCGGCTCGTTATTGATACAGTGGCATGGATCCATCCCATTGCTGGCCTTCATAAGATTACACTGCTTATGCTCTACCCATACTCCTGAAAGTATGCGTGATTGGTCTTACACGTGCACTTAAGGAATAGTGACCACCTAGAGTACACACCTAAGTGTCCATTCGCATGTCCTGTGTGTGTTGTTTGGAAGAGAAACAGATGTAAATCTAAGTGAATACTTTCTCCATGGGTAAGTTTCAAAGTGAAAGCATACACATAATTTCCCTTTAAGAAATGGTCAAGTGACCATCAGCTTTGTAAGTACCCGTCTTTTGATAATCCCCCTAACAATCAATAGATATGCTGCATAACAACAGCAAAATCCCATCATTCTTCCTGAAAAGGCACACCATTGCTTACAGTAGGCAGTGCCAAGTTTGGAGGGCTTCTAAGCCAATAAGATGCTCATTATATCGAAACATATAAAACCGATGGCAGATAAAGACACATGGCTTTTCTAGTCAGCCCGTCCATGCCAAATACTAAGCTGTACAACCCATTCCTCTTCCTTAGAGATTCTTTCTGCTTCTCCCATGCTTTCTTGAATTTATATATAATCCTTTTCTCCACCATCTCTTCTGGGAGGCTATTCCACTAACTCAAAAACGCCCAAAATACTGGTACTCAGTGAAAGTAAATCCCACTAAACAAATAGAGTCACCGTACAAAAAATCGTTCACACGCTGATGCCCGGGCCACTATTTCCAACACCAATATTGCACAAAAATGATATAAAAGTGAATGGAGAACCTCAGTTGGGAAAGCCCTGCCTCTTCTAGTAATATTGCAACGGCTGCAGGCATGATAGAAGTCCCACCTTTCCCAATCATCGGTCCCCATTCACCATCGGTCCCCATTCGCCAGCAGTTCATTTAAATATTTTTCTTTTTGATATTTTTAAAGCAGATAAAAGAAGTCACTGCGTGCATGAAAACACTAGCACTATAAATAATATTATAATAAGAGCCAAAACATCCAGTAAACAAAATTAACATAAGAACATAAGAAATGCCATACTGGGTCAGACCAACATCCATCAAGCCCAGTATCCAGTTTCCAAAAGTGGCCAATCCAGATCACAAGCACCTAGCAGGTTCCCAAAAAGACACACAGGTTCCACAATGCTCGTCGTTTAATAAGCAATGGATTTCCCAGGTCCTCTTTAATATTGGTTTATGGACCTTTCCTGCAGGAACTTGTCCAAACTTTTTCTAAACTCAGCTACACTAACAGCTTTTACTACATCCTCTGGTAACAAATTCTAGAGTTTGATTACAAATTAAGATACAAAATTCTTCTCAAAATAACCACTTAGCTGTATAAAGTCAGTAGCACTGTAAATCACTCCATAGAACGCTGAATGCCCAGCTGTTGAACTAGAATGGTTGGGAAGACTATTCCAAACATCCACCACCTTTTCTGTAAAGAAATATTTCCTCAGGTTACTATAGAGTCTAGCTCCTTTCCCCTTCATCCTATTCCCTGTCATCCTATAGCCCCTCATTCCAGAGTTTTCCCTCAACTTTCTCCTGTACATTTATGTTACAAAGATATTTAAATGTCTCTATGATATTTACTCTCTCCCACCTTTCTTCCAAAGTACATCTATTGAGATCTTTAAATCTGATCTCATACGCTTTATGACGAAGACCACTCACTATTTTAATAGATGCCCACTTCCTTGGCTCCACCCTCTTTATCTTTTTGAATGTGTGATTTCCAGAACTGTTTTATGTTTTATGTTTTATTGTATTTGATAAAAAACCGCCTTTCCGGGAACCAAGGCGGTGTACAAGTAAAAACAAAGCAATAAAAGGAGGCCAAGGCCCATGGAAAAGGAAAGGAAATGTACAATCTTTTAAAAGGACAGTGAGAGAGAAGGAGGAAGACAGGACAGAACATAAACAGGGGGACACCACAAAAGGAAAGGCAGAGAGAGGGGGAAATCACACAAAGGGAGAGGGAACATTAAATGCTTGGGAGAATAGGTGGGTCTTTAGATTGCATTTGAATACTGCGTGTTGTGGTTCTAAACGGAGGGAGGGGGGAAGGGCATTCCAGGCGGCAGGACCAGCAAAAAAGAAAGCAGAAGAACGGGTGGACTGCAGGTGAGCGCGGGAAGGGGAGGGTAAGGTGAGACGGTTAAGGTGAAAGGAGCGAGGGGTGTGTCGGGGAGAGTGAAAGTAGAGGAGATCTGTTAGGTACTGAGGAGTGCTATTATGAAAGGCTTTGTGAACTAGGACTAGAAGTTTGAAGGTAGCACGGAAGGGAACAGGCAGCCAGTGAAGGTGAAACAGTTGAGGGGTTATATGGTCTCGAAGGGAGGTGTTTGAGATGAGGCGTGCTGCAGTGTTTTGGATCCGTTGAAGGCGAGTTAAATGGTATTTAGGGAGACCGATGAATAGCGAGTTGGAAAAGTCTACACGGGACATAACTAGGGATAATACTAGGGTAATGAGAGCCGAGGGGGAAAGGAAGGGGCGAACAGAGCGGATTTGGCGAAGAAAATAAAAGGATGTTTTGGTGATGTGTGAGATGTGGGTGTGAAAGGAAAGGTCAGAGTCAAAGTGCACACCAAGATAACGAAAAGTAGAGACCAATGGTACAGGGGTGCCGGAAAAGAAAGGAGCTATTGAAGGAGAGGGGCCATTATGAGAGAACCAGATAGCAGTAGTCTTAGTGAGATTAAGGTGGAGACAGTTGAGTGTTAACCAATTCGCCACAGCTGAAAGACAAGAGTCAAGAACTGTAAGATCAGGGGAGGAAGGTGAGGTGTGGTGGAGTAAAAGAATGTCGTCGGCGTAGAGAAAAACAGATAGACCAAATTGTTGTACTAAGGAAGCGAGGGGGGCCAAGAAGAGGTTAAAGAGGAGCGGGGCGAGAACGGAACCTTGAGGGACCCCGCAAGGAAGATGGTGAGGAACAGAAGGGGGGGTAGAGGAAGAAGAAGAGAGAACTGCACAGGACCGAGAGGAAAGAAAAGAGTGGAACCAGTGATGAACTGTGCTGCAGAGACCCGCATCCCGTAGACGTTGGAGAAGGAGAGAGTGATCGACCAGGTCAAAAGCAGCAGAAAGATCCAAAGCAACCGCCACCGAGACATCACCACGGTCGTGAGCCACGTGTAAAGCATTTGTGAAAGCCAGTAGGACAGTCTCGACGCTGTGCCCCTGACGAAACCCGGACTCAAAATGAGGTCTTACTAGAGAAGTATACAGAGACATTATCACCTCCTTTTTCTCTCTTGGACATCTCTATGGTTTTTGCCATCACCTTTTCACCTGTTTTGCCATCTTAAGATTATCAACGACCACCTCCAGATCCTGTTCTTCTTTCGTGGACAAAGATATTTCATCCCCAATACAGTACTATGCTCTTGGGAATTTTCAGTTGAAATGCATGACCTTGCATTTCTTTTTTTTTTTTTTTTTTAACTTTTATTTTCATTTTACAACAAGCAAAAAGAAACAACACACCAAAGGAGACAAATACAAGCATACAATAAGGAAAAGCAACCCCAATTACCCCCCACCCCTATGCTTCTTCTCTAAGCTGATAAGTATCATCATATAAGCGCTTACAAACAACAGTCATTGTACATCAAAACAAACAGAAATAGTATCTGCAATACAGAATGATCATGTGACAGAAATTTACACAGATTTAAACAGTCAGATGAGAGCATTTAGCAGTTTGAACATAGTCGTTGAGCATCTTCCATTTAGACAAGTGGTGGGGGGTCGGAACGGAAGAAGCTAACACACGAGGTATTTGCTCATATTTACTGTAGAGACAGACATGATTCCACCATTCATTGGGGCTCAGATGGGAGCTATTTTTCCAGTATTTCGTAATTAGGGAAATAGCTATGCCCAGCATAAAGTCTAAAAGGAAGGAAGCCGATTTGGGAAGAGAGGGGATCCCCGCAGCTGAGCGGAGTCCCACTATCTTCCAAGAGAGGGGCTCTTGAAAGTGCAAAATAGATTGAATACGACCCCAGACCCGACTCCAGTAATACTGTAATGCGGGGCATTCATACATAACATGAATTAGTGAACCAATGGCCGCATGGCATGTCCAGCATCTATTGCTCTGGGTGGCGTTCCATTTGGCTAACCTGTCAGGAGTATAGAAACATCGGTGGGCTAGAAAGAAAAGTGTCTGAGTGAGTGAGGCGGATCGAGAGACCCGTGTCACCTTGCTCCAGACTAGGCTCCATTGCTCCGGGGTCAAAGTTACATGCATCTCCCGCTCCCAGGATTTCTGTGCTGTAGGAGTGCCTCTATTTACAGTATTACATAAAGTTTTGTAAAAGTTAGATGCCACACCCGATAAGCTCCCGATAGATCGGATAATCTCCGACAATCCTTGGGTATGGGTTTCCGATGGCGGGAGCACCCTAGCACTCCGAAGACAATGCTGAAGTTGCACCAACTGAAAGTAGTGTTTCGCTGGGAGACCAAATTCAGTTTGTAATTCGCTAAAAGTTTTCCAGCGACCATCAGAGAACAGCTGGTTAGGGATCCAAATGCCCCTAGTGTACCAGGGGCTCCACGCCATCGGTTTATTTTGTATTTGAAATCGAGCATTGTGCCAAAGCGGGAGTCTATCTAGCGGACAAAGTCGGGAGTCTAGAGATTGCTCAAGGGTATTAAAGGCACCTAGAGTGTCTAAGAGCATTGGTGGATAGTGGGAGTCTGATGGGAGAGTCATACCAGGGAGATAAGTAAGAGGAATTGGTTTGCAAAGGTCCTCCTCTATATCTAGCCACACTGGTCTACTCGGTGTTAGGTCTTCCAACCAACGAGCGCCTTGTTTGAGAAGAAAAGAGAGGTGGTATTTCAGGAAATCAGGGAATCTGACACCACCATTTTCTTTAGCTGCTTGTAACTTATGTTTCGCTATCCTAGGTGTCTTGTTTTGCCATAAGTATCTAGTCAGAAGACCCTCTAAATCTTTATATGTACGTCGAGGTAGGAGACATGGCAGCATTTCTAAAATGTAGTTCACTTTGGGAACAATCATCATTTTAATGGTTTCTAGGCGGCCCCACCAAGTAAGTGTTAAAGGAGTCCAGCGTTGAGTAAGCGCCCGGACCTTAGAGGTTAAGTCTTTGGCATTAAAGGTGATGGTGTCTTCCAAAGGAGAGCAGTAGTGCACCCCAAGGTATTTGACCATGCGAGGTTGCCATAAGAAGGGAAAGGATTGCATATCTGCCTGATGGATCAGAGGATTTAGTGGAAAGGCCACCGATTTGGTCCAATTTATCTTATAACCCGAAAGTTGTGAATATTTACCAATTTGCTCTAGGACAGCCGGCACTGAGTCTAGGGAGACAAAGAGCATAAGGTCATCAGCATATGCTGAAATTTTGATTTCCCTATGAGGGAAGGGGACTCCATGAATATCCTTGGATTGCCGGATTAGTAAAGCTAAGGGTTCGAGTGCGAGATCGAAAAGAAGTGGAGACAGTGGGCATCCCTGGCGAGTACCGCGTTGCAGGGGAAATGGCTGAGATTTTAAAGCATTAGCACAGATACTAGCTGTAGGCTGTGCATACATGGTTTGGAGACAACGGAGAAAGCCTTCTCCGAATCCGTACCAACGGAGAGTTGCAAACAAGAAGGGCCATTCTAAGCGGTCGAAGGCCTTCTCAGCATCAAGTGAGAGGCCAACCAATGGTCGATCAAGATTAACTGCGGCAGTCAGTACATGACATAGGGTCCTAGCATTGTCAGCAGTTGATCTACCGGGAATGAAACCGCATTGATCTGGGTGTATTAAAGTAGACATCTTGTCAGAGAGCCGGGTGGAGAGAATGGTGGCAAATATTTTATAGTCTGCATTTAGTAGGGAAATTGGACGATAATTAGCTGTTAGTTGCGGATCTCTCCCCTCTTTCTCAAAAACTACTACATTTGCCATTGAGAAGGATCCAGAAGGAGATCCCTCCTCGGCCAGAGCAGAAAAATAAAGTTTCAAAAACGGAGCTAAGTCAGCGTTAAAAGTTTTGTAGAATTCAGCTGGGAGACCGTCCGGGCCTGCGGCTCGACCTGTGGCACATCTCTTGAGTGCAGATTGAATTTCTGATAAAGTGAATGGTTTGTCCATGGCCTCTCTATCTTTGTCAGATAGGGTCGGCCGTTGTACCCCTGATAGTAATCGTTCAAATGCTTCTGGCTCGAAGTCACATTCAGATTGATAAAGCCGAGTATAAAAATCACGAAAGAGTTCTAATATTTCTGTATCTTTAGTGACCAAGCTCCCCCCCGACGGATTGCGGAGAGCGGTAACACGCTTGGCTTCTTTTTGACCTTTCAGGGTATTGGCTAACAATTTGCCAGCACGGTTATTTTCCCGATAGTACATCCCTTGTTGTGATTCAATATTTTTAGCAGCAGCGGTATATAAAAGCTGATTGTATTGAAAACGAAGGCGTTGTAAGCGAAGTAAAATACATGGGTCAGTACGAGACGTGAGGAGACGCTCTCCAGCTTGTATCTGTTGTTCTAGAATCAGTAACTGTTGCTTTCTTTGTTTCCCCTGTCGAATTTGATAGCTAGTTATAGTTGCACGGATAGACGCCTTGAAACCCTCCCACCAAGCCCAGCTCGCAGTGTCATGGGGTGAATTAAAATGGAAGTAGTCTTGGATAGCGGCCTTTATGTCAACCTGAAAATCTTTTTGGTCTAGTAGGGATCTATCAAAAAACCAAGCACGGGGATGTTCACCTTGCGTAGTGACATGTAATGAGAAAGATATGGCAGCATGATCTGAAATATGGAGAGGATGAATTCTAGCCGTGTCCACTTGGGATACCAGTGCTTTGGAGATAAGAAAAAAAATCTATTCTAGATTGTGAGTGATGGGGGGCTGAGAAAAAGGTGAACTCTAAGTCGGAGGGGTGAAGCAGCCTCCATATATCTACTAACGCAAGATCTTTCATCAGAGCTGTAAGGGTATCAAGACTCTTGGGTGGACCACTCGTTCTAGGCGGCAGTCTATCTATCAAAGGATCAAGTACTTGGTTGAAATCGCCGCCAAGTATTAATGGAGTATTGGCAGAGGCCTGTGCCAACTGCGCAATACTTGCATAGTAAGCAGGGTTATCCACATTCGGAGCATAAATACAAATACATGTGAATTCACTATCTCCAACCTTAAGGTGTGCACGGGCCCATCTACCCTCCTTATCAGAGCTAGTATCCATTACAGTAGCTTGCAAAGACTTCTTAACCAAGATGGCTACCCCACACCGTTTGGAAACGGCGGGAGAGTAGGCAGCCACCATGTAAGGCTTAGCATTAAGTTTCAGTGTTTCAGCGGAGTTTAAATGCGTTTCCTGAAGAAACACTAAATCAGCATGCTCATGATTAAGATAGCTAAGGATTTTTTTTCTTTTGATTGGACTATTGATGCCTTTTACGTTCAGTGATAAGATCTTACATAAAGCCATTCAGAAGGGTTAAAAATTCTGAAAAAGAACATGATAACGCACATAATTTCACAATGTCCCTCATATTAACTGTATATGGCTGTACACATGACATATTAGAAAATAAGCTAATGAAAAACAATGAAGCGCCCCATATAAAAAAATAAGCACCGAAGTGCATTAGAGAAGAAGCAGAACCCCAGAAATTACTGGCGACCATATGTCTGCGGGGAGAAACCCCAGAGAAGGCCTAAATTGAAACATATAACCTGTATAGCTGTGCGTGTTCCGAATCCAACCGAGGTGCACATCATGGAGGGATAGGAGACCAAGAAAGTTATATATAGAAAGAAAGAAAAGTCCAGGCAGTCTCTGTTCCAGGCTGTGATCACCGCGTCGGGCCATTCAAAATGGCGGGCAGATCCGGCAGATTACAGATCCAAGATGTTGGATTAGCGCATCTGGTCTGCTTCTTTGGATTCTAAAAATGTTGCTAGTAGATCAGGATCTTCGAATGTTCTAGTTTGGTTATGGAGAGTCACTCTGAGCTTCGCTGGATACAATAGGCCAAAGCGAGCCTGTAGCTGTTGAAGTCTAGGGCGAAAAGCAAGGAGTCTCTTCCGACGGTCAACTGTGGGCTTTGCCAAGTCAGGGAAGAAGGAGACTTTATGACTTTCAAACTCCAGATGATGATTCGCCCGGGCAGCATTTAGAATTTGCTCAACTTGCTGATATCTCAGTAATCGAAAGATGATAGGCCGGGGGGGTCGTCCGATTGAGCGCCATATTGGTAGGAACACGATGTGCTCGGTCAATTTCCAGATCTCTGTGAAAAGTGATCTTCAGCAAGGAGGGAAGAGTTTTGACAAGGAATTCTCTTATATCTCCTGCTTCCGCCCCCTCCGGTACTCCAATGAGCCTTACATTGTTGCGACGGGCTCGATTATTGCTATCCTCCAACTCTTTTTGAAGATTCTGTATCTGACGCTCAGCCTTGTCCAGTTTCACCAACCGCACCGCGTGCGAGTCGAGGACCCCCGCCATTTTGTCCTGCCGTAGTGAAAGACCTTCAAGCCGGTCCTGAAGCATACCGAAGTCTTCTCGCATGGCTCGGAGCGCTTCTCCGTTGGACTGTACCAGTTCCTTCACACCGCGTATTTCCTCCAAGATCTCCTGTTGCATTTCGGGGTTTTCCCGAAGTGGAACTGTCATTTGTGGGGAGGACACCTCTGTTTTGGAGCGTTTTCCATGTGAAGAAGAGGGAGACCCGAAGTCTAAGCGCGCTGGTTTGTGGGCCGCCATCCCCCCCGAGGTACCCCGGTAAGTTCGGAGCAAAATATTAAGTTTATGTAGGTATTAAGTCAGGATTCTGAGTAGGCCTCTCGGGAGCTTCAGCGCGAAGCGTCTAACCCGCTGGACATCAGGCTCCGCCCCCCATGACCTTGCATTTCTTAGCATCAAAGTGAGGAGTGGTCTAGTGGTTGGGGCAAGTTACCTCAGGCCAGAAGGTCAGGGGTTCAAATCCCACTAAAGGGCAGCAACCTTGGGCCAGAAGGACTGGGGTTTCTAGTCCCACAGGTGCTCCTTGTGGTCTTAGGTAATGGAGGGCTAAGTGGCTTGCCTATGTTCCCTGTAAAATAGTTATATCCAAGTTATAAAGCCCTGTCCAGTGTAATTTCAGTTTGTTCAATGTAAACCACCTTGATATCATGAAAGGTGGTATATAAGAAATGTTAAATAAATAAATCTCAGCTGCCAAATTCTCAACCATTCTTCAAGCTTTGCTAGATCGGTCCTCATGTCATGTATACTTTTCTGAGTGTCTGCTATATTGCAGATTTTAGTAACATCCACAAAGAGAAAAACCTACCTGACAGCCCTTCTGCAATATCATTTACAAAAAATGTTAAAAAGAACTGGACCAAGAACCAATCCCTGTGGCACATCATAGGTGACATCCTCCTTCTCAGAGTGACCTCCATTTACTACGATCATTTGTAGCCTCCTGTTCAACAATTTGACCCAGTCAGTCACTTTATGTAGAATAAACAGTGAGGTTGATATGTTAGGTCATGTCAAGGGAAATAAAAGTCAATAAAACAAAAAAAGATATATATAAGGCAATACCACTAACTATACTAATGGGCTTATTTACTCAGATGAATTAAGTGTTTAATGTGGCTTTTAGCAAGCAAATAGGAATATACAAGGGAATCTCAAATTCCTGTGGAGTTAATGTACATTAGCACATTTATACAGTATTTGAGATCTATTTTATAAAGTAAAAATATGCACATACTTTATAAAATAGGGGCGTAGGTGGTGTAAAACCACGCCTACTCCAGCTATATGGCAAGTGTAAATGTCCACATGAAGATTTTTCAAGAATGAACCTAAGTTATAGCATTTTATAATTTACATATGTAAATTTGCACTCTGCTCATACTCTGCCCCTGTGCATGCCCACACTGACAGAACACACATTCGATCTTACATGCAGACTTACAAAATAGCGACAGACTAAAGTACATGCATAAACACCCATTCATTTGAGTAAATCCTTGAGAATAGTGACTTATGTAGTCAAGAAGCACTCGAAAACCCCATGGTACACCCCAGCCCTATGCACCATCAAAGCAACTCTGCAAACAAGACAGACACATCTGTCTAAGGCTACTAAATAACTACCATACTGCAACAGACAAGACAAAGCACAAATACCACACAAAACTACTCAACTCCTCAATTAGTCATCCAAGAGAACTCTGATATCATAAAATGTCTAACAAAGACACCCTCAAATGTAAACCTAGAAGTCACAATTACCCCGCAAAAGTTGGCAACCCACTACAAGCAGCTTCACTCCCAATCAGAAACACCCCCTCCCCTCCCTGACAAAACCATCCACCTGAACCCTTGGTCCTCCTTTGGCCACAAACAAGGAACACATTGAAAACATCATGTCACTCAACACTACAACCTCGCCCCTTGACCCTTGCCTGTCACCTAGATCAAGGCAGCCAAGAAAGAGTTCACCCCCGCACTCACCAAAATCACCCAATCAATACTCCAACAAAGTAAAATGCTTCAATGCCTGAAAATCTTCTCCATATGCCCCACTCTGAAGAAACCAAACCTAAATCCTTCAGACTCTGCCTCATACAGACCCATAGCCAGCCTCCCCTTTACTGCCAAGCTTATAGAAAAAAATGTCCAACATCAACGACAAGACCACATTGACAGGAACAAGCTAATCAACTCGCAGCAACATGGATTCCATCCTCATCATGGAGTAGAAACACTACTGGTCACCCTCGACAACATCCGATAAAAGGAATACAAAACACCAATCAAAGATTCTTGCTAATCTTCCTGGATACCTTCTCGGCCTTTGACACCATTAACCATAATATTCTCCTCCAGCGTCTTCAATCCACCAGAGTCCAGAGTACAGTTCTCCAATGGCTCAAATCCTACCTAACCAACAGGTGCTAGCAGATAAAAATTCAGCCCAAACACCTTTATCCAATACCATCAAACACAAGGAGTTCCCCCCAAGGATCCACCCTTTCTTCACTCTTATTCAACATCTACCTTCAACCCCTCTGCTCATTCATTAGGTCCCATAACCTCAACTTCCACATTTACGCCGACATCATCATACTATATGGCACCTTCAACACGAAACAACCCTCTTACTCTACTCATTAAGAGTTTTTTGCCGATGTCTCCAGCTGGTTGAAAAACAATAACCTAGCAATCAACTATAAGAAAACAGAAGCCTCCTTATAACAACCGACCTAACTCTGAACTACACACAAGTGAAGGTGAAGACAGAAGGGAAATACCTTGGAATCACCCTTGATCAGCCCCTCTCCTTCAAAGCCCATATAAGCAACATCACCAGAACAATATATTACAAAACAAAAGTCCTGAAATGCCTTTGGTCCCTCTTTGACCTACCAGACCTCTGCTCTGCACTCCAAGCCATAGTTCTCCTGCATCTTGACTATTGCAACACTATATACCAGGACCTCCCACAAGCCATACTGCTTCCTCTACAGACCACTCTCCACACAACAGCATGCATCCTCCAAAGAGTGACAAGACAAGACCACATTACACCCATCCTCAAACAACTCCATTGGTTACCACTGCCCAGTCATATAAAATACAAAACTCTCCTCCTGACTCACAAAGCCATCCACTCTGATCCTCTACCCACCTCCACACTCTGCTTCAAATCACAAAACCCAAAGATCAAGACGAGCCTCCACCAGGAACACACTAGTCATTCCCTATGCCAGAACTAAGTTAAACCAACAGGCTATGGACAAATCTTCCAACTTGGCGCACCTTCAAACTGGAACACACTACCAGACTTTAAGAAACATCACTGACATCAGCAGCTTCAGGAAGCACCTAAAAACACACCTCTTCTCTGAGCATTTCAGCCCAACCACATAACTCCCCGCATAAGCAACATTAGATCATCTGAAAAAGACATAATGCTTGGCAAGATAGAAGGTCAGCACAAAGGAGGAAAGCCAGCAATGAGATGGATCTATACCATAACTACAGCTATGAGTGCCACTCTATCAACAATGAGCCACCTGACTGAAGACCAAACACAGTTTAGGTCAACTATCCAGAGAGTTGCCATGAGTCGACACAGACTCGACAGCACTTAAGCAACATTCACCATATATGACATTCACTGTATATAATATAATGTCCCATATAAATGATAAATTGAAATTGTGAACAACTTTAACCTACTTGGATCAACTATCAATAAAGAAGCAACAAGCAGTCAAGAATCAGACGACGCATTGCTCTTGGCAGAATGGCTATGAAAGACCTAGATAAGATTCTCAAGAGCAGAGATGTGTCTCTCCATACAAAGATTCGACTTGTTCAAGCCATGGTATTTTCAATAACATCATATGGATGTGAAAGCTGGACAGTGAAAAAGACAGACAGGAAGAAAATTGATGCCTTTGAATTATGGTGCTGGCGGCGAATACTGTGTATACCATGGACTGCCCGAAGAACAAACCAGTCGGTACTAGAGGAGATCAAACCTAAGCTTTCTTTAGAAGCTCAGATGACAAGACTTCGGCTTTCATACTTCGGACACATCATGCGAAGAGAGAGATCATTAGAGAAAGACATCATGCTTGGCAAGATAGAAGGTCAACGCAAAAGAGGAAGGCCAGCAATGAGATGGATCGCTACAATAACAGCAGCTACGGGTACCAGTCTGTCGTCAATGAGCCGCCTGACTGAAGACCGAACACAATTTAGGATAGCTATCCAGAGGGTCGCCATGAGCCGACTCCGACTCGACGGCACTTAACAACAACATAAATGATATACCCTCGAACTGTGAATCTGTATATAGTTAATCAACTCTATTTAACCATTGCTTGCTGTATATAGTAAATTGTTACATTGTAACTTTTATCGATTTTGTTTCATGCACATCACTTTGACCCGGTGAAGGTGGTATAAAAATCCAGCTAAATAAATGGTGCAAATTTTTATGTAGCCCCTTAGTAATCAAGTGCCATATAACAATAGCCACAAAATGAAAAGAACAGCAGAAGTCGGAAAAGTTTAAATAAATAAATATATACATATAGCCAAACTTCAAATGGTGTCAGAGTAACTTACTCATAATCCTCAGGGAAAACCCTTCCTTATACAGCTGCAAGAAGTGCTCACAAAAGCAATCAATCAATACACCATCAACGTGCTAAGTATAAAACTTCAGGTGAAATATGTATTATTAAAAACAATACCTCCAAATTAGAAGGGTTCCAGGTGAGTTTAAAATGTATTTTCTCTTCATCAAGCAAACATAAGAAGATCTCAAATGCAGCTCCAGTCAACTCTTCAAATGCAGAACATGATGCCCGACACTAATGTTTCAGCACTAGACTAGTCAATTCTAGCACATTGATATGCAATGCAGATGCTAGCAATCAAATTACACCAAGAACAGGTATAGTTATCATTTCCTGTGAGGTCTCATTGTGAAAATTTGCTATGGAACACATTTGCATCTGTAACAAGCCTTTTGGAAAATTCCTCTTAAAACATGCTCAAAGACATTTTAAATTAAGGAAGGTCAGGTAGGTTACCGAAATGTGCATTTTTCATTGTCGAGATAAGGAGGAACAAGGTCTAGCTGATATAATATGAAGGTAAGAATGTTCTGTCTATGATTAAGTTTCCTTGCAGGATGAAAACCCACAGACTAGTACTTTGTTTTACTACTGTAACTGTGGCTTTGATTTGCTTAATTTTTTACCCCTCATTCTTTGACTAAGGGATACAGAGAGTAATTTTAAAAGGGAACATGCACTTTTAGGCCATTATCACGTATACTGTATGTGGCCACATAATGTGTTAAAACTTTCTCCTATAAAATACCGACCAGTGTGCACGCATGCATCTTGCTTGACTGCGTGTACTTTGGCAGTGGGCATGTTCATGGGTGTAGTGTGATTGGAGCAGTGGTGGAGCACACATGTACATGTTTGCATTTCATAATCTGCACATCTAGGCAACAGCATTTTCGCCAACTCTAGAGCTGATGTAAATGTGTACACCTTTACTCTGCCACTTAGGGTAGGACTCTGTAAAGACGAGTTGGTGCCTACTTGTTTTTATAAAATAAGCTTAACATAGGTGACTTAAAAGGTACTTTAACTAGGTGCCTCCCTTATAAAATTGCCTTCAAAAAATAGTTAACCAGACCCTTCATTAGTCAAACATTTTAGTGAATGCTAGAAAGAATGCAAACAAATCTTACCATGTAACGCTCAGAGTATTGGAAATGTGTCCTGGTGCCATCTTCTGCAGTCGGGCTCAAAGGTTTTGGATCAGACATGGAGCGCTGCATCTTCAGAGATTTTGGGCTAGGAGGTGGAGCCTGGAGAATATCACTATGCAGAATCTTCTGCGGACTAATATCATCAACAGTGTTTTTTTCATATGGAACAAAGTCTGATTCTAAAGCTTGACTTGGAGTAATAGGTGAAATGGGCGAGTAAAGAACTTTGGGAGATTTGGGAGGGGATGGGACTACATGTAATGATGAATCTGCTCGCAAATGGGATGAGTAACCTATTTCTAATGGTGTGGGACGCCGTTTGTCTCTTTGAGGGAATGTATCGGTTAAATACTGGGGACTCTGTGCATCTGAATCTGTTTCAGTTTGACATCCTAAACTTTCTCCCTTGAAAGTTTTTTCTGGAGCAGAAATGTGTTTTATAATTTCAATTTTAGTATCCAGTTGAGCTCTCACTGAAGGTGTTCTTATTGTAACTATGGGTTCAGTTTGCACTGATATCTCTGCCACTGTTTGAACAGCAATGCTGGAAACTTTAGAAAACTGTTTATTCTTGTCAGCATCCATTGCACCATTGCTGTATTTCCCCACCCGAGACCTCCTCCTTGATCGAGTTGGAATGTCCCATTCATCTTGATCTTCATCATCAGTCTGAACACTTGTATCAACACTTTTTTTAGTTCTCCTTTTCCTTCCTGTGTACCCTCTTTCTGCTCCATCTTCATCATCAGTTTGTACTCCACTATCTACAATCTTCTTAAATAATTTATCTTCCTGCATAGTCTCATCTCGCTCATCATACTGACCACGTAATCGTGGCATAGAACTTCTCTTTCTCAGTTGTCTTTCTTCTCTTAGATCTATATCCTTAAGAGACATTTCTGAAAGAGAGCTCAGCATACCAGGCCTAGAAATATACTGGTTAACACCGTCTGACTGAACTGTGTACCAGGTCTGATTCTGTGGCATTTCAATACCTAGTACAACTGAGGCTGTTGTGGTGGCATCATCAGCAGTCCAAAACTGATCATTTTCTGCTGTAGCAAACTGGCCTTCCAAAATTACCTGGTTTGTAGTTGTTTGTGGAGACATACTTCCAGAAGGATCATAACTGTACTGATATATCTGCTGTATCTTTTGTTCTTCTAGCTGCTGATGGAGCTGTTGTTGAAGTTGTTGTATTTGTTCCATATGTATCTGCTGTTGTGCTAAAGTTTCCTGCCTCATCATGAACTGAGCCTGCCTCTCTTCCTCTTGCTGAAGTAAAAGATGATGTTTCATGGAATGCAACTCTTCAAGCTTTTTATGGACCATGAGTGTTTCTTGCTCTCTGTATCTTTGAATTTCTTGACGTTCCCACTCTAGTTCTTCAGCTAAACGCTGTTGTTTAAGTTTCTCAAGCTCAAGCAGCTCACGCTGTAAGTGAAGTTGTTGTTGTTTGCCATCATCAGGAGCAATAAAAAATTCAGCTTGATCTTCATCTATTTCAGGGAATGCCTCAGAATCTGTTGTTACTACAGTCATCAGGTCCTCTTCCTTAGTAGTTCCAATTTCTGTAGTAAGATCTTGCAAACCTGTGTCCAGAACTGTGATGGTATCATCCTTACCTGTTGAAACTGTTGTCAAGAAGCCAAATGGCCTTGGCAGTGGCTGATTCTGCTGAAGGGGTGATAGCAATGGCACTGTGGCACTGGTATGGAGATTTTCTAAATCGCTGACCGTTGTACTGAAAATGGAACCAGGTTGTGTCGTGATGGCAAATGTTGTGGGAATTGGAGTTGCTACTGAGGAATAAACAACACCATTGGAAGATCTTAACACACTTCCCACACCATACTGCGATCCTAAAGATGGAGTCATTCTTGCTTGGGAATACTGTGGCGCACTAATTCCAATGCCAGAAATCACTTGTCGCGTCTCTGGATAAGGACCTGTGGTCTTGCTTGAATAATCCATAACCTCACCTGAAATTATAGGGCAGAGTTATAGTCCAATTTCCCACAATAAAGTTGTTTTGTGGACTTTGAAAGCCATTCCATCTTGTTGTACTTAACGGACAAAATCACATGCAAATCTTCAGGTTAATGATTTAATTATATATGAAGTCAAAGCATTGTTGGAACATGCAGGCGCATGCATGAACCCGTGTACAAAACACATAAAAAGGGAGAAATAAAATATACTTGGACTCCAAAATATTTTCCACAGTGTCCCAAAAAATAACAACAGAAAAAATACAACCAAAATGTCATCCTGAAATGAGATGGGGAACACAAAAACTATACTGCAAAGAAAGATCTGTTGCCATGTCATACTGACCTGTAGTTACTTTGCCAGATGTTAAATCAACAGCTGCATCAGTCACTCCAATACGAAAATCAAAACTGTTCTTGCTTTTGTATAGAAATAGTCCAGGATCTACTAAATTGGTATCTGACATAGAAGGTTTCATACTTCCAACTCCTCTGTAACCATATGGCCCTGATCGATCATACTGATAATGGTCATCTCTATAACCAAAACGATCTTCAGGCAAAGCTGGAGGCTGCTGTGATGTGCAACTCCTTCCAAATGGTAATTTATAAACCATGTCACAGCAAACAGCTCTTCTCCCTGCAGTCAAGTCAACAGGCTTATCATCATCTTCCATTATATCAGTAACAATTCTTGCTGAAGTTTGATCAACGGTTACCATTGTTCTGTGAGGCTTAGTTGTGCTAAGGTCTACTGCTCCACTTTCTCCTGAGTTCTGAAAATTAGGAGCTTCAGTCCACCCATTAGTTATGCCAACAGAACATGTGATAGCAGGTTTTGTTGCAGCCCATGTTGTAGCATGTGTTGGAGTGCCCAGTGATAAGTTCATTGGCACTTCATCTCTATCTAGAGCAATAGCCTGCTTGCTTTTTACCTGGTATGAAGGTTGAAAGTGATTAGATGTGGTTAACTGCAGTGGTGCTTTCATTGCATGCCCCTTGTCTACAAGGCTTTCTGAACTTGTGGTATAATTTACAGTAGTTGTGCAAGTCATTATTGTCACTGTTTCGGTGACTTGTGCCACAGACGATGCAGTGCTAAGATTTACAGTAGCTGGTTGGATAGCAGTTATTAGTCTCCCAGACACATCATTCAATGCAGGCTGCATTCTAACATCCACAGGAATAGCAGAATGAACCATAGATAAATCCATGCCTTTGTCAATTTTTTTAATGTCCATCTTTGCTAAAGCATGTAGATCAATATTTCTAGATAACTGGATTTTCCCATTTTCTTTCAGCTTTGGCTTTCCCACAGTCGTTTCTGCAATCAAAGATATAGGAATACTGCCTAAGTCTGTACTAGGTATTTTACTTTTCACTAAAGAAATGGAAGTTTTGGTAACTTCTGTTGTTATGAACTGCATTACTGAACTTGGAATGGCTTCTGTTTCAAAAGCAGCTTGAGAGAAAAGAGGAACAGTAGAGACAGTCTTCAAAGCACATGAAGTATGTATGTTCTGATTTGTCATACTTTCAGTATCTATAGGTTGTGTAGTTGCTGTTTCTGAAATTAGTGACTGCACAGTTTGTGGAAATTGCTCTTGTAATGGTACCTCTAAAGGCCAGCAGGTAGTACTGAAAGAACTCAATGAATCTGTTGGAGTTCCAGGTTCAGAAGGCAATGTGATAACAACATAGGTCTCCTGGGATGGTTTAGTTAACCGTGGTGATGATTTACTGGAATATGGAGATAGGGGGGATGTAGGTGAGGTTAATTTGCACTCTGTGCCAGGAATCAAATTCAAAGTCATGGTTGTAGATAAGGAAAGGGCCATTGGCTTTGGTTGTCTGTCTGTTGGCTTATGTAGAGACACTGGAAAGGGAGGTAATGCTGGTTTAGGAGCAATTGGAGGTTTGCCTCCATCTATGGGCCGGTGACTGAACACCAAACCTGCTGGAACTGATGATGGCTTTGGAGGAACAGGTGGTGGTGCGGTAGTTTGCACTTTTGAAACAGACATCACATGGTTTTTTACTAATGTATTTTCTTCTATAGTTGTATCAGCAGTTGCTGAAGATAAGTTGGTAGCTGTTACTGTAGTTTTAACAGTTGGCTTCTTTTGTAGATAAATGGCTGGTTTACCTAGAGGTGGTGGAGGAAGTGGTGGGGGAGGTGGAGGAGGTGGTAGGGATAGTTGAATAGGTGAATCCAAAGAGGAGCTTCTAAAATATGGAAGTGTTCTGGAGGAAAAAAAGGGAGCTGTAGAAGTAATACTTGGTACCATTTCTGTAACAATTATGCTAGATGGAGAAGTTACAGTAGATGCTAGAACAGATGTTGTGTATGTAGGGGTTTGATCATATACAGGGTCAGCTAAGCTTATTACTGTTATGTCAGAGACCAATTCTTTACTAGAAACTTCATAAACATTTGGGATAATGGAAACTCCAGCTGTAGATGTGTCACCCTTGGTTATTACTTGTTCTGAAGAATCAGCATAAGAGCTCTCTGAAATACATCCAAGTTCTGCTGTTTCTGTTTCCATACTAAACTGTGTAACATCAGGGAAAGAAATGATGACATCGTCCTCTATATTTGCTCGAGCGATTGTAAATGTCCTTTCAAGGGGTGCCATAGTACCATTGCTTTCCTCACCTGCTTTAGATGTGAAACCTTCTTCACTTTGAGTAATTAAAGTCATTTCTTCAGTATCTGCTTGTGTTGATGGAACTGCTTCTGGCACAGCAGTTACTGTGGTAGTGGTACTATGTATACTAGATGCCAGAGTGGTAACAACTTGTGGGATTTCTGTTTCATAAACTGAAGAAATAACTGTTGTAAAAGAAGGCCCATTGGAACACAATACCGAGGTACTACTTTCTGTTTTCTCATGATAAACTGAAGCTGATGGATCAGTGAAAGCTGGTTCATATAATTCTCTGGAATAATCACTTATAAATTCATTTTCAGTGTCTTCATCTGCTGTGAAGTGTTGGGTTATCTTAACATCTGGGATGGATATTGCTGTACTAATGAACGGGGGCAATGACTCTATATCCATCACACTTAAGTCTATAGTGCTAGGTTGAGTTACATCTGATGTTTGGATGAATTCAGGTATTTGAGTTGGACTGGAACCTGGAGTCAGCTGCAATCCCTGTCTTTTCATAAGCTCCTCATAGGCAGCATCTGCATCTAGAAGAGTCTTTTCTTCACCACTGGACACTGTCACACTGTCTAATATAACTATTTCATGACTTTCTGGGACAATGAATGAGCTAGAAACAATGTCTTCTTGAGGCATAATTGAACTGAAAGATTCCACAGTATAATACTCATTATTTCTTTCTGGAATATGCTGTATAGATTGTAGACAAACTACACTTGAAGCTTCTTCTTCTTTCCCTCTTCCTTTCAGATGAATAAATTCATTGCTGCTTGCTTGTCCAATTAGAAGTGTATTGTCTACAGCATCATTATACGTATCTTCCACTAAAGATTCATAAATATAATCTTCTATTAACATTCCACCATACAAAGGTTCTTTTTCAAATATTTCTTCCGTGTCTTTTTCATGTTGATATGATTTGGCTTTAGTTATTATTTCATCATATGTTTCATCAGCACTTTTTAATGCTTTTTGACCACTTTCTTTTCCAAGAACACTGTCCTCTGTTGGAGAATATAAAGGGACACCTGTTGGCAACCTGTAAATCTTCTGTACTTCTATTATCGTTTCCGGACTAATCTCAAAACCTTCAGGTTCTGACTCAATGCTCGGCGAATACTCAGAACAGGAAGATCTGTGCAATTCTTCCATTTCTGCAGCCTGACGTAATTCTTCTGTTGGTGATGCATCTTCAATGGGAGAAAGATTACTTGGTGGTGTTTTTGGTCGCTCTCGTCTTCTCTGAGCTCTTAGTTCATCTTTGTCTTTCTTAGATTTTTTACTAGAACTCTTTTTTTGCTGCTGCTGCTGCTGCTGTTGTTCTAATGCACGTTGTTTTTCCTGCTCCTTTAGAAGTTCTTCTTCTTCTCGTAACTCTTCTTCTTCTGAGGAGTCTTCAATGGTAGGAAGAACAGGACCATGTGACCTATGTCTAGCTTTACGTTGTTGTTTGGTTTCACCTGACATTTTTTTATGACTAGGACTACTGTCACTATCTTCATCAAGAGATGATACTGATGTAGGAGAAGTGCCAGGAGTAAAGCTAGAAGCATGAAGACTAGAAGAGCCTTCTCCCCTTGACTTGTCTTCTGGAGAATCTGTGAGACTTTCCATCTCCAACTCTGGTTCCTCACCAAAGTATATAATACTTGCTGGTGGTTCAGATCCTTCAGAATATTTATTTGTTATGGTGCTATTTAATTCTATAGTTTTAAAACGACGAAGGCCTCCTCCAGCTACATGAAGTTCTTCACTGTCTTGGCTTTTGGTTTCTCTGTACTTTGATTCTGGACTTTCATCATATATTTCTTCATCATCATCATGCCATGAATGGCGTCTCCCTGCATCATCATCATAGCTTGTGCTACTTTTCTTTGTTAGTCTTTTGTATTTAGCAGTTTGTATTCTACCTTTCAGTTCCCTCTCTTCTCTTTCAGGTCCACCAATTTCTTTGAGTTGAGTTCTAATAAATTCTTCATCTTCAGAACCTGAAGCATCTTCATCAGCACTCATCTCAATAATTTGATTTCGAATAAAATCTTCATCATCACCAGATCCTTGACTGTCATCTTGTTTGTATTCATCGCTACTTGAAGATCCCACACTAGCTCTTCTTCTCCTTTGTGGTATCGGTGAATTTTCACTCTCACTACTATCTTCCATAGAATCATGGTATTGTCTTCCTGATGACACGTCACCTCCTGAAACAATATTTTTCTTATAGCTCTTATGAGATAATTTACATCCTTGACCCTCTTCTTCAAGAGTTTCTTCATCTTCTTCTTGAATATCTTCAAGGTCTTCTTCATCTGAACTATACGATTCAGGAGTAATTGGTAACAACTTAGTTCTAAGCTGATCCCGGGTTTGTTCAATGTAGATTCCATACAAGTCATTGCTCTTTCCAGATTTTTCATCAGCACTAGCTTGAGCTTCCAAAATTGACAGGACAGTACTTTCCAATTTAGCTAAGTCAGATGGGCTTGAAGGGCTGCTCTCTTGTGAAAAAGTCTCTTTTTTTGAAGGATCTTTTAGCAATTCCTTTTCATCACTTGGGATGAGACTTGGAATTTCTCCAAGCGAACTTGATATCCCATCAGAAGAATACCCTGTATCACTGAGACCTTGTGGACTTTTCTGCTGTTGGGAGCTGGATGTATCTGACTTGTCATCTTCCTTCTCCTGGAAAACACAAGAAAACCAACTTTTAATGTGTGTTTTCTTCCAGTAAGAATATTCATTACTACCCTCCCCCAAGAAACAACATTGAAAGCAATATCATTTTAAATAAGTGCAATAATATTTCATGTATCACCTTGATGCCTGTATTCCTAAAAATAAACAAGAATTATTTTTCTCTATAAGGTCCTATTACTTCTAAACCTATACTAATTCTTCCCATTTTGTAAGCATCACTTCTTCATGTTAGTATCTATCTCATATTTTATAATGGTTTACAATATTTCCATGGAATTTATATTAGGTTACTTGATCTTTAGTTTTCTAGCTCTAATTTAGGTAAATTCTGAATATAATAATTACTATCACTAGTTCTGACAATCCATTCATGGAATATTAATTGCAGTAGCTGAGCAACTACTTCATCTATTCCACAGAACCCTTAAACAAATATAGCCCATCATATAAAGAATACAAATTGCTATTAAGATTGAGCATTGATGTGGACATCGTTGTCTAAGTGGTATCATCCCATTTTAATGATTAGAAATATGAATGAGAAGATGATCCATAGAAAGGTTTTACTTCATATGGTGGCTATTAGAAAACTCTTTCAAAAACATGGACCTTCAAGTAAAAGCAGCAATTTTTAGAACCAAGGGTTAGTGCCACAGAATACCCATGACTGCCACCACTGCACCCCCAGTGCTCATCAGTTAGCATCGGAGCGGTCCACGTACGGCAGCCAGTGATAAACAGGCAGCAGCGATATTGAGCAACTGCCCTATTATTGCTAAGGGGCAAAAACCAGGTGCAGTAAAGGCTGCCTAACTTTCACTGCTGAAGTTAGCTGGACAGTAGCCGAATATCACCGCTGACCACTTAGCTTCATGGGAATCCCACAACCTGAATATTCAATGCCAGAACCGAATATCCAGGTGTAAAAATCAGTGGTGGTGGCTAACTGCTTAAGCAGCACTAGCTGCTAGCATTGAATATTTGGCCTCAAATTTCTAAAAGGAAGTATCCACAGTTAGTAGCTCCCTGTAGGGAGATAGGATGCCTTGGGAGGGATTGAAAGGTTTTGATTCCTTCAGAGAGGCTCCTGAAGGGGATCATGAGTAGGACCAGACCTCATCCTTGATACCTGCCCCTTAAGGCAGGTACTTACTCATGCCTGGGGCAGGTGGACATGACAACATCTGGATTTTTTTTAGATCAATGTGAATTCCCACCCTCTCCCTCCCTCCCAACCATACCCCTGGTAAAGTAAATGTGGTGAGCATCACTATGTATAAATAATCCTGTTTTTGAAATGGCATTTACACGTATTCAGCAGGAGAAAGAAAGAACTCCACAAAAAACAATCAATACGCAAGTTGTGGATGATGGCCAGGGACTAACAGCAAAGCAATATATAGTAGTAAAAGTCCAAGTTATTAGAAAAACCCAATTTGGGCAAGTTTCAGCTTGTGGAGCCTGATTCAGGAAGGGGCACGTCTGGGCCATCCGGATGGCTCCAAGCAGGATGGGCCTGTCCGGTTTTGTAACATGGGGAGCAAAACATTCCCACAGCATAAAGAATTGGGCCAGAGGACAGTCCACCAGACCACATAGATCAAACACAACAAACATTTTAAACATACCACCACAAAAGAAAAAGTGCACACAATTCACCTGGAACCAAGCCTTCTCCCTCTATGCCCCCTCTATATGGAATGCCCTCCCCCTGCCCTCCAACCATTTGAAATTCCACAAAAAGCTTAAAACCTTCCTCGTTAGCAAATACTTTACCCTCCCCCCTAATCAAAATGAAACCCCATCTTCTCTCCTCCTACCTCTCATCTCCCAATGTAAATAGTTCTCTTGAAAATGTTCTACCATTGTTCAAACTGTTGTTGTTCCTTGTAAAACAGCTGTGAATACACTGTTACAATTTGTTCATTGTAAACCGTTTTGAAGTGAAGAAAAAAAAACGGTATATAAAAAATGTTAAATGCTGGAAAAACATGCTAAAATGTCTGCAAGTGTGCTGAGCATAACACCATCTTAGTGCATAGGCCATTTAGGTCTTAATTGGTTTAAGACATAATCTTAGTTCCTAGGCCTTAACTTGTTTAACACACGTTAAGATCTTTTTCCTGGCCTCTGAATGTGTCCAAAGACTCATCGCCTATCCTGACCACGACCAGGAAAGGTTAGGCATGTAACTGATAAGCACCAAGTATAGATGAGGTGAGGTTCGAATAGCCTATGACTGTACTCACCCAAAAGTAATCAATCCATGTAATTGCCAGTGATAATATTCTGCAAAATGGCCGAGTGCTACAAGATAAAAGGTTGGCCAAAACATCAAGCATGTGTATGTACATATCGCATACTGTTCAGACATTCTGGAAACATAATCGCGTACTATTACAGTAAGCCATTTCCTTTTCATAAGAGTGCAACATATATGTAATCACTAGCACCCATTATGTTCGGTAGTAAACAGATCTTATAGAAATTATACTTGCTTGAGGTCTTCCACTGAGGATAATGGATAAACCTTTGCATGGCCATCTTTTTTATGGCCTGTGGTATCTGTTTGAAATATTTTTATTTATTTATTTTTATTTTATACACATTTATATACCGCATCTTCCAAAGTTCAGTTGTGGTTTACAGTGAACAATAGCTAACAAAGCAAGTTTGTTTTACAGGGAACATCATATTATAACAGAACATATTTACAAGGAACATCATATTATATATAGAATATACAGTCTAAACAATGTGGGATAATACAGAACAGAATAAACTATATACAGTTTTATATATTGTGGCGGTGCCCGGTCCATCTAGGCGGCTGCATAGTGGGTGCGCCGGTCATCACTCTTTTTGTGTAGTTGTGGCCTGCTTTGTAAGCAGTATGAGTGGATGAGGACACAGGACAATTTGTAAAAATAAATTGCTTTTTATTGTTTTCTTCGTGGAATCAATTTTTGACAAATGACCATGATAAGGCAAACCAAAAATATAACCAAAAATAGGATACTTTCTCCAGTAACTTTCTTAGCAAAAACTCTCCAAGTAGTTTTCTCCACTCTTGTTAATTTTGCCTTCTTACATTTAACAAAACCAGCAAAATACTGTTAAGTGCACAGTTCAACAAAACTTCAATAAGACAGTTTTGAATTCACATTCTCAGCTGCTGCAGATTAGGACACCAGCCATGTGCTGCCTCTTAGTTTAAAACCAATAGCCTTCTTAACCGGGCTTTAGCAGTGGTAAAACTGGCTGCTTTTAAACACGAGGTTTCTATCTTCTTGTCTGCCCTTCTCCTAGGCATTCATTGATACCAGCACGTGTTATCTTCTTAACCTGTATCATACAGCCTTTCCTAAAAGCATTAAACATTGCTCACACAAAGTCCACACTCCATTGACTCTGCTGAAGACACTGGACTGTCTGGATAAAGCTCCACTTCCATTTCCTCCAGTGAATTATAAAGCTCAGGGCTTGGGGCAACTTCTGGCACACTCTGCTGCACTTCTTTTAAAAGTTTAAAAAGCTTTCCCCATTTTAGCTTCTGGCTCCCCCTTTTAACTGGGTCAGAACATCTTGCCCTTCTCTCCCTTAACAACTCCACCTCAGGGTATATATGAGTTGTTGGGCTGGCAGAGACCCTCCTTTTATCAGACTTTCTGTACTGTCTGTTCAAGGGCCCAGGACTTGAGCTGCTGCATTCAGAATCAGACGTATAGTCCTGACTTCTTCCCCAGCTCCTTTCTTGCCCACAACCATGACACTTGCCTTGGGAGTTGTGGCTGGTCCCCTTTGAACCACCAGGTCTCACAGCCTTGTAATGCTGCCTCTTCCCCTGGTCTCTCTGGACTCTCTGCCTCTCCTCCTGGCTTCTGGCCTGCAGTCTTTCCTGCCCTCTGGCAGTCTCTCTCTGCATTCCTTCCTGTGTCTGAGCACGTCCTGTTTGTTCTGCTTGTTCACCTCGTTCTGCTGGTTCTCTTCCTTGTTCTCCTGGGAAACCCTGTTCTGCCTCACTTCCTGTGTGACGCAGCTTAAATGTTCTGTGGCTTGTTTCCTTCCCTGGCCCCACCCTCTCTCTGCCTGCAACTATTCTAGAGGCTGGGTTTGGCTTCAGGCTAGCCCTGCTAGTGTGTGCTTTAGTTTCTCTTTCTATTTGGGAGCTATGCTTAGGTGAGCCCATCCCCCGTTTATGAAAAAAAACTCTTTTTTTCAGTTTTAAAGGGCTCTGCTGCATGTGCATCACCACATATCCCCCCCTTAAGCTATTACCGGCTGGCGCCACAACCCGCGCACAGCTGGCAATTCCAACTAAAGCTTGTGGGTCATTGTCCTGCTCTGTAGCTACTTCCACAGCCCGCTCCTGCCATGGGCATAGTACATTGATATGGTACACTTGCTGCTTCCCTTTCCCCGTTTCCAAAGTATATGTCACAGGACCCACCCATTTTAAAACCTTGTAGGGCCCTTTCCAGGCATTTTAAAATTTGGAACTGGCAGCGGCAACCATTACCAGTACCTTATCTCCTACTTTCAGGACACGCGGTCGTGCTCGTCGGTAGTGATAAGCCTTCTGACGGGCCTGACTCGCTTTTAAATTCCCTTCCACCGCTTCTGCCATACGCTGCAAGCGGCCTTTCAAATCAGTTAAAAATTTGGGTACCTCCTGCTCACCCTCCGCGGGTGCTATCCACTGTTCCCTCAGTATATCAAGCACCCCTCTCGGAGTACGCCCATACATAAGTTCGTAGGGGGAAGCGCCTGTGGAGGTCTGCTTCCTCTCCCTACAGCCATATAGCACAAATGGGAGCATTGTATCCCATTCTGCCATGTTACCCTCGAGGGTCCTCCTCAGCATGCTTTTCAATGTCTGGTTAAACCGCGGTGCGAATATGCTGGATACCAAAGGCATCCCACAACTGGGCGAGGTATCGGGACATGAAATTACTCCCTCTATCCGTTAAAACCTCCCGAGGGAATCCAATTTCACAAAAGATTTTCACTAATTCCAGAGCTATGAGGCGGGCAGAGGTATTCCGCAAGGGAACTGCCCAAGGGAATCTAGTGGCATGGTCGACTATGACCAGTATGTATTGGTAGCCCCTGGGCGTTTTTAACAACGGCCCCACTATATCTACCGCCAATCTGTGTACCGGTCTGGTTATAACTGGCATCGGGATCAAAGGTGCCTCCGGCGGATGATTCGCCGTGACCCTCTGACAAGCCGGGCAAGACGCACAAAATCTTGACGTCTCCCTAAAAACACCGGGCCAATAAAACCTAGCCAACACTTGCTCCAAGGTGCCTTGTACCCCTTTATGCCCCCCCACCGGGTGATCGTGAGCTAATCTTAACACTATGTTCCTAAAAGAATGAGGTACCACTAACTGTCTCCTTATATCACCCGACCATGCATCTGTACTTTCTCTATACAACACATTGTCTTCCAAGAGAAATCTTGGTAGGGTCTCAGATCCTTTCCTGGCATATTCGAATGCTCGTCCCAGGGCAGGATCTGCCCTCTGTTCCCCGGGAAATGAGGGAAATTTCTCCTTTAACTCGGCAGGAATCCAGGGCAATTCCTGTCCGGCCATCAAATCAGCCCTGTTCTGCGCCCTGGTCCTCCTCTCCCGCCTCTGTTCAGGTTTTCCTTTCCTAGGAATGTCTTTGGCAGGAGTGATTAGGTCCCCCTGGAAGGATGTCCCTGGCACCGGGTCTTCCTGAGGGCTACTTTCTTTTTCCAAGGGCTTACCACCTGTACGGGTAGTGATCATACCTTTTTTACTTTCTTTTAGCCTGGGGTCAGCAACCTTTCCTAACTGGGGTAAGGCTTTCTCCCTGGCTGCGGTATCTTCAGCGGCCCTATTTCCTCTTAGCCTGGGGTCAGCAACCTTTCCTATCTGGGGTAAGGTTTTCTCCCTGGCTAAACTACCTGCCTGTGAAAAGGTAGCTGGTTGGTTGACTTCACCCTGCAACTCTTCAGCTAAACCTTTTCTGAACTGTGGCCAGTCACGGCCCAGGACTACCTCGTGTGGAAGCTTGGGTACTAGGGCTACCTCCATCTGTTTTCTCAGACCTACTCCCTCTATCACCACAGACTGTATGGGGTAGGTAGAAGCGGCGCCATGGACACAGCGTATCCTAATATGATTCCCAGAGGTCAGTGGCGAGGGTTTGTCTTTCGCCTCTATTTGCTGCCAGAGCCTCTGGGAAATCATAGATTGGTCTGCGCCTGAGTCCAATAATGCCTCCGTTGGTATCCCTTCTACCTCCACCCTTAACAGGAACCCTTCTCCTGCATCTCTGTGCTGGGTTGTTATCAAGGCCTTTTAGGCTATACAGTCCCTCTTTACATGACCAGCTTCTCCACACAAGAAACACTTCCTCTGCATATTGTATTTTCTATACATTTTTACATTTCCGTCTGCAAATCCCTCAAGCTTGGCCTTCCTTTCTAGAGACTCCAGTTTGTCCTTTTTGAAAACACCCTCTTTCTCTGGGCTTAATTTATTAGCCTCCAGAAAGCGGTCAGTCAATGCAATGGCTTCCCGAGTGTTTTTGCAATTTTGGAGTACTAGGAAGGTTTGCACACTGCTTGGTACAGACTCCATATATTGCTCAAGGATTATCGTATCTAAAATAGACTCTATATCCTTTACTTCTGGCATCAGCCACTTGTATACCAGGTTTTTCACACGGTGATATAATGCCTGAGGTGTCTCACCTGACCTCAACTTACATGAGCGCAGTTGCCTGCGGTAGACTGCTGGATTTAAACCTAAGCGATCTTTCACAGCTTGCTTTACATCATCATAACTCTTAATTAAACTAGCAGGCATAGCCCTGTAGGCCGCTAAGGCTTTGCCCGTGAGAGAAGCAGCGAACCTTAGCGCCCACTGCTCTTTTGGCCATCTGGCTAAGAGAGCTATTCTCTCGAAAGCCTCGATGTAATCATCCACATCGTCATCTTTCGTGAGGCGCCCACCCGAGAAAGTCCCAGTTCCTGGCCAGTCCCAGCCCTGAAAACCTGCCCCTGCACCTGGCACAGTCCCGGCAGCTTCTTCTTTCTTTCCCTGGGCTGCAAGCCAGCTGGACATCGCCTCAATGAGTGGTGCTTGCTGCGACTGGAACAACGCCTTTGCCTGCTCCAGGCTCTGTGCGGACAACTCCTGCTGTCTGGCTATCTGGCCAGCCGCCCAGTCCAGGATGTCGCGTGACTCCATGGTTCTGTTTTCCTGTGGAGAGAACAAAAGACAGAAACACCAAGTGCGGACTTCTCTTTTCCCCTGCCTTGGTGATTATTTCCCAACAGCCACCCTCTTACACCAGTGCTATCCAGATTAACCCTCCAGCCTACGGGTTACCTGGTTCTGGTGCAGAGTCTCACTTTGTCAACTCCGTTGATCCGGAATCCAGCTCCACCGCCACTCCGGATTTTCCCTTCTGCTCTGCAGACCCGGGGGTTGACACAGCTGTTCCTGGGGATGTCTCTCCTTCGTCTTTGGTATGGATTGCTTCTCTGGCGTGCCAACTTGATTCCAGCGAAAAAATCCAACTTACTACGCCACCTGTTGCGGCGCCCCGTCTGTCTAGGCGGCTGCCTAGTGGGGTGCGCCGGTCATCACTCTTTTTGTGTAGTTGTGACCTGCTTTGTAAGCAGTATGAGTGGATGAGGACACAGGACAATTTGTAAAAATAAATTGCTTTTTATTTTTTTTCTTCGTGGAATCAATTTTTGACAAATGACCATGATAAGGCAAACCAAAAATATAACCAAAAATAGGATACTTTCTCCAGTAACTTTTTTAGCAAAAACTCTCCAAGTAGTTTTCTCCACTCTTGTTAATTTTGCCTTCTTCCATTTAACAAAACCAGCATAATACTGTTAAGTGCACAGTTCAACAAAACTTCAATAAGACAGTTTTGAATTCACTTCTCAGCTGCTGCAGATTAGGATACCAGCCCTGTGCTGCCTCTTAGTTTAAAAGCCAATAGCCTTCTTAACCAGGCTTTAGCAGTGGTAAAACTGGCTGCTTTTAAACACGAGGTTTCTATCTTCTTGTCTGCCCTTCTCCTAGGCATTCATTGACACCAGCACATATGTTATCTTCTTAACCTGTATCAAACAGCCTTCCATAAAAGCATTAAACATTGCTTACACAAAGTCCACACTCCATTGACTCTGCTGAAGACACTGGACTGTCTGGATAAAGCTCCACTTCCATTTCCTCAGGTGAACTATAAAGCTCAGGGCTTGGGGCAACTTCTGGCACACTCTGCTGCACTTCTTTTAAAAGTTTAAAAAGCTTTCCCCATTTTAGCTTCTGGCTCCCCCTTTTAACTGGGTCAGAACCTCTTGCCCTTCTCTCCCTTAACAACTCCACCTCAGGGAATATATGAGTTGTTGGGCTGGCAGAGACCCTCCTTTTATCAGACTTTCTGTACTGTCTGTTCAAGGGCCCAGGACTTGAGCTGCTGCATTCAGAATCAGACGTATAGTCCTGACTTCTTCCCCAGCTCCTTTCTTGCCCACAACCTTGACACTTGCCTTGGGAGTTGTGGCTGGTCCCCTTTGAACCACCAGGTCTCACAGCCTTGTAATGCTGCCTCTTCCCCTGGTCTCTCTGGACTCTCTGCCTCTCCTCCTGGCTTCTGGCCTGCAGTCTTTCCTGCCCTCTGGCAGTCTCTCTCTGCAGTCCTTCCTGTGTCTGAGCACGTCCTGTTTGTTCTGCTTGTTCACCTCGTTCTGCTGGTTCTCTTCCTTGTTCTCCTGGGAAACCCTGTTCTGCCTCACTTCCTGTGTGACGCAGCTTAAATGTTCTGTGGCTTGTTTCCTTCCCTGGCCCCACCCTCTCTCTGCCTGCAACTATTCTAGAGGCTGGGTGTGGCTTCAGGCTAGCCCTGCTAGTGTGTGCTTTAGTTTCTCTTTCTATTTGGGAGCTATGCTTTGGTGAGCCCATCCCCCGTTTATGAAAAAAAAAACTCTTTTTTTCAGTTTTAAAGGGCTCTGCTGCATGTGCATCACCACAATATGTATTTATATACATGGGAGTGAAAGGACATAAGCTGTGAAGTCATCATGATTGTGTGTCAATTGTGTGGGTTAGGGTTTTTGCTTGATGCAGATAGATACCTGTTTAACCTTTGTCTAAAGCAGGTTGTGAGTTATCTATGTTATAGTGTTTGGTGAACAAATAAGTTTTTAATTTTTTGCGGAGTTCCATGATCTCCATTAGTGTTCGTAGCTCCTCTGGGAGGGAATTCCAGATCGTTGGGGCTATGTGGGAAAAGGCTCTGTTATTTGTTGATTTATGGGCTCTTGTATAATCTTACGGGATCTTTAATCTGTTCAATTGTCCTTTTCTGTGTGTGGCACATATCTTGAGAAAGACAAACTTTAACCATAGAGATTTGAAAAGATCCACTGGCAAGCAAAAGTAAGGTATAGTAGTTGAGTAACCTGATATGGCCAAGTACAGATACGCCATTACTACTAATAATCATTTGTATAGTGCTACAAGGCATACACAGCACCATGCACAGTCCCTGCTCATCAAAGCTTACAATCTAATCAAAACAAAACATGTGGAGGCCAATTCTACTCGGGGCCCGCACGGATGTCCAAAATCTGGATGGGCTAGTTGGGCACACGATTCTGCACCCGTGGGAGCTATATGTTCCCGGAGAAGCAGAATTGGGCACTTGGGCAGGCTGGGCGGGCGTCAATTCTGCAGCGCAGGACAACTATGAGGTTCCCTGTCCATCCCTCCCTCGACTCCAGCTGCAGTGCCGGTGCCGTGGCATCCCATCGCTATGGCACCGGGATGCACATCAGGAGCGCGACAAGGCCAGAAAGTGTAAAAATGTGTTCCTGTCCCACCGCCTGACCCTAGTTGGGTTCCTCTAGAGCCGGGATCAGGCAAAGTGACCTTACCAGACGTTTCTGGAGCCCATCCTGTCCCGATTGCCTCCATCTATGGGACTCATTCCACCTCCGAGGTGGAATAAGTCCCACATACATCTGCCCCAGACATAAAGGACCATCACTGGAATAGATCCTTGTCACCCTCACGGTGGCCAGCCCAATGCCTAGGGCGCTGAGTCTTGGTCTGCCTGTGGTGTTCCTGCCTCAGAGAGCGTGGGCTTGCTTTAACTCTGCAACGCCTTCTGGGAATGTAAGTCCCTTTACCCTCTGAGCACAGATGAGTTGCAGTCGAGTGGTTTCAGGCAATGACAAGAATTTATTTTCCCCTTCCTGGTGGATTAAATGCAAGTGAATAACTCAGGACAAAACATGCCATACAGTTGGCTTGAGGAAATTATACATGAACTCAGGTAAGTTAGCCTTGTCAGCTTCAGGCTTTAAACGTGCAGTGCTTGATACAAAACAAAACCACAACAGCTTCAGTTAGCAAAGAAAATGTTCCCTTTTCTTCTGCTGCTTTTTACCGTCTCTCTCAGACACTGTTCAGCATAGGGAATTCACATGGTCAGCCAAAGATAATGTACAGTCCATCCGATCATCCACTATTTCATTATGGTCAGAGTCTATCTGCATTTCCTCAGCATCAGGAATAGCAGGGTGTGTCAATAAGCTGCTATCCTGCTCTTTGAAACAAACGGTTTCTCTGACCTCACGTGATTTCTCTCTGTAAAACTCTCCTAAGCAGGGTTGTAAACTACCATATATGCTGTAGTTTTTGTCCAGGGAGTTTGCTACTTTCTGGTAACTATAGGGAACTGCTTTATAGCTAGGTTCAAACTTATATGAATTATTAAGCCTACCTTTTGGCTTTGAAAGGGAAGGAACTCTCCACTCTGCAGGGTTAGACTGGTTCTCAAACACAGCTGGTGTTTGCTTGCCTCTCAGCCTATTAACTTTCCCCTCAGACGTACCGGTATTCTCCAACCAGCCTGTCTCTCTCTTAGGAGCGTGTGAGCTTTGCCAAGCCTGCCTCTCAGGAAGATTCTTCTCTCTCCTGCCTTTACCCGACAACCCCTGTCCTGGGTTGCTTCCTTCTGGCCTCAGGAATGTGGCTCCCTTGGTTCTCACTCCTCCTTGACTCCTTCTCATCAGCGTGCTCCTTTGCTGACTTCCTTTCTGGCTCTCTTCCCAGTTCTGCTCCCGGTTCTCCTCCCGGTTCTCGTTCTGGCTCTCTCTGGTCCAAGCTAACGACCAGTTTTTATCATTGTAACTCTCAGGGCTTAGCTGTGCCCTGCCCTGAAACAGGTGAACCTCATTATCTCCTGAGCTAGGGAATATGTCACTGCAGGGGCGTGTCTCTCTAGCTCGTGACTCTCTTTGTTTACTTCTGCTTTGCAAACACTGAGCCATGTGCTCAGACTGCCTGTCAGTTTCTGAAAGCAAATCCTCATCTTGCCCTACCTTTATAGGCTCAGAAGGGACTTCTTCATGACACCCTGTACATCTAGGATGTGTGCTCCACCCCCTCTATGCCCTGAATCTGCCCCCGCCAGTCCCCATCCGGAGCTCCCTGCACAAAGCCTGTATGTGGGGGGAGCTTACAGGGCAGAATAGTCAGACAGTGGATAGCGGGGGTTGTACATCCAACCCAGACACACATTGCCACTATTTGCTGTGCAAAATGACCCCCATAGTGAATCTGCAGACTCGAGTATGGAAAGATACACATAAGAAGTGGAAAAGACAGTGGAGCATGAGGATCCAAAAGCGGATTCAAAGAGGTGGGTTTTTAGTCTGGATTTGAATAGGGCTAGAGAAGGAGCCTGACGCACAGACTCGGGTAGTTTTTTCCAGGCATATGGAGCAATAAGATGGAATGAACAAAAAGTCTGGAGTTGGCAGTGGCAGAAAACAGCACAGATAAAAGGGATCTTCCAGAGGAGCGGAGTTCCCGAGGAGGGGTGTAGAGTGAGATAAGAGAGGAAAGGTAGCGAGGAGCCAAAGAATGAACGCATTTGTAAGACGGTAGAAGTTTGAAATGGATGCAGAAACCGATAGGGAGCCAGTGAAGTGACTTGAGAAGAGGGGTTACATGAGCATAGCGACACTGGTGGAAGATAAGCTGTGCAGCTGAGTTTTGAACAGATTGGAAGGGGAGAGCGATGATTCAAAGGGAGACCAATGAGGAGCAGGTTACAATAGTCAAGGCGAGAGGTGACTAGATAAGGGTCTTACTAGTGTGAATAGAAAGGAAACAATGAACTTTACTGATGTTATAGAGAAAGAAGCAACAGATTTTAGCTATTTATTTATTTATTTATTTGCCATGTTTTGTATACCGCCTTTTCCTTCAATCAAAGCGGTTCACAACATACTACAAAGGTCATACAAAGGCAGAGAGGACATGCACCACCTTATCATTACATCAAAGTGGTTGGAAGTGAGACTACATAGCACAGGGAATGACAATACATACATTACAATACAATTAACTAGCATAGTCATACCTTCAAACAGAGTTACCCACTATATAGCAAGGAGCAGATGTTTCTTTTGCCTCACACGGTCCAACGCCTAAGGGCCCTCTGGCGAGGCCCTCAGGCGCGGGCCCACAAGGCGCAGGCATGCCCCCGCAGTGACAGTTTAAAAGTTCTTTCCTTGCGATCCACTTAGCAGGGGGAGGGAGCATTTACAAACAGCTGCTCTTGATGGCTTCTGCTATCTGTTGGATGTGCGCAAAGAAAGTGAGAATAGGGTCAAGATGACCCCAAGATTGCAAGTTGAGGAAACGGAGATGAGTGTAGTGTGATCCACAGACATGGAGAAGGGAGGAAGGAAGGAGGTGGGTTTATGGGGAAAGATAAAGGAGCTCAGTTTTGGCCATATTCCATTTCAGATGCCACATTTCACTCATTATGCATGACATATGCAATCCGAAGCTGCTTCTCTCAGAGGAAGGGAGCCCCTTTTCTCAGAAATCAAAACCCCAGTGCTGGAGGAACCACTCTGAGATGAAGAGGTGAAAAGTGAGTGGGTCATTGGCCCACTCAGCCCCTGAGAACAAATCACTCCTGAAAGATGTTTAGAACTCTTAAAGGAAATGAGATGCCATATTCACTCTTAGATACAACTGTTTATCCTCAGGCATACATTAAGGACCTGAGATTAGACTAAATTAATGTTGAGATGAACAAAATCCATTAAACATATTAGGTATAGTTTTATTACTATAAGTATCCCCAGCAAAAACGAAGTAAACAAACTGTCCGCATCTTAATTTTAAGATTGTGTTTAGGTATTTAAGTAAACTTAAATTACCCTTGCCTACCAATAACCAGATTAATACGAATAAAATAAAGCCTCTAAAATGCTTGTATACATATTCTAGAAGTCTAAAAATTAAGATGGGAAAGTTAGAATATATTTATTTATTTAATCAGTTTTGTATACCACCTTATCCTTCAATCAAAGTAGTTAACAGGACAACAAAAGGGTTTACATTGGGGCATGGAGGACAGAGAGACAAGACATTGTAATAAATTACAGTACATCATATTAATTTACAATAAATTACAGTACATTTTAATAGTATATAAAGATAAACTATAATATTATACTATAACAAAATTGAGTAGAAACAGTTAGTAAGGTATCTTGAACTTTTATGTGAGAGGTTGTTTGCCATTAGCCTCGATGAATAGATATGTCTTAAGGGACTTGCGGAAGTCTTTCATGTCGGTCTAAAATCTTAATTCCTCAGGAATAGAGTTCCATAGTTTTGGTGCCATAAAATGAGAATATATAGCACTAAATGAGAGGTTAGATATGATTGGTATCTCAGAGACATGGTGGAAGGAGAAAAACCTGTGGGACACTTTGATACTTGGGTACAAACTATATCATAATGATAGAGCAGTAGATATTGGTGGAGGGGTTGTACTATATGTTAGAGAGGGCATTGAGTCACAAAGGATTAAAGTTTTACAGGAAACAAAATATACTGTAGAATCTCTATGGATTGAAATTCCATATAAAAGAGGAAGGGGAAAGAGATGGCAGTGGGGGTGCACTATCAACCACCTGGCCAGAATGAACAAATGGATGATGAAATGCTCAAAGAAATCAGGGAAGCTAACAAACATTATAGCACAGTAATAATAATGGGTGATTTCAGTTACCCTGGTAGCGTCTGGGTCAGTGTCGTGGCAGGACATGCTGAGGAGAAAGTTTCTAGATGAAATAAATAACTACCTTCTTGGAGCAGCTGGTTCATGAACCAACAAGAAGGGGAAGCCATTTTGGGCCTAGTCCTTAGTGGAACACAAGATCTGGTGCAAGAGATAAGGGTGTTGGGGCCACTTGGCAATAGTGACCATAGCAGGATCGCATTTCATTTAATAAATGGAGGAAGGATGGTAAGGAAATCCACAGTTCTACCTTTAAATTCAAAAGGGAGACTATGATAAAATGAGGAAAACAGTTAAGAAAAAACTAAAAGGAGCAGCTGCAAAGGTTAAAGATTTACATCAAGCATGGATGTCATTTAAAAATAGTATCTTGGAAGCCCAGACAGCTGTATTCCATGCTTTAAAAAAACAGAAGGAGTCCAAAAACTGCCAGCATGGTTTAAAGGTGAGGTCAGAGAAGCTGTTCTTGCCAAAAAAGCATCTTTCAGGAAATGGAAAAAGGAACTAAATGACAAAAACTGGAAACATCATAAGTACTGGCAAGTTAGATGCAAGGCATTGATTAAGTAGGCAAAGAGAGAATTTGAGAAGAAGCTTGCTGTGGAAGCAAAAATGCATTATAAAGTCTTTTTCAAGTACATTCATAGCAAAAAACCTGTGAGAGAGTCAATTGGACCATTAGATAACAGAGGGGTAAAAGGGGCACTAAGAGGGGACAAGGCCATAGCAGAGAGACTGAATGAATTCTTTGCTTCGGTCTTTACTAAGGAAGATGTAGGGATGTTACTCATGACTGAAATTGTATTTAAAGGTAATGCCGCAGAAGAGTTGAAAGAAAGCACAGTTACTTACCTGTAACAGGTGATCTCTGGAAACAGCAGGAATAAGTCTTCACATATGGGTACATCGGTACCGACGGAATCCGCGCAGGAACGCTTCCCAGCGTCCAATCAGAAAGCTTTTGGAAGCATCCCAACATGCCTGCGCGCTGCCTTCCTGCCTTCCCAACTGCCTCTCCTCAGTTAAGTTTTACAGCTGAGACAAAGAGAGAGAGAGAGCGAAGCAAGGAAGGGAAAGATAGAGATAGAGAAAAAAACAACTCCTAGGGGAGGTGGGTGGGTTGTGAAGACTTATTCCTGCTGTTCCCAGAGATCACCTGTTACAGGTAAGTAACTGTGCTATCTCCAGGAACAAGCAGGAATGAGTCTTCACATATGGGGACTCCCCAGCTCATATGCCCGGAGGGAGTCCTAGCATGTTGCAAGTCTAGAACAAGCCATGCTATAGCTCAGGACCTCAGGCATCCTGGGGATGGAGGGCAGGAGTTGAATATAGAAAAGGAGCTGTAGAACAGCTGGCTAGAACAGGGCTTCAAAGGGAAGACCCTGTATCGAGGGCATTTAGTAGTAAAAAATTGTGATCTGGACCTCTCTTGTTGGCATTGTACAGGAACACTGAGCTCCATATGGATCTGTTAAGAGAGCCAGTGAATATGCTCAAGGGGTACCTCACTGTAAGTAGAGGTAACAAAGTAGATCAAAAACAAGTGGAGGCCAGAACCCTTCAGGGTTAGAACAAATAGCCCCAGGGAAAAAAACCTGGGGTAGTATAAAAATAGAGCTTCAGCAGACACGCAGAAGGTACTATTGAATTAAAGCTTAAGCTGTTTTGGTCTAAGAGGAAAAATGAGTCTGACCTAACTGGACTGGGGTTGGATCAGTCCATATAGGGAGAAAGGGTATGGAGACCCTTGTACCTGATAAGGAAGTAAGAACAGACTCAGAAGGGCTAAGCTTTAGAGTAACTGAAGCTCCGCAATTTCTTTCCTAAATGAGGTCACTTAGGAAAGAAAAGGTACATGGAGAGCTTCAGGAGTACCTAAACCCAAAGGTTAAGGTAAAGAAAAGGGTTATTAATTACCACAGGAAGTGGTTATAGGTATAGCCCCCTAAATATGCCAGAACAGCATTGATAGGGGTAGTGCCCATCTATCAGAATCATATAGGAATGTAAGGATATGTGAACCTAACAGATAGATAGATAAATAAATGGATACAGATCTATCTAAAAATATATCTCATATGGCTATAAATATATATATGTATATACATACATATATATTTATTTATTTTATTTATTTTATTTAACAGTATTTCTAAACCGCCTTATCTTATTAATCAAGGTGGTATCACAGCAAACAATCGGGTAAAGTGAGAGAGTTAAGCATGCAGTGAGGGAGAAATTTAGTTGAGTGTGTGTTGTATTGTGTGCTAGATTGGGTTGAGCTATGTACAAGGTGTGTTGTATTGTGTGCTAGAAGGTTTGAGCTATGTACAATGTGGGCTATATACAGTGATGCAAAAATATTTTCTATACATACAGTGTTTAGGCGGTATCATGTGCTGTTATACATTCTCTGAGGTTATGTGATGTGTCCATAGTGTTCTATGAACAGCATGGTTTTTCAGCTGTTTTCTAAAGTCCTTGAGGTCTGTAGTTGCCCTTAAATCGTCCGGTAGCTTGTTCCATATTGTTGGAGCAGCCATGGAGAGTGCTCTGTCTGTTGTGTCCTTGCGTGTGTGTTTGAATTCACTTGGGGTGCTGACTCAGTTGTGTGTTTGTTTTCTTCTATACCGAAATATATACACATATATACACATATAGAGGCATATATGCATATATCCCAAAGAGATATATATATATGGGCAGAAGACACACCGATAGATATAGATAATATATATCTGTATATATATCTATATATACACACCTATATATATATACCCAGAAGAGTAGGTCAGCATACGGAGACCTGTCTCCAGGTATATGGATGGAGAGATGTTCAAAGATCCCCATCACCCTTATAGGGAGAGAGGGAGATTTATCTGACAACAAGAAGGTTGACACCTACTTGAGTAGATAAACAGGAGAAAATCCTCTCCTCCCGGTTATGCATGTTATAGTCAGAGGAAGGTTGTCCTTGCAAAAGGGTGGCTTAATTCTTTGTAGAAGTTGAGCTGTTGAATAACCAAGATGGCCTACCTGAAGATGGCAGAGGATACATTAGTCTGCAGACCAGAAGTCCAGATATCTCCAGAGTTGTGGTATGGAGATTGGATAGAGGAGGCTACTAGAGGAAGATACCCTAGCGATCTGCCTATGAGGGCAAGATGGGTATTAGATGTCCTCTAGTTGCTAGAAAAAATTTTATCCCTGATGGGAAACATCCCAGGCAATATGGGCCAAGCCAGGGAGTTGGCCCCTCTTTTAGGCTTTCACGTGATGCCTTAACAGAGATTTAAGATAAGATGGAAAGGGTAGAATACCTGCCAGGCATGAATATGACTGGGGAAAACCCTTTTAAACCATCTGGGGTTATCTGCTAGGGAAGATATTGATGCTCTCTAGCAAGGGCCCATAGTGCAAAGCTACCCTGTAGAGTTGCAGAGAGCATGCTGCAGGTTGGTTAGAAGAAAAACTGACTGTGGACAATTCCTGGTGAGGAATGTGGACAACCAGCAGGTAACCAACTATCCTGCCAAGGACAAAGGCAAAGAATAGAAGATAACCTAACCAAACTGTGAAACAGGGTTTCCCAACGAGGTTAATAACCTGTTTGGGACTTAGTATTAGGAGGATTGCTAGTGGAGAGGAAGCCGTGGTTGTGTAGTGAACAAAACCTGTGGCGTAACCACTAGAAATTTTTGCATCTGCAGCAAGTATGAGGGCAGCATAGAGAATTTCTTTCCCCTACTCTGTAGATTGGGAAAAAAGAAAAACCAACAGACATGGTAGGACTTCCTATTGTCTGAGAAGCTGCCCTAAGGTAACAAGGGGGAGACAACTCCAGAAGGGGAATCCCCTGGTAGAAGAGGTAGAGGACCATAGGGGCTTACCCGTATAAAAAGTCACTCTTACAAAGAGTTGCAGGAGACCAAGTATGGAAGAAATCTCCGACAGGTGAGATGATACATGCCCATAGATGGAAACAACTGTCTACTGATGGTTGTTACCTCTCCCTCTCCTCCAAAAGGAAGAGGAAAAAAAATCTGTTAAGAATGGGCATCATCATGAAGATTCTTAAGAAGAGATGTCTCATGAAGAGATATCTAAGTAGGTTAGGATAAATTTAGTGCAGATACTTCAAGTAAAAGAAGCAGACTGCTATCCCAACCCCCCAGACAAAAGGGGCAATGATCTATTTAAAACTCTGCAACTGCTGAGTTTGTTGACCCTGTTGGGGTTGTGGATTGCTCAGACTAGAATGATGTTTCCCCTGTTTAGGGACATCTGAATGATGGACAGATGATGGGTAAAACCTTCTCCCCTTAGGGGTTGAACGTTTGGTAGGACATTTCCTACCTACTGGGAAAGAAGAAGGTGCAGAGCAGCCTCTAGAAAAAGGAAGGTCAGTGGAGAACTGAGTAACCTGAAGTAAAGACTCCTTGTTGAAAAGATTCTCTCCAGTACAAGGAGTATTTCCCAGTCTTTCCTGTGCCCATTTGTCCAAGTCAGAGGCTTGAAGCCAGGCTCTACGTCGTGCCCCTATAGCTATAGCAGAAGTCCTGCTAACAGACTCAAAGGAGTCTAGGGTAGCACGAGTAAGGAACTTGGAGATATTCTGAATATGATTAATTAGTGAGGAATAGTCTGTACATCTGGGCTCCTGAAGAAAAGGAGTCAAAAGATGTAATTGCTTTGTGATCTCTTCAAGAGATAGACCCATATAAAAAATGTATGAAAGAATCCTTGCTGAAAGCATGGAGGTCTGGAAGGTTTGATGTCCAAAGGCATTTGTGTCTTAGACTCACGACCTGGCGGACAAGAAGAGTGCTTTTTAGTACTCTTCACTCGCCTCAATGCTGATTCCACTACAATGGAATGATGAGGAAGTTGAGTCCTTTGAAACCCTGGAGAGGGAGGCACCTGATATAGGAGATCAGTTGCTCTGGAAAGTGGGGGTACCTTTAAAGGAGATTCCCACATTCGGAGAAGGAGATCCTGCAAAGAATGATGCAAAGGAAGCATTATATTTTCCTTTGCTTCGTTAGGGACAGAGAGGTATTCTGTACTCCCTTGTGTAGGATCTTGTCCAGGGACAGGAATGGCAAGTGATTTTGCCATATCCAGGAGGAAAGTCTGGAAAGAAAGATCCCTGGAGGGAATTCCCCCTGGATAGGCTAGATCTGATGAAGAACTAGCCTTAGCACCAAGGGATCTATTCCAGTATATAGGAATAGGAGATCCTGAATGGTGCAGAATTGGATCCTTAGATAGTGGTCGCTGGTACTGCAGGACAGAACCAGCAACAGTCGGTAACATGTCGTCCATGCTTGGAATCGATTCCAAACTCGGCATCGAGGGAAGCGATCCTGAGTGAAGCATGGAAGGTACTGACTGTAAAGGTACTGTGGATGTCGGTACCGATGTCGGTACCAAAACTGATGCCATAGGAAGAAAACCAGCCGGTGGCAACTCTAACGGTATCGGTGGAACCGAGGGTTGGGGATCCGAGATATCGGAACCGAGCCTCCGGTACCGACGGGAGTCAGTACCAAGGCGAGTCAGTACCCAGTCCTCCAGACTGGAGATCGATTCAAGACTCGGCATCGAAGGAAGCGAGTCTATCGATGCACGTCTAGAGGGTACCGACGTCGGAACTCGTATCGGTGTCGATACCGATACTGTAGAATCGATCTGAAGCGTATCCACCAGCCCCGTAGGTACTGGAGACGCCAGACAACAATCCTCGGTGAGGAATGTTTCATCCAACACCGGTGCCAATGCCAGGGTATCAGTACCGCTCGAAGCGGATGCCACCACCGGACATGGCTCAGGTATGTTCTGTGAGGGGTGAACCTCAGGAACAACCTGAAACCCCACATAGGCTTTGGAGGCCGAAGACTCCCACCGGGGTTTTGAAACCAGTGGATTCTCTAGGGCAAGGCCAGAGGCATCTCTATGCTGTGCATGAGAACTGCCGCTCGAGGACTGGCTAGTCTTAACAGACTGTTTTTGGGTTACCTGATCCTGTGTAGAAGATAAGGTCGGTGCCCTGAAGTTGGAAGGGGACCGCGTGTCGAGGGGAACTCAATGTTGAAAACTGCTTCTCACAGCACTGGTGCCTGAAGGCTCCGGAGTACAATGGTCAGGACCCAGACAGGTTAGACACCAATTTTGAGTGTCTAAAAATAAAGTTGTACCGCCACAGTTTGTGCATTTCCTGGGGAAAAAGGCTGGCAGTTCCATGAGGAAAAATGGAGAGGCCTAGAAGGCCTAAGAACCGTGACACTAAGATAGAAATTTTATATTTCTTAAGGAAAATTTTTTAAAAGAAAATAAGAAAGAAACACCGGCGGTACCGGTGGCGTCGGGGAAGGCAGCTGCGACCACAAGAAAACTAAAAAATAAATGAAGAATTTTCTGCGGTGACAGGAGAACGTCCTGCCGGCTCCACGGAAAAACGAAAACTGAGGAGAGGCAGTTGGGAAGGCGGGAAGGCAGCGTGCAGGTGTGTTGGGATGCTTCCAAAAGCTTTCTGATTGGACACTGGGAAGCGTTCCCGCGCGGACTTCGTCGGTACCGACGTACCCATATGTGAAGACTCATTCCTGCTTGTTCCTGGAGATATATTGATATACTGGGAATATGTAGTACAACTATTTGATAAACTGACGAGTAGCAAATCACTTGGATTGGATGGTATTTATCCAAGGGTGTTGAAAGAATGGAAATATGAGATTGCAGACCTATCATTAGTAATCTGTGAACTATCATTAAAATCATCTGTAATACCTGAGGACTGGAGGATGGCCAATGTAACGCCAGTTTTTAAAAAGGGTTTCAGGGGTCATCCAAGAAATTACAGACTGGTGAGCCTGATGTCAGTACCAGGAAAAATGGTAGAAACCATTATAAAGAATTTCTGAACATGTAGATAATTAATGGCTTAATGAGAGACAGCCAGCATGGCTTTAGCCAAGGAAGGTCTTGTCTTACTAAACTATTATGTTTTTTTTGAAGATGTGAATAAACAGGTAGACAAAGGTGAGTCAGTTGATATAGTGTATCTGGATTTTCAGAAAAACTTTGACAAGGTCCCTCATGAGAGACTTTTGGTAAAACTAAAGAGTCATGGGATAGGAGGCAGTGTACTATTGTGGATCAGAAACAGGTTAAAAGTTAGAAAGCAGAGGATAGGGCTAAATGGCCAATTTTCCCAATGGAGAACGGTGAATAGTGGAGTACCCCAGGGATCTGTCCTAGGTTTGCTGCTTTTTAACATATTCATAAATGACCTGGAAATGGGAACAACAAGTGAGGTAATCAAATTTGCAGATGACACAAAATTAGTCAAAGCTGTTAAAACCCAAGAAGATTATGAAAAATTGCAAGAGGACCTTCATAAATTGAAGACTGGATGTTGAAATGGCAGATGAAATTTAATGTGGAAAAGTACAAAGTTATGCACCTAGGAAAGAACAACCCAAACTATGATTACATGATGCAAGGTTCCATATTAGGATAACATGGATAACATGTTGAAACCCTCTGCCCAGTACGTAGCAGCGGCCAAGAAAACAAATGGAATGCTAGGTATCATAAGGAAAGGAATGGAAAATATAATAAAGGATATTATAATGCCTCTACATTGTTTCATGGTGCGACCGCACCTTGAATATTGTGTGCAATTCTGGTCATTATATCTTAAAAAAAGATATAGCATTATTAGAAAAGATACAGCGAAGAGACACCAAAATGGTAAAGGGGACGGAAGGATACCCCTATGAGGAGAGGCTAAAAAGATTAGGGCTCTTCAACCTGGAAAAAGAGAGGCTGAAGGGAGATATGATAGGTCTATAAATTAATGAAAGGAGTGGAACGGGTAAACGTAGATAGATTGTTAATGCCATCAAAATATAGAAAGACTAGGGGACATGCAATGAAGCTACAGTGTAACCTATTTAAGACTCATAAGACAAAATATTTTTTCACTCAACGCATAATCAAACTCTAGAATTTGTTACCGGAGGATGTAGTAAAAGCTGTTAGTGTAGCTGGGTTTAAAAAAAGTTTGAAGAAGTTCCTGAAGGAAAGGTCCATAAACCATTATTAAAGGGGAGCCATATATTCACTGCTTGCCCCAATACAAACATTGTGGAATCTGTGTCCTTTGGGGAAACTGCTAGGTACTTGTGACCTAGATTAGCCACTATTGGAAACAGGATACTGGGCTTGAAGGAACTTGGTCTGACCCAGTTTGGCATATCTTATGTTCTTAATTAACTATGTTCAGAACAATTTTCAAAGGCAAGAAAGGAGGATGGAGAAGGAGGGAAAATATTATTTTTCCAAATGTATATCACCAGCTCTCTGTGTCTTCCACTTTGTGTATGTTTTCTCTTCCTTCATCGGTATGTACTGTATATGTGTCTACACCTACCTGTGCCACTTCCCATATCTGTGTGGGTGTCTGTCTCTATCTTCTTGTCCTCTACATGTATGTGTGCATGCTTGGGTGTATCCGTTTCCATCTCTTTGACCTGGGCAGTGTCATAGAAATAAATTTGTCTTTTGAAAATTTGGACCAAGAAGTTCACGGAAATCTCTATGAACTTTGCACCTACTTTGTTGCAGATGCAAAGTATTATTATTAGTAGCAGCAGAAGCAACGGTATTGTAATATTTATCTCTCGCCTATCACAGCAGTGTCTAGATGAGTTACAAGTTAAACAATCACAAAATTGTAAATATTGCAAAAATTAAATATATGTGCAACATTATCCAAGTAGAGATTTCAGAAGCAAATCTCCATGAAAAATATAAACATCATTTTGTGCTGCTTCTTTGATTTGTAAAGCAATACATCACATCTTTCCAGATTGCTCACGTGTTGGGACAGTCGGCTCTTTGCATCAGTCATGGCTGTAGGGGTTCAATGCCATCCTATAGAGTTCCTAAATTGCCAAAATGGCTCTTCAAACAAAGAGGTATCTGCAGATTTTCTCTTTTCAGGGACCTTCAGTTGGGTAATTCTGGATCAAAATTAGTACTGCTTGAATGATATAAGCATAGTCCGGGGTGGGCATTGGTGGGGGGGGGGGGGAGTAGAGGCCCCCCAAAGGCTTTGGGTGCTAATGCTGAATTGATCTCTCTCCTCTTACTACCCTTTACCCCCCCCCTCCCCACCAGAGTAAGCAGGCAAATTACATCCATGCTGCATGACCTGCTGGGGCTCAGGATTCTCTTCCACTACTTTCCCCACCTCGACATTCACATTCCCTTTCTCTTCTTAGCTTGAATACTTACTATCAAGGACTCAGACATCCTTGTGTATGCTACCTACAGTGAATGAACTCCTTTCTGTCAGTCATGAGCTGCAGGTGATCCAGCTGGGTCAGACTTATCCACAAGCTCGTAACAGGACTATTGTGAAGACAACTTAACATCACGCTAGAGAAAATTAAGCTTCTGCATTAAAAAAACAAGTTCTAAAAACGGTCTGTTTAATCCACTTTTGTATTGGAAAGTTAAGTTTTCCTATGTGCATTAAAGCTCCTTTCAATGGGTGTTAGCATGTTAGAATCACTCTGGGATTTGTACGATGTAATTGCCTCTTTTGGTGCTGTGTGGGAAGCCCGCAGGTGCTTTGATCCTGCAGGACCCTCAAGCTAATTTTCAAAGGGAAACTACCAGAGCACCGAGTAGTCTGTTTCTAGGTAATTTTCACATTACTTCTCTATCTTGCGGCATTTTCACTTCATTTCACAGATTCAGTTTAAAAAATATTTTCACAGACATTCAAAGTCTTTAATGAATGCAAATCAACTGCATGTTAACTCATAGTGTAATTAACAGTAAATAGATTTTGTGCATACTAAAGTTTTTTAAGGCATGGCAAAAACATAACCTATCACAGAACCTGCATCTGAAAATTCAGTTCCAGTGAAGACTTGCAGTACTAAAGAACCTGCGAAGCAAGAACATTCCCTGCCCCAGGCCACAGCGTGCATCCATCAAGCCCCTCAGGGAATTTCCCTAAAAAGCACTATTCTTACTTGAGCAAATCCTTTGGAGGATTTTTTTCAATATGTTAAGCAGCAAATGCTGAAAAAATGTGGACAGGGTGTTACTAGTACCTTAAGGCCCATAGGTGCCTCACTCCCTGAAATTGGTACCCTTCATACACACCCAGAGAGGAGAATTCTATAGACTCCCACAGACTTAATCCGTGTGTATCTGAGACCTGTTTAACAAAGTGAAGTACCAACCTGCTTTATTTTATAAATCACAAGTCGAGCTGCAGCAAACACCGGCCCTTCCCCAGCTCTAAATGTCACGTCTAGAATTCTCAAGCACACGTGTATGTTATAGGATTCTAGAAGTACACATGATTGGTCTTATGCGCATACTTATAAAACAGCAAATTCCCGAGGTATCATAGAGGTCCTTGAAGACACTGACTCTGCATGTAAACGGCAGCCCCTAAGAGCCATTAACACAGGTTCTAACACACTAAAGACATGAATTGTCAGGAGATTTTTGTCACTTAACTTTGAGGATGTTTCACTAAACTGCAGTAACCAATGCTGCTACTAATGCAGGTTAACATGCGTGTCAATCCATGATGTTTCCATTATTCTTATAAGGCATTTACATGGTTTAAATCGGGATATTCAACGGCACTTACACGGTTAGTACCCTGGATATCCCCTTCTAACTCCCCAGCTAGCGTCAGGGCATGTCGGGGGGCATTCCAGGGTGGGGTGGAGGCAATATCGAATGCTGCTTGGTTAGCGATCTGTACCACAAAGACAGGCGAGGAAAACCCGGCACCGGAGCTAACCGGGCATGATGCAATATTGCTGCTGCCCAGTTAGCTTCAGCGGCTTCTGGTGTGCGCAGCAATCCCTGAATATTCAATACTCTCGCCATGGCATTAAATATCTGGGTTAGAGGTAGGCGGGGAAGGCTATGTGCCGATGAGGCACATAATCATTTTAAAATGAGCCTAACTCATTATCGGGCCCATACAGCCTATTCACTAAAATCATATGTAGTAACTCATGTTTAGAGCAGCAGAGGTTAGCATTCTTAAGAGAATAAGTCAATTTAGGCATGCAGCACTTGACTTTACATACCAATTTACCTTTGCTGAGAGTCCAAATATAGCTGCCTTTTAACATCAGGTGCCTAGGTTTACTTGCTCGTAATGTATTGTTCCAAAGTCATGAGTTGGTCAGATGAGCAACATAGCCGGTCAATGTAGATTTTCATTGCTAGACAGCTAAGTCCACATGCACAGTTAGCAGGTTTAAATCCAGCCAGATATTTAGGTGGAATTTCACATGCACCATGTTACCCAATGTGACCTAGCTGCTAATAACACTAGTCAACAATGAATTAGTGCACATCAACGCTAGCCTCAATAGTTAGGCTAACCCACCACTCAGCAGGCTGCTGAAAATGAGGACATAACACCTAATGTGTGCTACAAGATGCCCTGCTTAGTATATACCAACAAAGAAAAAAGGGAAACATGCAAAAGTATTAAATAATTTGTTTCAGGCTCTATCAAAACTTGGGTAATGTATTCCAGCCACACTCATACTAAAAAAGTGTGGCAGTAATCGCCGACTAGGAAATTCTTTCTTGAGTAAGGAGGGACCTCAGTTTGTGGGCTATAGGCTGACTGACAGCACAGTATTAAATAGCTTAACATGGAAAGCACTCTCACTAATGCCCATGCAACTCATTCATTGACCGTCCCCTCCTCAGCAGTATTATTTTTTTACAATTTTCAAATGCATTTAAAAAAATCTGAAAAAAACCCCAAACAAACCACTTTGTTGGTTATCAAGTGTAAGGGATTATTAGCATTTCTATTCTGTTTAGTGTATAGGCAGATGTACTAAATTGTATTTATTTATTTCTCTTATATACCACGCTATTCTGCATCAGTGTGGTTTACATTGAACAAACTGAAATTACATTGAACAGGGCATTATAACTTGGAGATAACTATTTTACAGGGAACATGGGCTATGGAGGGTAAGTGGCTTGCCCAAGACCACAAGAAGCACCTGTGGGACTAGAAACCCCAGTCCTTCCAGCCCAAGGTTGCTGTCCTCTAGTGGGATTTGAACCCCTGACCTTCCGGCCTGAAGTACCTTGCCCCAACCACTAGGCCACTCCTCCACTGCTGACTAAGTGTATGTGGAAAACATGAAAACAGCAGGATAAGGCTCGCAGCAGTCAGGACTGTGCTATTTTCAAAGACTGCAGTAGCAAGTGTTAACGTGTAACAGACACTCTTGGGGCCCGTTTACTAAAGTGGGGTAAAAATTAGCAGTTACCGTGCATAAGTTGCAAAAATGAACAAATATTGTTTATACCAGACTTGACTGACAGCCTTTAGCTACATGCACCAAAGCGGTTTAAACAAAACCGAAATAAAAATATAAAATGCTAACAAACAAAATTTAAAAAAAAAAAAACAGTACAGGTCTCAAAAACAGCCCTGGGGCTCACATCCTTACAGGCCACCAAATACTTGTTCATAAAACTACGTCTTAAAGATACTTCTTGAAAGACTTAATTGAATCAGCAAATTGAGTTCCATAAAATAGGATCCAAAAAAGAAAATGCGGACCATCACCTAGACCCAAGGCAAGCAAAACAAGTGAAATAAATCACCAAATGATACGGACATTGAAAATGCAAAGTCCTAGATGGTGTATACGAAAGAAGGGAATCTGCATAATGAGGAAAACCAGGATAAAATGCCTTAAACATCAACAAAAGAATTTTAAATTTAACCTAAGGGAAAGGAAGCCAATCATGGGCTTTCAACAAAGGAACAGCATGATCAGAGGGCCGCAACCAAGTAAGAGTTTGACAGCCACATTTTGCATCTTTTGTGGCCACTTAATAGCAGCTAAAGATAAACCATGAAAAAAACAAATTACTCTAATCACCGGGTAAAAGATTAAAGTAAGAAGTGAAGCTGATCCAGGTAGGGCTTAAGAGCTCGCCTAGTACAAAGAAAATAAAACAGGTTTTTACCGTATCTGAAACTGAGAGGAAAAAGTAAGCCGGGTATCAAAAATGAAACCTAAAATCTTAAGCTGGGAGACCACTGACAGAGAATGGCCCTCCAAAACAGGTGCTGCCACCTCCAGTGGTGCTCTGTGACTAACACAAGGCTTTACACTTTTCAGGGTTCAGCTTCAGACAATGAGATTGAAGCTATCAAGAAATAGCCACAAGACAGTTATTAAGAGGCCACAGGTCCATAGTCCAGGTAAGCAATACATTCAATATTGTCTGCAAACAAATGCACTGAAAACCCAAAAGATTGTACAAGAGAGGCCAAGGGGGTTAGGAAGATATTAAACAAAATAGGTGAAAGAATAGACCCCTGAGGAACACCACAGATTAGACACCACACCATGGAGGACTAAAAATTACAATAAACCATAAAAGTGTGATCAGCCAAAAAAAAGAAGAAGAAAACCAAGCAAAAACTGTACCGGCAATTCCAATCTCAAACGTTACAACAACAAATCATGGTCGACTAAATCAAAAGCCGCTGATGTCCAGTGAGATAAGGGCAACAAGACCAGAGTCGAGAGCATGATGCAGCTCACTGAACATGAAAAGTCAAGCACATTTCTGTGTATTGATGAGGCCAAAACCCAGACTGACGCGGGTGCAATATATGTCTCTGCCCCACAAAGTCCTAAGTTAAACAAAGATGATCTTTTCAATAACTTTCACAAGAAAAGGAAGCATCGAAACAGGTCTATAATTCTCAAGATGATCAGTGGCCTTCATGCCCTCTTAAGAATTGGCTGAAGAACAGCTTGCTTACAGTCACACAGAAGGACACCAGAACTCAAGGAAGAATTAACCATAGCTATAATATAAGGATGCAGAGACTGAAACTTTGATTTCAACAGCGAAGATGGCAAGGGTTCCTGAATAGAAATGGTAGGATGGAGATGACTAAGAATATTCTACTACTACTATTATTAATCATTTATATAGTGCTACAAGGCATATGTAGCGCTGTACAAATATATAAAAAAAAGACAGTCCCTGCTTGTAGAGCTTACAATCTAATCAAGACAGACAGGAGAATACAAAGAAGTGACTCCACAGGAAATGAAGACCATAGGCCTTAAAAGAATTCAACATTAAAAGAATTCAACTTGCCCAGAATGCAGCAGCTCGGATAATAACGAAAGTACACGCACATCAACATATAACACCAATACTAGAATCCCTTCACTGGCTGCCTATACAAATATGTTTTTTGCACCACTGTATACAGCCCACTCTGTACATAGCTCATACCAATCTAGCACACAATACAACGCACACTCAACTTCACCCTCACTGCATGTATAACACACTCACTTTACTCGATTGTTTGCTGTGATACCACCTTGATTATTAAGATAAGGCGGTTTAGAAATACTGTTAAATAAATAAATAAAATAAATAAAGTAGGATAGTATACAAAACATTGATAACCACATTTAAAACTCTAAACGACATGGCCCCAGTCACCCTAAGTAACCTAATCAGCAAAGAGCACTCAAAATCTACTCAAAGAAAAGGACAAATAAATAAACTAAAAACTCCCAAAGACTTCATAAAAGCAAATAAACTCACAAACAATAGAGCTTTTTCTCATGCAGCTCCAACAATCTGGACTTCCCTCCCAGATGATCTAAGATTACTAACCAAGATCATCGAATTCTGCAAAAAAGTGAAAACCTATCTCTTTTCTAAACATTACAACAACTCAGATCATCCCTCAATAGACTTAGATAATGGCTAACCAGTTTTTATCTAACAAATCCCAAATGACCTACACATACAATTCTTCATAGCTGATACTGTACTTTGAATAACGCTTAAGCCCCACATAATGTGTATCTGTACATAATGTATATAGTTTGCACTGTTCTATACTGTTCTGTATTAACACTAGTTGTTTATCTTATTGTTATTTGGTCATATGATGTTTTATGTAAAACAAACTCCGATTTGTTAACTGTTGTTTATTGTGAACCGCAACTGAACTATGGAAGATGCGGTATATAAATCATTGTTAAATAAATAAATAAATAAAAATAGGCCTATCGGAGCTGCTGAAACCAACCTACCAGCTCAATCAGTAGAAGAAGATGGGCTTAAAACCACAGATACAGTCATTGATAGAGACACCAAACATGGAAGTGATGAATGAAAAGTATGCACCTTAGAATGAAAAAAAGGATGCAATTTACTCTGCAGATGGCCCTCTGCTGACATTACCAAAAGATGCTGAAAGAGTTCCTGAGCTGGATTAGAGCTACTGGCAATATACCCGGTAATAAAACAGTCTCATAGCCAGAGCCACCTGAGAGGCTTAGGTGTGAGCAGCATCCTTGAAATGTGCCAGAAGGACTGTAGATTTATGCTTTTGCCATATCATCTCCTCCCTGTGCATTTGTCTCTTCAAGAGCCGCAGGCCCTCATGATACCAGGACTTTGTCTTCTGCGAATGCAAAACTTTCCTTTGCAATGGGCCTATCAAATCAAGGGCGTGGTGAAGGGACTCATCCCAACAGGTCACCTGTACCTCCAGTGCTAAATCTGTGAAATTAGCTGAAAAAGAGCGACTCTGCAAAAGTACCTCATAATCCACATCATGAAGAACTCCAGTCCAAACAACTGACAGTTCCAGAGACTCAGAAATAGAATTAAAACCAAGACAAGAATGAATCAAAGTGTGATCTCTCCATGGCAAAGCTAAAGAAGACAGCAGTGTAAGAGCAGGCTGAAACAAAACTGGGGTAAAAATAAGATCAAGAGCATGGCCTGCTGAATGAATAGGATCAGACCCCCATTGAACCATCTCAAGATCTACTAAAAGAGATAATAGATCCTTGTCTATAGAAGACTGAGGATTATCAGCATACACATTAAAATCACCCCAAATCATCAAATTAGAATAATTAATAGCTATATCAAAAATAAATATAAAAAGAGAATCCCAAAGAGGCCCAGATAAAATAAAGCAAAAGAACATAAACAAATGGCTCCGAATGTATCTTGAAGAAAAGAAAATACTCGTAAGACAAAGCCAAAGAAATCTCAAAACAGCCACCGCACCCCCTAATTTAAAAGAACGATGTCTAGCCATATAAGAGATGGCAGAGAAAAAACAGTATGGTCCATCTAGTCTGCCCTGTAAGGTGGCTAGAGGAATTGCAAGCATCACTCTGTGCAGGTCACCCCCAGTCTATACCTTTGTTTACCTTTGTACCCACAACTCTCAGATCTACTTTTCAGGGCTCCGTCCTGGGGCCTCTCCTTTTCTCTCTCTACACTCAGTCCATTGGTGCACTTATTTCCTCCCATGGTTTTCAGTACCATCTTTATGCTGATGACTCTCAGATCTACCTCTGTTCCTGAAATTTCCCCAGGAATCCAGGCCCAGATCTCTGCCTGCTTATCCGAAAATGCTGCCTGGATGCCTCACCACCATTTGAAACTGAACACAGCCAAAACTGAGCTACTTATTTTTCCCCCTAAACCCATTTCCTCCTTTCTCTATTTCTGTGGATAGCACTATACTCCTCCCTACTTCCTCAGCTCGCAACCTTGGGGTCATCTTTGGCTTTACTCTCTCTTTCTCTGAACACATCCAACAGTGAGTGATCCACTGGCCCAGTCTACCATCAAGAGCTGCCGCAACTTCTCGGTATCGCTCAGCCTACCCTGTCTCCACAGCCAAACCACCCAAAAGGAAGACTGCCACTTCTATAGGCACAGGACCCAGCGGAGGCGGTAAGCTCCTCCTCCACCTGGCCTATCAGATTCACTGACAGCCATTTTAAATCTGCCTGATCTGAGGTGTGCCTGCACCTGAGGGCCTCGCCAGAGGGCTCTTAGGCGGGGACAGACTATAACACCAGACAATCAAGAAAGCGGTCTATCAACAAGCCACTAGGCTCTAATCAAGTTGGATGGCCGCACCTGCAGAGCAAGAGCAAGAAGAAGAGATACCCGATGCTTAACCCCGAACAGCATCGATAGCAGGAAACACTTCCAACACCATCGGGACAACCACAGATCACAGAGCACACCAGCACCAGCAATCGGTCCTCAAAGCACAACACAAACATTAGGCAAGCTCCAGAGCCCAAAGACAGCCTCATCTATTCCAAACATCACAGCTAGGACCTCAACCAATATGCCTCACCTTGCATCATACTTCCTCTTCCTACTTCTTGCCACATACACAATCACACACACCTCTGCATTTACCTCCTCAACCATCATCCCTATCATATAACAACCGCACTACAGACCACAACCTTTCATTATCAAGCCACATACCAGAAACAGCTCTAATGTCCTCAGGATCCACCCTATACTCAATCCACCACCATCCGACTCACCCACCTACCCACCTCTCAAGTGCATGCTCATCAATGCCAGAACTATCCGCAATAAAATACCCACATCAAGGAAACGGGCACCATTCTCCTAAACCAAATGGCCTTAACATCCTACCAGCTCTTCAATCGCCCCCGAGTCAATAGGAAAGGAGGAGGAGTAGTTATCTTAGCTAAGGAATCACAACAATTCAAAACCATCTGCCACAGCTCCACCCAAGACATGGACTACATATCCATAACAAATCCCCACCTCTCAATCTGCCTAGTGTACAGACCTCCCAGATCAGGAACCAACAACCTCTCCCTGCACCTTGAAGAAGCATGTTCAAAACACCACAAGAATAAATGGTTCAGTTTGCTTGGAGACCTCAACCTACCAACATTACCAAACAAACATGCATCCTCATTCTTACAGGCCATGGAGATGGTGCAACTCAACCAAATAACAGAAGCACCACACAGTAAGAGCAGAGCACTGGACCTAATATTTACTCCCACTAATTGGTCTCACCAACACCTTTCCTCCATGACCCTTAGCTCTTCAGTGCCCTGGTGCAACCACAGACTTCTAACCTTCTTCCTTCCAAAGAGCAACACTCACTACATGAATACTCCCCTGCTGATGCATACCTGGAGATTTCGGACCTTTGACAAACCCACAACCCAACCACTAATGCATATGGACCCAGAGCAGAACAACCCATGCAACTTAGATGGCATTATTACTCAATAGAACGACCTCATTTCTTCCTATGCCACCAAGTTGTATAGCAATCCCAAGAAGAGGAGGTTACACCTGGCACCATGGTTCACGCCAGAGCTCAAGTTAATGAAAAATAAACTCAGATGACTGAAGCACAAGTGGAGACGTCACAAAAGCCCATACAACTATACAGCATAATCCATGGGCCTGAAACAATACTGTGCCCTCATTCTGCTAAAGAAGAAGGAACATTATACCAACACACTCAACTCCTCCCTCAACAGACCCAGAGAATTATTGGACATTGCTCAATACCTCACCAAAGCCCCCACTACCACAAGAACTACAGCATTAAGCTCAACAAATTAGTTTGCACAATGACTACAATCTAAGCAAGTGCCTCAGCAGCAATCACTCTGCCCAGTTACACAAACACCACAATACGGAAACATGGTCAGCCTTTAGCCCGATCTCTACCAGGCAACTAGAGAATATCATCACAAATCTTAATAGTACCACATCCCTGCTGAACCGGGCCAATTCTTATGGATTAGAATCTCCAAGCACAAGCTCTTGCCACTGACCTGCACATTGTCCAGTCATCACATGCTCTCGCACATATGCCTACCGCCTTGAAGCAAGTGTCCATCAGACCCCTACTAAAATCCCACATGCATTGAAGCAAGTGTCCATCAGACCCCTACTAAAATCCCACACACTCAACCCAGCTGTTCCCTCTTCGTATAGGCCCATATCAAGCATCCCATCCCTTGCCAAGATCATTGAGAAAGCTGTCCAACTACAAACACAGGATTTTGTGGAATCCCACTGTCCCCTTGATAGAAACATGATGGCAGAAAAAGACCACATGGTCTATCTAGCTTGCCCTTCTATATCATCCACTACAAGAGTCCCCGTTTTTCCTTTGGAGAACCTCAGTTTGTCCCATGCTTTTTTGAATTTAGATACCGTCCCCATCTCTACCACCTCCACTGGGAGACTATTCCATGATCTGTAATTTGTCCCTTCCTTTCTACACATACTACTAAGAACTTATCCATTCTTCAGGCACCTCCCACCATGACTATTTCAACCTCCTCCTTGCTGGTCTCCCTCTGAATCATCTCTCTCCCCTCTAATCTGTTCAAAACTCTGTTGTGCGGCTAATCTTCTGTCAGCCTCGATACACTCATATAACCCCTCTTCTCAAGTAACTCCACTGGCTCCCTATTAATTTCTGTATCCAGTTCAAACTTCTCTTACTGACCTATAAGTGCCCTCATTCTGCTGCTCCTCACTATCTTTCCTCTCTTATCTCTCCCTATGCCCTTCTTCACAAACTCCGCTCTTCTGAAAAATCCCTTCCTTCTGTGCCCTTCTCTTCCACTGCCAACTCCAGACTTCGATATTTCTACCTTTCTGCTCCTTATTCCTAGAACAAACTATCTGAGTCAACTCTCCAGGCTCCTTCTTTGGCTCTATTCAAGTCCAGGCTGAAGACTTACCTCTTTGAGGTTGCTTTTGGATCCCAATCCCACATTAAGATGGATAGATATAACAGAACACCTGATAGTTCTCATGCACAACCTTTACATCAATCAAGATGCAACAATTTGAACAGAACAAGGAGAAACAGAATAATTTAAAATCAGCAAAGTTGTACAACAAGGTTACATACTTTCCCCACACCTGTTTAATTTATATGCAGAACGAGTTTTCAGCCAAACAGGATGTATGAAAACAACTAAGCTGTGAAGAGTGGTGGAAGACTCAAACAACCGTTGCTATGCTGACAATACCACATTACTGGCTGAAAGTGAAGACAATCTGAAACATTTGTTTCTTAAGATCAAGAACATGGTCTTAAAATAGGCCTGCACTTTAACCTGAAGAAGACAAAGACCTTGGCCAATCATTTCATCCTTAATGGTGAAGAGAAAGAAAGAGTAGACTGCTTGGATCAATAATCAAAGAATCGACAAGCAGTCAAGAAATCCAATGATGTATTCCTCTTGACAGAACAGTAATTAAGGACCCAAAGAAGATTCTGAAGTTCAGAGAAGTATCTCTGCATATAAAAAGCCAGCTTTCCCAAGCCATGGTATTTTCATTAGCATCATATAGATGGGGAAGTTGGACAATGGAGAAGAAGGACAGGAAGAAAACTGATGCCTTCAAATGGTGCCAAAGAATACAGGGTATACTGTGAACTGCCCGAAGAACAAACTAGTTAGTACTAGAGGAGATCAAACCTAAAAGTTTTCTTAAGAAGCTGAAATAACAAGACTTTGACTTTTTTACTTTGGACACATCCTGTGAAGAGAGAGATCATTACAGAAAGACATTACGTTTGGCAGAATTGAAGATCAATGCAAAAGAAGTCAGCAATGTGATGGATTAATACAATAACAGCAGTTATGAATGCCACTCTATCAACAAATGGCCACCTGAGTGAAAACTGAACAGAATTTCAGACAACTATCCAGAGAGTTGCCATGAATCGACATTCACTCGATGACATTTAACAACAAGAATAGCTTGAAGCCATTAATGACTATGGGAAAAAAAGAGAAGTTTCCAATTTTGAATTTGCAGAGGCTCTTGTTATAGTTTTTTCTTTTGCATGTATTCTAGCAAATAGAACTAGCGTCCCAAAGGACATGTTTACTAAAATGTGTTAATTTAACATACAATTAGGTCAAGAATCTAGTGTGGAGACCTGTGTTAACCTCAGGAGGTGTGTGTATCTGTACCCCTGTTAGTGCAATGCTACATAGTTGAAACGTGCTATCCGGCACACGGATGCACCTACTCATTGAAGTGGCATTAAGTGCATATGAGCCAGGAGGATGTTGGGTTGCATACAAAGAGGAATTACCAGCAGAAAAGAATAGATACTAATGCCACTGTATAAGTCACTGGTGAGGCCTCACTTGGAATACTGTGTTCAGTTTTGGACACCATATCTCGCAAAGGATATAAAAAAAGACTGGAAACCGTTCAGAGGAAGCCTTATGAGAAGAGACTTGAAGACCTAAATATGTATACTCTGGAGGAGAGGAGGGATAAGGGAGGTATGATTCAGATCTTTAAATACTTAAAGAGTATTAATGAAGAAAAAAATCTTTTCCAAAGAGGGGGAAGCTGTAAAATTAGAGGGCATAACATGAAGCTACAAGGGGGTAAATTGAAAGGCTATGTCAGGATATACTTTTTCACTGAGAGGATGGTGGATGCTTGGAATGCCCTCCCGATGGAAGTAGTGGGGGCAAATACAGTGACAGAATTCAAAATGGCATGGGACAGACACAGTGGATCCCTTTATAGCAACAGGGTAAAATCAAAATAAGCTTAACTATCTAATTTCCAAACAAACAGGGGTGTCCTACACAGAGCGATAGGTTCACCCCTAAACAAAGACATGGGGAGGGGTGACCTACATGGAGCAGTACTCTTGCCACTTTGCTGGGCAGACTAGATGGACCATACTGGTCTTTATCTGCTGTCATTTACTATGTTACTATGTTATGTTATGAAGATGTTAGAAAGCAGTGAGCACAGCACAGATACCTGAAGTACTCCACTATTCACCTTTCTCCATTGAGAAAATTGGCCATTTAGTCCTACCTCCTGCTTTTTATCTTTTAACAAGTTCCTGATCCACAATCCTATACTGCCTCCAATCCCATGACTCTTTAATTTCGCCAAGAGTATTGTGTATTTTTCATTTATTTGAACAAGCATGTCAGTCACCTCAAGACTTCGTGGGACAATATTCAGATTCTCTGGCCTACACAAGCCTTTTTAAAATAATATTAACCCCCTTGTTTATTCATTTATTTAATGTAATTTGATATACTGACACTTGAGTTATACATCATGGCGGTTTAAAATTGAGAAGTATAGCCAAAAGCAACGGTACCACAATACACAGGCTAATAATAAGAGTTTAAGTTAAATTAATACAATTATACATTTCTAAAAATTAAACTCTGAGATGTTTGTGAATATTGGTAGCTCAGGTTGGTGATCATGATGTTGGATTATTCTCCGAGTTTGATTGCAGAGGTTTCGTCACCATTTGAGAGGATATCATCGGTGCTGGGTTCCAGAAGATAATATGCTTGAATGTTTGTTTATATTGGGGTTGGTGATGACTCAGCTTTTTGATTCACAGGTATTGGTTGGTTGGTTTCCCTGAGGGTTGCTAGGATGTGGTTGCTGTTTCTGAGCTTTGATGGTGATGACTCAGCTCTTTGGTCCACAGGGATTGGTAGATTGGGTCTATGTCGATATGTCTGTTTATCAAGTTTGTGGTGGAAAACCAAGCTTCCTGAAATTCTTTTTTTCTTCATTTGTGCTCATGCTATGATTTAAGTTGTGTTCCAGTTGAATTTGTGTCCTTCTGCATCTTCATGTATTGAGGTCAGGAAGAGTGGGTTGTATCTTTTGCTGGCTAATTGGTGTTTGTGTAGTCTGGCGGATAGTTTTCTTCCTGTTTGGCTAACATAGTTCTTGTCAGTCACTGCACTGAATTTTGTACACAAGGTTTGTCTTTTGATCTTTCTCTGGTTGTCCTTTTGGTTTTGGCAGGAATCGTCTCAGGGTCCTGGATGTGGTCTCTTAATAGCCTTGCGGTCATTTCGGAGGTGTTCTGGATGTAAGGGAGGGTGAATCATTGGGGTGCACTTTCGGTCTGGAGATTGGGGATGAATTTCCGTGGGTATCTTGTTAATTAATTAATTAATTTATTTATTTATCTATTTTCTTTTATACCGCCCCTTCCAGAGATCAAGGGTGGTTTACATGGAACAGTTTAACAATCTTGTACACTTTTGTAAACATTTACATTGAACAGTAGAATTCAACTATGTACAGGTAATAATACAAACAACTGTCAAACTATTTAGTAATATAGTTTCACAATATAGATGGTAGCTTGATTTTGGGAGAATGGGCTCAGTTTCTTTAATCGATTGATGTCAAGAAAATTGGCTGTTATTTTGTTTCTTGTTTATAGGAGACCACGGGAAGCAGGATCTTTTCTCAGAGATTCTAACTGGCGGAGCTAGTGGTTTCGGAATATGAGTTAATTCAGTATCCTTTGTGAAGACAGATTGATATTTTTCTGAAGAAAACGATTTGACATCCCTTATAAAGCATTTTTGCTTAAACCGATTTCATATCTGTTATGAAGACAGACTGACATCTTCTCTGAAGAAAGTAATTTGACATCTCCCAGAAAGCATTTTTGCTTAAATTTCCCCTGAAGAATCCCGAGTGGGAGAAACGCATTGGAGCGCGACTAAGACAGCGTTGGGAAGACTTAGACAACATACATTGAGACTGGGAACATTCCTTTGGACTCAGAGAATATATATTGAGATTTCAAAGACATCTTTTCAGACTAATTCAAGAGTTATCTTTACAAATGTGAATTCTTTAAATAATATTTATGTATACACTTTGGTAGGGTGATGGTTAAGATAATTGACATGATTTTCATTATTACCTGTTTTAAATATTTTGGAAAGCCTTATTTGCATTGTAAAACTGGTCATTAATTTGGCAGGTCGTTGATGCTAGTTGGCGCGGCTCTGTTGGTTTACTGACAGATAGCCAAGATAGCGCCGGGAAGTCTGAGACCTTGCCAATTTTATATTGAACAGTTATATTGAGGAAAGTTTTTGAATTATAGGGGTATAAGATTTTGGAGCGCAAACGAGATTTAACGTTATATCAAACTATTTACATTGGCTATTTACAGAGGCTATGTATAGTGTGTTACAGAGTTGGATAGTTATTGGGCATGTGTAGGTATTGGAATTAATTTCCTTTTTTTGTTATAAGTCAGGAGTGTGTGTGGCGGAGGACTGTCAGGAGTTAGTTAATTGTAATTTTAGGGGTTTTGTGTTTGTGTGACTGTGGTTGCTGTGGAGCTGGACTTGGGGGGTAGGGGATTTCAAAGTGTTCGGAAAATAGGTAAGTTTTTAGTTATTTCCTGAATTGAGAGAGGTCTTTATGGTCATTAATACCTTGTATAGGTGTTTCTCTTCTTCCAATTTAGGTTCTGTCGTGTTACAATGGGATTCTACTCTTCCGAATAGCATTTTTATGCAGATTTGTTTGTGGCACTTTGGGTGGTTACTGTAGAAGTTCTGGATTTGGTCCATATGTTTTGCTTTCCTGTAGACTTATATGTGGAATTCGCTGGTTTTGGTTCTGGTGACAAGAACATCCAGGAATGGGAGTTTGTTGTCCCTGATCATTTCTATTGTGAACCAGATGTCCTCAAAGATGCTCTTGAATACTTGGAAAGTCTCTTCAATTTGGTTGCATTTTATTATGATAAAGGTGATGTCGATGTACCATAACCACAGTTTTGACCAAAGAGCTGAGTCACCAGCACCCCCAAAATAAATACAAATGCAAGCATTCAAGCACATTGCTATCTGGAACCCTGCACTGATGATGTCCCCTCGAATGGTGATGAAATGTCTGCAATCAAACTATCAAGCTCGGAGAAAAATCCAACATCAAAATTCAATTCAATTACAAATACCATAAAATCAGAGACAATGACACCAAAGGAGGGAATATATATAGAACAACAATATCCAAAGCATATCTGCAAATGGAAAAAGCAGGTGGGGGAGAAACATGAAATTGTAATAATTTACCCAAATGCCTGAGAGAAAAGCCATGTATTAACACCCTTCTTAAGCTCAGTATAACAGGTTACAGACTGGAGATTGAAAGGAAGAGAGTTTCAAAGTTAGGGTCCTAAATAACTGAATTCCGACTTCTCAGATAGGATTAATCGTAGAGGCGTTTACTAAACGGTGGTAGCCTTATCGCAAGGAGTCCGCTACCGCCATTTAGTAAACATACCCCTTATCTTGTTTTGGAAGGGATGGTAAGAAAGTTAGCTCAGGAGGATCTAAGAGTCTGAAAGGGGCAGCAGGGTATTAAAAGAGAATTTAAATACAGGTGAAGTCTTTGGTAAAAAGCATAAGAGTAAGCATTATGGGCCCAATTTTCGAAGGCACTTACACGGTTAACAGCCCATGTTAACCATGTAAATGCTTTAAACTGGGATTTTCAAAGGCACCTACTGTACATGGCTAGTGCCTTTGAAAGTCCATGATTAAGTCCCCTACACCCCCGATGCTATCTGGTTAGCATCGGGGTGTGTTGGAGGTATTCCGGGGCGGGGCAGAGCGGAGGCAAGGCATGGTGCTAACCGGATAGCAGCGATTTTAGATGCTGCCTGTTAGTGCTCTGGAAAACCCTCGCCTATCTTTAAGGTGCTAGGGCTAACAAGGCAGCATCCAAAATCGCTGCAGCCCAGTTTGGCTTGGTGGCTTTCTGGCTGTGCGGCGAACCTCTGTTGCCGCAGAAGTGAAAATCCGGGGTTAAGGAGTCAGCAGACAGGGCTACACGGCTACGGCGCTTAGCTCTACCCAATACAATATTGGGCCCTACAATTTTAAAACAGAATACTTGGAAGGTTGCCACCCATTGTTGCTCTGATAGAAGTGGAATAACACGATCATGTTTCATCACATTGATAGCTACATTTTGAATTGACTGCAGCCTAATTGTGTTTGAGAGACTCCTGCAAGTAGAGAATTACAATAATCAATATGATTAATTACTAAGGCATGAATTAGAGATATGAGTGCCCTTGAATCTAAGAGAAGTTTCAATGCTCTTTTTCACAATGCAAAGAATGATGAATAAACTGTATGAGAAATCTGTGGAATAAACAACAGATTAGAGTCACAAAGCATGCCCAGGGAATTCAACTCATCCCATGAAGGAATGCGAGTACTCTTCAGATATACTTTATTGTTTTTGATGCTAGTCATTTGGGACTTCCTGTCTCCAAAAGGACTTTATCCAAAAGGACTGCACAGTGCATATCCTTTGCTTATGAAAGTAAGAGTCTTCCTCTTCAAGGCCATGTCACAGCTCACAGTGTGAGAGCCATGTCAGCCTCTATTGCTAACCTTCACTCTGTGTCTATTGATGACATTTGTCAAGCAGCCACCTGGGCTTCGGTACATACCTTTACAGCCCAACACTGCCTAGATAAACCCTCCCATCAGGATGCCTTCTTTGGCCAGGCTGTTCTTCAAAATCTCTTTCAAACTTAATACAACTCCTACCCACCAACCCTGGTAGGATGCCAGAGATCCATGGGAGGAAGCATGGCCCACCTCACTATAGGTGGCAGCTTCCTGGGATCATCTCCTTGGCATCTTGTGAAGACTACATTCCTGCTTGTTCCTGGAGATAGTGTAGTTACTCACCTGTAACAGGTGATCTCCGGGAACAGCAGGAATTTAGTCTTCACAACCCACCCACTTCCCCTAGGAGTTGTCTCTCTATCTCTCTGTCTCTTTCCTCTCTCCCTCTATCCTTTCACTCGGCTACAAACTTAACTGAGGAGGGACAGTTGGAGAGGCGGGAGGGCAGTGCGCATGTGCTGAGGGGTGCTCCCGGGGGCGTTCCTATTGGACGCTGCGGAGCGTTCCTATTGGACGCTGCGGAGCGTTCCTATTGGACGCTGCGGAGCGTTCCTACGCGGGCTCCGTCGATGCCGATGATGCCCATGTGTGAGGACTGAATTCCTGATGTTCCTGGAGATCACCTGTTACAGGTGAGTAACTACACTTTCTCAACATACAGGGGTGTCCTACACGGAGTGGTGGGTTAACCCTTAAAACGAAGACATGGGTAGGGGTGGCCTGCACGGAGCGGCTGGTGCACCTACCCTTGCCATCTTACTGGGAAGACTAGATGGACCATACTGGTCTTTATCTGCCGTCATTTACTATGTTACTATGTTACTATGATGTGGCAAGAAAGGAACAGAATTGTTTGTTGAGGGGATCCATAGTGCCTCAGTTTTCCTTGGATTTTAATATCAATCAGTGTGTCTCAATCCAATGAACTATTTTCTCTCATTTAATTTGTAAATCAGTTATACATTGTGGGGGTCATTCCAATCTGATCCGTATATCCAGATCCGCTAAATGCTCAGACTGCATGCTGGGGACAGAGCTCCCACACATACTGCCAATGTTTGCAGGGAGCTCTGTTCGTGGGCAGGAGGGGGTGGGCTGAGGGATGAGCGAAGGCGGGCGGTGGGTGGTGACTTCCAAGGTCAGCCCTGTACATCCGGGGTCGGCCATCTAAATGGGGAACTTATTCCACCTCAGAGATGGAATAAGTCCCACTGGATGGGGGCCGATGCAGGAGCCGGGGCCAGAAAAAGGTGGTAAGTGTGCAGGGAGATCCCCGCTGCCTGACCCTAGCCATAGCAGGTCTGATTGGGGGTCAGGCAGTGGGGAAAGGTGAATCGTGTGTCTGCTGGGGATCGTGGTCCCTGAATAGAGCCACAGCGCCATGGCAACAGGATGCCATGGAACTGCAGCTCCATTCAGGAGTCAGGCTGGGCAACTGCAGAATCAAGGTCCGGCCTGCACTTCCAGGCTGGTAGAGCAGATTCTCATCCCATGGGCATGGCTAGCCCCCGTGGGATCAGAATCTGGTACTACCACTGTAGGCCCCGATTCTGAAAGGCCATACAGGGACAGCAAGTCTAAAACAGAATTGACTCCACGTGTCCCAGTGTTGGCTAGTAATGAGTAATTGAAAATCATCAGTGTAAATATACTTGCTAATCAAGAGAGCAGCTACGGGTACCAGTCTGTCAACAATGAGCCGCCTGACTGAAGACCGAACACAATTTAGGATAGCTATCCAGAGGGTCACCATGAGTCGACTCCGACTCGACGGCACTTAACAACAACAACAATCAAGAGATCCTGGATTAAAGAGTGTTAGGGCAAAAATGGAGCGCTGGGGTACTTCATAGGAAAGTGGAAAACTGGATGAAGGAGAGTTGATAACCTGGGCATGGAACGTTCTCCTGGACATTCCAAAAGCTTTTTAAACTGCCAGCTGGAGATTGATATGTGTGAACTTACTATTTATTTATTTATATTCTCTTATATACCGTGCTATTCTGCATCAGTGCAGTTTATATTGAACAAACTGAAATTACATTGAACAGGGCATTATAACTTGGAGATAACTATTTTACAGGGAACATGGGCTATGGAGGGTTAAGTGGCTTGCCCAAGACCACAAGGAGCACCTGTGGGACTAGAAACCCCAGTCCTTCCAGCCCAAGGTTGCTGTCCTCTAGTGGGATTTGAACCCCTGACCTTCTGGCCTGAAGTACCTTGCCCCAACCACTAGGCCACTCCTCCACTCCACTATTGAAATGCTTACGTCTACACCCAAGTAGTATTATGAAAAAAAAAAAAAAAAAAAAAAGTGAAGCCAATATTCAGAAAAACCTGAGCTCCTGAATTTAGGATCCTATCAAGCCCCAATTTTTAATCAAATTTAGGAGACTATTTGCAAAGTTTTAGCACCTAGGATTTTCTGAAATAACCACCTATCTTTAAAAATGTAATTTTGGCCTGTTACTCACTCTAATTCTAGGCACCTAGTGCTGAAAATCAGCAGTCAGCATCTAACTTTGTGCCCCCTCCCCCCCGACCTATCCATTTCCCAGTTCTTGCCCACTTTTTAGGAACCTGAATATAGGAATTTAGCAAAGAGAGGTTTCTAAATGTAAGTACTCAGTGAACAAACATTTGCAACTTGCCAGATTGAGGTGCCAAACTCCATAAGGTAGGAGCATAGATCTTTTGAATATTGGCCTGAACATTTTTATCTTTCACAGTGGGACCCGATAAATAATTATATTTAGTATAAGATCAAACAAGGTAAGAATGAAGCACTTACTGTTCTCTCTCTCACAATGTTCTCTGGCTCTGCTCTTGCCATTGAATGACTCTCTTCAGCTTGTTTTCTATCATCATCTTTTGGAAACATTTTTGAAATTTCAATAGTCAAATCTTTCTTCTTAAGCAGCTTCTCCTCGATAGATTCTTTCACGGCTGACTTTTCTTCCTGTTGCTGCCTCTCTATAATTTGTTGTTTCAGTGTTCTCACGTCTGGTGGCTTTTCATGTTCTATGGTTGCAGTCTTCATATCCTCAGTGGGTTGGCTTACTAGGTCTTTGAGCTTTGAAGTCTTTTCTGAATACGTTCTATCTACGGAAGGTGCTCTGGAGAATTTTTTGGCTGTTGTATGGGGACTTTCCTTTTTTACCTCCTCTTTTTCTTTTGATTTTTCCCTCACCTGGATAGGTAAAGGTGATGACATCAGAGTTTGAGGTTCTTCCGTAGGTGGAGGCTGGATTTGAGCAACAAGAGACTGTGTCGATGGTGACTTTGAGGAGATTGGTAGTAGAGGTGGCATTTTACCCATGTCCCCAAGTTGTCCTGCCATTGCTCTCTCTGTCTGACAGTTTAAGCACAGCCATTCTTTGACCTAAAACACAATAAACAGCATAGAATTAAAATGGTTTCCTTAAACATATGACCAAAATGATTCTTTCATGACACATTAGGATATATACCCATGGTGATCTGCAAATTCAAAGTCATTAGCTCAGTAAGGATCATTTAATAAGCATTGTTCTAATAAACACTAAAGGTCTGATATTGAAAGTGGCTCTATGCTGCATAAGGTTAAGCACCGGCAGTGATGTTGGTCATGTAAAGTATCACTGAATATACATGTAAGTGCCGATTCTGCTGCCTGCTTGCTCGCTACGCAAAACCATAGAATGCTGTCACTTTGCTTATAACTTGGCCTGTCCTAAAATCTACGTTCCAGCCTACGCAAGAATCCACAATGGCATAATGAAGGGCAAAAGTTTAAAATAAAAGACTTATGTCATTGGTATCCGCAAGATGTGAAAAGCTGGAAGTATTATAGGCTCACAAGTAATAATCTAACACTTGACCTTACAAACTGAATGTAAATGGAGATTGTGCTGTTCAAGAAAGAGATGGTTCTCAACTTGTCCTGAATCCGAGTTGTCACAGGAGACTGAGATTAGTCATAGCAATTGTCCTTCTGTCACAGAGATGTGGGAGGAAAGGATTAAACTGTGTTGTTAATTTCTTATCAGCTTCCACTGATGCCTATAGATTGTGGATTTTGCTCCTTGCCTATTTTCTGGGAAGATCAAGTGTGTGTATAAATGTTCCATTGGAAAGAAACCAAGACTTGCAGTATATTATTCCCTCACCAGAGAGCCTTGGCAATTCTTCTGTTCATATACTGGATTTACATTCCTAAAGCTCAGAGCAATTACAGTAGACAGTACAGTACATGGTGGTAGGAGCAACAGTACAGATGTGCAATGGACATACCTAATGTACATATAGTCAAAGGAAAGCAGTAAATAACCTTCATATAGCATGGATTTGGGGAGAAGTACAGTGGCTAGGGAGAGCGACCTACCTAAGGGTCAGGTAAAGAGCCAGAACTTCAGGTGTTTCCTGACTCTCAAGGCATTAGTTGGGTGGTACAGAATGCAAATATTAGGCCACTGCACAGGTGCCAACTGGTTTTGGTTGTGAGAACTTGAGTTCAAATCCTGGATGAAGCCTCCTATTGTATGCTGATGGTGACTGCCGTCGAGTGAGTAGAGCAGCAGTACAGCTGCTGTTAGGCAAAAGAAGAAACAAAGTGGGCAGGTGTTCTTCCCAGCACACAGCCTCTCCACCACCAAGACTTGAGGCTCCTTATCGTACCAACACAAAAGCAAATGTGTCCTAGGAGCTCTGGAATAAATTTATTATCTCAGACCAGCATGGACCCCAGTGATAAAATCAGCAGACCCGCTCGCTAATGTAGAGATACACACTGGCATTTTGTGGACAATGCCCAGATATGGGGAATATACTCATAGTATGAACAGGTCGAACTCTAGAGCTTTGGTCTGGCTGCCCACCTTGAAGACTACTCCAATGTAAAAGCTACCCATCCATTTGCACCATGTGGCAACCTGCGCACCTGTCAGTGCATGGTGTATGTGAATGAGAGTGCGATACTGGGCTAGTACAAACATCCTTCCCAAAAATGCATAATTCTCTTACTGTATGTGTAGACTATTCAGCAACCGCAGAAGAGGGAAGGAAGGAGTAGCCTAATGGTTAGAGAAGTGGGCTGGAAACCAGGGGAACCAGGTTTGAATTCCTTTGCCATTCCTTGGGATCTTGGACATATCACCTAAATCCCCATTGCTTAAAGTAAAGGTTAGATTGTAAGCTCTCTGGGAGCAGAGAAATAACTACTGTACCTGAATGTAATTCATCGTGAACTTCTAAAAAAGCTGTGAGCTAAATCCAGTTCCCTTTCCCTTTCACCAAACAACTTAACAAAAGTTTTGCATGCAAGCGTTAATGCCGAAGGGGAAATTTTGGGAAGTATATATTTACTTTCATTGCAAAACAGGAATTAAACATGTGAAGTGGCATTTTAGAAAGGGTGTCCAGGGAAAAACATGCAGACAAATACCAGGGATGTCTGTGTTTCGGCCTGATTTTAGAAACAGGATACCTCTGAAGGGGAAGCCCATGCTGGCATCCAAATACCGTAGATGTCCCTGCTACCAAAAATTGGGTGGGGACATCAATCCAATGCTAATTTGTAAAGGGGCCCTGATATATAAAAGTGAAAATCCCTTTTATCTTTTTATCGGAGTTGTGGGAGGAGTGGCCTAGTGGTTAGGACAAGGTACTTCAGGCCGGAGGGCCGGGGGTTCAAGTCCCACCTGGGGACAGCAATCTCAGGCCGGAGGGACTGGGATTTCTACTCCTATAGGCACTCCTTGTGGTCTTGGGCAAGCCACTTAACCCTCCATTGCCCATGTTCCCTGTAAGTATTAGCGTATGTGTGTCATATCCCCTCTTGTTAAATGTATCTCCCAATTGACCGCTTTGACCCTGTGAAAAGCGTGATATAAATACAGATAAATAAATAAAATAAATAAATAAAGATAAATAAGTTGTCACACAAAAGTAGGAGGAATTAAATCCATCCTCTCGCTGTGGATCTCCAAGTTACAGAAACTGGAACAAAGATGGATTTTTAGATTAAGAACTGTTTCCCCTCATGGTTTGAATACTCAGCTTGAATGGCAGCATCATTTGATTCTTTTTTGAATTTCACAAAATCACATAACATTTCATTATTGCTTAATCCCTCGATGGACGGGTTTACTAACTTCATGCTCTGATCCAACCAATCGGGATCGGAGGTTCCCTTGACTCATAGGGTCTTTCCCCTTCCGATTGGTAGCTGAACAAAAATGAGCACCCTCTGGGTTGGATGTTTCTTTTGGCTTCATCAGCATCTACATCAGACACCAGTTCTTTAATAAGCTGAATGGCTCTGTTCTCTGGATATTGAAGCTTTTACAACTACAGGCTTTCTCTTAACCTGATGCAGGGTTGCAACATTCAGACCCAAAGCGTGCCACGTCCTTAGTTATGGACTCTGTGGTGTTTATAAGCTCGGGAAAAAGCTAAAGCTAAATGTCTTAACTTTGTTCACTTGTTTTGAAATTATTAAAAGGAGAGGCCACAGCGAGAGGATGGATTTAATTCCTCCTACTTTTGTGTGAGAACTCAGACAAAAAGATAAAAAGGGTTTTTCACTTTTATATATCAGGATTTCTTTTTGGATTTATGATTCAACTCGAACTGGGGGTTTCTTTTCTTTGAATTTGTAAAGGGGACATCCATCAACATGGCAAAATGAACACAAGAGCCCACATTCCCCATCATAGTCAACATGGAAAATATAGGGGACATGTGCACCTCCCTCCACACCCTGCAGATGTTTGGCTGGCAAAATGAGCACTCTTCCAAGGCCTATTTGTGTCTGGAGCAGACATTATTATTATTAAGCATTTATATAGCGCTAACAAGTGTACCCACCACTGTACAGACACAAAAGTAGACAGTCCCTGCTCATAGAGCTTACAATCTAAAAGACAAACATACAGAACAAAATAATACAATAGGAATAAGGAGCTGAAACCCAAAGGCGGGGAATTATGAATCAAAAGTGGCCTCAAAGAGGCGAGTCTTGAACTTGGACTTGGAGAGAGTGAAGGAGGAGATTTGACACAAGGACAGGGGAAGGTTGATCCAGGCAAATGGAACAGCGAAGTTAAAAGAATGAAGCCTGGAGTTTGCTCAAGAAGAGAGAGTGGCATAGAGAGAAGGAAGGAAGGCCGCAGAGGAATGCAGATCATGAGGAGGGGTATAGGGAAGGTAAGAAGCAGCAGCAGAGTGAATGCATTTGTGTGTCAAGATAAGTAGCTTGAACTGAATGCGGTAGTACATAGGGAGCCAGTGAAGGGACTTTAAAAGAGGAGTAATGCGAGTGTAACATGGCTCGTGTTGAATTAACCGTGCAGCAGATTGTAGAGGGAAAAGATGAGACTGAGAGAGACCAGCAAAGAGGAGGTTGCAATAGTAAAGACAGAGGTAATCAGGAGTAAACAAGAGTCTTCGTAGTGGGGGCAGATAGGAAGGGATGAATCTCATTAATGTTGAAGAGAAAGAAGCTTGGACCTGGCTCAGGACATTCAGGGTGTTACTGAAAATGGACAGGGATGTCCAGGTTCTTGGGAACACCCCAGGCATGCCTACGCCATGCCCCTGTTTTGTTTTGGACATCCTTGCACTGCGAGCAGCTTTAAAGCTGCTTTCTAAATGGCTCCAGTGACATCTCCACATAATCAAACTCTGGAATTCTTTGACGGAGGATGTAGTAAAAGCATTAGTGTAGTTGGGTCAAAGAGAAATTTGGGCAAGTTCCCTGAGAAAAAGTCCATAAACCAGAGAGACAGTAGAGGGAGATCAGTCCAGTGATCCTCTGTTGAAGCTCCTCCCACCTGCTCAGCTGTTAGCTAACATCACTGCTCATTGCAGCATTTAAAAGCAATGGACTCCAGAACCACACCCGCGCCTGAGGGCCTCACCAGAAGGCTCTTTGGTGTGGCATTTAGGCATAGACCATATCTAAGAAAACGTGTCTGCACATGGATCCCAACATAAACTTGGAAACTAGATGGCTGCTTATGTTTCTACCAGTATGCACGCAATACTAATTCTCAATTATACCTTTCCACAAATAGCAAAGCTCTGTTTCTCCCATCATGAGTTTTCATAGTATTCACTTAATGTTAATCTTAAGCCTCCTCCTTCTATTAAATACCCATACAACAACTGCAGGAGAGTTATCCTCACCTAAGACAATTCATTCAATCCCAGTTATTCTCACTTTGAGAAATAGAATTAAATGGCAAAATGGATACCATCCGGGAAACTTGAAAACTCGCAGATAACATAAATAGAAACCCTTACTACCAACCTGATTCAAATATAGATGTACAGGACATGTCATTAAAAGTCATTTTAATCAACGCAAGATCAATATGAAACAAAATTCAGATAATTTTAGACTACATACAGGAGCACAGGATAGATTTAATATGCATTACTGAGACTTGGTTAAATGTTACAGATAACGTCATTTTAAACCAAATTGCTTCATTAACATACACCTTACACAACTCTAGATCTACATATCGAGGTGGTGGAGTGTTTAGTATTGCAAGAGACACATTGAAATTTAATACTCTCTCAATGTACAGCTCCAAGGGTTGCAGTATTATAAGCATCACAAATAAGAACCTTTTAATTTGTGTGGCATACCGTGCCCCAAACACAGGTGATGATGAGCTCTCAATAATCCTAGACTCAGTATGCACTCAAAATAATGCCTGGAAACCTCATATTTTTAGGTGATATAAACCTCCCTTCTCTTTCAACCAAAGTAGCCAATGCATTTCTACTGGCTATGCATGATCTACATTTTATGCAGATTATTAATAAGACAACTCACATGAAAGGTTCTACATTCAACCTTATTTTTGTAAGCAATTTAGTTTTCAACCAAAACCGTGTTATCAATACTACATTGACAGTTGTTCCTTGGTTGGATCATTATACGATCAACTTTGATGTGTTAGTCAAACAAATTAGCAGACCACTCTCCAACTTTTATTAGAAGATTTAAACAATTTGATAAAGAGGCTTTTCTAGAGCATGTACTCCTCAACTTTAAAAGACCCTAACAAACCTTGACGCATCTACTAGAAGCTGGAATGAAGTAATACAAGATGGTGCGGTAGCTCCACAAAAGAAGTCCCCCAAATAGAGATGTTCTATTGCTCCATGGTATGCCCAAGAAATTAATAATTAAAAGAGAGCCCTACAGATGTTGGAGGATAGATGGCATAAGTCTATGAGTCAAGAGCATCTCACAAGATATAATGATGTGCAAAAGAAATATGAAGACCTAATAAATAATAATTGCAAGAGGGAATATTATACAAACCTCATAATGGGTGCTCTCAATATGCCAAGGGAACTTTTCAACATCACACGCAACCTAATTAAAGAGCCAATATCTAACTCAGTATCCAATCTGTTAAAGCCTCAAGATATTGCTAACTTCTTATAACCGTGGTAGATCGGACCCGGCATCCTATCCCTCCTGCCCCACACCCTTCACAGACCCCCCCCCCCCCCGCTCCATTCCCCCCAGGCCCCCCCCCCTACCTCTTTCCCAGCTCGTTTACAAATCACACATAGACTTCTTAATGTGGAAGAACCAACTGGTCGCAGCTTTATTATATTTATAAACAATTAACATTCCAATCTTAACAAACTTCTTAACAATCCCCAGAGCGGAGCAATGCCTCACCAGCCATATAACTAGCAAAGTGACCTTGCCTCCACTCCGGCCGTGTCCTGGCACCGGCCAACTTGCTACCGCCCTTTCCCCGACCTCGCCATGTGACTAGCAAAGGCCAGCAGGGCTTATCCGGGTCGGGGGCACCCCACCCCCGCCCAAGTATGTCGTAAAGGCTCCGGACCCTGGAGACCTCCGGGATCCCGCCTTGCCCCCCCCCCCCAACTGCGACACCCCAAACCCCTTCTCCTCCTATAGCTAAACCAGGGGAGGGAGGGTGGGAAGCCGTCCCGCTGCACGCCCAAAGCTGGAAAGGAGGGGGCCACCCAAACTCCCTCCTTTTTAAAGCCTCGGGCGTGCCGGCAGTTCCATTGGCTCCGCTCCTTGCCTTGCGGAGCCAATGATTTTGAATAATGCGGAACGCGTCCACCTCCGTCACCCTCTGCCTGCCCCCCCCCCCCCAGAGCCCCAAAGCAGGACGTCGGACCCGGGCCGCTCACCCGGTTACCGGCGCCCCACCGGGACCTCGCCCGCGGGCTTCCAAAAGTAAAGTCTAATTTGATCTCAAAACACAGCATACGACCTGAAGATTTTCTATTGTCACATAGTAGCAATCTATGGAATACCTTTCATGTTCCCTCTGCAGACCAACTTGATAAGCTAATAGTCAATTTAAATGCTTCCACGTCTCCACTGGATTCTTGTCCAGTATATTGGATCAAGCAGGCAAGGAAAAAACTGGTTCCGATATTACTTAATATTACATACAGTATCTGTCTCTTACTCAAGGAACCCTCTCTATGACTTAAGCAAGCATTCATAAGACCTTGAGTGAAGAGCAACAACCTAGATAAGAAGGACCCTAATTCATATCATCCAATATCAAGCTTGCCTATCAAAGATAATTGAGAAGGTAGATCAGATTCAATTGCAAGACCACATTAATATACATGCTCCACTTGATCTTCGTCAACATGGTTTTAGGCCCAATTACAGTGTTGAGATACTATTTACATCTTTTCTTGACACCCTCCTGTCTGGTATAGACAATACTAGAGTAGGCTATATCTTAATCTTTACTGACATTAAAACTGCCTTTGATTCAATACAACACTATACATTAATTAAAAGGCTCAGTGACATTGGAATTTCTAGTATGGTCCTGAAAAGGTTCATTTCTTATGTAAGTGATAGAAAGCAGCAGGTCAGATGTGGAAATGATCAATCAAATCTGTTTACTCTATGCCAAGGTGTTCCTCAGGGTTCAGCACTGTCTGCTCTATTTTTTAACATTTTAACATTTATCTGCAACCGCTCTGTTCCATGATAAACAAGTATAATATCAACTATGAGATTTACGCAGATGATATTATGATCTTTACACCATTCATTAATGATCAAATGGATCACTCTTGGATTGCAAACTGTCTAAGAGCAATGATAGACTGCCTTAATAAGTTAATCCTTGCAATCAATTTCACAAACTCTGAGGTCCTTTATGTTACAAGAAACACCTCTTTTACACCACCCAAGAATACACATATTCTAGATTATGATCTAGCTGTTAAACAACACAAAGTATTTTGGCATAACTCTTGACCAAAATCTCAACTTCCAAGAGCACATTAAGAGAATAACTAGAAAGGCTTACTATAAATTATGAACAAACCAGAAATTAAACCCTATACTAAATGAATGTGACTTCAGGATGATTTGTCAATCTATGATAACTACGCTGGATTACTGCAATTTAATCTTCAAAGATCTTCCAGTAAAGTCAATATCCACTACAACATGTTCAGAATACAGCTGCATGTCTGATCATGAATGAATCACATAACTTCAATTATATTTCAGTTATTTATTTTATTTAACACTCATTTTTATACCGCATCTTCCAGAGATCAGGTGCGGTGTACAAACAACAACAATTAACAAAGCTAAGTTTGTTTTACATAGAACATCTTAATTTTTACATAGAACATCTTAACATATCATAAATAAACAAAGTTACACTGGCTTCCAATTCATATGCGCTGAAAGTTTAAATCAATTCTGATCATTTTCAAAATTATACATAATATTTTTCCAGCAACCCTTCAACCTATAGTTATGATGAAATGTAACAATAAACAGCAAAGATCTTGCAATAATTTATTTAACAGGTTTTACATACTGCTTTATCATTACAATCAAAGCAGTTTACATTGAAACTTAAACTTGGTAATGCACATTAAACAGGGACACTGATAACTTGAATTTTTCTGAGGCAATGGAGGGATAAGTGACTTGCCCAAAGCCACAAGGAGGGCTAGTGAGAATTGAACCCTGGTCTCTGGGTTCCCAAGCCAGTGTTCTTAACCATTAGGCTACTCCTCCACTCTATCTATACTTAAGCAACGTACAGGCACAAAGCAAACTTGTAACCGTGCCTTATCTTTATACGCTTCACCTCTTTGGAACTCTTTGCCAGATGAATTAAGATCCATATCTGATATCAAAGATTTCAGGAAAGCACTGAAGACTCAGATCTTCAGGGAGCATTTTGGACCCTAGCCTGTATTTGATTATATCTCCTTATTTTGTGCTTTTTATAACACTCCAAGTTAACATTCCCTGATTAATGTATCCATTTGTGTTTGATGTAAACTGCATTGAATTTAAGAAATGTGGTATAGAAAACCTGTTAAATAAACAAACAAACAAACAAATAAATGAATAACTGCTTTTCCCTGAGATAAGCAGCATGGAATCTACCTTTTGGGAACCAGACAGATACTTGTGACGTGGATTGGACAGTTGAAAGCAGCATACTGGGCTTCATTGACCTTTGGTCTGACCCAATATGGCATATCTAATGTTCTTATGTTAAAATAATAAAATACACATAAGAATGGGGAGAGCCGGTGTGTGCAGCCAGAGGTGGTAAGGTGCAGGAGGAGAGCGGGCTTGCCAGAGGAGAAACCCTAATGTCAGACAGAGACCCCCTAAAGACTGTGCTGTGTATGGCATTTGGCCGTTAGGCGAGTGGCCATGGTGTGCCCTAAGGTGCGTACAACAAGAAGCAGGTTTGGTCCCTTGGGAGCACTGAAGGAGCCTCTCTCAGCTTGTGGTAGGGGTCCATGGGCAAGATGAAAAAGAAGCCCGTTGCTGCTGTTGTGGTTTCCGATGAAGGAGGAGGGGATGCCTCATACAGGTACTGAACTTCTTTTGCCTCCTGTACTGGGAGCTTCTTTAAGCTCTCCAGACCATACTTCACCCGTTCCCCCATCAGTTTCAACTCCACCCAACTTAATTGGAAGTGAGTTACCGATCAAACAGAGTTCTCAACATCCTTGGTGGTTACCTACAATGCAGTATGTGGCCCGTTTTTCCTCCAGGTACTTGTCCACACCCTTTTAAACCCAGCTACACTAACAGGTTTTACTACATCCTCCGGTAACAAATTCCAGAGTTTGATTATGCATTGAGTAAAAAAAAAGTTCTCTCTTATTAGCCTTAAATGGGTTACACTGTAACTTCATTGCGTGTCCCCTAGTCTTACTACTTTTTGGTGGTGCAAACAATTGATCTACTGATCTACTTTTACCCGTTCCACTCCATTCATTAATTTATAGACCTCTATCATATCCCCCTAAGCTGTCTCTTTTCCAAGTTGAAGAGCCCTAACCTTTTAAGCCTTTCCTCACATCGACATCCTTCAATCCCCTTTACCATTTTGGTGGCTCTTCTCTGTATATTTTCTAATTCTGCTATATCCTTTTTAAGATATAGAGACCAGAATTGCACACAATATTCAAGATGCAGTCACACCATGGAATGATACAGAGGCATTATAATATCCTTGGTTTTATTCTTCATTCCTTTCCTCATGATTCCTAGCATTCTATTTGCTGTCTTGGCTGCCACTGCACACTGCATGGACGGTAACCGGGTAGCCGGACCCGGCGCCCTCCCTCCAATTCTCCAAGCCCCCCCCCTCACTTCTTCCCCCTCCGCCCTCACTTTCCAATAATTCAAAAGACAACAATTCTTGGTGACAACTGTTCGCAGCTTTATTTCCAAAACAAACTAATTAACATTAAACAGAAATACTGATCCAACCAATCCCCCAATGGAGCGATGCGCCACCAGCCATTTAATTAGCAAAGCGGGCACGCCTCCGCTCTGGCCATGGTCACCACCAACGGCCAAGTTCCAGACACCCCTATCCGACTTCGCCATATTACTAGCAAAAGTCTTCCAGGGGTTGTCTGGGTCGAGGGCACCCCACCCCCTCCCCAAGTCGCCTAAGGCTCCGGACCCCAGACCTCCGGGATCCCGCCCAGAAACACCCCCCCCGCTGCGACACTCCACATATTTACACCCCCCCCCCACCCTGCCAGAATGGGAGGGCGGGTGGGCTGCCTCCTGGGCGCCCGATCGCATGTGCTCCGGCCACGCTGCAAACGCCGGAACACATGCAGCTCCCACGGCACTGATTGGCTACGCTACGCTCAACCTCAAGCGGAGCCAATCACTTTAAATGATGCGCGCAGTGTGCCTACGCTGACGCGCCTCACCTTCCTCCCTGAACACGCGTGCAGGGTCCCGCGCCGGGCCGGGCACCTGGTTACGAGTGGGCTCCGGGACCCTGCCCGTGCCCTGTTACTAACCGGGTAGCCGGACCCGGCGCCCTCCCTCCAATTCTCCAAGCCTCCCCTTCACTCTTTCCCCCTCCGCCCTCACTTTCCAATAATTCAAAAGACAACAATTCTTGGTGACAACTGGTCGCAGCTTTATTTCCAAAACAAACTAATTAACATTAAACAGAAATACTGATCCAACCAATCCCCCAACGGAGCGATGCACCACCAGCCATGTAATTAGCAAAGCGGGCACGCCTCCGCTCCGGCCGTGGTAACCACCAACGGCCAAGTTCCAGCCACCCCTATCCGACTTCGCCATATTACTAGCAAAAGTCTTCCAGTTGTTGTCTGGGTCGAGGGCACCCCGCCCCCTCCCCAAGTCGCCTAAGGCTCCGGACCCCGGACCTCCGGGATCCCACCACCGGCACAGGGGACCAAATCTACCTGTGCCGCCCCCCCAACAAGAAGCTGCGACCAGTGTGGCCTCTCGTGCACCACACTCTCCAGTGCCTCCTGCCAATCGTTCAGGAGCAAATCCATTCCCACTGGAGATAAGTGCACCCCGTCCTCCCTATACAACCCGGAGCAGGCCAATTCCACCCAGGGATGCTGAACTTGACATCCCCCCCTCTCACAGACCCATCTTCCGATTTGCCTATTGATCTTGGTCAGCCCCCGGGACCATCGCCATGTAGGACACCCCTGTATCTTGAGAAATTAGATAGTTAAGTTTATTTTGATTTTATCCTGTTGCTAAAAAGGGATCTGCTCTCTCTGTCCCATGCCATTTTTAATTCTGTCACTGTATTTGCCACCAACACCTCCATCGGGAAGGCATTCCAAGCATCCACCACCCTTTCAGTGAAAAAGTATTTCCTGACATTGCCTTTCAGTTTACCCCCTTGCAGCTTCATGTTATGCCCTCTAGTATTACAGCTTCACAGTCTTTGGAAGAGGTTTGTTTGTTCATTATACTCATAATCTCATATTTCAGTTCTTTCATCACCCTCGTATATATACCACCTGGTCCAAGTAGTTGTTATACATCTTCCCGGTTTATAAATATTTTTTTCAATTCTTCCAATGTATCACCTTTAAATAGCGTTTCAGGCATGGGACTTTCTGCTACAAAGATTCCTTTTGCGATAAGTCCATTTTAGGATTTTATACTTCTAGCTTCTCCATTGTCTCTAATAATACTGAAGAGGAGGGCACTTCTCGTCATGAGCTCCTAGACCACAGCTACTGAAGCTAAATTTCTGTTGATGTATTCCTGTAAAGGTTTCCTCAGATATCAAGGGGCTTGATATTTGAAAGAAACACATTCAAATACTCTGGATCCTAGAACACATAAGTTACCTTTAGGGCCTTCAAGCTTTCTCTTCACTAGAAGGACGTAATTGCCGCTAAGAAAAATAATAGCTGGGCTTATTTGCTTTGCTTCTTTTGTTACGTAATATTCTTCTAATTTTATGGAATGGGTCCCCCTTCATTTGAGGTCTGAGAGGTCTAATGCCCTCATTTTTTCCTTTTTGGTGGCTGAAGTTTTGCAAATGTTTTTTTTTCTTTTTACCTATTATGATTGGATATTGGGTATCGCTGATTCATTTATAAACTGTGAGATGTAATTTGTAAAAATCTTGGAGTCAATTCTGCACTCAGAATAGCAGGGTTGGACATTCATCCCCCATTTAGCCTGAGACCGCTATTCCACTTCCTGCGCTCCCCACATGTACTGAGGGTTGTACAGGGAGCACTGGACAGGGGCAAGACAGGGCATTGCAGAGGTGGAGCATGAGCAGTGTGGGGGGAGGGGCCAGGAACCTGGATGTACAGAAGCCATTCTGGACAAGCCTCTGTATGTCCCCTGGAGCAACACTGGATGCCTGTCTTATTCCACCGCGGAGACGGAATAAATGCTAGGCATGGGGTGATCGGGGTCTGCAGACCCCTCTAAGAAATCACACAGCTGTAGGAGGTGTCCTGCTGCCCGATCCCAGCCCTGGCTGTCCCTACCGAGGATCAGGTGGCAGGGAAAGGGTCTTTCACTGTGGCTGGACATGCTGGTGCCATGGCGATAGGATGCCAAGGCACTGGCACACCAGCATTAAGCAGTGGGGTTGGGCAGCCTGCTGCATGTCTCCCTGCTCAGAATGCTGTGCACACCGGCCCATCCTAGTGCCCCATTTCAGAAATCACAGGAATGTGTAGCTCCCATGGTTATGGAAATCGAGTGCAAATTGGTCATGTTCATTTTCTGGATGTCCAAACGGCCCGACCGTGCACAGTTCAGAATTGGCCTCATTGTATATAAACATTACGGTTTGTTGTTTGGATCATTAATTGGCTTCCCTTGAATGTCCCTTTTTGTAACTCCAGCACTTTCTGGCAGCTACACATGTAGGTTACAGGAACAAACATTACACGTTCACTGTATGCTGTCCACACTTCCTAAATAAAGTGTTAGAAATCCTTGTCACCTCCAGCTAGACTCCACCAGGATACTTTTAAGAAGCCGTCTGGGGTGTGATTTTACAAGCAAAAGAACATTTGACTTGAAGAAATCAATGCTTATAAAACCACTCATAGAATATGTTCCTATAATTATCTGCAAACAGTCTCCTTGCACATAATTTTATCTAGAATTAGTAGCGAGATTCTCAGACTGGTGGTGCATGTGACGAATAAAATATGCAGTCACTTAAATATAGCATTGCATGAAAGTCTGGGGTAATTTTATAAAGGCAGATAGGCACATAAGCTCCTTTTCTAAAACTGGTACAGTGCACACACCCTTCTGCTCCACAGGCCAGGCAGCCCGTTCATAAAATTAGCGCCACACTGAAAATTGCCCATCTTCTACTCATCAAAAAATACAATATTTATTTATTTATTTATTTATTTAACAATGATTTATATACCGCATCTTCCATAGTTCAGTTGCGGTTCACAATAAACAACAGTTGACAAATCGGAGTTTGTTTTACATATAACATCATGTGACCAAAAGCAATAAGATAAACAACCAGTGTTAATACAGATCAGTATAGAACAGTGATATATGATATATCCATCATTTACCTGTGTAACTAGTAGGTTAAAAAAAGAGAAAAAAATACAGTAATACCTTGATTTACGAGTGCAGCAACTTTTTTCCGAGATACGAGCTGTCGCTTGGTCGATTTTTTGCTTTATGATGCGAGCCAAGATCTGAGTTACGAGTTACGCCATTAGCGAGCGTTCAGTTCATGTGGGTAGCACCTGAACATCTTTTAGGTGGTTTTTTGCTTTCCCTCAACTTTTCACATCGTGTATTGAATAATCTTGTCGTTTTAACAACCATGGAGCCTGACAAAGTGAGTGCCAAGATCAGTGCTGAGAAGAAGAAAAGGATGATGTCCTTGGATATAAAGAACACAATCATCGAAAAACATGAGCGAGGTGTGCGTGTTGCCGACTTAGCAAGGCAGTACGATCATAGTACTTCTACGATATGTACGATTTTGAAACAAAAGGAGTCGATAAAGGCTATAACATCAGCCAAGAGCGTTAAAATTATTTCAAAGCTCCGGACCTCTGTCCATGAGGAGATGGAAACATAGAAACATGATGACAGAAAAAGACCACATGGCCTATCCAGTCTGTCCTTCCATAACAACAACTACAACAGTCCACTTTTTACCTTTAGAGATCCTCTGTGTTGGTCCCATGCTTTTTTGATAGAAACATAGAAACATGATGACAGAAAGAGACCACATGGCCTATCCAGTCTGTCCTTCCATAACAACAACTACAACAGAAGTTGTTGTTGGTGTGGTTGACGGAGAAACAGCTTGCAGGAGATACCATGACCGAGAGCATTATCTGTGAGAAGGCACGAGTTATTTACGGTGATTTGGTGTATACATTTTTGCCCCAGGAGGGGCTCTGGCAGTCTTTCCTGCAGCCCTAATGGCGTTTGAATCTTCACTACGGCTGCAGGAAAGTTGAGAACTGGGACTGGTTTTTTTGCTTTTTTTTTTTTAAATAAAGAGGATCATCAGGGCTGCAGGAGCAGCCAAAGAAAGACAGCAGTCATTTATTTTTCCTGCTGGGAGGGGCCACAGGCATGGGCTTCTGGGCAGATGCGTTATTGCGGCTGTCTTTGGGCCCAGCCTGCGTGCTCTGGAGTCAAAAGGGGTGCCTGGGCTGACAGCGTAGCTCCCTCACCTTGGGTCCTCTCACCATGGCCAACTGTGCCTCACCTAGTCCTTGGCCTCCTGCCCAACTGACACACAGTGGCCCTGAAAACACCCCTCTGTGCCTCATTCCTCTTAACCCTTGCCGTTAATACTTCTTTATTATAAATTCAAAAACCCAAGTAATGTCACCACTATAGTATTTCTTTTATTTATTTATTTATTTACAGTTCTTATATACCGCACTCTTTGGTATGAGCGTGGTTTACAAATAACACAAGTTTCGCATCAGAACAAAGGATCTTTTGCTTACATTATAACAGGGTTTGTAACATGGGACTGTAACAAGGGTAACTATAAACATGTCACTAAAGAAGGTGCACATTAATTAATCACAAAAATTACCAAATATGAACTCCTGTGATATAACGGACAGAATCTCCCTATTCTTTTTATATTAATTTTGTCGGATCGTCTGTTATGAGGATGCAAAAATATACTCTTGCTACAGACCCTCCATTTTATTCAAATTTAAAGAGTGTCGCAGTACCCAACAGAATGTTTGTGCGCCCAGCTGTATAGCTTCATTGAAGGGAATAACGACAGCCTGAGAGGTTTCCTGAGCGGGGATGGTAATTCCTGCCGAATTGAAGGGAGGTTGTATCTTCAAGTCTGCTCACAGTAGGCTGATTTTCATCATCGTCAGATGAGTATTCATACCTTTCTGGGTGACATCGGTACCATTTCTGGAGATTTGAAATTGTGTTCTGATTGAACTGAGATTTGAACAAGTTTGTTCTGAGGAAATTTATGTTTGCGGTGGCTGGTTCATTGGACCATATAGCCTCACATGAGGCTGTCCGGTTGGCCTCTTTAAATTTGAATAAAATGGAGGGTCTGTGGCAAGAGTATGTTTTTGCATCCTCATTACAGATGATCCGACAAAAATAATATAAAAAATTAGGGAGATTCTGTCCGTTATATCACGGGAGTTCATATTTGGTAATTTTTGTGATTAGTTAATATGCACCTTCTTGGGTTAATACTTCTTTGGCAACACATTCCTGCCTGAAATGCCCTGGATTCCCGCAACAAAAGCATCTCACTTTCTGCAGATTGTGTCCAGCTGGGGCCTCCCATTATTCCTGGGTATTCCTCCGTAGCATCCATTTCCTCCCTGTGGGAACCTCTGGGCCAACCCCCTTTCCCCCATGGACCTTCCTTCCACAGAACCTCTGCCCGCTAAAGCCTCTAATCTGCCTTCTGAATAGCAGCTCTCACAGAATTCACTCCCTGTTTCAGCAGCCATTTCCACAAATCTGGGGTCAAAGCCTGCAAAAACTGTTCCAGTACTATGTCTTCCATTAATTTGGCAGTGGTCCTACCTTTGGGATCTAATCATTTGTTGGCTAGGTCTCATAACCTCTGAACAAGGGCCCTGAGTCTCTCATTTTTGGCTTGCAGGGTTTCCCAGAAGGCTCTTCTATAGGGTCCTTGCTTAGGCCATGCCTGTCTTTGATAGCTGCTTTAACAGCTCCGTAGTCCATTGCCTGCATAGAAGGTAAAGTTCTGTACATGGCCAAGGCTTTGCCAGTTAAGCAGACAACCAATCTGATGACCCATTGTTTCTGCGGCCAACCTACGGCAGTAGCCACCCTTTCAAAAGTCCCCAAAACTCACCTATATCATCTGTATCGGTCAGTTTTCCAAAAGAAAAGAGTCCATATGGTTGTAGTTCTTCCAGGTTAGCAACGGCACCGGTAGAGTCCTGCACCATGGACAATCCACTTTCCTTCCCTCTGGTTGCAACCTTGAGGTACCCCTGCAGCAAGTCCAGAAGGGGACGTTGTTGTTCCTACATGGCCACCAGGACGGTTTGTGAGCCCTCGGGAATTTTTCTTGCTGCTTCTGAAATTGCATGGCCATCCATTGCAAAACTTGTTTAGGATCCATTGAGAGGTGTCCTGCGACAAAACACAAACAAAAAGAAACCAAGTGTGGTCCCCTAGGCACCCGCCTAAGCACTAGCCCCATGGGGCCCTTTTGTCTCTATTCCGGCGATTTCACCTCCTCTGCCCATCCCGGCTAACAGCAAATCTCATCATGGGTACCCTTTCTGGGCTGCTGTAAATTGCATGGGCTGAGGAGATGGAATACAGGTTCCCAGTGTCACGACTCCTTCGCCAGATTCCTGGCTAATACACGAATGTGACATTGCAGGGCGGGTTCCAAGGCAACTGGAACAGTTGGAGAACTATCCTGGGTCCGCATCCTCAATTCCAGGTTGGGTTTTCCAGATAAACACCCACAAGTGTTCCTCTCAGGTCCATAGCAAAGTCCAACAGACAGTTATGTTATGCCATCTCTAACACCCTGGGCATCTCTCAGCCCCAGGGCCAGAAATGGCCTCTCCTTTTCAGAGTAAATTAGTTCAGAACAGAAATGCACACAAAGTCACAAGTAGCTGAATCAAATCATCCAGGTTCAAACCCAGAGTCTTTCTCGGAACAAAAAAATGTTGCTGAGCTGCACAGTAAATAGTTGTGTAGCTGCCCCTCCCTTCAGGTTCACTATAAACTGTGTGAACCTGCCCCAGACTAGAGCTTTCAGTGTTTCATCCACAGTACCTCCGTGAGCTCCTGGTCCTTATTGTCCTCATATGCTTGAGTTTCCATAGCTTCTTCCACCTTGGGGTATCTGCCTTCTTCCCTGGAAACATCGGGAGCTTTTCCAGAAGTAGACAGTCTCCTGAAGGCTGTGCTTTTTTCCTTTCTGTGCCACACTGGCCACAACCTAAGACCTTTGTTGCTTATTACTGAGTGTTCTCTTAACTGGATCACCTGATCCTTGTGGGCCCTCCCATCCTAAGGGATTCTGGGACTTGTAGTCTGACTGACCCTGCCACATACCCTAAGGGATTCTGGGGCTTGTGTGACCGACCCTGTCACAATGTGCATTAAAACCTTTTGTAACAGAGCCCCATGATGTTGCTTATCCTTTTTATGCAGATGTTATTTGTTAATAAAAAAAAAAAGTGCTCTTGTGGAGCAAATACAGATGATTGAAGAAAGTGTGTCTGGTGTATTGACATGATTCCAACCAATTTAACCCAGTTCTGGAGGTGATTTTCGAAGTGTTAGGCATGAGCGTTGCTTATGTAAAAAATGGATTTATTTGTGTGAATTGCCACACATATATAAAGTAGAATTTTAGAAGGGATGTCCAGGTGCAATCTGGGATGTCTAAGCCTGAAAAATGCAGGCATGTTCAGGTGAAGACATGATTTCACAAATGTGGCTGTGCCCGACATGGATGTTTATTTGGACATCTATATGGACAGCCCCAGAACCATATTTCAAAAGCCCAGACGTCTAGGATAGCCTAATGGTTAGAGTCATGGGTTACAAACAGGAAAGCTGCTGCTATCATTGAAATTGTGCTGAATACCGGGGATGATACAGCTCCCCTACTCTCCTGCCCCCCCCTTGTTTACCTTCCCTCGACAATGTATATTGCTTGTCCATTTGTCTACTACCCCTCTCTACTATTGTTTGTACTTTTGCCTTTTCTCTACAAATCTTACACTATTTTTGTCCCTTTTTAATGATTTTATGGCTTTTCTTTCTTTCTTCGCAGCCCTATCTTTTTTAACTTTTGTTTGTAAACCGCCCAGATGCTATTGTTTATGGGCGGTATATAAAGTTTTAAATAAACATGAACATAAACATGATTGAGTGCTATCTTCTGTACACCCTTTTCAACCAAAATGAGCATGTATAACCTTAAATGTGGAAGCAGACATTTTGAGATCAAGCAGTGATGTCTAGGTTCCTGGAAATGCCTGAGCCACGCCTCCGAACATCATCACACTGGGGACAACCCCAGATCTGGCTTCTAAAATGGTCTGAAGACATCTCTTTGCCCATTTTCAGATGTCCGAAGCACTTCTAAAATTCTACCAACAAGTTGCAATTTTAGAAAATCCCATATTTACACCTGCATACCCATGGCACACAGAGATCTGAGCAAGGTGCTCCAAACTACTCATAACTGCCAATCCGCCACCCATCTGTGCCTGGGGTTTGGGGGAAGAATTGTGTCTAAATATCTGGTGTAAAAGACACCTGGAAGAACACAGTTTTGCTTTAGGCCCCACTGGGATGTGCAGTTTGCTGCTATTTACAGGTTCAAAGCACAGAGAGATACCTCTCTTTTTTTCTTTTAATGAGCTTCTTTCTAAAATGTGGCTGTTTCCACTATATATGCTGCCAAACACATGCAGGTTTTATGCAACCTTTATACCTTTATGCATATTTTATGAAAGGCCATGTGTTCAGCAAGCATTCTGCAAATTTTGAACATTCCAGCTTGGACATCTCTTTTCTAACCTGCTATAAAAAATTGGGCTTCACAGTGGCAGTCAAGAAAGCAAATAGAACACTAGGAGTCATAAAGAAAGGAAGTGGAGAATAAAACAAAGGATATTGTAATGCCTCTGTATTACTCCGTGGTGAATATTGTGTACAATTCTGGTCTCTATATCTTAAAAAGGATATAGAAGAATTAGAAAAGGTACAGAGAAGAGCCACCAAAATGGTAAAGGTGATTGAAGGATGTCACTACAAGGAAAGGCTTAAAAGGTTAGGACTCTTCAACTTGGAAAAGAGACAGCTGAGGGGGGATATGATAGAGGTCTATAAATTAATGAATGGAAAAGAACAGATAAATGTAGATCAGTTGTTTGCACCACAAAAAGTAGAAAGACTAGGGGACACGCAATGAAGTTACAGTGTAACCCATGTAGACTAATATGAGAAAGTATTTTTTCATTAATTCGTAGTCAAACTCTGGAATTCATTACCAGAGGATGAAGTAAAGGCTGTTAGTGTAGCTGGGTTTAAAAAAGGCTTGGAGAAGTTCCTAGAGGAAAGGTCCATAGACCCTTATTAAAGAGGACCGGGAAATCCACTGTGGAACCGGTGTACCTTTTGGGGAACCTGCCAGATATTTGTGACCTGGATTGGCCACTGTTGGAAACAGGATACTGGGCTTGATGGACCTTGGTCTGACTCAGTGTGGCAGATCTTATGTTCTTATATGTATCAGAAGATTAAGCATTTTAAACTTGCCCAGATTTAATAAGTGAATTGCAAACAGGACAAAGGTCAGGATTAGTTTTAGAAGATGCCTTTCTGGATGTCTCACATAGGTTTCCTATTATAAAATCAAGCACATAGGAACCTTATTAGCAGAGTAAGGGGGATGATCTATGCACCCATCAATACTCAAAACCCTGACATCACAACTTTAACAGAATGCTTCACCACAGTCCAATCATGGCTCATCACCCACAATATGACCATGAACATCAATACAACTGAAGCTCTATATTTATTTATTTCTCTTATATACCACACTATTTGATATCAGTGCGGTTTACATGGAGCATCAAGGTATTTTACAGTGGGGGATTACACTGTAATTACAAATAACAGGGATCTCAACTTGGATAACCATATTAACTATTTACAGGGAACATGGGCTATGGAGGGTTAAGTGGCTTGCCCAAGACCACAAGGAGCACCTGTGGGACTAGAAACCCCAGTTCTTCCGGCGCAAGGTTGCTGTCCTCTAGTGGGATTTGAACCCCTGACCTTCCGGCCTGAAGTACCTTGCCCCAACCACTAGGCCACTCCTCCACTCCTATATATCACCAGAGACAGCAGCTTCATCCTGCCGGACACCATAAACCTAAATGGCACCCTACTGCATGTATGACAAGAGATAAGTTATCTAGGTTGTTGTTGTTAATAAGTTCTGTTGAGTCAATGTCAATTCATGGTGACTCTATGGATAGTTGTCCTAAACTGTGTTCGGTCTTCAGTCAAGCGGCTCATTGTTGACATCACCCTTGATCAACCCCTAACATTCTCTGCCCACATAAGAAACATCACCAGGTGCATATACTATAAACTCAAGACTGTAAAACATCTCAGGCCTCTCCTAACTCAACAGTCCTTCAAGCTTTCATCTTCCCACCTCTGAACTACTGCAACCTCATCCTCAAAGGCCTACCTAAGAAAACAGCCCACTCGCTTCAACTAGCCCTCAACACAGCAGCACGTACCCTTTGCAATGCCAGCATAATTGAGCATGTAACTTCATTACTCAAACAGCCTCACTGGCTAACGGTCATCAAAATTTAAAGCCACCCTTACAGCTTTCAAGATCTTCAACAGCTCCTCACCTCCAAACAATAATACATGAGACCAAAGATAACCGCACAAGAAGAACCGGCACCCAGAACACCCTAGCAACTCCAGCATCCTTCACCAGATCCAGCACCACCACTTCCAGTACAGCCTTCTCCCTATATGCACCCTTTCTCTGGAACGCAATCCCACATAAACTCCGGGCTGCAAAGGATCTACTAACATTCAGAAAGGCTCAAGACTCACCTATTTACAGCCTACCTCATTAAGGACAAGGCATAATGCCTTCATGCAACCACCTCTGTCCCCCCTCCCATCCCCTTCCCCCTCCCCCTTTCTCCTTCCATAACCATTGTTCTCTCTTTATATTAACTCCTCTCCAAGTTCATTGCCCTGTTACAATGAATCAGGTTTTGTTTCTTAGTTAAAACACTTGCCAAAGAGCCAACCCCTGAGCACCACAGCAGGATCCGCCCACAGGACTATGCAATTTACATGCAATCTAAAATGTGCAAGACCAACAAAATATTAATACCAGACCCTCCTGATGAACAAGACTACCCAGTATCACTGGCATCCTTCTTTACTCCCTCGAAGAAAGCTATTGAAGACACCATCCTAGCTCTAAACACAACCACTGCACACACAGACCCTTGCCCTGCGCACTGGATAAAGGACCTGCGATGTGACATATCCTCAACTATAGCAAAAATCTTAAACTACTCCTTCACCACTGGCTCTTTCCCATCTACGCTCAAGCAGACCTCTGTAAGACCGCTGCTAAAGAACACCAAACTTGATCCTCAAAAAGTAGAATCTTATAGGCCCATATCTAGCATACCTATGCTAGCAAAAATCATCGAGAAAATAGTGCACAGGCAATTACAGGATCATATAGACACATCAGCCCCACTGGATCCAGCTCAACATGGTTTCAGAGAGTCACATGGAGTAGAAACACTACTCACAACACTCCTCAACAACATAACCTCAGGTGTGGATAACATACGCCAGGGCTTCGCTCTTGTCTTCCTAGATATAGCAGCGGCTTTTGACTCGGTATCCCATGAAATTCTCATCTGCCGGCTAAGGGAAAAAGGCATCTGTGGAACAGCACTCGAATGGTGCAAATCTTACCTGTCCGACAGATGGCAGCATGTCAGAGTCGACGGGGATACATCTGAACCTTTCCAACAAAGTCAAGGTGTACCCCAAGGATCCTCTTTATCTGCATTGATGTTTAATATATACATCCAACCCATCTGTGACATCATCAGATCCTTTAATGTCAGTTACATGATATATGCAGACGATGTGCTACTATATATGCCAATATCATTGGACTGCCTAGACCTTACCCCGCTGACTAACTGCTTTGACACCATATCAGAGTGGCTCCTATCACAAAACCTGAGAATACAACACAAAAAGACGGAAGCCCTGTTCGTCTCGAGGAACACCAACTTCACCCCTCCTAGTTGTATTAACGTAAAGGATGCCCAACTCCAAGTTAAACCGGCAATACGCTACCTGGGAGTAACGCTGGACCAAAACCTTGATATGAAGAATCACATAGCCAACACAGTCAAGGCAATCTACTTTAAAATCAGATCCCTCAGACACCTACGCATACTACTTGAACCGGATGATTTCCGTACCATTTATCAAGCCCTTATACTCCCCCATTTCGACTTCTCAAACTCCATACTACAAGGACTCCCCCGGGCCACCCTGAACCCCCTGCAATTAGCCATGAATAGTGCAGTGAGGGTACTCCTCGGGGCATCCAGGAGAGATCACGTAACACCCCTTCTAAAACAGCTACACTGGCTCCCCATTCAGGCAAGGATCAGTTTCAAGATCTTACTGCTAACATTCAAAGCGGCTAAGGGGCTCACCTCTTCCTCTCTCTCCAACCTCATACAACCACTTGCACCAAACAGGCCACGAAGAACAGCAGAATTAAACACACTAGTTATCCCAAATGACACCACAAGATGCACTAGATCAACAGCCAACAGAGCCTTCCAATTCTGCGCCCCATCTCTATGGAACACCTTACCAGCACAAATCAGAGCAATACCTAATCTAAGTCAGTTCAGAAAGGCTTTAAAGCATTTCCTCTTCCTTAAATATCTCAATGACAGCTCCGAACATAACCCCCAGGTGAATAGCAGAAGTGGTCAAACAGATAGACCCCGCAACAGACCAACTTCACAATGTAAATAGCAAGTTGTTCCATATACCATTGTACCACTGTTGTATATAGTTAACCAGGATATCCTTTATCAGATAACCCTGCATTGTATTTAGTTTCCCCTATTTCGCCAAGTTATACTTCCTGTTAAATGTAACGACCAGACACGTGTAAACTGTCGGATGTTTTCTGTTCAATGTAAACCGCGCTGATGTCTAATAGTGCGGTATATAAGAATTGTTAATAAATAAATAAATAAAAATGTAAACCGCCTTGACAGTAGGATAAAGCAGTATAGAAAACCTGTTAAATAAATAAATAAATAAACAAACTAACTAGTAAGGTACAAATGGGCAGACTGTATAGGCCAACATGTTTTTTTCCTATGCTGCTCTGGGGATTTCTTTGACAGAGCCGTATTCACTCTAGTGTGCAGGATGATGCATTTCCACCATAAGCTCTTTCATGGGACATTTCTTCAAGGCTCAATTGAAATCATCTTTATTGCTGGCCTGCTCAATAAGATGACCATAATTCATTATTTACTTGGAAAATAAGTAGATAATAGCCTTGCTAATAATCATATATCTGACAACCGCATCACCATGTGACCACTGGTTACCATGACATTGCCCTTCCCATGTCCTTTCCAGCAGCTTCCAGATTAGTTAACCGGAACAATTGCCATTTATATGCAATGTGACAAATGAAGACAGCAGAGAAGGTTAATTAAACTACTTGACCTCCTTAAGCTTCTCTTTTTTATTCTGCTCCTGCTCAGGGTAAAACCATCATTTCTTAAATACAGTGCATTAATGTTACAATCTATACAATTAAAAGTAAAAATGCAACCACATTTATGTACAATGATAAACGGCATATAGGTACAGGGAGTCATCAAAGCTGCATGTGTAAATAAGTGAAATACAGCTAAATAAAACTGAGTTACAAGTTTCCATGAATTATAATTATGCAAATCAATGTAATATCAAACAGAATAAATCGGGCATATTGACATACTATGCTGACCCATATTAATAAACCTATTGAAAATCACCAAAAGAAGAATACAGAAAGTAGATATAGAATGAAAAGCATATAAATGCAAAGAAGTGCCAGAGGATCCGAATGTGTAAAACACTGCTAAATAAATAGGGTTAAACTTAAAGCCGTCATGTGAAACAAAATAGTTAACCTTTCTAAACCCTTAGAAACAAGAATAGAATATGAAAAAGCAGGAAACATTGTAGTAATAGTGAGCCGTTACCGCAGAGAACTGCCGTCCAAAGCACAATTGACGTGCAGGAGAGAGAGAGAGAGACGCCCATGCATGCACATAAGAGGAAAAAAGAGGGGGCGGAGTCTGACATTGGTGGGAACCAAAAATGAAATAAAATCAAAGGATCCAAAATACAAATGAGACATAAAAATGTGTAGAACATAGATCTTAAAAGAATAATAAATATCGATAAGATACCAAACATACAAAAACAGGGCTAATTAAATAATTAAAATGCCTACAGGCATAAAAAAAAAAAAATGCCTACAGGCATAATGTGTATCATGCCGTCTCTCTGCCAAATAAAGAAGATGTGAATTCAACATCCTGGTGTAGAACTTTGCGCTGGGCCCTTTGATGACTCCCTGTACCTACATGCCGTTTATCATTGTACATAAATGTGGTTGCATTTTTATTTTTAATTGTTTTTGAAGATATTAGTGCTTCTCCACATAGATATGCCCCCTTTTTTTGATGACACATATTGTAACTTACTGGGCAGCATGTCCTTTTGACTCACTCCTATTGCTGTTGCCTTGGATAATAGTGTTACTTTATACTTATTTTTTATGTAAAAAAAATTTTTGTCGCATAACATGCATCAGTATTTTAGTCTACTTCATATCCTGTCCTTCTCCTCCTCTCTCCTTATGGTCTCCGATCACACAACATTAGTATCGCACTAGAAGCATGGATAATTTGGTTTGGTTCCATATCCTGTCCTGTTCTCTCATTGTCAATTAATTTTAATATGTTTTGCTTCAATATACTTTTAATTATATTATTTATGTTTTTTAGCATAAGTTTATAATCTATATGTTTGCACAAATAGTGTGAAGTAAGAGTTACGTTGGGAACTGCAACAGAGGTTAGTAAATTCTATTCTGTACACTTTGCATTAGGTCCCGAGCACTACTGTTCCACCCTTTTATACCTACTTCATTTACTATAGTATTGTTTTTAGTTCATATTGTTTTTTATTTTGCTCCACATATTTATGGTTTTAATTGTTTCTAACATTTTTATTGGCTTGGCTTGTTTTTGTTCTTTTATCATTGTAATACTTAATATGTTTATGTTTTTAGTTTTTTTCGCCTGGCTAGCCCCTGAGGAAGGGTACGAAACACAGCCTGTGTCGGGCGGCCGTTGGTTTAATAAAGAACTCTGTCTTTCCTATAATCACGCTTGTGACTGTTTCTCTTGTGTTCAGCGTGTTTTGTGCTTTTGCGCTGTTGGACCTGAAAAGATAATGCCGACATAGTAAACCCAGTATGCTCAATGTTCTCAGCATAATCAGGCTAATATTAAATAAAACACCTGAGGAATAATTTCAAATGTCTAATCTAGATGTTTCAAATTTATTCCCAAATTCAGCAGCACTGTACATACAATTAATGCCAAGGAATATAATGGCATAAATTACGCACGGAAGTATGTATAAACTTATATGTAAAAGCAACAAATATTTGAAATTCTATGTAGAAGGGATGTCTAAGCCAGAACATCTGAAAAAAAAGCAGACACATCCAGGTGCAGACATGTTCTCACAAATGTGGACGTGCCTGATAAGGACATCTGCAGGGGCGTCTACATAGACCTCCCCAGAATAGTAATCGAGAAGCCTGATATCTAGGGTAGGCTACGGTTCAAATCCCATTTCTGCTATTGCTGAGTAGTGGGGATGATGCAGCACTATCTTCTCTACATTCTGTGGATTTTTTCAGCCAAAAGGAGCACTTCTCAGATGCTTGTTCATGTCAGGAGCAGGGTTAGACTTAGACATCAGATGTCCATGGCATTTCTGAGATCAGGTTGGGACATTCAGGTTCCTGGGAATGCCCCATCCATTCATCCACTATACCTCCATTCAGACTTGGATGTTCCCAGAGTCGGCTTCTAAAATGGCTTTGAACATCTCAATGCCCCTTTTCAGATGTCCAAAGCATGAATAGGGCTTCCATAAGGTCCCAAATACTGGCACTATACATATAAGTTATGCATTTTATTTGGACGGTCAGGTTACACCTGGTTGGTGTACATCTAACCCTAATGTACAATCTATGAACTCAATTTTCAGCAAGACATCTGAGGCATAAATTGAAACATCTGAACAAGATGTTTCAATTTATGTTGATATTCTGTGGTGCTTCATAACATTTTATCATTTGAGCGCGATTTGCTGTTTACAGTAACTTGAAAAATTCATCTCGGGCGAAAAATGGAATTAACTCGTGAACATTTTTGTGTGATTATTTTTCATAACTTTCGACGTGGATTATCAAGACAAGAGTGCATTGATGAACTTAATTTTTTATACGGCAATAAAGCACCATCCGACAACACTGTAACGGCAAGGCCGCGGAGCCATGTGCTCGCGGCCACCATTAACCGGGGGGGCGGCCGCGTGCATTCCCCCGGCGGAAGCGGGGCCGTTGTAAGCCCGGGGGGGGGGGGGCGGAGCGAGGGGATAAGATCTTCCCATTGGCAGCGGCAGGTGACTGCTCGGCGCCGCAGCCAATGGGAAGAAGGACCCCATGAGCAGGTGCGGGGACGCGGCGTGGCTCCGGCCTCTTTTGGGTGGATGCCGGAGCCGCCGGACGTGTCTCAGGTATTCGGAGGAGCATTTGGGGGCCTGCGGCGCGTTGAAGGGGGGGGGGTTTCGGGCGCATAGCAGCATAGCAGCCCTGCCTCCGTGCAGCTTCAGTCCCGTTCAGGAGTGAGTGGCTGCGCGAAGAGTCCTTGCCGCCGCCTTCCTGGTGCTAGCTTCCAGGCAGTGCAAAACAGCACAAGAGCCAGGAATCTCCGGGGAGGCTTAACGAGGGCGGCAGGGAGTTTAAAGGGTGCCGTTGGTGCTTAGGCACTCGTGGGGGGGGGGGGTTCTGGAGCTGACAGTTAAAAAAAAAATAATAAATAAATAAATAATAACAGTACACATAAACGACGAGGGCAGGCTATCCCGGGAAAGATGCCCAAGAATAAATAAAGGGGCAAGCGGGCTGCGAACAGCAGTGCGGCAAGTGGGGTGGGAGCCCCGGTGGAGGGGTGGAGGGAGTCCGGGGCCCGCGCGGAGCGTTTGGCTAGCAGGGCACGGGGTCCAGCAGGGCATGGAAAGGCAGCGCGGGGGGGGCTAAGGGCAGAACTCCTCAAACTGCTGGGTCAGTTCAAGGCAGGGGGCAGCCAGCGGGGGAGTCCGCCAGGGGAAATAGGGGGCGGGGGGGGGCAAAGGGGGGGCAGGAGGACCATCGCGGATGGGGATGGAAGGGGAGGGGGGGCGGCAGGGTCGGGTGGGGAGATGGGGGTCCCTCGGGATGGTCAGGTTGGCGGGAATGGGGAGCCTGTGGGGGGGATGCTGGGACACGGAACCGCTGGGCCACCGGAGTACCGGCCGGATGGAGGGCCGCCACCCCTGGACGGTACAGATAGGTGGGGGTTTGCGGGCATGTGGGGATGGCCTCAGGAGGCGGGGGGCGGCCCGTCCCCCTCGTGGGAGCGTTGGCAGAGCGGAGGACAGGGTTCCTCGAGGGCGGAGTGGCTCGGGGCGAGGCAGTCTCCCTGGGGTAGGGCGGGTGTCTCGGCGCCTCTCCCTTTCTTCTCTCCACAGGTACCTCCAGCGTGGCAGTGTGCGGGGAATCCTCGATGGAGCGGGTTTCGGCCCAGTGACGGCACTAGCGGTCAGGCGGACGGCGGTCCGTCTGTTGCGACGGAGGCAGCGGTCTCGACGGCAGCGGAGCGTCCCGAGCTCGGAGTACCGGCTGGAACAGCGGCGAGTGCTGCGGGTGAGTTGGCAGTTGACCACGGGGAGGAGCATGGGCAGGGTACTGAGACGGCGGGCGGGGATCGGGTCAAGAGAAGTCGAAAGCGACGGCGGGCGTGTCATAGGCACCGGCAATCGGATTCGTCGTTCACGTCGTCCACGGACTCATCGTCTAGCTCGGCATCGCGAGAGGGGAGGCAGAGTCAGGCATCTGGAAGGGGGCCAGCGAACACAACTCTATCGGCGCAATTCCCACAGTAGCGGCGTTCTCGGAGTTGTGGGAGGGCGTACCGAAGAAATTGCGGAAAAAGATACAGAAGCGGCGCTATATTGACATTTTCCGGTTGCTGGAGGGTAGGAAGCGGTCGGGGGATAGTAGACGAAAGAGGAAAGAAGACGAAAAAGCCGGTCGGGTGCGGAGAGTCGCAAGGAATGTAGTGAATTGGGCGAGGGCCTTTCTCCGGCTCGCCAGTGTTTGGGGGTGCGTGCATCCGGAGCAGTATGGGATGTTGTTGGCGTACGCGGACTCCATCTTAGAAGCGTCTCAAACCCATGACAGTTGGGCCTGGCTCAACTACGATGAAACGTTTCGGGACAAGATGGAGGAGAACCGGTTGTTATCGTGGGGTACCCAAGATATCAACCTGTGGCTGACGCAGATGGCGGTCAAACCGGGAGGGGGGAATGTGGGTAGAGGAGGCTTGGTCAGCGCGGTGGGGTCCGGGAAGCCCTTTCGCGGGAGCGTGTCCCCGGCGGTGCAGAGACCGGCGGGGGGAGGGGGCACGGGCGACGTATGTTGGCATTTCAACAAGTCTACCTGCCCCTTTCCGGACTGTAAATTCCGACACGCCTGCTCTGTCTGCGGAGGAACTCATTCCGCCCTCAAATGTGTCAAACGTGGCCCTACGGGTTCCAACGCCCCCACCGCAAAACAATAGGTCTGCGATGAGCCTCGCACCTACTCCCATTCAGGTTCAGGCTCTTCGTCCGTGGTTAGCTCGGTATCCCCGGAGGGCGGACGGTAACGTTTTGGGACAGGGATTCGAGGGGGGGTTTCGGATTCCTATTATTGGGAGGGTGGCCGCGGGCGTAGCGCGGAATTCACCATCGGTGCGTCGTTTTGCTAGTATTGTGAGAGACAAGCTGGCTGGGGAAATTTCGCTGGGGCGGGTAGCTGGCCCTTTTCAGGTTCAGCCCTTCGAGGACTTTGTGGTTTCCCCCTTGGGCATAATCCCGAAGAAAGAGCGAGGTAAATATAGACTAATCCACAATCTTTCCTTCCCGGAGGGTACTTCTGTGAATGATCATATCCCGAAGGATTTGTGTTCGGTGCGTTACGCATCGTTTGATGAGGCGGTGGCATTAGTAAGGGATTGTGGGCCCGGGTGCCTGCTGGCTAAGGCCGATATCGAGTCAGCCTTCCATTTGCTGCCGGTGCACCCTTCGGCGTTTCATTTGTTGGGTTTTCGCTTCGAGGGGCACTTTTACTTTGACAAATGCATGCCTATGGGTTGCGCAATATCCTGCTCGTATTTTGAGCGTTTCAGTTCATTCCTGCACTGGGCCGTGGTTCAGCGTTCGGGTTGTAGGCAAATGGTGCACTACTTGGATGATTTCCTTTTCGTAGGGTCGGCGCAGTCCAGGCAGTGCCGGGATTTATTGGATGATTTCAACCAATTGGCTCAGGAATGGGGAGTACCGTTGGCAGTGGGGAAGACGGAGGGGCCAGCTACGCGTCTTACTTTTCTGGGGGTAGAACTAGATTCGCTTTTCATGGTGGCGAGATTACAGGTAGACAAGGTCGAGAAGCTGCGGGTTTTGATTGCGAATGCGATGTTAGCCACAAAGCTGTCGCTGCGGGATATGCAGGCGCTTATTGGCTCACTCAATTTTGCATGTCGGGTCATTCCCATGGGACGGGTATTCCTCCGCCACCTGTCGTTGGCTACGGCGGGGGTGCATAAAACTCATCATCGGGTTAGGGTATCCCGGAATATAAGAGCGGACTTGGGCGTCTGGGATGAGTTTTTGAGGGAATTTAACGGTGTATCGGTGTTGCGGGAGCCGGTCGTGTCGAGTGAGGAGTTACATTTATATACAGATGCTGCCGGCGGGGCCGGTTTGGGGATTTACTTTGGGGGCTCGTGGTGTGCGGCGGAATGGCCTCCATCATGGCGCGAAGCCGGCCTTACCAGTAATATCACCTTCCTAGAGTTGTTCCCAATCCTGGTGGTGTTGTCCATATGGCCGGGGAGGCTGCGGAATCGCCAGATATTATGGAGGTGCGACAACGAGTCCGTGGTGAGTGTCGTGAATAATTATACCCCAAGGTGCAGGCAGGTTGCAGAATTGATGCGGCGGGTGGTTTTGTCCTGTTTACGTTTGAATGTGGTGCTTAAGGCTCGCCACATTCCGGGGAGTATTAACACTATTGCCGATGCTCTTTCCCGTTTCAAGTGGGAGCTGTTTCGGACCTTGGCGCCGGCTGCCGAAGAGCGGGGGGCCTCGGTCCCGGAGACTTTATGGCAGATTGGCCTGCAAGCATGATCGACTTGTTGAAGAACTCTGTGTCGGCAGCGACGTGGGAGGCCTACCGAAGAGGCTACAGCAGTGTGAGGTCCTTCCTGTCGGAGCGGGGATGGAGAGGGGGCCCAGCATCGGATTGGCTACTGGGTCAGTATGTTTGGGCAGCAAAGGGTGCGGGCTTGTCGCGTTCTACGGTTAGGAAGAATTTGGCGGGATTTTCCTTTTTCATGAAAGCAGTGGGATGGGGCGCGTGGCGGGGGGGGGGGGTTTGACGGCCCGGCTGTTGCAAGGATGGGAGCGTGAGGCGCCGCCGGTTGGGGATACCAGGCAGCCGATCACGCATGCAATGTTGGAGCGGTTGTGCGTGGTGTTGCCTCAGGTGGCCTCGTCCAGTTATGAGTGTTGCTTATTTCGGGCGGTTTTTGCCGTAGCGTTTTTCGGGGCCTTCCGAGTGGGCGAATTGGTGGCGGAATCGGGTAGAGGTGCGGCGGTTGGGGGTTTGCAGTTGCACCAAGTACGGTTGGTACCGGGTCAAGTTCGAATTCATGTCGCGCGTTCAAAAACGGATCAGCTGGGCAAAGGTGTTTGGGTAATCTTGAGTCACGTGCCCGGGGCCTTGACTTGCCCGGTCGGGTTGTTACAAGCGTACTTAGGGGTGCGGCCCTCGGGCGCGGGTCATTTATTTGTCCATGAAGACGGGCGGGTTCTGACGCGCTTCCAGTTTACGGTGGTTCTGCGGATGTCTCTGCGGGCGTTGGGGGAGGACGCTGGTCGGTTTGCTCCTCATTCATTCCGGATCGGGGCGGCTACCAGTGCGGCGGCGGAGGGAGTGCCGGAGAGGGAGATCAAGCGTATCGGTCGCTGGAGGTCCCAGGCTTTCCAAACCTATGTGAGGTTGTAGGGGTGGTGGGGGGGGGGGTGCCTAACCTATCTTCTTTTTGTTGCAGATGTGGGATATGACCGGTGTCGCTGTTGGGTGACTGGTCATTCGTTCGTTTACTGGGCTGGTCAGCGAGCAGCAACACGTCCTCTTGGCGCGAATCTTGGACTGGACGTCTCTGCGGTGTCCGTCACATGGCTGGGAGAGCGCGGACTGCGGTGGATTCAGCTCCTGCCTTTGCTACGGCACCACGGAAGTCGGAGGGAGAAGCCTGCTGTTCTGTTGATTCATTTGGGAGGCAACGACTTGACATCCTGGACTTGTCGCCAGTTGATTCGTGCGGTGCACAAGGACTTGGGGCTGGTTTTAGGGATGTTCCCGGGGGTAATCTTGGTGTGGTCAGATATACTTCCAAGGCCTGCTTGCAGGGTTCAGCGGCGCTGGTCCAGGGGGCTGTCCAAAATCAATCGCCAAATAGGCAGATGGGTCGTTGAGAATGGGGGGCGCCAAATTTTGCACCCATGGGTGGACGTCGATTGTGCAGGTTTGTTCAGGTCGGACGGGGTGCATTTATCCCCGATCGGGTTGGACTTGCTGCTTAACGATTGGCAGGAGGCCTTGGAAGTGGTTCTGCGTAGGAGACGGGCTGGTCGCAGCTTTTTGTAAGGGGGCAGCTCAGGACGGAGGTGTCCTGAGCCGGTGGCGGGATCCCGGAGGTTTCCCGGGTCCGGAGCCGGATGCAAGCAGTACGGCGGGGGTGGGGTACCCCCGCCCGGACAATCCCTCGGCTTTTGCTAATAATATGGCGAAGCCGGATGAGGGAGGGCGAAGCAATTTTGTCGGGGCCTGTACCCGGGGGAAGCGGCAGCGGCGGCACCTTGCTAATAACATGGCGGGTGCTGGCTCGCGCTGCTGGTGGGGGGGGGGAGATGTTAATTTGTTAATTGGAAAGTTATGATTGTTGTAAGTTAATAAAGCTGCGACCAGTTCAATTCCAAATGAGTGGTAATGGTTTTCTTTGAAAGTTTAAGGGTGCCTCTTATAAGCGAGGGGAAAAAGGGGGTGGGGGGGGGAATCAGGGTGGAATCGCCCGGTCCGCCTTACCCGGTTAAAAACTGGTATAACTGATTCAATCGTGGCCGATATTCGCTCCAGGACGAATTCCGTCAGGGTCATCCAAAATCGGTTGTTGTGCCAGAAAATATCGATGCTGTGTGTGAACTGATAAAGCAAGATCGTCATGTGACATACCGTGAGATTGAGGTATCTTTGGGCATTAGTATGACAAGCATCAATAAGATATTGCATGATCATTTGGCCGTAAAAAAGATTTGTTCGCGTTGGATCCCGCATAATCTGACAAACGCTCAAAAGAAGGCTCGTGTCGATTGGTGCAAGGAAATGTTGAAAAAATACATTCAAGGTGCATCAAAGACTGTGTATAACATCTACACAGGTGACGAATCATGTATCTATGCATATGAGCCCGAAACAAAACAGCAATCAACTGTATGGGTCTTCCAAGACGAGCCAAATCCAACAAAAGTTGTTCGTGGAAGAAGCACATTGAAGCAAATGGTTGCCTATTTCTTTGGCATTACCGGTCACGTGGCGATAGTGCCATTAGAGCAACGTAGGACGGTCAATTCTGAATGGTACATGACCATTTGTTTACCAGAAGTCTTCGGAGAAATTCGGAAAAAGTCGAAGAAGAGGTGAATAATTCTTCATCATGACAATGCGAGCTCTCACACATCGGCTCAAACAAAGGAATTTTTGACCGGCCAAAACATCAAATTGATGGGTCATCCACCATACAGCCCTGATTTGGCACCCAATAACTTCTTTTTATTCCCGCACATCAAAAACAAATTACGTGGTCAACGATTTTCAACACCCGAAGATGCAGTTGATGCATTCAAAACGCATGTTTTGGAGTTACCTCAATCGGAGTGGAAAAAGTGCTTCGAAAATTGGTTCAAACGCATGCAAAAGTGTATTGATCTTCATGGAGAATATTTAAAAAAATAAATAAAACCAATTTCAATCATAAATATTTGTTTTTTCATTATTAGGCCAGAAATATAAATAGCAACCCTCGTATATAGCTAATACGTCTGGGTACTGAATATAGGTGTCTATACATCTAGGGGGGATTCTCAGCCACAGTGGCTAGCACTGATAGAGTGGCTAGCCGCCACTGAACTTTAAATCGAGATTTTCAATGCCAGGGTCATATATGGCCACCAGCCAGATAGCGCCACAGCTAACCAGGCAGCGACAACATTCAGCCACTGCCTGGTTAGCTATGGTGGCAAATGCTAGGTGAGCCTTTCAGGTGCCTAACGTTCACCGCTGTAGGATGTTTCGCCACTAGCCAGTTATCCTTGAGTGCCACTTCCATTCAGCCCCTGCAATGCCCCAAAGCATCAGGGTATTCAGTGGCACTAACCACACCCGTGCTGCTGAATATCCTGCTGGCTTTGACTAATGTGGATACCATATGAATCACTCTGTGTATGCTCCACATAGACTAGGCATTTGGCCATAGACTCCAGGTTGTATCTCGTTTTCCAGCACCTGAGCCAAACTCATATTCTAGGCATCTAGGTGCCGAAAATCAGAGCCTACATTACATCTTTTTGAAGCTGTAAATAAACAGTTGATACAATGTATCTGGATATTCAGAAGGCCTTTGACAAAAAAATGTAAAAGTCATGGGATTAGAGGCAGTGTATATTGTGGATTAGGAACTGGTTAAAAGATAGAAAGCAGAGAGAGAAAGGTAAATAGTGGAGTACTCCAGAGATCTGTGCTGGGTCCACTGCTTTTTAACATATGTAAAACTGACCTGGAAATGGGACTAAAGAGTGAGGTGATCAAATTTACAGATGACACAAAAGTATTCAAGGTTGTTAAAACACAAGAGGATTGTGAAAAATTGCAAGAAAAATTGGAAGACTGGGAGTACAAATGGCAGATGAAATTTAATGTGGACAAGTGCAAAGTTATGCACATGGAGGCCGATTCTGACAGGTGCACGACTAGGCAGTAGGGACACCAAAAACATGGACGGGCACAACTTGTACCCAATTCAGCAACCATGGAAGCTGTACATTCCTGAAATTGTGGAACAGGGCACTTAAATAGCCCGATGTGTGCCCGATTCCATGCTGTGAGCTCTCCACGATGCGTAGCCTGTACAATGCTCCAGCACAGAATTGCTGGACCCTGAGAGGCCCCATCACCCCGCCCTCTGATTCCCGCTGAGGGCCCCCATGGTTGGGATCAGGCGGCCGATGCTGCGGTGAGTAAATTATTGGAAACGCTGCTGAAAGAGAAAATAGTGAGGTTTCTGGAGTCCAGCGGATTACAGGATCCGAGGCAGCATGGATTCACCAGAGGCAGGTCTTGTCAGACAAATCTGATTGATTTCTTTGACTGGGTGACCAGGGAGTTGGACTGAGGGAGAGCTCGAGATGTGGTGTATTTAGATTTCAGTAAAGCCTTTGACACTGTTCCTCACAGGCGACTTATAAACAAACTGAGCACCCTAGGGATGGACCCTAAAGTTACTGCTTGGGTTAGAAATTGGTTGGGTGGGAGGCGACAAAGAGTACAAGTAAATGGAGCTCACTCTGAGGAGAAGAATGTTACCAGTGGTGTGCCCCAGGGATCTGTCCTTGGTCCCATTCTTTTTAACATCTTTGTTAGTGATAGAGCGGAAGGGCTGTCGGGTAAGGTTTGCCTCTTTGCGGATGATACCAAAATCTGCAATAGAGTAGTCACCCAGGAAGGTGTAGATAACATGAGGAGGGATCTAGCTAAGCTTGAAGAATGGTCTAGAATTTGGCAGCTGGGATTTAATGTTAAAAAATGTAAGGTCATGCATTTGGGCTGCAGCAATCCAAGCAAACAATATAGTATAGGGGGTGAAGTACTTTTGTCCACTAAAGAAGAGTGGGACTTAGGTGTGGTTGTGTCTGATGATCTTAAAGTAGCTAAACAGGTAGAAAAGGCGACGGCAAAAGCTAGAAGGATGCTTGGGTGCATACGGAGAGGAATGGCTAGCAGAAAAAAGGAGGTGATAATGCCTCTGTATAAGTCTTTGGTGCGAACTCATTTGGAGTATAGTGTGCAATTCTGGACACCACACCTTCAAAAGGATGTGAACAGGATGGAGTCGTTGCAGAGGGTGGGTACTAAAATGATTAATGGGCTTCATTATAAAGCATATGAGGACAGACTGAAGGATCTTAATATGTACACCTTAGAGGAAAGGCGGGATAGAGGTGATATGATATAACCACTGGTAATTAACTATGTTGTGCTCCATGTTATATAACCTGTACATAGTTTTAACAAGTACTGTTATAGTAAACGTTCAAAAATATGTTCCCTGTAATTACACTTGTATATAGTTAAAACTTAACATTCCTTGTAAATGTATACAGAAGTATACAAATGTTCTGTTCACTGTTTAATGTAAACCGCCCCTGATCTCTGGAAGGGGCGGTATAGAAGAAACTGTTAAATAAATAAATAAATATGATTGAGATGTTTAAATACCTCCGTGGCATAAATGTTCAGGGAAACAGCCTCTTTCAATTGGAAGCAAGTTCTGCTACGAGGGGACATGGGATGAGGGTGAAGGGAGATAGATTCAGGAGTGATATGCGGAAATATTTCTTTACAGAAAGAGTAGTGGATCCATGGAATAGTCTCCCAGTGGAGGTGGTAGAGATGAGGACAGTAACTGAATTCAAAAAAGCATGGGACCAACACAGAGGATCTCTAAAGGTAAAAAGTGGACTGTTGTTGTAGTTGTTATGGAAGGGCAGACTAGATAGGCCATGTGGTCTTTTTCTGTCGTCGTTTCTATGTTTCTATGTCCCGCATCAGTGCAATGGGGCTGGGGGGGCTGCAGCATGCCTTCTCCTCAGTGCCCGGCACTTATTCCACCATCGGGGTGGAATAAGGTGGGTAGGCGGGTGTCTATCTCAGTGTCTGGCCTCTGTACATCCTGGTGAATGGTTCCACTCCCGCTCCTCCCTTGTTCTGCCCCAGTGCTGCCCCTCATGGCTCTGTATGTGCAGGAAACACGGGTCTGAATAGGGTCCAGGAGCAGATCACAGGTTCGACGTCCATCCCAGACATCCAAAACTGCTATTCCTGGACCGGAATGACCCCCTTATGGAAGAACAACCCAAACTACAGTTACACGATGCAAGGTTCCATATTAAGAATCACACCCAGGAAAAGGATCTAGGTGTCATCGTGGATAATATATTAAAATCCTCTGCCCAGTGTGTAGTGGCGGCCAAGAAAGCAAACAGAATGCTAGGAATCATAAGGAAAGGAATGGAGAATAAAATCAAGGATAGTATAATGCCTCTGTATTGTTCCATGGTACAACCACACCTTGAATAATGTGTGCAATCTTAAAAAGGATATGGTGAAATTAGAAAAGGTATTACTGCTGCTCCTGCCTACTGCTTTTGTCTGCTGCTCTTGCCTGCTCAACGCTGTTTGCTGTTCGCTCAGCTGTTTGCCTGCCTGCTTGTTGCTCGCTGCTGTTACCGACATCTCTCTGTTGTCCCTCCCACAGGTAATCCTATTGGCTGCTCCCTGTTCCCAGAAGTTGTCATCCTGCATTTAAGCGCCTCTAGTGCGGCGATCCATGACGCGGTGGAGCGCGCCCAAGGAGCAGGACATGCTCCTTGGTCGAGCTCCTTGGGGTGAGTCCGGAGTAGAGTCCAGCGATCCATCGCACCTGAGTGACTTCTATCAGCATCTAGACCACACTCAGGACATCTCATTGCTCCTGGCTTCTTTAGCTCCTCTGGTGACTGACGCACACTATAATATTTTCAGCCCCATTTTACCTCAGCACTGTAACACTCTCCTCATCCATAGTCGGTTCCTCCTGCTTCTTGCCTTGTTTTTGTTCCTGTCGTTTTTTTTGTGGAATGGCTGCTATTCCTGTTTTCTGGGGCTGGAGGTCCCTTCCCCTTCCTCTTATTCATGCCCTGCCGGATGTTATTATGCGACCTTCCCCCAACCTTATCCCGTGTCTTCCCCCTCTTTGATCCCCTTCCCCCTCTCTCCCTTCCTCCCTCCCCCACGCAGCTCCTCCTACTTCAAATGGCTCTTATTAACTGCCGCTCTTTGCGTACTAAATCTGCTCTCATCCAATGTTCCTTCTAATTTTCTGTAGGCTGTGTGCGCATAAAATATCACCTGTGCAGCTTTTGAAGGAAGGTTACATTTTTGTGCACCACATAACGGCACTCGGAGTTATATACTTTAAAATTTGACTACACATCAGAATACAGTATGTACACCACATTGATTTTAATCAAATTAAATGAAAATAGACGATTACTAAATGAAGCGGAAAATTTCTAGTAATTATAATCACTACTTTTAACTTTTAAGACGTCTGTGTTGTTTATCAGAATCAGAATCGTAATTTTTGTGTGCTCTGTTGTAAAGTATGTGCGTTCGCTCGGGGGTGTGTGTGCGCATGCACACGCGCACAGCTTAGAGGGAACAGTGCTCTCATCCATGACCTTATTCTGCAGCATTCTCTGGATGTTTTGTTCCTAACAGAAACCTGGCTTAAGGAGGGGGAGGAGCCTCTCTTGAACCGTTGACTTCCCCCGGGCTTCTCCTCCCTATCGATATCCCGTCGGGGCAGGAGTGGTGGGGGAACGTGGGTTGCGGTGATTTTCCGTTCCTCTCTCCCTCTGCTTGAGATCCTTCCTCTCCCTTTCTCCTACCCAGAAACTATCTTGCTTTGTTTAGGGACCTCGACCCTTGTTTACATCCTTCATCTCTATGCTCTGCCTGCCTTGCCCTCCTCTTTATGGGACTCTGTTCTTTCCACCTTAAGAACATAAGAACATAAGAACATAAGATATGCCATACTGGGTCAGACCAAGGTCCATCAAGCCCAGTATTCTGTTTCCAACAGTGGCCAATCTAGGTCATATGTACCTAGCAGTTTCCCCAAGAGACACAAGTTCCACAATGCTTGTACTGGGTCAAGCATTGATATCTTCGGTCACTTCTTAATAATGGTTTATGGACCTTTCCTCCAGGAACTTGTCCAAACCTTTTTTAAACCCAGCTACACTAACAGCCTTTACTACATCCTCCGGTAACAAATTCCAGAGGTTGATTACACGTTGAGTGAAAAAAATATTTTCTTTTATTAGTCTTAAATAGTTTACGCTGTAGCTTCATTGCATGTCCCCTAGTCTTTCTATATTCTGATAAGGTAAACAATCAATCTACGTTTACCCGTTCCACTCCATTCATTAATTTATAGACTTCTATCATATCTCCCCTCAGCCATCTCTTTTCCAGGTTAAAGAGCCCTAACCTTTTTAGCCTTTCTTCATAGGAGTATCCTTCCATCCCCTTTACCATTTTGGTGGCTCTTCTCTGAACCTTTTCTAAAATCGCTATATCCTTTTTAAGATACGGCGACCAGAATTGCACACAATATTCAAGGTGCGGTCTCATCATGGAACGATATAGAGGCATTATAATATCTTTTGTTTTATTTTCCATTCCTTTCCTTATCATACCTAGCATTCTATTTGCTCTCTTGGCCGCTGCTGCACACTGGGCCGAGGGTTTTAACATGGTATCCACAATGACGCCTAAATCTTTTTCCTGGGTGGTGGTTCCTAATGTGGAACCTTGCATCGTGTAACCATAGTTTGGGTTGTTCTTCCCTAGGTGCATAACCTTGCACTTGTCCACATTAAATTTCATCTGCCATTTTGATGCCCAGTCTTCCAATTTATCAAGATCCTCTTGAAAGTTTTCACAATCCTCTTGGGTTTTAACAACTTTAAATAGTTTGGTGTCATCTGCAAATTTGATAACCTCACTCATTATTCCACTTTCCAGGTCATTTATGAATATGTCAAAAAGCAGCGGACCCAGCACAGATACCTGGGGTACACCACTATTCACCTTTCTCCATTGGGAAAATTGGCCATTCAGCCCTACCCTCTGCTTTCTATCTTTTAACCAGTTCCTGATCCACAATAGTACACTGCCTCCTATCCCATGACTCTTTAGTTTTGCCAAAAGTCTCTGATGAGGGACCTTGTCAAAGGCTTTCTGAAAGTCCAGATACACAATATCAACCGACTCACCTTTGTCCACCTGTTTATTCACGCCTTCAAAAAAACATAACAGATTAGTAAGACAAGATCTTCCTTGTCTAAAGCCATGTTGGCTGTCTCCCATTAGGTTGTGACTATCTACATGCTGAGTAATTTTATTCTTTATGATGGTTTCTACCATATTTCCTGGTACTGACGTCAGGCTCACCGGTCTATAGTTTCCCAGATCACCCCTGGAACCCTTTTTAAAAATTGGTGTTACATTGGCGATCCTCCAATCTTCAGGTATTAGAGATGATTTTAATGATAGTTCACAGATTACTGATAGCAGGTCTTCAATCTCATATTTCAGTTCTTTCAACACCCTTGGATGTATACCATCCGGCCCAGGTGATTTGCTACTCTTCAGTTTATCTAATAGTTGTAAGACATCTTCCCGATGTATCGATATTTCCTTGAATTCTTCCGCACCTTTAAATACCCCTTCAGTCATGGGTAACATCCCTACATCTTCCTCAGTAAAGACCGAAGCAAAGTATTCATTCAGTCTCTCCGCTATCGCCTTGTCGCCTCTTAGTGCTCCTTTAACCCCTTTATCATCTAAAGGACCAACTGACTCTCTCACAGGATTTTTGCTACGAATGTACTTGAAAAGGTCTTTATTTCACGTTTTTGCTTCCGCAGCAAGCTTCTTCTCAAATTCTCTCTTTGCCTGCCTTATCAATGCCTTGCATTTGACTTGCCAGTGCTAGTGCTGTTTCCAGGTTTTGTCGTTTGGCTCTTTTTTCCATCTCCTGAAAGATGCTTTTTTGGCAACAGCAGCCTCTCTGACCTCACCTTTAAACCATGCTGCCAGTTTTTTGGACTTCCTTCCACTTTTCTTAAAGCGGGGAATACAGCTGGTCTGGGCTTCCAAGATAGTATTTTTCAACAACACCCAAGCTTGATGTACGTCTTTAACCTTTGCAACTGCTCCTCTTAGTTTTTTCTTAACTGTTTTCCTCATTTTATCATAGTCTCCCTTTCAAAAGTTAAAAGGTAGTACTGTGGATTTCCTTACTATCCCTCCTCCACTAATTAAATCAAAGCCGATCATGCTATGATCACTATTGCCTAGTGGCCCCAACACCCTTATCTCTTGCACTAGATCTGGTGTTCCACTAAGGACTAGGTCTAATATGGCTTCCCCTCTGGTTGGTTCATGAACCAGCTGCTCCAAGAAGCAGTCATTTATTTCATCTAGGAACTTTATCTCCCTAGCATGTCCTGCCGTGACACTGACCCAGTCGATACCGGGGTAATTGAAATCACCCATTATTATTACTGCGCTGTAACGTTTGTTAGCTTCCTTGATTTCTTTGAGCATTTCATCATCCATTTGGTCATTCTGGCCAGGTGCTCTATAGTACACCCCCACTGCCATTGCCTTCCCCCTTTTATATGGAATTTCAATCCATATAGATTCTACAGCAGATTTTGTTTCCTGCAAAACTTTAATCCTTTCTGAGTCAATGCCCTCTCTAACATAGAGCGCAACCCCTCCACCAATTTGATAGGCTCTATCATTACGATATAGTTTGTACCCAGGTATCACAGTGTCCCACTGGTTGTCCTCCTTCCACCATGTCTCTGATATTCCAATCATATCTAACCTTTCATTTAGTGCTATATCTTCTAACTCTCCCATCTTATTCTTTAGACTTCTAGCATTTGCATACAAGCATTTTAGAGAATGTATTTTATTCATGTTAATTTGGCTATTGTTAGACATGGGTAAATTGGGATCTTTAAGCTCTGTCTGCTCCATACTTGAGGGCATTTGGGCTACTTTACTCTTTTGTGGAACCTCTCTGCTTTTGGTAGTATCCTTCAAGGATACATTCTTCTGAACCATCCGCTCTTGGGCGACTGTCGGCTTTCCTCTAATATCTAGTTTAAAAGCTGCTCTATCTCCTTTTTAAAGGTTAATGCCAGCAGCCTGGTTCCATCCCGGTTAAGGTGAAGCCCATCCCTTCGGAAGAGCCCCTCCTTTCCCCAGAATGTTCCCCAGTTCCTAACAAATCCAAAACCCTCATCTCTGCACCATTGTCTCATCCACGCATTGGGACTCTGGAGCTCTGCCTGCCTTTTGGGTCCTGCGCGTGGAACAGGAAGCATTTCGCAGAATGCTACCATGGAAGTTCTGGATTTCAACTTCCTACCTAAAAGCCTAAATTTTGCCTCCAGAACCTCCCTACCACATTTTCCTATGTCATTGGTACCGACATGTACCAAGACAGCAGACTCCTCCCCAGCACTATCTAAGACCTTATCTAGGTGGCGCGTGAGGTCCGCTACCTTCGCACCAGGCAGGCATGTTACCAGGCGATCCTCACGTCCACCAGCCACCCAGCTATCTACATGCCTAATGATCGAATCACCAACTATAACGGCTGTCCTAACCCTTCCCTCATGGGCACATGGCCCTGGAGAAACTTCCTCGGTGCGAGAGGGTTTTACATCACCTGGAGGACAGATCCTAGTTACAGGATCACTTCCTGCCACACCAGGGTGATGATGCTCTCCTGTCACGTGACCTCTCTCCTCCATGGCAACAGGGGTGCTGCCAGACTGGAGGTGGGACTTCAGGACTATATCCCTGTAGGTCTCGTCTATGTACCTCTCTCTCTGTCTTATGTTTTCCAAGTCTGCTACTTTAGCCTCTACAGAACGGACTTGTTCCCTGAGAGCAAAGAGCTCCTTGCACCTAGTGCACACGTAAGACCTCTCACCAACTGGGAGAAAATCATACATGTGACACTCAATGCAAAAGACTGGAAAGCCCCCATCCCGCTGCTGGACTGCTGTCTGCATCTTCGTTTTAAGTTTGTGTCTAGATCTTTAAGTTCTTACTTAGTAGGGGTTGCTATGGGTATTTATACCAATAAAACTGTACCTAATACGTTTAATATACCTTGTTCACCTGAAGCTTAATTAATCTCAGGTCCTTAGTGTATGACTGATTTGGGTAATGAGTTTCACCTGAAAGCACCTCCTGTCTTTTAAGATGTGTAAGTACCTATAAAGCTATGATTATCCCAGGGGTGGGTGGGTGTGGGGAGGGAGGGAAATAAAACTTATTAAAAGAGGGCTTCTACATAGTACCCTGTCTTGTGCTGCTGAGGTAAGCTAAATTCTGATTTGATTTAAATTATAGCTCTTAGCTGCTGCTAGGCTCTAACTTCTTATGAAATTTAAACTACAAGCTCTCTGCTGGGTTCTAAATTTAACCAGAAAGCTCTCTTCTGTGTTTTAAAACTAAAAGTACTTTTCTGATGCTAGGCCCTGAGTGACTATTAAGTGTACACTACAAGCTCTCTGCTGGGTTCCAAATGTAACCAGAAAGCTCTCTTCTGTGTGTTAAATTTAAACTAAAAGTACTTTGCTGTTTCTTGGCCCTGAGTGACTATTAAATTTAAACTACAAGCTCTCTGCTGGGTATGAAATGTAACCAGAAAGTTCTCCTCTGTGTTTTAAATTCAAACGTTAATTGTTGCTACTAGGCCCTAACTGATCCAACAAAAAACAGTGGGTTCACAGATTAAGTAGCTTTAATACAAAGAATTCTTTTTAGAAAATTACCAGAAGTATATACTCACAGTTGCAGATTTCTCTCCAGAAGTAACAGTCCCCCTTTCTAGTCCTTCAAGACAGAGGATCACAGAGCTCTGGTTGAGCTATTTATGCCTCTGCTGCTGAGGTAATGCTGTGACCAACTTCCTGGGTAATTAACAGTCCTTGCTTGGATAGGAGGAGTCTTTCAAAATGGCCTTTTGATCTTCCACCTGGTGTTAACACCTATTGAAAAGGTTTCACAGGTCTCTTGCCCCCTAGGTAGAAGGCCTCTTTGTAAAGGTCTCTAGAAGACTTTATTTGTTGCTCAAAGAGTACAGACCCTGTTTTGCCTTTTGCGCTAAGCTAAATTCTGATTTGATTTAAATTATAGCTCTTAGCTGCTGCTAGGCTCTAACTTCTTATGAAATTTAAACTACAAGCTCTCTGCTGGGTTCTAAATTTAACCAGAAAGCTCTATTCTGTGTTTTAAAACTAAAAGTACTTTTCTGATGCTAGGCCCTGAGTGACTATTAAATGTACACTACAAGCTCTCTGCTGGGTTCCAAATGTAACCAGAAAGCTTTCTTCTGTGTGTTAAATTTAAACTAAAAGTACTTTGCTGTTACTTGGCCCTGAGTGACTATTAAATTTAAACTACAAGCTCTCTGCTGGGTATAAAATGTAACCAGAAAGTTCTCCTCTGTGTTTTAAATTCAAGCTTTAATTGCTGCTACTAGGCCCTAAATGATCCAACAAAAAACAGTGGGTTCACAGATTAAGTAGCTTTAATACAAAGAATTCTTTTTAGGAAATTACCAGAAGTATATACTCACAGTTGCAGATTTCTCTCCAGAAGTAACAGTCCCCCTTTCTAGTCCTTCAAGCCTTGTCCGATGCTTCTCTTATGTACCAACATCTTATCATCCTCGGTGATTTCAAAGTCCATTTCGACTCCCCTTCCTCTCAGCATGATCTCTCTCTTCTTTCTCTGCTCTCCGACCTTCTCCTACAGCAATTTGTTCAGGTCCCTACCCACTCTGCTGGACACATGTTGGATCTTGTCATCTCTCGGCAGTCCTCGTCCTTTGTTCCCTCTTCTTTCTCTGCTCTATCCCTTCCCTGGTCCGATCACTCCTGCATACTCTTCTCTCTTCCTCTCTGTTCCCTTTCCTCCTCCTCTTCTTCAGCTTCCCTTCCCTCAGCTTTCCCTGTTCGTCGTATCACTCCTGATGCACTTCTTCAGTTCCCTTCCTCAGATAAGCTTTTTCCCGCTGACTTTCACTCACTCCCAGTGGACCTCCAGGCACAGTGCTGGGATGCCACGCTTTCTTCTGCTTTGGATCAGGTTGCCCCACTGCGACTTCCGTCTTCCACTCGGCGCCGCCCTAGCGCTCCCTGGTTTCATCCGGGTCTTCTGATCCACCGTTCCTACATCCGTCGGGCCATTCGCCTTTGACGTAAGTGCCCCTACTCACACACACACTATCGCACCCTTCTCAATTCCGCCAAGCAGGAACACTACTCTAAGTTTATATCCTCCTCAGCAAACTCCACACGGCAACTGTACCGCATTCTTCATTCTCTTTCCGCCCCATATGTTCCTTCTACTTCTAGGCCCATGGCCCTTCCTCTCCCTTCTTCTGATAACCCTGCACCTTCTGTACTAGCTTCTCACTTTGCCTCTAAAGTTCAATCTATTCGACAACTTTTTCCTGCCTGCCCTCCACCTCTTCCCCCCCCCCCCGTCCCTTCTCTATCCTCTCCTCTGTCCCCAACCTTAGGCATCCCGCCCCTCTCCCATCGCTGATCCTCTTTCCAACCCTTTACTCTCCCAGAATTAACAAGGGTCCTCACCACCACCCGGAAAACTAAATGTCCTTCTGATCCCATCCCTTTGCAGTGGCTTTCTGAGCCCTCACTGGCTCTGCCCCCCCTGATTCTTTCTATTTTCGACACTAGCTTACTGTCTGGCATCTTCCCTTCTCATTGGAAGCACGCTCTTATCCATCCCCTTTTGAAAAAAGCCTCTCTAGATCCCTTGGTACCCTCAAACTGGCGCCCCATTTCTAATTTGCCCTTTCTTTCTCAGCTTCTTGAGAGACTGGTCTTCTCTCAGCTTTCTGCGCACCATGAGGCTTCCTTGGTTCTTCACCCCCACCAATCTGGTTTTCGTCCTGGTCACAGCACTGAATCTATCCTTATTTCTTTTCTCAATGAGTTACATGTTGCTCACGATCAAGGTTCTATATCTTTAGCCGTTTCACTCGATCTCTCCACTGCCTTTATTTATTTATTTATTTGAGCACATTTTTATACCGCTCCTTCCAGTGATCAGCAGCGGTTTACATTTAACAATTAACTCTGCAAAGATTAGCAGTTACATAAAACAGTAGGATCATAACACTGGAACATTAAAAGTGATATTGTTTAGTATAACTCAAAAAATAGCAATAGAAAAAACTAAACTAAAAAAACTAAACTAAATACATGATAGAGGGGGAACATGTTAACATGTTGTCGACCACCGTACTCTTCTTTCGCATCTTAGTTCTATCGGTCTGTCTGGCTCAGTTCTTCACTGGTTCCACTCTTTTCTCTTTGATCCGTCTTTCTCGGCTCTCTACGGTACTGACTCTTCTTCCCCAATGCCTCTTCACTGTGGTGTTCCTCAGGGTTCAGTGCTAGTACTTCTGTTGTTTAGCATTTTCTTAGCTTCCCTCTCTCTGCTTATTCAGCAACACAGTATCTCAGCATATTATTACGCAGATGATATTATTCTTCTTTATCACACTGACTCACTTGCTCCCGATATTGGTCCCCTCAATGTCTGTCTTTCCTCTGTTTCTTCCTGGCTCTCAGATAATTAACTACATGTCAATTTATCGAAAACTGCGGCCATCTGGTTCATTGCTGGTGTTCCTGTCCCCTCTCTTGTTCCACTTTTTTCAGCCGTTCCCATCCCTCTTCTTACTTCACTCTGCTACCTCGGTGTTACCCTTGACTCCGCTCTGTCCTTCAGAGATCATGTTTCCTCTGTCGTTCAACATTCTTTCTACACTCTTCGGCAACTCCGTGCAGTTTGTCTTTTCCTATCTCCTTCCTCTTTAACCACCTTGCTCCTCTCTCTTGTCACTTCACGTTTGGATTATTGTAATGCTTCTTTGGCTGGTCTTCCCCTTACCCAACTTCGCAGGCTTCAGTTAGTTCACAACACTGCTGCTCGTCTCTTGACCCACACCTCCCAGTCTGCTCATATCAACCCCCTTCTTATCCGGTTGCATTGGCTACCTATCTCTTTCTGTATTCAGTATAAGATCCTCATTTTTGTACACAGATCACTCCATACCGGTATTCCTCTTTACCTCTCCAATCTAGTCCACTTTCACTGCCCTCCAAGAATCCTCAGATCAATCCATGCCAACCGATTATTTCTTCCTCCTCCATCCCAGGCTCGCCTTGAGTCCGGGCGCTCCTCCGCCTTCTTCTTTCTCAGTCCTCGTCTTTGGAACTCTGTGCCGCCCACCATTCGTTTGGAACTTTCCTTCCCCGCCTTTAAAGCAAAACTCAAAACTCATCTTTTTTGCACAGCCTTTGACCTTCCTCACCCCTCCCCTTCCTTCTCTCCCCCCCCTCGCTGATACCCATGAGTACTTATTCCTCTTGTTGCCATTGTTGCCTACTGCCCCTCCCCTCTAATGCTGTCCCTTTCCTTCAATGATGTCGTTCCTTTTCTGTTTCCTCTTTTCTCAGCAGTAGTTCCTTTGTTTTATTGTAAACCGCCATATGCTTTGGTTCCGGCGGTGTATTAAGTTTTAAATAAAGATAAAATAAAGATAAAGAGAAGAACCACCAAAATGGTAAAGGGGATGGATGCGTACCCCATAAGGGAAAAGACTTAAAGGGTTAGGACTCTTCAACTTGAAAAAGAGAGCTAAGAGGAAATATGATAAAGGTCTATAAAATAATGAGTGGAATGGAACGCATGAGATGAGTTTTTTACTCCTTCAAAAAGTAGAAATACTAGGAAACATGCAATGAAGCTACAATGTAGCACATTTAATACTAATTGAAGAAAATATTTATTCACTCAGCACTAATCAAACTTAAGAATTCATTACTGGAAGATCAGTAAAAGCTGTTAGTGTAGCTGGGTTTAGACAAGTTTCTGGAGGAAAAGTCCATAAACTATTATTAAAAAGAATCATGGAAGTCCACTGTTTAACGTGGGATAAGCAACGTGCAATCTGTGTACCTTTTTGGAAAACTGACAGGTACTTTGACCTGGATTGGCCACTGCTCCATATTCCTGAAACAAACTACCTGAGTCTGTGTGTCAGGTCCCTTCTCTAGCCCTATTCAAATCCAGGCTAAAAACCCTCCTCTTTGAAGCTGCTTTTGGATCCTGATGCTCCTCACTCTGTTGTCCACTATTTACATAGCAACATAGGGGTCTGTTTACTAAACGGCGGTAGCGGACTCCATGCGATATCGGAGCTGCGGCCCCTATTGATTTCAATGGGGCCGCGGCTCCGATATCGTACGGAGTCCGCTACCGCTGTTTAGTGAACAGACCCCATAGTATATGATGGCAGATAAAGAAAAGTATGGTTCAGCTAGTCTGCCCAGCAAGGTATCTTCACTATGGTTGTCATTCCAATCAGAAAATAGTGGGGTTGGATGCCCGGGTTCAACGTCCAACCCACGCACAGCCCCTGATCGCGATTCAGCACTCTATGCTCCCTGCACATACTGATAAGTTATGCAGGGAACGCTGGATGGGGCGGGAGGAGGAGGTCCTGGGGCAGTGTGTGGGCAGGCTGGGGTTGTGCCAAGATGGCGGGATGTACAGAGGCAATTCCGGTCATGCCTCTCTATGTCCACTGCCAGCAGGTTAGACGTCTGACTTATTCCTACCCAAAGTTGGAATAAGTACCGATGATGTGTTGTGCCTGGCCCCCAGCCCCCCCAGCACCTCTGAGATACCACGGGAGGGCCTCCACTTCTCAATCCTGGCCTTGGGGGCCCCGGCGAGGGTTGGGTGGCAAGGTGACAGGGCCATGATGTTTCGGGGAGGCTGTTGCATCAGCAGGACGTGCTGGTGCCATGGTGACAGAACACCACTGCACCAGCGCACTCCAGCCGGGACATTGAGGGGGGGGGGTGGACAGCCTCCAGGACGTCTAAGTGGCCTGATTCTGCAATTGTGGGAGCATATAACTCCCACAGTTGTGGAATTGGGTACAAAGTGGCCCCCATCCAATTTTTGGGTGTCCAAACAGCCCGAACGTGCACAGTTCAGATCTGCCTCTATGTATTTTGTCTTGATTAGACTGTAAAATCTGATGAGCAGGGACTGTGGCTTGCACCTGTATGTACAGCTCTGATTAGTGGTAGTAGTAGTAGAATACTGGGCTTGATGCACCTTTAGTCTGACCCAGAATGGCATCTCTTATGTTCTTAGGAGGTCTTTAAAAAAATCTAAATTTAAAAATGCCAGTGCTATTACCAGTTCTTCCTTAGCAATTTCAAAATTACAGCAGTGGCAAAAAGCTTATGAAGTCAAAGGTCTGTACAGTATGAGCCCTATATCTTGAGTATTTTAAAGACAAAGGGGCTTGTTTACTAAGCAGCAGTAACGGAGCAGAGGCCCCAGATATCGGTTTGGAAGCCGCTACCGCTGCTTAGTATACAAGCCCCAAAGAGTTTTATGTGTTCCTCTTTCTTTTGCACATTATGTTCCTCGGTTAAATGTTACTTTTTCATGACATCTTCTCTATCCCATTAGTTTTCATGAATGTCTCAAATATATATATCCACCTGTCCACAATAAGCTCAGGGCAGATGAGTAAATGGAAATTCAGTAGATCTATAGATGCTTTTAGATTTCTTCCCATGTTTTAATGGTTTACTTTGTTCCTAATTATGTTGAGGATTCACACATTTCCTGAAGATTACTCAGGCCTTTAAATTTATTTAACTGGTTTTGCTTTGCAGTCAAAATGGTATACAATCAACAAGGTGGGAAAGTGGGGGTAACAATGGGGGTGTAGGCAAGTTGCATCACAGCATCAGCATTGTAACAGTGCGGGTGCAGTTGGGTAACATCTAACAGCAATATTGAGAATATTACATCATATATCAACATAGCGAGCCCTTGTTTCTAGCAAGTGGGATTTCCTGGGAGGGAGAGGGGCTAGTAGGGTGGGCGCCCACGGTGGTGGGACAGGAGGGATGTTGTGTGCTAGGTGTGCTAAATGATCATAGCAAAACAAAGTATTATCATCACCCTCTTCAAAGCCTCTCTGCATATCGAGGATGGTATCTTCCATAAGCAAGTGGGTAAATGATTAAACAGTCACTGTATAATCGTAAGAACATAAGAGATGCCATACTGGGTCAAACCAAAGGTCCATCAAGCCCAGTATCCTCTTTCCAACAGTGGCCAATCCAAGTTACAAGCACCTCTCAGGCTCCCAAAAGGTGAACAAATTCCATGCTGCTTATCCCAGGGGTAAACAGTAGATTTCCCTAGTCCACTTTAATAGTGCTTTATGGACTTTTCCTCCAGAAACTTGCTAAGCAATGGAAAGGGGTGAGAGAGGGGTACAGATAAATGAAAGGAGAGGTTCTCCAACCCCTCTAAAAATGGCTTCTTTTTACAGGAACTGTGCTGTGCAGATGAGAGAAACTTTAGTTTCTCTGAGATTTCTGGAGGGATTTCACTCTGCTGAATTCTGGCTGACACAACCTCCTGATAATTGTACCCCTGAATGCTCTATTGATCTTTTATTTTTCAATTCTCCCCTTTGCAATGGGAGACTCAGGGAATGGTAGAATATTGTGCTTTGAAAACAGCACCGTTTGTTTCTAATGTCCAATAGTTATAAAGTCAAATATATTTGCTTTTCAAACCTAGAGCTGTGAGCTGTGATTTTTAAAAGCTTTCTTCACATATGCACAAGAGAACAGCTTTCATAGGTAATGCTCTATAGAATTAGTACTGCTGCACGTCTGAGCTCCAGAAACAAACTATGTGCAAACATAATACCTAGAATGTTGAAGAAATCTGATCTATAAATCTTCTCGTCCAAAGCCCTGCTGGTTTCTGTCTGCTGCAGTTCAATCATTACGCTACTGACTGGATTGGGAGCTTAAATGATCTATTTTCACGTCTCATGGCAACAAGAGTGTGTTGTTGCCTGACGTAGCAATAAACGGATGAGATGAGAAATTTGTCTGAGATAATATAGGTAGAGCAGATCCTGCCTAGAGGCAGGAAGATGAACTACATGACCTTCTGTCAACCATTTCAGGCCTATTTTTCTGTAATGTTAGGAAATAAATTGAGAGGCGGACTAGTAGCAAGCACACCAGGGTCCTGTAGATTTTGATTATACAAGATTTCTAACGCTGTGTTCAAACACTACCCTAGGGATTTACATCACTACAACTGAATGCTAATTTGAGTTAGGCAGCGATTTCCGCCGATGAAATGACAATCAGTGTAAGAATGTGCATTAAGTAAAGAGCTCTCTCAATTTTCATTTGCCAGGGTCGGTGTAAAAATGTTCAATGCTATAGGTGAACCTTAAGTCTTGTACCCCTCTTCTCCTTCAATTACCTTTCTCACCCCTAGGCTGCCGATCTAGGTAAACTAATGAATCAGGACAATCCCAACATCCCCCCTCCTGGAATCATCCTGGAAAAATACACCATTGGACATCATAATCGAGGGAGAAAAGGGGACGGCAAAGGAAGGACAAACTAGATAGACTGTTTGACTTTTATCTGCCCTCATTTTCTCTGTTTCTGTTTTATAAAGTCACGTCTCATTAACATTTTCACAGGTATATTTTATGGCTATTTTACAAAGTCAAGTTTGCAGAGGATTTCCATCAGCCCTAGAGCTGGTTAGTATAAAGAAGCAAATCTGCAATTATGTGCGCAGATTACAATATTCTACAATCCACACACACTTTGCTTGCACTGCCCAAGCTCCACACAAACTTCGCCCACATGCATGCTCGCAGTGAAAGTATGCGCAATACAGACAATGCATAGAAAGATAGGAACATGACAACAGCTTATCCAGTCTGCCCTTCCATAAGAATTAGCAAGCTTTACACTCCCTTTGTTTTTCTTTAGAGATCTCCTCTGTTTGTTCCATGTTTTCTTGAATTCAGATACAGTCCTCATCCCTACTTTCATGCCCCTTTTACCTTCATCCTATGCCCCTTTGTTGCAGAGCTTTCTTTCAATCGAAAGAGGTTTTCTTCCCGTGCTTCTATGCCACGGTGGTATTTAGACCTCTATCATATCTCCCCTCTCCCGTCTTTCCTCCAAAGTATACATAGTGAAACCTTTAAGTCTGTCTGCATATGCCTTATGATGAAACCTCTTCACTCACTCCAGTCTGTTTATATCCTTTTGAAGGCGTTGTCTCCAGAACTGCACACAATACTCCAAATGAAGTCTTACCAAAGGCTTCTACGGAGGAACTATCGCCTCCTCCTTCTGCTGGCCTTTCCTCTCCCTATGTCTGCAGCCCAAATGCATGACTCTGCATTTTTTAGCATTAGATCTCAACCATTCTTCGAGCTTTGCTGGATCCCTCTTCATGATGTCACCAACATGGTATGCAGCAAATATAGATGTCCACCATGGAAACCTTAAAAGTGGCCATCTGTGCATCCCAGATGAAAGCACCATCAGTGAGTTATGGGCTATTTCAGCTGAGCGATTTAGTTGTGATTCTCAGTGCTAGATTACCAGTGTCTTCAAATACCACTGAGCTAATTGAGGTGACATAACTGTGCTATTAATGTAATATGCCTTGAGCCACTTTAGAGCTTTTTTTTTTAATGCATTCAGGTTTTGTACCTCCTTCCTGAGTGTTATTTTCCTTACACTCCCCCCATTGTATTGTTGTGGACTATAAGGGAACCTTAAAAACTTTTTGTTGTTGTAATTTTTCTTTTGAGACATGATCGGTCCATGAGTTTCTCTTTTCTGTACAAGACTTTGTCTTGATTATAATTTGAAATCGAATAAAGATAAAAGAAAAAAACAAAAAGAAATGAAGGCACTACTGAAGACCAAGCAGTGGTGAGGACCAAAAAGACTTCTGAACCCAGGGTCACATCAAACATACTGTGATCCGCTTTGTGAAAACTGGTGCACATATGGAGAAGCCATATTGAAACTTCAGGTAACTTATCATGAAAGGCGACTGTGTCATACACTATCTGTGCCTGCATCATAAAGACTGGCTGGAGCAGATCTGGGCACAACTGCAGCAGGAAAAAGGTCAGTATGGAGCCCCTCAATGGCCTCCCCAGTATGTCAGTGGGTTATGTACATCCTCTAGTACTATCGCCTTTGGCTAATCCCTGTATCTTGATCAACCTCTGCCACCAACTTGCCAGGATACAAAAACAGGGCCTTCTGAGGCCCCCCCCTGTGGGAAGGCAAGCATGCAGAGTAACTGCGAATATTGTCATGTGACAGCCTCCATGGACCATATCTCTGTACACTCTGTATGGTATTCACAACACTGCCAAATTCCCCAAGTGTGCTTGACTCCCATGTGTATCCATCGGGATCTCTACAAATGCCCCAACCAGGCCCCTCAAACAGACTTCATGGTATTTGCAGCCATGAATATGACTGCCCCATTATCCTATGCAACCACCATACAGTCCATCTCCACACCAGGATTGCTCATGTCCAAGACCTTGTGGTGGAATCTCTTCACAAAGTGCTGCAAACATGTTAATCTGTCATGTCCAATGCCCTTCCTGATAGAGCTGAATAGTGATGGCAGTGAGCCATATACAGAGTACTGTGTCACACTAATGGCCACTAGGAAGGGATGAGTCATGAAAGCCACAATAGTGTGTGCTCTTGTGAAAGTGTGCACTGTATTGAGCAATAGTGCACCCTATTACACAATCGGTCATATTATTAAAAGAACAATAGGATGATGAAAAAAATGAAGAAAACCAACAAAACTAAACAAAACAAAACAAAACACAATTTTTTTCACCTGCACATCCCTAGTGCGTACATGTTGGTATGGCCCACTCCCTATGGGACACTGCCCTTGATATCATATCCCACATCTGCCCAATAACACCTCATGTGGGGAATAGAAGGGAAGGCTTAGAGGCAGACAAAGCTACACAGATGCAAATATGGCACAGTCCCCAGTATAGGTCAGAGTATGGTATTGATACTGGAGCATTAGCAGCATACACAGGGTGACCTATGCCCTCTGCACAAGGCTTGCTAGCCCATAACAGAAATGCAGAAAAAACACTTGATAGCCCAACTGATGCAGATAGGACATAGAGGGAAAGCTACTCTGCAGTAGGGATGTGCAGTTATATAGAATGGCGTGGACATGTCCTATGTCATGACAAATTGCTTTAATGTGAGCACGGCATGAACCCCCCCCCCCCCCCCACCAAAGTCTGTATTTCCTCCCTAGTGGCATCACAGGCTGGCCTTAAACTGGCAACCTTTAGGTTAGGGAGCAGGCATTTAAGTTGATAATAAATAGTGCGGTATATAAAAATGTTAAATAAATAAATGTTAAATAAAGTTCATACTTTGGACACATCATGCAAAGAGAGAGTTTATTGGAGAACCATGCTTGGCAGGGTTGAAGGTCAACGCAAAAGAGGAAGGCCAGCAATGAGATGGATTGATATAATAACAGCAGCTATGGATGCCACTCTATCAACAATGAGCTGCCTGATTGAAGACCGAACACAGTTTAGGACAACTATCCAGAGGGTCGCCATGAGTCAACACTGATTCGATAGCACTTAACATTTTTCAGGAAGAGCTAACAGATTCCTAGAAGGGCTAACTCTGACCAGCCTGCTAATGACTGTGCCTTGTATGTCTGGTGATCTTTAGACCTGTATCTTGATAGGACCAAGGCTTTGGGGGTCTGAAGCTCTGAGGAAAGCTCATCATGGATATCTTGGCATATGATTCTCCTGACTTCTACCTTACTCCAGTGTTTTTTCTTCTACTATGTTCTTATGCAAGAAATGCTGTGGTATCTAAAAGTACACTCCAGAGATGTTATCCAAGATCTCACCTGTCCTCCAACCCAGCATCACACCATGGATAACCAGGATATGGTGGAGACCCGGGAAATGCCTTTCAGAGGATATATAGACACAATTCCACAACAAGTCTGGCACAAGAACATGATAGTGGAGGAGAAGCCTAGTTGTTAGAGAACGGCCTTGGGAACCAAGATATCAGGGTTCAATTCACACTTGCACTCCTTGTGGCCTTGAGGAAGTTACTTAACCCTCCATTGCCTCAGAAAAATCCAAGTTATCAATGTACATTATAAAGTTTAAGTAACAATGTAAACTACTTTGACTAAATAATAAAGCAGTATACAAAATTTAAATAAATGATAGCAGACACAGCTTTGGGGCACTTGAGTAGATCTCTAGAATAGAAAGCAAGAAAAATACAGGGCTCCAGACAAAGCAAACTTTGGCCTAATTAGGAAACAGGGATGAAAATCACCAGAAACACAAGACAAAGGGAAAATCGCACTGGGGAAACCTAGCCTCTCTGGAAACCTAATAGCTCATCTTCTAAGATGCCTGCATTCCAACCTACAGGTCACTGATTCAAGGCCAAGAACTGCCAACAAATGTGGGATGGGAACAGCTGGGGGATATAGAAAAAACAGTGGGCAAACCTGAAAGGGGATATTTTAAAGGCAACCAATCTTTTTGTTAAAATGGTAAATAAAGGTAAAAGGAAAAGGAGACTGCTATGATTTTCAAAAGAAGTAGCTGAAAAGGTGAAGAAAAAGAGGGAGGCCTTCATGAAATACAAAAGATCACAGAGAGAGGAAGATAGGCATCTATATTTGGAAAAACTTAGAGAAGTTAGCAAAGTAGTCAGGAAAGCAAAGATTCAAAGAGGCCTTGGGCAAGCCACTTAACCCTTCGTTGCCTCAGGTACATAACATAGATTGTGAGCCCTTCAGGAACAAGGGAAATATATAACATACCTGAATGTACACCACTTTGACCCGGTGAAAAGCGGTATATAAGCATTGATAAATACATAAAGAGGAGAGTAAATAGCCAATGCAATAAAATGGGGGGGGGGGGGGAGACATTTTTCAGATATGTTAGTGAGAAGAGAAAAGGGTAATGTGGTACTGTCAGACTCAAGTGTGAAGGGGAGGAATATGTAGAAGCTGATGAGGACAAAGCGGAATTGCTTAACAAATATTTCTGTTCTGTGTTCACAGATGAAGAACCAGGAGCAGGACCTAAGAAAACGACCACAAAGAGGAACAGAAGTAAAGGGCATTTTGAACAATTTTCAGAAGACTGTGTTTGTAAGAAGCTAGCTAAACTTAAAGTACACAAAGTGATGGGACCAGATGGGATACACCTGAGAATACCGAGGGAACTTGGGGACGTTCTAACAGTTACACTGACTGATCTTTTCAATGCCTCGTTGGAGATGGGAGTGGTGCCAGAGGACTGGAGAGAGGAACATGTGGTCCCTTTACACAAAAGTGGAAGTAAAGACGTGGTTGAAAAATATAGGCTGGTTAGTTTAACCTCAGTGGTGAGTAAATTATTGGAAGTGCTGCAGAAATAGAAAATAGTGAGATTTCTGGAGTCTAACGGGTTACCGGATCTGAGGCAGCATGGATTCATGAAATACAAGAGAGCAGAGTTGTTTTGGGAAGAGTAGGGTTCAGAGGATCATGACCTTTGTGGGCAATTATTATTGTCTTATATGTAGAGATTTCACATTTATTCTGTTTCCAATGGCAGGCAGAATCAAACTTAGAAAATGATGGAAAGTCCCTAATTCCTGTGCCATTAAACACCAGAAGAAACCATCAAAAAACCATTACTTGATGCCACCTGTTCTTCAAATTATTAACTCATCTCTCTCCTCCCCTTTATTTCTAAACTACTTGAGAATGCAGTTCACTGCCACTGTCTTGACTTTCTCTCCTCTCAGTCCCTTCTGGATCCACTGCAATCTGGCTTTTGTGCTCTACATTCTACTGAGACGGCTCTTGTCAAACTCTCCAATGACTTGTTCTTCACCCAATCCAAGGGCCTTTCCTCAATCCTCACTCTTTTTGACCTTCCTGCTGCTTTTAGAAACATAGAAACATGATGGCAGAAAAAGACCACATGGCCTATCTAGTCTTCCCTTCCATATCAACTACAACAGTCCCCTTTTGACACTGTTTATCATCACCACCTTCTCCTCAAAACCCTGTCCTTGCTTAGTTTAGAGGTTCTGTCCTGCCTTGGTTTTCTTCCTATTTCTCCCACTACACTTTTAGTGTATGTTCTGGTGGATCCTCCTCTACTAGCCCACTTTCAGTTGGTGCAGCCTCAGGGCTCTGTCTTGGGACTTCTCCTTTTTTCTTTCTACACTCAGTTCGTTGATACACTCATCTCCTCCCACTGGTTTCAGTATCATCTCTATGTTGATGACTCCCAGATCTATCTCTCTGCACCTGAAATCTCTCTGGGAATCTAGGCTCGGATCTCTGCCTGCTTATCTTACGTTAGTGCCTAGATATCTCACTGCCATCTGAAATTGAACATGGCCAAAACTAAGCTGCTTATCTTCCTCCTAAGGCCCTTTCTTCCTTTCTCTATTTCTGTGGATACTCCTCCCTGATTTCTTGGCTCGCATTCTAGGGGTCATCTTTGCCTCCTCCCTCTCTTTCTCCACACATATCCAACAGATTGTTTTTTAGAGAAAGAAGCGACAGGTTATAGCTGTCACAAGAGCACTGTCACTTGCAAGTCCAAAACATCCAACCATAAGATGCCAGATGGAAACAATGACAACTCACAATGTCAAATTACTTATCAGGATGAGTTTATTACTTGTATCCACCCTACACACCCATGTTTTGGCTAGGGGCCTTCCTCAGTGGTGTAACTTGAAATATAGACTGTATAAATAATGCATGAATGTGTATTAAATGCACAAAAGTCAATAAAAATTTGAGCTAAATATTGTATTAGTACATATAAAAAATATAAAAAATTCAAAGGAAAAGTACATCAAATGAAAACAATATTGAGGCATATTTAAAAACAAAAAATATATATCAAAACAACAATTTAAAAGTCACCTATTTAATTGATCATAAAATACTAAAGAAATTTTATTCATATCTAAAAGTAAGTTAAAAAGTGGAATGTTTAAAATGTTGTCTGTTGAAAATGATTTGGAATTTCTTAAGAAGAATATGACACCTATACGCTTTAAGTTGGAGATGTTGGAAAACTCAGCACATGCAGTAAACCTTTGTCTTGTTAATTTTCCCAGGGTAGCTTTGATTTCACCGAGGGACATGTTTTAGACTTATTTGACTGAAAATTTGGGTATCCCCCCTGAATCCCATCCCCCTATCACTAAAATTTACCGTCTGGGAAAAAAGTTGAAGGGTTGGGTGAGGTTAGAGGACTATCAAATGTGGATGTCTTAAATGTAACTGCTATGTTGGAATCTTCACAGGATGAGTGTGTAGTACCATCTACGTTATTGATTACTTTGGCATTGTTATCGGATAAGGAATGGCTTATGAAGTTGTTCTTTAAAAAGCGACATATGTTATTTAAGGTTTTCAATGTTCGTTATGTTTCCAGATCTATCTAGGGAGACTCAGAGATGATGGTTGGACTTTCTTCTTCTACGTCCGAGTTCAGCAATTGGGAGGGCTTTTTTTCTTAAAATGTCCTTGTAAGCGTCTGATCAAGTATCAGTCTCATTCCATTATTTTTTATGAACCCTCCCAATTGCAGGACTTTATTAAAGCCCATCTCTCTACAGAAGTAGATGCTTTTCCCTTGGCTCCAGTTTGAGCTATTTTGTAGAATCAACTGTTAAGCTACACCTTGTATTGCCTTTCAGAATTTTTGGATTTTCTTCCTATATTATTCTTCCCTGTTTGGGGGCTAGAGTGGGTTAGGGTTTGACTTTGTTACCTTATGTATATTGGTGGGACTTTGGTTCTATATCATGTTGTTTTCTTTACCCATCTCAATTTTCCTTTCAAGATGTTAAAATTATTGTTATATTTGTATAATTGCATACATTTTAAATCAAAAAAATAAAAAAGTGGAATACATAAAATTAACATATGTAAATGATATTGATATATATAGATATATATGTTATCTATATAACATATGTATAAAATATAAATGTCTATTATAAACAATATAAACAGGACATAGAATCTATTTCGACTCCTCCTACCCCCAGCAGAACACTCGCAGCTGCAAACCATCGTCAGCTGCTAACCTCTAGCAAAATACAAAAAACGCAAGACCCCACACCGGGAAAACCTAAACTGCATGCTAATAAATGCTCGTTCCATTCGCAATAAATGGCTAGTGCTCACTGACTATATCAGCCACCAGAACCTGGACCTGCTCTTCGTCACTGAAATCTGGTTAACAGACACAGACACAGTCATCACCAACCAGCTAACACTACCGGGCTACAACCTTTTCAACTGTCCCAGAAAGAACCGATGAGGCGGTGGGGTCCTAATTATAGCTAGAAGTGCACCTCAACTCAAAGTACAACCAATCCTGACTGCATCCTGATCTCAAATAAGACCTTAGCAACCTGTCTCCTTTACCACCCACCCTCTTCAAATGCCGATGAGTTGGCCACAATCCTCGACCTAGCATGTAACCATAATACCCAGCAGAAACAGCTCTGGCTTTTAGGTGACTTTAATCTCCCACCCCTCCCTACTAAGCACTCCACAGCATTCCTGGATGCAATGACTGCGCTGGACTATCACCAACTCATCCACACTCCTTCCCACATTGGAGGTAACCTCCTGGACCTCATTTTTACCCCTCTACCCCCCAACTTCATATGCAACCAGATCACACCAATTGTGCTACCAGTTCCCTGGTCTGACTATAATGCCATACTCTTCCACATTCCATACAACGGAGAAAAGCGTCAGTCTCCATATCAAATTCCCCTGTTTCCCACTGCTTCAGATGCTTCAACAAGGAAACATTCCTCAGCGACACCCTGCATGACCTTAACACTGAAACTAACGATCTGGCCGAGCTGCTAGACATCTGGAACAATAACCTCTCCAGAGCTGCACTCCTATCAACCTCCACAAAACCGACCAACAAGAACCACACAACCATGTGGTTCACTGCTGACCTGCGCGAATCTTTAGTACACCTCAGAAAGCTAGAACACCGCTGGCGATGCTCCAGACACACCAATGACCAAACTGCATACCTGAATAGCCTATCCTACATCAACATCAAAGAGCTGTCAACCACAAGAGAAAAGAAAACCACACCAGCTCCCTCATGCGTTCCCTTAACAAACCTCAAGAACTCTTCGGCCTCATTAAATCCCTCACAAAGGATACATCCAACCATGAACCAATGAATACTCCTAGCCCAAAAGCCTTTGCTAAATACTTTCAAAGAAAAACCACCTCAACAACATCCTACCCAGACAGGTCTGACCTTGAATACTCACCCAGGCACCTCCCCCTTCTAGAGATACACTCATACCCACTCTAGAGGCTTTTTATCCATACTCTCCTGAGCAAATAGAGAGAATCACCTGTGGAATTAACAACACCACCTCCCCATCTGACCCATGTCCAGCATTTTGGATAAAGCAAGCCCGATCCAACCTTAGTCCAGTCATCGCCAGAATCGCTAACCTCTCACTGGCTGAAGACCTCCTTCCACCATCCCTCAAAACCACCTGCATTAGACCACTTATAAAAAATAACAAGCTTGACCCATCAGAGATCAGTTCCTACAGACCCATCTCCAGTCTCCCCTTCTTGGCCAAAATTCTAGAAAAGATTATTCACCAACAAACCCAGGACCATACTGATGCATATGCACCTCTGGACCCAGAGCAACATGGGTTTCGCCTGCAGCATGGTGTTGAAACCCTGCTGGTGACTCTCCTGGACAAATTCTACACAGGCCTAGAAAAGAAGAAACAGGGGTTCATCATGATATTCATGGACATTGCCTCTACATTTTACACCGTAAATCACAGTCTCCTACTCACCTGCCTGCATCAAAAAGGTATAAGGAACCTAGCTCTCGACTGGTTTAAATCATACCTGTCTGATTGCCAGCAACAAGTCTGCATAGAAACACAAACATCCAGAACCTTCCAGAAGACATAAAGAGTCCCGCAGGGCTCATCACTCTCTGCCCTGCTCTTCAACATCCATATACAGCCAATCTGCACCATTATACGATCATTCAACATTTACTACCACATCTATGCAGACGATGTCCTGCTCTACAACCCTTTCTCCATAGACAACCCTGACTACTCTTCCATCACAGAGTGCTTCAATGCTGTCTCAGATTGGCTCGCCACTCACAACCTGATGGTTAACAACAGAAAATCAGAGGTCTTATTCGTAACAAAAGACCAATCTTTCGCCCCACCAACTTCCCTCAGATTGAAAGATTTTGATCTCATGGCGAAACAAGAAGTGCGTTATCTTAGTATCACATTGGACCAACACCTTATTTATTTATTTACATTCTCTTATATACCGCGCTATTCTGCATCAGTGCGGCTTACATTGAACAGGGCATTATAACATGGAGATAACTATTTTACAGGGAACATGGGCTTTGGAGGGTTAAGTGGCTTGTCCAAGACCACAAGGAGCACCTATGGGACTAGAAACCTCAGTCCTTCCGGCCCAAGGTTGCTGTCCTCTAGTGGGATTTGAACCCCCAACCTTCTGGCCTGAAGTACCTTGCCCCAACCACTAGGCCACTCCTCCACTAGGCCACTCCTCCACTCCACCTTAATTGGGAAGCCCACATACAAAATGTCACCAGGGCAGTCTACCATAAACTAAGAACCCTCCGGCACCTACGTCCTCTCCTCGAGCCCTCAGATTGCCGCACGGTATGCCAAGCCCTCATCTTTCCCACTTCGACTACTCCAACATAATCTACCATGGCCTGCCAAAACAAGCCCTCCAACCATTACAACTGGCCATGAATACAGCCACCCGAACACTCCTGTCTGCATCTAGATACGAACACATCAGACCCCTCTTGATTCAGCTTCAACTAGCTAGAAGGATGCTTGGGTGCATACAGAGAGGAATGGCTAGCAGAAAAAAGGAGGTAATAATGCCTCTCTATAAGACTTTGGTGCGACCTCATTTGGAGTATAGTGTGCAATTCTGGAGACCGCACCTTCAAAAGGATGTGAACAGGATGGAGTCGGTCCAGAGGGTGGCTACTAAAATGATTAGTGGTCTTCATTATAAAGTATATGAGGACAGACTGAAGGATCTTAATATGTACACCTTAGAGGAAAGGCGGGATAGAGGTGATATGATTAAGATGTTTAAATACCTCCGTGGCATAAATGTTCAGGGAGAGAGCCTCTTTCAATTGAAAGCAAGTTCTGCTACGAGGGGACATGGGATGAGGGTGAAGGGAGAGAGATTCAGGAGTGATATGCGGAAATATTTCTTTACGGAAAGAGTGGTGGATCCATGGAATAGTCTCCCAGTGGAGGTGGTAGAGATTAGGACAGTATCTGAATTCAAAAAAGCATGTGACAAACACAGAGATCTCTAAAGGTAAAAAGGGGACTGTTGTAGTTGTTGATATGGAAGGACAGACTAGATAGGCCATGTGGTCTTTTTCTGTCATCATATTTCTATGTTTCTGTGTTTCACTGGCTCCCTATAACAAGTAGCCTGATTTACAAGGCCCTCCTCTTCACTCCATGCTGCCGATCGGACATCGGGGGAGGAAGCAGGAGCTGCTTGCCCCTCCTGCTCCCCCCACCAAGGCCCAATCAGGGCGCAACTAACAGCCTTTAAATGTACTGACCCGTCAGGCGTGTCCATGCCTGGCAGGCCCGCGCCTAAGGGCCATGCCAAAGGGCCATTTGGTGTGGCCCTTAGGCGGGGCACAATGGCGGGGCCGTCGTTTGCATCCTTGCTGACAGTATGTAATATAAACCATGATGTATTTATTCTGTATATAGCTACTGAAGTTAGTTAGGCTGCATGTGTGGCTACTGTGCTGAATTACCTCTGTTGTGTACTCCCATCATGTACTTTCGTGTACTCCCATTGGCTACCTTTGCTTAACCTGTAGTGTAGTGTTGTAATCTTACTGCTTTGATTGACTGAAGAAGCCGGACACAAACTGTTTAAATGAATAAAACGCTATGTATTGTTGTGATTAGATTGTAAGCTCCGATGACCATGACTCTGATGGGCAGGGACTGTCTCTTATATGTTTCCTGCTTCTTGCAGGTTAGCTGTACAGCGCTGCGTGCGTGGCGTTATATAAGTGTTAACAGTAGTAGTAGTAGTACTATTCACCTTTAAGGTGCTTCACGGCATGTCTGCAAACTCCATCACAGAACTCATTCAACGTAACCCTGAGACAAGAACCAGGAGGTCATGCATGGTAAACTCACTTGTCATTCCTGCAACAATTAGAACATGCACCCAGTCTATCAAGAATCGTGCCTTTTCCTTATACGCACCAACCCACTGGAACACCCTATCCACAACAATCAGAGCCATCCTTGATGTTATTTCCTTTAGGAAGGCATTAAAGACATACCTGTTCCAACAAGCTTACAACCAGCCACCATAAACAAGGCCTATGCCATTATTACCCAGCATTTACCATAAAGAAGGCCTATGCCTCTACTTCCCAAGCATTTACCATTCCTTTGTCTCAGTCCAATGTAACTATTCTGCACTATATAAACTGTTTATTGTTCAAGTTACTTTAAGTTCAATGCAAACTGTTCTGTTCCATATCAACTGTTAACCGTTTACTGTTCAAGTTACTTTAAGTTCAATGTAAACCGTTCCATGTAAACCGTTATTTTGTTCTCGTTATATGTAAACCACACTGATTTCAAAGAGCGTGGTATTTAAAAGTAAATAAATAAATAAATAAATAAATTATGGAACGTATATTTACCTTACTAGATAAGATTAACCTAAAGAGAAGTTGACATATTGCCATATGTGGAGTTCTCAAAAAAGAGAAATATATACAGTACCTGCAGTGTCCTACAATATGAGAATAAATTAGAACTACATATAACATATATGAATGGAGTTCATATTTGAAAAGATAAACTTGATAAATGCTTCTTTTAATTATAGACTGGGCATAGATTTTTCAAATGTTCATGAACATATTTTTTGTAAAACACATTGTCTTACTTTAGAACACTCCCAACTACTTATTTCTAAATTAAACCAACATTTAGATGTCTCCCTAGCATGAACGATTGTACTTGGAAACAAGGAAACATGATGACAGAAAAAGACCACATGGCCTATCTAGTCTGTCCTTCTATATCAACAACTACAACAGTCCCCTTTTCTCCTTTAGAGATCCTCTGTGTTGGTCCCATGCTTTTTTGAATTCAGTTACTGTCCTCATCTCCACCACCTCCACTGGGAGACTATTCCACGGATCCACCTCTCTTTCCGTAAAGAAATATTTCCGCATATCACTCCTGAATCTATCCCCCTTCACCCTCATCTTGTGTCCCCTCGTAGCAGAGCTCTCCTCCTGTGCATTTATGCCACAGAGGTATTTAAATGTCTCAATCATATCTCCTCTATCCTGCCTTTCCTCTAAGGTGTACATACCTATTAAGCTATTCACACTGCTGTTATTAAACTTATGAAAAATTGGGCTAAAATAAAAACTTTACCTCAGAGATAATAGTTCCATGCATACAAATCAAACATCATGTGTAGTGAGTGAAAGTCCGGAGCCAGTACAGAATCCTTTCTAGATTACTGTAACCTCCTCTTCGCTGGTCTTCTTCAAAATCATCTCTCCCCTCTTCAATCTGTTCAAAACTCAATTGCATGGCTAATCTTCCGCTTCTCTTCTCAAGTCACTTCATTGGATCCCTATCCATTTCCGCATCCAGTTCAAACTTCTTCTACTAACCTATAAGCACCGTCATTCGGCTGCTCCTCACTATCTTTCCTCTCTTAGTTCCCCCTGGGAACTCCACTCTTCTGGCAGATGCCTTCTATCTGTGCCCTTCTCTTCTACTGCCAATTCTAGACTTTGATGTTTCTACCTTGTTGCTCCTTATGTCATGAACAAACTACCTGAGTCTGTGCGCCAGGCTCCACCTGTGGCTCTGTTCAAATCCAGGCTAAATACTCAATTCTTTCAGACTGCTTTTGGATCCCATTCCCCTAGTCTCCTGGTCACATCCTATCCCATTTGTTGTGTTGTCAGTCTTGACTAGATTGCAAGCTCTCAGGAGCAGTGACTGTCTCTTACATGTCTCTGTATAGTGCTGTGTACACCTTGTGGCACTACACAAATGATCAGAGAAATACGTAGTAGTGTGAAGTACATAATGGAAGAACCTTTTGGATCATGTCAGTACTTGTAACCTGGATTGACTACTGTTGAAAACAGGATACACAGCATGATGGACCTTTGGTCTGACCCAGTATGGCAAATCTTTTGTTCTTATATAGCATTTCATCTGCATGAATGATGTTGTGTATAATGTACAGAAGTGCCGAGGGACTTTGCAAAAGTGAGTGTTTGTGACAAACAGGGTAAAATGCATAAAATATCAGTATTTGCTGCTAATTTCCATGCATTAGAAAATTTTCGCACATAGCTCCCTTTGTGTAAGAATTTATGCAAATGCTCGACTTATGATCTGCTGCAATGAAACAGCAAAATTCAAACCCTGGATTTGCTGGTTGCTCTGATTTTCCCAGTGCAGAGCTACAAATGCACCCATGTACTGGGAAAGAAAAACAGGACTGGAGTAACACGTGGGGTAAGGTGACACCTCGGAGTCTAATGAAACAGCTTCTTAATTCTATCTGTGTATCTTCAGATTGTGACACTATGGGAGCCAGAAGTGTATAAAACCGCTGAGTGTGTGCTGTCACCTAAATCAAGATAACTACTTAAGCACCAAAAGAAGTGGCAGACCTTTAAAAGCAAAATATATTACAATGCTCTATTTATCTTCTTTTCCAGAAATACCAATGAGACCAGGCACAAGCTATGCACTGACTTAGAGATTTTTACGGATTAGTGTTTTCAAACATAAGGTTTTATTTACCATAAAAATACATTTGTGATGTGACCACTTTGATTGAAGGATAAGGTGGTATACAAATCTGTCTAAATAAAATAAATAAATTAATTAATTTTGTTTAATATGTTAAAGGCTTATGGAAGAATGTTTCTATATGCGGTGCCTTAGAGAATGAAGAACCATTCTAATTAATTGTCAGTAATTTAGCAAGCAATCACCTAATTTAACAACAATGCTCCCCTCCCCCCCCCCTTGGTTAATAAAGAACAGAAACTAAAAAACAATTCAGTCTTCAAACATAGAAACATGACGACAGAAAAAGACCACATGGCCTATCTAGTCTGTCCTTCCATATCAACTACAACAGTCCACTTTTTACCTTTAGAGATCCTCTGTGTTCGTCCCGTGCTTTTTTGAATTCAGATACTGTCCTCATCTCTACCACCTCCACTGGGAGACTATTCCACGGATCCACTACTCTTTACGTAAAGAAATATTTCCGCATATCACTCCTGAATCTATCTCCCTTCACCCTCATCCCATATCCCCTCGTAGCAGAACTTGCTTTCAATTGAAAGAGTCTCTCCCCCTGAACATTTATGCCACGGAAGTATTTAAACATCTCAATCATCCCAGCTGAAACTGTACTACCCCCAATGCTAAAGCCCTAAAAGCTGTATCTGTATATAATGTATATAGTTTTTACTGTTATGTTCTGCTCAAGCTTAACATTTGTTGTTTACTTATAATATTCTTTGTTATTTGACGTTACATGTAAAACAAACGCTGCTTTGTTAATTAGTTGTTTATTGTGAACCGCAACTGATCTCAGGAAGATGCGGTATATAAATGTTTGTTAAATAAATAAATAAATAAAATAAATAAATCATATCACCTCTATCCCACCTTTCCTCTAAGGTGTACATATTAAGATACCTAAGTCTATCCTCATATGCTTTATAATGAAGACCACTAATCATCTTAGTAGCCACCCTCTGCACCAACTCCATCCTGTTCACATCCTTTTGAAGGTGCGGTCTCCAGAATTGCACACTATACTCCAAATGAGGTCGCACCAAAGACTTATACAGAGGCATTATCACCTCCTTTTTTCTGCTAGCCATTCCTCTCCGTATGCACCCAAGCATCCTTCTAGCTTTTGCCGTCGCCTTTTCTACCTGTTTAACTACTTTAAACACACAACCTCAGACACAACCACGCCTAGGTCACACTCTTCTTTAGTGGACAAAAGTGCTTCACCCCCTATACTATATTGCTCCCTTGGATTGCTGCAGCCCAAATGCATGACCTTACATTTTTTAACATTAAATCCCAGCTGCCAAATTCTAGACCATTCTTCAAGCTTAGCTAGATCCCTCCTCATGTTGACTACACCTTCCTGGGTGTCTACTCTATTGCAGATTTTGGTATCATCCACAAAGAGGCAAACCTTACCCGAAAGCCCTTCCGCTATATCGCTAACAAAGATGTTAAAAAGAATCGGACCAAGGACAGATCCCTGGGGCACACCACTGGTAACATCCTTCTCCTCAGAGTGAGCTCCATTTACCTGTACTCTTTGTTGCCTCCCACCCAACCAATTTCTAACCCAAGCAGAAACTTTAGGGTCCATCCCTAGGGTGCTCAATTTGTTTATAAGTCGCCTGTGAGGAACATAAGGAGCCCTCACAGAAATAATGAAAGACTACGGGAATAATTTTAGATGCATCTACAGATGTAAATAGCAATCCCTGAAAGTTGCTATTAGCAAGTATAAATGCAGAACTACTAAGTTACCTGTTTTCAGGAGGGAGACATTTTGGTCAGTCCTTGTTTTGAACTTACATCCAAAAACAATGAGGTATTTGTAGTCCCCAAATCTATCCACTGAAATCTGTGCTGAGGGTCCCATGATGAATGCAGAATTGATGGTTTTAATATTAGCTCTGTTTGATAACTTAGCAGGATAGTTAAATGATTTCAGTTTGATTTGATGTTCAATTTGTATGTCTTTTTATCTGTGAATGTACTGTGTAAGCTTCTTTTTCCTGTGTGTAAAAGGTGAGTTACAAAGAAATAAATTAAGCTAAATTCAATTCAAACACACCGGGGTTATCAGAAAGTCAGGACTGGGCTAACATCTGTCTCCTGGAATTGGGTAGCTTGGCAGCTCTATAGATGGCCAGGGCTCAGATTTCAAGGGGGCATTTCTGGAGCGAGCTAAAAATTTATATATATATTTCACATTTTCCAATGGAAACACATGTATATTTTACATATATCACCAAGAGCTATGCACCAGCTCTGAGGCAAGCATAAGTGCTCATTTCAAGTGGACACTAAATGAGGATTAAGTAGTAATTTTACTTAATTCTCCATTTCCTTATTTTTTTCCACAAACATCTGTTGCTTTACCAGATAATTTATGCCACTAATACATCTAAAGGGGGTAAATTCAAAGAATTAAACCACATTCAGCAGCACTATGATTTAGTGCTGCTTAACATCCCCTGGTACCCAGTTTGTACACCCTGACTCTAGTTGGGTGTGGCACTAGAGTTCACCGGTCTGCAGCAATATTAAGCTAATTAAAAGCAGTTAAAGTTAGGCACTTTAAAGGCTGGTTTAGTTAACCAGCCAGTGGCTGAATATCACTGCTGACTGGTTAGCTAAAATGCTGGATATAGGCTTCTAAGATGGCGCTGGCCCAGCAGCACCAGCTGGATGTTCTTGTTGTCAGCGGTTTGCATGCCCAGGCTATGGGCAAGAATAAGGTGAAAGGGAAGGCTGGACTCCAGGGCGGCTCCCAGTCTCAGCCACTTAGGCAAACAATGCTGGAAGCTTTTCACGTCCTTGCTGGATCTTTGGGGTCTACCTCTTTGAATCAGCCCGTGGTGTCGCTGGAGAGCAGCAGTAATGGGGCTTCTTTCAGCTCAATTGCCCGCATTCCCCCACCTGGACCTGGAAGCAGTTGGCTGCAGATAGAACAGGGGGCCCCCATGCCGATGCAGACGGACAGGCCGTCTTCACTGGAGGTTCACCAGTGGCAGTTTACTCCCCCTTGGAAGAAGAAGCAGCTCCCAGTGTGAGGGCTGTGCAGCGGACCATGAGTGAAATTGCATGGGGAGGGGGAGATGTAGCTCTGGGACTTTTTCAACTTGCAAATCAGGCAGGGGCGGTGACTATGGAATGCAGAGCCTTAGCTCCTCTCTTCAAGCATTTTCTTCATGTTTTGTGAGTGATTTGACTATTGTGTTTCAGTGTGTGGTCGAGCAATCGCAAATGTTGGGTAATCTGGTTAATAGGTGTGAGGAGCTGGAGCCGAAGATTAAAGAACTTCAAACTTTGGAAGAATCGTTGATGAAGGATAGGAACTTAACACACCGGAGAGTGGAATACCTGGATATTCAAATCCAAAAGCACAGTTACTTACCTGTAACAGGTGATCTTTGGGAACAGCAGGAATTAGTCCTCACATATGGGTACGTCGGAACCGACGGAGCCTGCGTGGGAAAGCTCCCCAGCTTTTCAGATGAAAAGCTTTTGGGGCTTCCCACAGCACATGCGCGCTGCCTTCCCGCCTTCCTGACCAGCTCTCTTCAGTTCGAGTTTATAGCTGAGACAATAGAGAGAGGAAAGGAAGGTAGATAGATAGAAGATACAACTCCTAGGGGAGGTGGGTGGGTTGTGAGGACTAATTCCTGCTGTTCCCAGAGATCACCTGTTACAGGTAAGTAACTGTGCTATCTCCAGGAACAAGCAGGAATGAGTCCTCACATATGGGGACTCCCTAGCTAAGATGCCTGGGAGATCCCCCTCCAAAGGTAACCATCTTCGTATGGATCTCAGGCATCCAACCAGGGAAGGTGGGCAGGAGTTGTTTAAGTATGGAACAGGTGTTTGAGGACAGCCTGACCAAACAAGGCATCCCGGCGGGAGTCCTTGTCCAAACAGTAATGGGCTGTGAAGGTATGAACCGAGGCCCAAGTGGCTGCTTGACAGATCTGATCTATGGAAACAGAGTGAAGATGAGCCATAGAGGTGGCCATGGCTCTCACATTGTGAGCTGTGACATGGCCTTCCAGAGAAATGTTCTTACTCTGGTAAGCAAAAGAAATACACTGAGCAATCCAATTGGAAAGTGTACGCTTGGAGACTGGAAGTCCCAAATGAGAAGGATCAAAAGCCACAAAAAGTTGGGAAGACTTTCGATGTGGCTCAGTCCTGTTGAGGTAAAAGGCGAGAGCTCTTTTACAATCAAGGGTATGAAGGTTCCTCTCTGCAGTGGATGCATGAGGAGCCGGGAAAAAAACAGGTAGATATACCTCTTGATTAAAATGAAAAGGCGAGACCACTTTGGGCATAAAGTGGGGGTTCGTCCTAAGGACCACCTTATCATGATGAAACCTAGTATAAGGTGGATTAGCCACTAAAGCCTGCAGTTCACTGATGTGGCGAGCCGAAGTGACTGCAATAAGGAAAACTACCTTCCATGAAGAAATTTCAAGGAGGTGGAGTCCAAAGGCTCAAAAGGTGGCTTCATAAGCTGACCTAGAACTAGGTTCAAATCCCATGCTACCTGCGGAGGTCGGATGGGAGGTTTAGTTAAGGTCAGGCCTCTCATGAACCTTGCAACAAGAGGATGAGAGGAGACAGGTTGTCCATTTATAGGTTTTAAGGATGCTACAATAGCACTTAAATGGACTCGTACTGAATTTGTCTTGAGGCCTGCATTGGAGAGATGCAGGAGATAGTCTAGTAGAGAATTCAAAGGAAGTGCCAGAGGGTCAAGACCCCGTTGAGCACACCAAATGGAAAAACGTTTCCATTTGAACGCATAGGAACGCCTGGTAGAGGGTTTCCTAGAGGCATGAAGGATATCTTTCACTGGTTGAGAAAGATTAAACTCATGAAGGCTTAAGCCTTCAGTAACCAAGCTCGGAGATGTAGGGACTTGGGGTTTGGATGCCACAAAGTCCCCTTCTCCTGAGACAGAAGGTCTGGCGCAGCTCCCAGGTCCAGGGAGGAGCCCTGGGAGAGCTGTAGAAGTAGAGGGAACCACACTTGGCGTGGCCAGCGTGGAGCTATGAGGATCATCGACCCGTGATCCCTCTGAAGTTTGAACAGAGTCTTGGGAATCAAAGGAATGGGTGGAAAAGCATACAGGAATTCCTGACCCCAATGCAGGAGAAAGGAGTCGTTGGCCTGAGCTCCCTGACACGGAGTCCTGGAACAGAACCGGGGAAGTTTGGCATTCCACGGACTTGCAAAGAGGTCTATGTCCGGGGTCCCCCATTCCTGAAAGATTCTGCGTATCTGGTCCATATGCAGGGACCATTCGTGTGGAAGCAGAACTCGACTGAGTCTATCTGCCCGAGAGTTTTGAACTCCTGGAAGGTATACTGTCAGAAGATGAATTTGATGCTCTCTGGCGAAGGCCCATAATCTGAGAGCTTCGTTGCAAAGCAACAGAGAGCCCGTCCCTCCTTGTTTGTTGACATAGAACATGGCTACCTGATTGTCTGTCTGGACTAGGACAGTCAGGTTGACAAGGAGGGTGTGGAAGACTGTGAGGGCAAGGAAGATTGCTCGCAGTTCCAGAAGGTTGATGTGAAGGGTGGTCTCCTGGGAAGACCAGGTGCCCTGAGTGGAGAGGTGTTGGAGATGAGCTCCCCACCCTGTTTGGGAGGCATCTGTTGTGAGGGTTGCTTGGGGCAACGAAGGTTGGAAGGGGGTCCCCAACAACAGATTTTTGGAGGATGTCCACCACTGGAGAGACCAAAACAGACGTTTTGAGGTGAGTACTTGGTCTGAGAGCGCTCCTGATGCTTGAGACCACTGGGTGGCCAAAGTCCATTGAGCTGCCCTCATATGGAGACGAGCGTAGGGCACCACATGGACCGTGGAGGCCATGTGGCCCAGAAGTTGCAGCAGTTCCCTGACTGACAAGTGACTTCTGGACTGAGCCTGGGAGGCCAAGCTGATTAGTCGTTGGCCTCGGACCAGAGGGAGGTAGGCCCTTGCAGTGGTGGAGTCCAAGTGGGCCCCTATGAATTCCAGGGACTGAATAGGGATAAGTTGGGACTTGGGAATGTTTACCACAAGTCCCAGATATTGAAGAATACGCCTTGTGCGGTCCAAGGAAATCTGGGCTTCTGACTGAGATGGAGCTCGGATGAGCCAGTCGTCCAGATATGGGAACACGAAGACTCCCATGCCTCTTAGAAATGCGGCTACGACTGCCATGCATTTTGTGAATACTCTTGGAGCAGAGGCGAGACCAAAGGGAAGTACTCTGTATTGGAAATGTTTTCCCTGGAACAGAAATCGAAGATATTTTCTGTGGGATGGATGGATGAGTATATGAGTGTATGCATCCTTGAGATCTAGAGAACAAAGCCAATCCTGACTCTGAAGGTATGGAAGGAGAATGCCCAGAGAGAGCATTTTGAATTTCTCCTTGAATAGAAACTTGTTCAATTCTCTCAGATCTAGGATAGGTCTGAAGCCCCCTGTCTTCTTTGTTATGAGAAAATAAGGGGAGTAGAACCCTAACCCCTGTTGAGGAAGAGGAACCTCCTCTATTGCCCCTTGGGCAAGGAGAAAGGAGACTTCCCGACCCAACAGGGTCAGAAGAGATGGGGGAGAACTGAATTGCCTCATCATGGTATGGGGAGGAAGGCTGGAGAAATGAAGTTTGTAACCCTCTCGGATGATAGAGAGGGTCCATTGCTCTGATGTAATTTGCTCCCATCTGGGAGCAAAGTGAGCTAACCTTCCGGGAATGGTGAGGGGCTCTGGTTGTTCTAGAGCCAGAAATGGTAAGTTCTCTAGGGGCAAGTCAAAACCCCTGAGGGGGTTGAGCCTGCTGGGGTGTAGCAGACACTGCAGGCCTTGACTTTACTTGCTTAGATTTCTGACGTTTAGCAGCAAAGCGAGGCTGAGCAGATTGTTGGCCAGTATTTGTGGAAAATCTGGCCTTCTTGTAGAAAGGCCTCTTAAAAGGCTTCTTTTTGGCAGGAGTAGAAGTAGACTTAGAAAGTCTATCTAGAGTGGCATTTTCTGCGTCCATTTGAGCAGCTTTAATTTGCCAGTCCTCACCAAATAAGTTCTCACCTGTACAGGGCAGATTCCTTAAGCCATCCACGACCCAGGGTTCTAGGTCAGAAGCCTGGAGCCAAGCAAGACGTCGGGCTGCAATAGCAATTCCCGAAGCCCTGCCTGCAACCTCAAAGGAATCAAAGGCTGCCCTGTTGGAAAACTTGGAGACCTCTGAAAGTTGTGTCACCACAGAAGTGAAGTCCTCCTTTCTATCCTCAGGGATAAAGGGGGCAAAATGCCGTACCTTCAGGGCAAGTTCTCTGAGAAACATGCCCATATAAAGACTGTAGGAATTGATCCTGGCTATAAGCATACTAGCCTGGAAGATCTTTCTACCAAAAGAGTCAAGGGTCTTACATTCTCGCCCTGGAGGGGTAGAAGAGTGCCTTTTAGGACTCTTTATCTTTTTCATGGCAGACTTCACCACAATGGAGTGGTGAGGCAGTTGAGTCTTTCGAAACCCAGGAGAAGGAGGGACCCGGTACATGGTGTCCAACCTACAGGAATGAGGAGACAGTGTTAGAGGAGTCTCCCACAAATCCATCAAGTGTTCTTGAAGGATTTCATGGATAGGCAGGGTAACTGCCTCTTTAGGAGCTTTGGAGTATCCTAAAATATCCAATTTCTTTGATCTTGGTTCCGTTCCAGAAGATGTAGCAATAGAAAGCCCTTTAGCTACATCAACAATGAAATCCTGAAAGGATAAATCCTCTGGAGGAGACATCCTCCTCTTTGGAGAAGAGGGCTCCTCAGGAAGATCAAGCTCAGCAGAGTCATCAGAGGAATTGAACTCATCAGAAGAATCTGAGTATTCTCTCTGTGCTTCCAATGCACGATACGCGTACCGACCGATATCGACATCGGGCGTATCGGGCATGGGATCGGTATTGGGCAAAAGCCTGAATCCGGCATGCGGAACCGATCGACGCTTGGAAGTCGATGGTCTCGGTTCCGGTGTGGATACCGGAACCGGAGTCGGTACCGATGGAATCGGTACCGAGGGCGTCGCAGCCTTAATGAAAGCCAGAATGGCCTGCTGCATGGTCTGGACAGTATTGCCCATGGACGCCACTACTGCCTGGATGTCGGTACCGGTATCGACCGGTACCCCAGAGCAGTCTAACAGGTGATCGGTCGAGGCCGTGCCATCGATGTCAACCTGTAACCCCATAGGTGATGCTTTGGAGGCCGGAGCCTCCCGCCGGGGTTTTTTGGTCTGGGCAGAATCCTCGAACTCAAGATTGAGAGCCTCTCGATCTTTTAAAAGAGATTTGCTTTTAGAGGATTTGCCCACAGAAAGTTTGGTTACCTGAGATCCATCCGGAGAGGAAGACCTGGATGACTGTGATGCTGGATTATCTGAAGCAAACAGCACATGGAACTTGTTGGCCCGGTTCTGCAAACCACGTTTAGACATCTGGGAGCAGAATGGGCAGTCCGGTATGGAGTGGTCAGGTCCCAAGCATTTAAGACACCATTCATGGGTGTCTGTGACAGAAATAACAGCACTACAGTTGGTACACTTTTTAAAACCAGGAGCTGGCTTCTCCATGAGGAGAATTTGTGTAGGCTTGAAGGCCTAGCAAAAGTTACCACGTTGTGCTGAAAATCAAAAAAGATTTTTTTTTTTTTTTTTTAGAAAGAAAGAAAGAGAGACCGGCAGTACCGGTTTTGGTATGGGGAAGGCAGGTACGCGGTCAAAAGAAACAAATTAAAATAACAATTTCTTCAGCGGTGACAGGAACACGACCTGCTGGCTCCGCGGAAAAAGAGAAACTGAAGAGAGCTGGTCAGGAAGGCGGGAAGACAGCGCGCATGCGCTGTGGGAAGCCCCAAAAGCTTTTCATCTGAAAAGCTGGGGAGCTTTCCCGCGCAGGCTCCGTCGGTTCCGACGTACCCATATGTGAGGACTCATTCCTGCTTGTTCCTGGAGATGAAATAATCTCCGCTTTTTGAACTTCCCAAGGTCCCCCTTAGTGACTCCAGTGGATATGGTCAAAAACTATTTGACTGAAGTATTGGGGATGGAAAATGAGCTGCTTCCACCTCTGGTGAGGGCCCAGTATCTCTTTGTGGGAGGGGTCCTTAATCTAGGGGTGGGGAGAGTTCTGAGGGGCTGAATCTTACGACCTTTCTTGATTTATCCCTGGAAGTTGTTACTCAGAGTACTATGTTTATTGCTACTTTTGCAGTGGAGTTCGACCATAACTCTTTATTACGTTTGTAATTCCATAATTTTGAAAAGTTGTTCTTTGGTTCAAAAGTTTGTATATTTCCTAATTTGTCTAGATTTACGCAGAAGAGGTGACAGGAATTACTTTGGGCTTTGTCCCTTGGTCTTACTTATGCTTTGAGATTTCTTTGTATTTGTGTTATTTGTGAGGGTAAAACATTTGTGTTTTATGAACCTAGTCAACTTAATGATTTTCTGGTGGTGAGGGAGGGTGCTAAGGGGTAGCTGGTTGGAATCCCAGTGGCACACTGTGATTTGTTGGAGGTGGGGGTTTGGAGGGTGCCGTAGGCCTGTTATTTGATATGTACTATTTCCTAATTTTATTTCTTGTCTTGGATCTAATTTCCTCATTTTGTGCTCTTAAGAAGTATATTATGAATGTTTTGTTCCTTTTAGTTAGATTATTTCTTAATTTCATCGCTTGATTGTATTTTAAGAGTGAATTGTGTAAAATTGATAAATATAAAATAAAAAAACAATGCTGGATGTATAACCCATGCTTAGTCCCTAGAACTGATTCCATTGCCAGCATTCCCCGCATGTATACAGGGTTCATACGGAGAATGCTGGCTGGGGCAGGTGGGGCAGTGCTGGTGCAGAGTATGGGAGTGGCCAGCTGCCAGGATGTACAGAGGCCATTCAGGTTGGGCCTCTGAACATTCCCTGGCGTAAAGATGGACACTTGACTTATTCCTCCCTGATAGGGAAACAAGTGCCTGGCATGCCAGAGATCACATCCTGCAGCCCCCGCCCCCCTCCCCACCTCATCACGCAGCTGTGTGAGATCTCATGCTGACCGACCCAGACCTTGGGGATCCCTGACAAGGGTCAGAAAGTGGTATACCGGGGCTGGTCCATGACCTGGCATTCAGCGCCTCCAGTTGCATGTCTAGGTACCATGGCGACAGGACACCAATTCACCAGCATGCCAGCTGGAGGGGATGCCCCCTGCACAGAAATAGGGTGTCCACCCAGAAGTCTATGTCCCCGATTATGTCGTTGTGGGTATGTTCAGGCACCGCGATGGCAGAATTGGGTACATCTCTGGCAGGTTTTGGCTGGGAAATGTGACTAGATGTGCCGGAAGCAGAATTAGCCTCCACCTGGACAACCCAGATATCCCCCAGCATTGAATATTCAGGTGAAAATTAAAGCAACAACAGTCATCCACTTTAAGTGTGCTGGCCACCACTGCTGAAATGCTCCCCTTAGTTTTTTAGAAATTTGGCCTCGATAGGGGTAATTTTATATAGTGTTTTTGTGAATATATAAAAGGGATTTTATAAAATTACCTCAGGGGTTCCATATGTAAAAGCACGCTGATGCCAAAGAAGCTATATAGCCTGCATGTAGACATGTTCTGGGGTGCAGATGAGCCGGGATTTCCATGCCTATAGCATCTTATAAAACATGTAGTTACACATGTTTCTTTATGGGCTGCCCCTTGCAGGGATATATATGTCTGTGGCCTCAATCTATCTGTGCTTTCGGCCAGTTTATGCCTAGTAATTTATAAAGAAACACAGGTGCTGGATGGATGGAGGCATATTCAATGCCAGGGCCCGATCTTGCCACCAGTACTGAATATCCAGATCGTCTGGATAGAATTTTAGCTAACCAGTGATGATATTCAGATGCTGCCTGGTTAGTTTTGGCCATGGCCAGTCTTTATTCTGCCTAACTTTAGCTGGTTTAGGTTACGCCAATTAGCTGCTGAATTTCACCGCTGACTGCCTAACCAAGTCACTGCCCCATTCCACCCCAATGCTAAGTGGTTAGCACCAGGGCATTAAACCAGGAAGGAGGGGATAGTCATTAGCACTGACTGCTTTAGAGCCTATGAATATTATGCCGAGCTGTTGAACAATACTGCCTCTTTTTCCTATGTATAGTTTTGGAAAATTGCTGCTCCTTTTGTACAGGCTGGAAAATATCTGCCAGCATCTTTATATGGAGTTTACAAAAGACTCTGGGCCTGATATTCAGCGCAGAAGCTAGTGGGAGTACAGCACCTAGCTGTTCGGGCTGAAAGGTTAACCTGGATAATCAATGATGGGACCATATCCAGCCACCGGTATTGACTATCCGGGTTTGCTGCACAGCTGCGCACTAAGCAGAAGCTAACTAAACAGTGGTGATATTCAGCTGATGCCCAGTTAGCTTCTGCGGCAAAAATGTAGATAGCTTTTGCTGTACCTAACTTTTGCCGCTGAGGGATAAGTAGACAACAGGTGAATATCACCACTGACCGGTTATCTCCGGGTACAGCCCCTAGAATGCCCGATGCTAAGTGTTTAACATCGGGGTGTATAGTGATATTACTCAGAGTTATTCAGCAGCACTAACCGTGTTGCTACTGCTGAATATCGCGTTTAGGGGCATTTATATGGTTTTACACAGTTTACAGCTCTGTAAACCATGCAAATGCCCTGCAATATCAGGCCTCCAAGTTTAGCAGATCCTTTTGTAGGAACATAAGATATGCCATTCTGAGTCAGACAAATGGTCCATCAAGCCGTTTCCCCTTTCCAACAGTAGCCAGGGAAATACCAGGGAAAATGCCAGGCAAATGTTAACATCCTAGAAACATAGAAACATGATGACAGAAAAAGACCACATGACCTATCTAGTCTGTCATTCCATAACACCTACAACAGTCCCCCTTTTTCCTTTAGAGATCCTCTGTGTTTGTCCCATGCTTCTTTTAATTCAGTTACTGTCCTCATCTCTACCACCTCCACTGGGAGACTATTCCACGGATCCACCACTCTTTCCGTAAAGAAATATCTTCGCATATCACTCCTGAATCTATCCCCCTTCACCCTCATCCCATGTCCCCTCGTAGCAGAACTTGCTGACTTGAATATCTCATTTCCTACTTTTAGCCCCTCTGCAAACTGTGGCTTTATGGTGTTACCATTATAAGTTATGTAGGGCAAAACTTGATTAAGGTCATGTTCAGCACTGACTTTGTCATGGCTTTTACATGTCTAAATGAGAAAAGAAAGGACAGGGATAGCTCAAGGAAATCTGCTGCCTGAGGCAAAAGATGAGATTCCCCCCCCCCCCCCGTAGAGGGGGCGGGGCTTTTTCAAAACTCCAATCAGGGACTGAACCAAACCAAAAAGCTAATTAGATTTTATGGAGGAAATGCAAGATGTTTGCACACCATGGAACTAAAAGAGAGCAAGAACCACAGCACAGTTTATAAAACTAAATTATAACTCATTTTTATTTTGTTGTTATAAACTGCATTATGGTTATTGCTCTTTATTTTTCAACATATATTTTGCATTCACAGAACCCCCTTCAACAATGGTTGCAGAGCAGAACCACTCCAGTGACCAGGGAAAGCTTGATTCTGCATTTAGTGCTCACCAACAGAGATAGCGTGTCGAATATCCGGGTGGGTGCCCATGTGAGCAGCAGCATTCATCACACGGTGTGGTTTGAGATAAAAGCCAAGGTGGAGTCCAATCACAGCAAGCTCAAAGTCCTAAACTTCAAAAACACTGACTTAGTAAAATGGCCAAGTACCTGAAGGAGGAGTTGGCAGGGTGGGAGGGGATAAAGGAAGTGGAATTGCAGTGGGCTAAACTAAAGGAGGCAATAAAAGGTTCAACAAATACATATGTAAGGAAAGTAAATAAAAACAAAAGGAAAAGGAAAACTATTTTATTCTACAAAGAAGTGGCTGCACAAATCGTTGCTTTCACAAAATTAAGAAGTTTGCAAACAGAAGAACACAGAAAAGAATACAGGACCAAATTAAAAAAGTGACAAAAAGAGAAATAAGGATAGAAAAATCAAATGCAGAAGAAAAAAAGGCTAAAGATGTGAAGTGTGGCGACAAAACATTTTTCAGGTATATTCGGAGAGAAGGAAAATCAGAGGTGGAATTGCAGGACTCAAAAGTGCTGGAAACGGATTTGTGGAAAGTGACATTGAAAAAGCAAAAATGCTAAACAAATACTTCTGCTCTGTTTTTACTAAAGAAAATCCTGGAGAAGGACCACCTGTGATTCCCAAATATACAAATGGAAATGGAGTAGATACCACACCATTCACATAAGATGATGTGTTCGAACAGCTTGAAAAACTGAAAGGGGACAATGCCATGGGACCGGATGGGATACATCCCAGGATACTGACAGAGCTCAGAGGGGTTCTTGCAGGGCCTTTAAAGGATGTTTTTAATAGATCCTTGGAGACAGAAGTTCCACATGACTGAAGGGCCGACGTGGTACCTCTTCACAAAAGTGGTAATAGGGAAGAATTGACAAACTACAGGCCAGTAAGCCTTACTCGGTGGTGGGAAAAGCAATGGTGGCGTTCCTGAAAGAGCGAATAGTGGACTTTCTTGAAACCAACTAGTTGCATGATCTGAGTCAACATGGTTTTACCAAAGGACAATCTTGCCAAACAAATCTTATTGAACTAGAGAGAACTAGATGGATGTGATCTACCTAGATTTCAGCAAAGCCTTTGATACTGTCCCCCATAGGAAGCTTATCAATAAATTCAACAGCTTGGGGATGGGTCCCAAAGTGGTGAACTGGATCAGAAATTGGTTGATTGACAGATGACAGAAATTGATGATAAACGTAACTCATTGGATGAAAGGAAGGTGATTAGTAGTGTTCCCCAGGGTTCATTCCTAGGACGGCTACTGTTCAATGTATTTGTGAGTGATATTGCTGAAGGACTGAATGGAAAAGTCTGTCTTTTTGCAGATGACATAAAAATTTGCAACAGAGTGGATTCCCCTGAGGGAGTGGATAACATGAGGAAATATCTACAAAAGCTGGAAGAATGATCTAATGCTTGGCAAATAAGATTTAATGTGAAGAAGTGCAGTGTCATACACTTGGGAAGCAGAAATCCAAGGGAATTGTATTCGATGGGGAGCGAGAGGTTGGTGTGCATGGACCAGGAGAAGGACCTCGGAGTGATTGTTTCTAAGAATTTCAAGGTGGTGAAACAGTGTGACAAGACAGTGGCAAACGCCAAAAGGATGCTGGGTTGCATACAAAGAGGAATTACCAGCAGAAAGGAAGAGGTACTAATGCCACTGTACAAATCGCTGGTGAGGCCTCACTTAGAATATTGTGTTCAGCTTTGGAGACCATATCTCACAAAGGATATAAAAAGACTGGAAACGGTTCAGGGGAAGGACACCAAAATGATTTGGGGCCTGTGTCAGAAGACTTACGAGAAGAGACTTGAAGATCTAAATAAGTACACTCTGAAGGAGAGGAGGGACATGGGAGATATGATTCAGACCTTTAAATACTTAAATATAAATGAACAAATAAGCCTCTTCCAGAGAAAGGGAAGCTGTAAAACTAGAGGGCATCACATGAAGCTGCAGGGGGGTAAACTGAAAGGCAATGTCAGGAAATACTTTTTCACTGAAAGGGTAGTGGATGCTTGGAATGCCCTCCTGATGGAAGTGGCGGGGGCTAATACAGTGACAGAATTCAAAATGGCATGGGACAGACACAGTGGATCCCTTTATAGCAACAGGATAAAATAAAAATAAATGTAACCATCTCGTATATCTCAACAAATAGCAGTGACCTACATGGAGTGGTGGGTACACCCCTAAACAAAAGCATGGGGAGGGATGACCTGCATGGAGCAGCAGGTGCACCTACTCTTGCTGCCTTTCAGGGCAGACTAGATGGACCATACTGGTCTTTATCTGCCATCTGCTGGGTCCGCTGCTTTTTGACATATTCATAAATGACCTGGAAAGTGGAATAACGAGTGAGGTTATCAAATTGGCAGATGACACAAAACTAAAGTTGTTAAAACCCAAGAGGATTGTGGAAAATTTCAAGAGGATCTTGATAAATTGGAAGACTGGGCATCAAAATGGCAGATGAAATTTAATGTGGACAAGTGCAAGGTTATGCACCTAGGGAAGAACAACCCAAACTATGGTTACACGATGCAAGGTTCCACATTAGGAACCACCACCCAGGAAAAAGATTTAGGAGTCATTGTGGATACCATGTTAAAACCCTCGACCCAGTGTGCAGCAGCAGCCAAGAGAGCAAATAGAATGCTAGGTATGATAAGGAAAGGAATGGAAAATAAAACAAAAGATATTATAATGCCTCTATATCGTTCCATGGTGAGACCGCACCTTGAATATTGTGTGCAATTCTGGTCGCCGTATCTTAAAAAGGATATAGCGATTTTAGAAAAGTTTCGATTGTTTACCTTATCAGAAAATAGAAAGACTAGGGGACAATCAATAAAGTTACAGGGTAAACTATTTAAGACTAATAAAAGAAAATATTTTTTCACTCAACATGTAATCAAACTCTGGAATTTGTTACCGGAGGATGTAGTAAAGGCTGTTAGTGTAGCTGGGTTTAAAAAAGGTTTGGACAAGTTCCTGGAGGAAAGGTCTATAAACCATTATTAAGAAGGGACCCAGGATATCAATGCTTGAACCAATACAAGCATTGTGGTACCTGTGTCCCTTGGGGAAACTGCTAGGTACATATGACCTAGATTGGCCACTGTTGGAAACAGAATACTGGGCTTGATGGACCTCGGTCTGACCCAGTATGGCATATCTTATGTTCTTATCATATACTATGTTACTATATTACTAAGGAGCATAAGTTAGGAGTGGAGGAGTAGCCTAGTGGTTGGGGCAAGGTACTTCAGGCCAGAACGCCGGGGGTTCAAATCCCACTAGAGGACAGCAACCTTGGGCCGGAAGGACTGGGGTTTCTAGTCCCACAGGTGCTTCTTGTGGTCTTGGGCAAGCCACTTACCCTCCATAGCCCATGTTCCCTGTAAAATAGTTATCTCCAAGTTATAATGCCCTGTTCAATGTAATTTCAGTTTGTTCAATGTAAACTGCACTGATGCAGAATAGTGTGGTATATAAGAGAATGTAAATAAATAAATAGCCTGTCTGCTGGCTGGAGGTATGGCAGCAGTGTTCCAAGGGAGAGCTTCTTGAACTTCTCCCTCACCTGGAATCTGTTCATGTCCCACAGGGCTATGATGGGCCTGAGGCCCCCTGTGTGCTTGGGAATGAGGAAATATCTGGAGTAGAAGACTTTTCCCCCAGAGGTGTTTGGGCACTGGCTCTACTGCCTTGTTCTTGAGGAGGCATTGAGCTCTGAGAAGAGCACAGCCTGGTGAAGAAGAGGCTTGACGTGCTCTCCTGGAAAGTAAGAGAGTGGCATTTGTTGCAGGTGGAGGAGGTAACCCTCCCTGACAACTTGCAGTACCCAGGAATCGGTGACAATGGAGAGCCATCTATGGGCAAACAGAGCTAGATGCCTCCATGTTAACATGTTAAAACCCTCATCCCAGTATGCAGCGGCGGCAAAGAGAGCAAATAGAATGCTAGGTATCATACGGAAAGGAATGGGAAATAAAACAAAAGATATTATAATGCCTCTATATCATTTCATGGTGAGACCGCACCTTGAATATTGTTTGCAATTCTGGTTGCCGTATCTTAAAAAGAATATAGCGTTATTAGAAAAGGTTCAGAGAAGAGCCACCAAAATGGTAAAAGGGATGGAAGGATACTCCTATGAAGAAAGGCTAAAAAGGTTAGGGCTCTTTAACCTGGAAAAGAGACGGCTGAGGGGAGATATGATAGAAGTCTATAAATTAATGAACGGAGTGGAACAGGTAAACGTAGATCGATTGTTTACGTTATCAGAATATAGAAAGACTAGGGGACATGCAATGAAGCTATAGGGTAAACTATTTAAGACTAATAAAAGAAAATATTTTTTCACTCAACGTGTAATCAAACTCTGGAATTTGTTACCAGAGGATGTAGTAAAAGGCTGTCAGTGTAGCTGGTTTAGAAAAGGTTTGAACAAGTTCCTGGAGGAAAGGTCTACAAACCATTATTAAGAAGGGACCCAGGATATAAATGTTTGACCCAGTACAAGCACTGTGGAACCTGTGTCTTTTGGGGAAACTGCTAGGTACGTATGACCTAGATTGGCCACTGTTGGAAACAGGATACTGGGCTTGATGGACCTTGGTCTGACCCAGTATGGCATATCTTATGTTCTTATGTTCTTATGTGGGCTGTAGGGGACCTCCTGGTAGGGAGGATGTCATGCCCAAGGAGTCAAAAAAGTCCCTTCAGGCTGGGCTGGGTCCAGCACCTGTGCCTGGGTCTTGGGGGTCTTCTGCTTTCGGGGGCCATGTCCTTGCCCCTTGTGCTGTTGGCCTTGCTGCAGAGCAGAGAAGGTTTGTAATTGTGGGGAATTTCCAAAAACCCCTTTTTCCTTGGGAAGAAGGGTTTCCCCGGGGCCTTCTTACGGGGATGCACCAAGGTCTTTTTAGAGAGCCTGGCCCTTGTCAGAAACTCAATCTCTATTTTAGCCACTTTGTCTGCCATTGGTTTTCCGAAGAGATTCACAACAATACAGGGTACATTGATGAGTTTGTCCTGAACCCATTTCTCGAAGTCAGACAACTGAACTAGTCCTGTAATTGGGTCCCAATGCTCACGGCAGATACTCTGGCTGAGGACTCAAAGCCATAGTATGCTGCTCAAGATAAGAACTTCAAGCACTCCTAGACTGCCGAGGCCAGTGACTTAAACCACTGGAACCCTGAAAGGTCTTTTGGCTGAGGGCATTGAGGGTCTGGGCCTCCCTGCCAGGGGGCACTGAGGAATGGGTCTTTTGGCTTTTGTTGCTGCATGTGGCAGACTCAATGACCATTGAATTGTGGGGAAGTTGGGTTTTTTGGAACCTGGGGCATTGACAGAATGGGTACATGGAGTCATGCCATCTGCTTACTATGGGCACAGACACCGGTATTTCCCACATATGGAGGAGAAGGCCCTCCATGTGGAGGTCCTCCTCCACTTTGGTCTCGAAGGTGAGCTTAGCCATATCTCGCACAAAATCAAGGAAGGCAACATCCTTGGGTGTGGAACAGCGTGGGTACACTAGAGGAGATGGGTCCGAGGGCATGTCTTGGTGTCTCTGAGTGTCTGGGGATTGCTCATCCTGGATCTCCCAATCTGGCTCAAAGTCCGAGAAAGTGTCCAAGGCCCCGCAGTTCCTGTGGTTGAGGCTGGGTCTTTGAGACCTGCCACCTCCAGGGGATCTGTGGTATGAGATATGGGCACTGGCCATGGCCCCCGAGATAGAGAAGCTTTTAAACTAGAAAATAGGGGAAAGCCGACAGTCACCCAGGAGCGCATGGTTCGGACGAAGGTATCCTTGAAGGATACTACCAAAAGCAGTGAGGTTGCAAAAGGGAGTATAGTAGCCCAAATGCCCTTGAGTAAGGAGCAGACAGAGCATAAAGATTCCAAATTACCCATGCCTACCAATAGCCAGATTAATATTAATAAAATACAGTCTCTAAAATGCTTGTATGCCAATGCTAGAAGTCTAAACAATAAGATGGGAGAGTTAGAATATATTTTATTTATATTTATTTTATTTAGCAAGCATTTGTAGCCCGCTCCTTCCAGCGATCAGAAGCGGGTAGGATTACTATTGTGAAACTGCCGAATCAAGGTAGGTACAAATTTTGTTTACATACAGATTGTCAGAAAAGCACATCATACAGAGTTAACACTTCTTAGCTATGGGGGAGTTCATTTACATATATACATAAATACATATATACAGGATATAGCATTAAATGAGAGGTTAGATATGATTGCACTCTCAGAGACATGGTGGAAGGAGGATAATCAGTGGGACACTGTGATACCTGGATACAAACTATACCGTAATGATAGAGCTGATCAAATTGGTGGAGGGGTTGCTCTATGTTAGAGAGGGCATTGAGTCAGAAAGGATTAAAGTTTTGCAGGGAACAAAATTTGCTGTAGAATCTCTATGGATTGAAATTTCATTTATGAAGGGGAAGGTGATGGCAGTGGGAGTATACTATCGACCGCCTGGCCAGAATGAACAAATGGATGATGAAATGCTCAAAGAAATCAAGGAAGCTAACAAAAGTTACAACAGAGTAGTAATAATGGGTGATTTCAATTACCCCGGCATCGACTGGGTCAGTGTCACAGCAGGACAAGCTAAAGAGATAAAGTTTCTAGATGAAATAAATGACTGCTTCTTGGAGCAGCTGGTTCATGAACCGACCAGAGGGGAAGCCATACTGGACCTAGTCCTTAGTGGAACGCCAGATCTGGTGCAAGAAATAAGGGTGTTGGGACCACTTGGCAATAGTGATCATAGTATGATCATGTTTGATTTAATTAGAGGAGGACAGATAGTAAAGGAATCCACAGTACTACCTTTTAACTTTCAAAAGGGAGACTTTGATAGAATGAGGAATATAGTTAGGAAAAAACTAAAAGGAGCGGTTCCAAAAGTTAAAGACTTACAGCAAGCTTGGGTGTTATTTAAAAATACTATCCTCGAAGCCCAGACCAGCTGTATTCCATGCATTAAGAAAAGTGGGAGAAAGTCCAAAAAACTGCCAGCATGGTTTAAAGGTGAGGTCAGAGAGGCTGTTGCTGCCAAAAAAGCAACCTTCAGGAAATGGAAAAAAGAGCCAAATGATGAAAACTGGAAACAGCACAAACACTGGCAAGTTAAATGCAAAGCATTGATAAGGCAGGCAAAGCGGGAATTTGAGAAGAAACTTGCTACGGAAGCAAAAACACAAAATAAAGACTTTTTCAAGTACATTCGTAGCAAAAGGCCTGTGAGAGAGTCAATTGGACCATTAGATGATAGAGGGGTAAAAGGGGCAGTAAGAGGAGACAAGGCTATAGCAGAGAGAATGAATGAATTCTTTGCTTCGGTCTTTACTGAGGAAGATGTAGGGATGTTACCCAAGACTGAAGTGGTATTTAAAGGTGATACTGCAGAGAAATTGAGAGAAATATCGCTACACCGGGAAGATATATTACAACTATTTGATAAACTGAATAGTAGCAAATCACCTGGACCAGATGGTATACATCCCAGAGTGTTGAAAGAACTGAAATATGAGATTTCAGACCTGCTATTGGTAATCTGTGAACTTTCATTAAAATCATCTGTAATACCTGAAGATTGGAGGGTCGCCAAGGTAACACCAATTTTTAAAAAGGGTTCCAGGGGTGACCCGGGAAATTACAGACCGGTCAGCCTGACGTCAGTACCAGGGAAGATGGTAGAAACCATCATAAAGAACAAAATTACACAGCATGTAGATAGTCATGGCCTAATGGGAGACAGCCAACATGGCTTTAGACAAGGAAGATCTTGTCTTACTAATGTTTTTTTGAAGGTGTGCATAAACAGGTAGACAAAGGTGAGTTGGTTGATATAGTGTATCTGGACTTTCAGAAAGCTTTTGACAAGGTCCCCCATCAGAGACGTTTGGCGAAGCTAAAAAGTCATGGGATAGGAGGCAGCAGGGCCGGATTTAGCTATACGCCATGTACGCCATGGCTTAGGGCCCACAGCTGCAAAGGGCCCACAAAAATTGAACTAGTTAGGCTTTTTTTTTTTAATAAAATAAAAAAAAACCTGCTGGCTGCCGCCGCGGGGCCCCCTCTGCTGCCGCGGCAGCATGGACTGACCCGCGGGGCCCCCTCTGTAAGCTCGGTCCCTCCCTCCGGGCCTCCGTGTCTCCCTCCGTGCAGGCTGTTAGAGACGCGAAGGCAGACTGTCTCCTTCTGCCTTCCCGTCTCTGTTAAGCCCGCAGGGGCTGATGGGAAATTCAGCCCCTGCGTGCTTAACAGAGACGCGAAGGAGACAGTCTGCCTTCGCGTCTCTCACAGCCTGCACGGAGGGAGGCATGGAGGGAGGGACCGAGCTTACAGAGGGGGCCCCCGCGGGTCAGTCCATGCTGCCGCGGCAGCAGAGGGGGCCCCGCGGCGGCAGCCAGCAGGTTTTTTTTTTAAATTAAATTTTACTTTAGGCCAGGGGAGGGGGAGGGGGAGGGGGTAGGACTGGTAATTGGGGGGGCTGGGACTGGGGCTGGAAATGGGTTGGGACTGGAAATGGGCTGGGACTGGAAATGGGTTGGGGGGATTAAGGCTGGAGGTGGGCTGATGAGGTTAGGACTGGTAATGGGCTGTGGGCTGTTGGGGGGGGGTTAGAACTGGTAATGGGCTTTGGGGGGTTAAGACTGGTAATGGGCTGTGGGCTGATGGGGGCTGTCTGGTAATGGGCTATGGGGGGGGGCTAGGACTGGAAATGGGCTGGGGGGTTAAGACTGGAGGTGGGCTGATGGGGGTTGGACTGGTAATGGGCTGTTGGGGGGTTTAGAACTGGTAATGGGCTTTGGGGGGGTTAAGACTGGTAATGGGCTGTGGGCTGATGGGGGCTGTCTGGTAATGGGCTATGGGGGGGGTTAGGACTGGAAATGGGCTGGGGGGGGTTAAGACTGGAGGTGGGCTGATGGGGTTAGGACTGGTAATGGGCTGTGGGCTGATGGGCTGATGGGGGGGGGTTAGGACTGGCAATGGGCTATGGGGGGCTGACTGGAAATGGGTTGATGGGGTTAGGACTGGAAGTGGGCTGATGGGGGGTTAGGACTGGTAATGGGTTATAGGGGGGGCTTAAACTGAAAATGGGGTGATGGGGGGTTAGGACTGGTATTGGGTTGGGGGGTTGCTAGGACTGGAAATGGGCTGATGGGTGGCTAGGACTGGAAATGGGCTGATGCAGGGACTAGAAGGGAATGGATGCTGGGTGAGGCTGGAACTAGAAGGGAGCTGATGTTGGGGGAGGATTAGAATGGGATGGGGCTGGAAGAGTAAAATGGAGAAGGGAAAAATATTTGTGTGGGAGGGATAAAAAAATCTACAATTGGCCGGGTATTGGGAGAGTAAGTGGGGATTGAGGATGGAGGGGTAAAATTTGAGTGGATGAAATAGGAATGAGGAAAGAGCAAAAGGAGAAAGATTAGTATGTTAAAGCAGATGTAGAGAGAGAATGGAAAAAAACTAGAAGAGAGAAGAAAGGACAAATGGACAGCAGACGATGGAGAGTTAGCAGAAGACATGAAGAAACCAGAAGAAAGTGGCTGGAGCAATTGCAGCTGAAAAAAATGCACAAAAGGTAGAAAAATATCTCTTTATTTTGAATTTATTAATTGGAATATGTCAGCTCTGGTAAATGTGCATCATTAACGTCTGCGCTTTGTTTAGTACAAGAGCAAATTAATGTATAGTTTTATTTCTACAGTGTTGTACATTCCAAGTTTGGCTTTTGGGATTCCCAGTTTAATTATTGTCTTCCTGTTTCTAAAATGTGATTACTTGTTTGGTGATGGTCTATGTTCTGCATGTGTAACTGAGCTGAGGTGTTCTGTTTATATAATTCCTATTTGACATTGCCACTTGTTCTCTTTCCCCAGTAGGTCATGTATTGTTGTTCTCTGAAATGTATTGGTTTAATATTTGCAGTGTTGCCTTTTGATTGGTAGAGTATGGTGCTTTGTGAGTCCTGGTAGTGCTGTTAGGATACGGCGGGTTTGCTATTGGTTCTAAATGGGCAGTGTTTGTAGTAGTTCCTAATGTGTCTGGCAGTTGGCACTGGATTATAGTAATGTAGAAATCTTTTAGTCTTTCTTTATCCATACACTCATTAAGAGGCACGTTTACTAAAAGTTAGTATATGGTAACATTATGCAAATATTTATGCAAATGAGGCCCCTTATGCAAATGAGGCCCACACCCCCCTTGGGCCGCCCCTGCTGGGGGCCCACAATTTTTGTTGGCATAGGGCCTCACTCAAGGTAAATCCGGCCCTGGGAGGCAGTGTACTATTGTGGATCGGGAACTGGTTAAAAGATAGAAAGCAGAGGGTAGGGCTAAATGGCCAATATTCCCAATGGAAAAAGGTGAATAGTGGAGTACCCCAGGGATCTGAACTGGGTCCGCTACTTTTTGACATATTCATAAATGACCTGGAAAAGGGAATAACTAGTGAGGTTATCAAATTTGCAGATGACACAAAACTGTTTAAAGTTGTTAAAACCCAAGAGGATTGTGCAAAACTGCAGGAGGATCTGGATAAATTGGAAGACTGGGCATCCAAATGGCAGATGAAATTTAATGTGGACAAGTGCAAAGTTATGCACCTATGAAAGAACAACCCACACTATAGTTACACGATGCAAGGCTCCACATTAGAAACCACCACCCAGGAAAAAGATTTAGGAGTCATCGTGGATAACATGTTAAAACCCTCCGCCCAATGTGCAGCGGCGGCCAAGAAAGCAAATAGAATGCTAGGTATCATAAGGAAAGGGATGGAGAATAAAACAAAGGATATTATAATGCCTCTGTATTGCTCCATGGTACGACCGCACCTTGAATATTGTGTGCAATTCTGGTCACCGTATCTTAAAAAGGACATAGCGTTATTAGAAAAAGTACAGAGAAGAGCCACCAAATTGGTGAAGGGGATGGAAAGCTACTCCTATGAAGAGAGGCTAAAAAGGTTAGGGCTCTTTAACCTGGAAAAGAGACGGCTGAGGGGAGATATGATAGAGGTCTATAAATTAATGAATGGAGTGGAACGGATAAACGTGGATCAATTGTTTACGCTATCGGAATATAGAAAGACTAGGGGACATGTAATGAAGCTACAGGGTAAACTATTTAAGACAAATAAGAGAAAATTTTTTCACTCAACGTGTAATCAAACTCTGGAATCTGTTACCGGAGGATGTAGTAAGGGCTGTTAGTGTAGCTGGGTTTAAAAAAGGTTTGGACAAGTTCCTGGAGGAAAGGTCCATAAACCACTATTAAAAAGGGACCCAGGATATCAATGCTTGACCCAGTACAAGCATTGTGGAACCTGTGTCTTTTAGGGATATTGCTAGGTACGTATGACCTAGATTGGCCACTGTTGGAAACAGGATACTGGGCTTGATGGACCTCGGTCTGACCCAGTATGGCATGTCTTATGTTCTAAATATGTTCTTATGTTCTTATGCCCCAAGGAATGGGACCAGGATCTCGTCCTCTGCTGATGGGTCTCTCAAGGCCGGTGGTGATAGAGGATTGGCTCGACCTCTGGGGAAGCCCTCGATGTTGAGGGTCCGGTCATTTGGGTGGATAAATCAGATGAACCGGATATAAATGCTTGCTACTGGGCCATGAGGGCAGAGATGCTATGCTCCAAGGCCACCATCCTGGTGTCCATGTCAGTTGGCTTTGCAGCCTTCGACACGGGCACTGAGGGCTTTAAGACTGGCGTCAGTTCTGTCGAGAGAGAGTCCTCAATGAGGATGGCCTCGGGTGTCTGAGACTGGTCGCCGGCTGCCAATGACTCCTTCCAGAGTAGCTTGTGAGGTCATTCCCACTTCGATCCCTCAGACTCACACCTGGGACTGAGGGGCCTGGAATGGGATTTCCCCAATTTCCCAGACCCATCCTCCTAGGCGGTCTTTGAGGATTTTGACGTCTTGCATTTCACCTCTGGGGATATTCCCTCAGAGAACCCACGGCTGTTGGACTCCAAGGCAACTTGGACATCCCGGGGCACAGAGGTACCAGAGAGGGCCCTGGAGTGCAGTGTTACCAGAGACTCCGGCGTAGGGTCAGACTTGTGAAAGATCTTTTCCTACCGCAATTGATGGCTCTTGATGGAGAGGGCATCGTCTTGCAAAGTTTTGCAGTCCAAGTCGTCGTGGTCCAGCCAAAGGCAGCGGAGGCAGCAGTCATGTGGATCGATGAGGAACATTTCTTGAAACAGCTGGAGGCCATCGGGAAAAAAGGGGTCCCTGCCAACCGTGCACAGGTCCAAGGCTTGCGGCCAAAAAAGGGTGCCAAATGCTGGTTGAGGAACACCTTGAGAAGCAAAAAGAAAAAAAAAAAGGGATGAACCCAAGGAGCGATGCTGAGGTGAGGTGGCTTGGGGGTGGGAATGGAACTGGTACACTTACCAGATAAAACAAGATAAAAAAGACACTTTTCAGCAGGAAACTGGACAGACATCCGAAGGGCTCTGTGGAAAAAATGAAACTGAGACAAGACGGCACCCTTAAGTGGGAAGGGGACCATGCATGCATGGTGCATCTCCCAAAGGCTTTCTTTGAAAGCTGGGGAGATGCTTCCATGAGGGCTCTGTTGGCACCAACGTCACCCTATATGTGAGGACTGACTTCCTGATTTTTTCCGGAGAAAGGGAAGTTTATTGGATATGGAATGAGTATTTCATAATGCACAAGAAAAAGGGAGATAGGAGGGGGAAAGGAGAGGAATATAGATGATATTACAATGGCAGAGAGAGGAGTGGGAGTGAGAGAATAATCTAGGGGGACCAGGGTTAGGATTAAAGTCACCACAGGAAAGAAGGAGAAGAAGAAGATGGTGAGACAGAGAGGAGACAGAATGGCGGAAACGAGGATGAGGTTTTTTAAGAGAGAGGGGAGAGGGATGAATGAGAGGAAGAAAAATGTGAAGTTCAAAACTGAGGAGATGGAGGAGAATAAGATATGAGAGGAAATAGGAAAAATAGAGGGTTAATAGGAATGGAGGTATGAGGATGTTGGTGTAAGGGGAGAAGGTTAGGGAGTGTCAAAAAAAAGGAAGAAAAAATTATGTGGAGCCATAAGAAGCTGGTTTGGCTTTATACCTCTTCCAAGGTAGAATGCCAAACCAGCTCAAACTATCCATCATTCAACCAATTCTTAAAAACAATTTCCTCAACTAAGATGACCCAACCTCATATAGACCAATCTCTAGTATTCCATTTTTAGCAAAACTCATAGAAAAAAATAATTCAAATCCAACTTCAAGACTTTATCGATTTTAATGCACCTCTTGATGAACACCAATATGGGTTCTGCCCATATCATGGTGTGAAAACCCTGCCCATGGTCTTATTCAATACACTCATCTGTGGCATAGATAATGCAAACCAAGCCTTTATACTGGTCTTTCTAGATATCACATCTGCCTTTGATAGAGTTAATCATAATATCCTCCTGACAAGATTGCATCAAATAGGTTTAGCAGGAACAACATCAACATTGTTTAAATCATACATCACCAACCGTTTTCAATATGTAAAAATAGACCATGAATCATTTACCACTTTCCCTCAAGAACAGAGGATTCCACAAGGCTCAGCTTTATCTGCCTTCCTGTTCAACCTGTATCTTCAACCAATATGTGCAATCTTCAAAACACACAAAATCAAGTACTACATCTACGCAGATGATATTATGGTATAGGCACAATTAGATATAAAAAACCTAACATATCACAACATCGCTGATTGTATATAAGAAGCAGAATCCTGGCTAAATGCAAACAACCTCTACATAAAAAAAACAGAAGTTCTTTTTACAAACAGGAATCAAAACTTCCACCCCCCCCCCCTCCAACATTTAAGATATGCAATACCACTATACAAGTGAAAAATGAGGTGAAATACCTTGGAATAATAATAGATAGTTCACTCAATATGTCAGCTCAAATAAAGCAAGCTGATAGAACCATATTCTATAAACTAAGAACAATCCAACACCTCAGACCCCTTCTGGAATCAAACTATTTCAGAACAGTAGTCCAAGCCCTAATCATGCCTCACTTGGACTATTGCAACAGTACCTTACAAGGTCTGCCCAAAAAGAAAATTAGAAAATAATGTAGCAGCCAGGATTATTACTAAGCAAATTTATCTGATCACATTACACCAATACTATATAACCTTCATTGGCTACCTATAGCAAGCAGGATTAAGAAAAAAATAATAGTTATTACATTTAAACTGCTTAATAACATCTCCTCCTCCATCCTTACAACTAAGATTCACACCCAATCGGATGCTAGGAGTAGGAGAAAAATCAACCAAAATTGTCTCTCAATACCTCCTTCAATCCGTAAGACTAAACAGTCTACCAGCAATAGAGCCTTCACGTACACTGCACCCACTCTTTGGAATTCCCTTCCAGACTCCATCAGATCAATTAAAGACCTACAGACATTCCGGAAGGAACTAAAGACTTTACTATTCTCTGAATACTATAATAACTTCATCTGCAGCAATACTAATATTTACTCCTCCATGCAATCCTTCCCACACGATCCAGCCTCCTCCTCCGTATCTACATAGCATACATTATAGTACCTTCATAATTGTATCACTGCGGAGCAACTATGTAAATAGTTAAATGTTAACCATCTTCCACCATACTTTAACATGTTGGACAGAAGGTCTGTAAATAGTTAAATAGTTAAATGTAAATTAGATCACTACAATGTTCTATGTAACTCATATTTGTTCGATGTAAACTGCTCCTGATCGTTGGAAGGGGCAGTACAGAAAAACTGTTCAAATAAATAAATAAAATAAAATATGAATAGAAGAATGGAAAGGAAGAGTGAGAAGAAGAGATAATTTAATTAATGATTCTATTAAGTTATTATTAATACTATTGCTGTTGTTGTTTTTGTCGTTGTTAAGTGCCGTCGAGTCGGAGTCGACTCATGGCGACCCTCTGGATAGCTATCCTAAACTGTGTTCGGTCTTCAGTCAGGCGGCTCATTGTTGACAGACTGGTACCCATAGCTGCTGTTATTGTATCGATCCATCTCATTGCTGACCTTCCTCTTTTGCGCTGACCTTCTATCTTGCCAAGCATAATGTCTTTCTCTAATGATTAATCATTCAATGCAAAAAATTTAAGTAGCACTGAGTGGATACATGAAAGTGATAGTCCTTGCTCGGAGTTGTAGCCAGCAGGATTTGGGAAGCTTCAGTTTCACAATTTGGGAGTGACTTCACATGCACTCCCAGCTGTCCCTCAGAGTAAGAAGGGTCCATGAGCTCCTCCGGGCAGAGGACACACTCTTTTGTTGGGCCGGAGCCTCAGGTTAGCCTCCTGTGCCCCTCTGGCGTCTTGATCCTCACAGACAGCAGCCAGTACAGAGAAATCCCAGGGGCGTCAATGGCAAACATGTGGTCAGGCCTCATCAGCTGCTGATCAGGAGCATTGCTGAAAGGCATGGGTGGGCCTGACTCTTCTCGACTCCGGTAATGTCGGCGCTCTGGGAGGCTGGTAAGTGCTGTGATAAGGAAGCTTATCATAGCTCAGGTAGGAGCTATAGAAAAGATAATGTGACTCTGAACAAGCAACCTGTCAGTTCTGGTAGAAGCAAGAAAACAGAGTTTTCACATAAAAGACTACCAGTCCCAGAATGCACCAGGTTTCCAGCAGCCATGAGAGGGGCTGAAGTGAGAAAATGTGTGTGCAATCAAGAGAGCTATGAGGTAATCCCTAAGCACTCATCTCAAAGGGCAGGGCCTGATTCAAGACAGCTGCGCTGTGTTAGGGAGCAGCACACATTAGAACAGGATAAGAATAGAGCTTATTCTTCAGATAACAGTTACTACAAGCTCCAGCCCAGCTTCAGGGAGAGCTTCAGCAAAAGCTTCAGGGAGAGCTACAAGAACAGCTTCAGAAAGAGATACAGAGACAGCAACGGCTACAAGCTCAAGCACCAGTATCACCTGGAGAAACAGAAGCCAAGCCAAGCGGATAGAGAGAGAAGGAAACTCTCTGGAAGGAAGAGAAGAAAGGCCATTGGAAGGTCTGGGAGATTCCAAGGCAGTACCCATACTGGGAGGTATTCCAAAAGCCAGCAGAGTCCATTGGACTGGATTCAGCCAGAGGAATGGAGTGGCAGAGATAGGAATCACCAGTGGCTACCTGGAAGAGAGAAGACTGCATGTGGAAGGGACTTTCAGTCCAAGGCCAGAAGGTATGTGAGAGGAGATCCAGTGTCCAGGGATCAAGATTGGAAGGCTGGACATCAGAATTGGATTACATATTGGCCAGGCTTTACAGAGAGGAATTATGATGGCAGGAGAGGCTCAGGTATGAACACTGATCCAGACCCTATCTATAATAGAGAATGGCAGCAAGGGAATAAGCATTCTCATGATAGTGCCTTAATGAAAGACTCATCTGTGCCAATGTATGATATAGACCCTATGATTGTTGATGAAGAGGGAGATACAGCAGATGAAACTATTTATATGGACTGTTCTCTATCTAAATGCTATTGCTAGCTTTCTATGAGCAAACACATCAGCCATCACAAAGAAACCTAACTTTGTTCTTTATTTCCACTGCAAACAGCTCTTAAAGCAGGATTTGGGTTCACACAGTAGCAGCCAGCCAGTTAAAGGCTTACAGCTGGTCAATTGATAGTAATTAAAGCTGCACCTGATTGTGTGTGTGAGCAAGGGAGAATCACTGCTGAGATCTGCGTGGAAAAATAAGCAGAAGTTAACCTAACCAGCAAAGTTTATTCTTTTCTTTGTGCCTTTGTATTTGGTAATTATTTGCTAAGAAAACATTAGCTAATTGCCTGACAAGCTGAAGGTTGTTTTCTGGTTTACTTTGTGACTTTTTGTTATCCATTTAAACACTGCAAGCAAGTAACCTCATTTATAGTGCTATCAAGCATACATGTGCTGGGTGAATTAAACCCCATCAATAAAAGAAGTATTTTATTGATCTTACCACTTGGTTTCACAACTCAAATTATTGTCATCAGCTGTGTTTGGGAGTGAATGAACTACAATACCCACAATACCTTGCAAGAATCATATGAATATATGCATCGTCAAGATTGTGTAAGTTCTCACCCTAGGCAGCCGTCTGACAAATGGCGTAGTTTTTCGGATTGCTCTTGCACCAAGAGGATTTACTTGTTGTGGATTACAAATAAAAGTCAAGTTTAAAGCTGTAAGAAGATTTTTTCCCTCATCTGCACTTTGGAAGAAAAGTGGTTGTTCCAGGAAGCTGTCCCAGATGAAAAGACCCTGTGCAAAGCTGGATTCATCACTGAGACAAGGTAATATGTACCTCGGCATGTCTAGTGGTGGATGTGTGTAAACACAGGGGGTAATTGAAAAAAAAAAAAAAAGTTGAAAAAAAACCCCACACCTGGTTGGAAGGTGCTGCTCTTTGGTTTTTTTTTTTTTCTCTTTTCTTGCAGGGGTCAAGATGGATCCGACGGAGATGGCTCAGTGGATGGCAGCCCAATTCAGCAAGCAGCAGGAGCTATCACAGCAGGCCCAGGACACTGCTATGAAGGCCTTAATGGAACAGCAGAAACCAGTGCTTGATCTGGTGCAAGCTCTAGTTCAGCTGCAGAGCCAAAGTGGAACAGATGCAAGACCAGCAGTTAGTACTGGTGCACCACATGTGGACACTGTGGGACTCAATCAAGGGATTGGGGCATTTAATTTTGGGAAATTAACTCCAGAAGATAATGTTGATGATTTTCTAGAGTCTTTTGAAAGAGTGGCACAGGCTGTAGCATGGCCAGAGACCCAGTGGGCAGTAAGGCTGGCAGCCTCATTAACTGGTGAGGCACTAGCAGCTTACAGAGCAATGCCAGCAGCCCAGGCTTTGATTTATAAGGATGTAAAGGCAGCTATTAGAGATCGCCTAGGGTTGTCTATTTCAGAGTATAGGCGAATGTTTAGAGCTGTTACATTGAAAGTGGGTGAGACACCCAAGGCTCTGAGTCAGAGAATTAGAAGTCTAGCTGTAAAATGGTTGGAGCCTGAGCAAAAGACAGTAGAAATGTTATTAGATATTATAATGCTGGAACAATTTATGCTTGGGGTACCTAAAGATTTGAATGTTTTTCTTATACAGCAAAATTGCCAAAATCTTGGAGAGGCAACCATGCTAGCAGAGAGATTCTTGGAAGCCAGGCAGGCTTGCCATAGAATGGGTGGCCCTCTAAAGATGGATGCTGAGGCTAGATGTGCTGTATCAGAAAAAGGAATAATTAGGAATGTTTCTAAAAATGAATGTACTGTATCAAACCAGATGACACAGTGGAATAGAAAGAAATGTTTCAAGTGTGGAAAATTGGGACATTTTGAGAAGAGATGCCAGACACACACTAGTTTAATGGGTCTGGATTTAAAACAGCCCAAGGAAGGATTTCTTTTGATGGTTGATGTGCAAGGAATTACCACAAATGCATTATTAGACTCTGGGGCAGACCAGAGTATGATGTCAAAAAGGCTTTGGAAGAGGATAGAGGCCCAAGAAAGATTTGTGCCTAGAACCCCTGAAAGCCAAGTTCACATCAGATGCATTCATGGTGCTGCAACATCATATCCCACCTATAGGTTTAAGGTTAAGTGCCTGGGGGAACAAGAGGAAGTCCTATTAGCAGTGGTGCCTAGGCTACCCTTTGATTTGGTCCTAGGAAAGGACTGGCCAAGATTTAAGCAGGAACTAGTGAAAGGGCTAGGAAAGAAGGAGGGAGAAGGTTTAATAATGAAAATAGCTCCCGGGCCTTTCTTTGGAAGTCCTCAGTCCCTAGCTAAAAAGATGGTTAAGCTTCCAGAAGGCCAAACTATGGGTAATAAGAGGGGCCTTGTATCCACCCGCTCGCAGGCTAAGTTAGAGAGCCAGCAGAAGGAGGAGGGGGAGCAGGCAGAGTTATTAGGAGATTTACCCTCTCATGATGATTTAATAACCCCATCATCTGGTAAAGTAAGAAAGTTGAAAGCACAAAAGAGGCGTGAGAGACTTTGCAGAGCACAGGGTAGGGCTGAGATGTTAGCTGGTCAGAGTTTACCCTGGGTGCCAGCTGAGTTGGTGGCAAAGTTTCCTAACTTTCCACAAGAGCAGCGAGCTGATCAAGCTCTCACCCGAGCTTTTAAGTATGCTCAGGAGGTCAGGGAGGAATTGCCCAGATTCAGACTAGATAATGACATATTATATAGAGAGAGTCAGGACCCCAGAAATGGTGCCATACGTAAACAATTGGTGGTACCCACAACTTTCAAAGGGCTAGTACTTAGGCTAGCACATGATCATCCAGTGGGAGGTCATAAAGGTATGCAAGGAACGCTGGATCAAATACTTGTGCGTTTTTACTGGCCAGGTATCTTCAAAGAAACTGCCCAGTTTTGTGCTGCATGTCCAGCATGTCAGCGAGTTACAGCGGCTCACCCACCGGTGGTGCCATTGATCCCCATGCCAATCATCACAGACCCAATTGGTCGCATTGCCATGGATATTGTAGGCCCATTAGTTAAAACGCCCCGAGGTTTCCAATACATCCTAGTTATGGTAGATCAGGCAACAAGGTTTCCCTGGGCCATACCATTGAGGAATGTTTCTGCAAAAACAATAGCTTTAGAGCTAGTAAAATTGTTTTGTGAAGTGGGATTCCCAAGAGAGGTGTTGACTGACCGAGGGTCCAATTTTGTATCCAAATATTTGGCCCAGGTCTGGGATGCCTTTGGCATTCGTCACGTGAAAACCTCAGCCTACCATCCACAATCAAATGGTTTGGTGGAGAGATTCAACCAAACTCTCAAACATATGTTGAGAAGGGGGTTAGCAGGAGAGGTAAAAGAATGGGATATGTTATTACCCTTTGCCTTATATGCCTGCAGGGAAAGAATTCAAGTGTCCCTAGGTGTAACTCCGTATGAGTTGATGTATGGTAGGGCTCCCCGGGGTTTGTTGGATATTTTGAGGGAACAATGGATTGATCCTGAACCAGGAAGTCAGGAGGTGCCACTGTTTCTACGTGACTTGAGAGCACGTTTGAAAAGGACGTCGCAGGTTGCTGAGAGGAACCTGCAGGACAGTCAAGTTCGCCAGAAAGGGTGGTATGATAGAAAGGCCAAAAGCCGCCAATTAAGCATTGGTGAAAAGGTTTTGGTTCAAGTAGCAGGAACTGCTCCAAAATTTGAGGTACAGTGGAAAGGGCCATGGGAGGTTGTTAAACAAGTAAGCCCAGTGTCTTATATGGTAGAAAATGCCAGAGGGCGTAGGCAGACCTACCATATTAATGTACTTAAGTCTTGGAGGGAGAGGCCTGTAGATAATGACCTTGAACCCAGTCCGGAAGTAAGTGAGCTTCAAGAAGATAACACTCTCGTAGGTATTACGGACTGTAGAGAAGCAGTTTCACCAGTAAAACCAGTCCGTAATAAGTTAAGCAGGGGGGTATGTGATAAGGAAGCTTATCATAGCTCAGGTAGGAGCTATAGAAAAGATAATGTGACTCTGAACAAGCAACCTGTCAGTTCTGGTAGAAGCAAGAAAACAGAGTTTTCACATAAAAGACTACCAGTCCCAGAATGCACCAGGTTTCCAGCAGCCATGAGAGGGGCTGAAGTGAGAAAATGTGTGTGCAATCAAGAGAGCTATGAGGTAATCCCTAAGCACTCATCTCAAAGGGCAGGGCCTGATTCAAGACAGCTGCGCTGTGTTAGGGAGCAGCACACATTAGAACAGGATAAGAATAGAGCTTATTCTTCAGATAACAGTTACTACAAGCTCCAGCCCAGCTTCAGGGAGAGCTTCAGCAAAAGCTTCAGGGAGAGCTACAAGAACAGCTTCAGAAAGAGATACAGAGACAGCAACGGCTACAAGCTCAAGCACCAGTATCACCTGGAGAAACAGAAGCCAAGCCAAGCGGATAGAGAGAGAAGGAAACTCTCTGGAAGGAAGAGAAGAAAGGCCATTGGAAGGTCTGGGAGATTCCAAGGCAGTACCCATACTGGGAGGTATTCCAAAAGCCAGCAGAGTCCATTGGACTGGATTCAGCCAGAGGAATGGAGTGGCAGAGATAGGAATCACCAGTGGCTACCTGGAAGAGAGAAGACTGCATGTGGAAGGGACTTTCAGTCCAAGGCCAGAAGGTATGTGAGAGGAGATCCAGTGTCCAGGGATCAAGATTGGAAGGCTGGACATCAGAATTGGATTACATATTGGCCAGGCTTTACAGAGAGGAATTATGATGGCAGGAGAGGCTCAGGTATGAACACTGATCCAGACCCTATCTATAATAGAGAATGGCAGCAAGGGAATAAGCATTCTCATGATAGTGCCTTAATGAAAGACTCATCTGTGCCAATGTATGATATAGACCCTATGATTGTTGATGAAGAGGGAGATACAGCAGATGAAACTATTTATATGGACTGTTCTCTATCTAAATGCTATTGCTAGCTTTCTATGAGCAAACACATCAGCCATCACAAAGAAACCTAACTTTGTTCTTTATTTCCACTGCAAACAGCTCTTAAAGCAGGATTTGGGTTCACACAGTAGCAGCCAGCCAGCTAAAGGCTTACAGCTGGTCAATTGATAGTAATTAAAGCTGCACCTGATTGTGTGTGTGAGCAAGGGAGAATCACTGCTGAGATCTGCGTGGAAAAATAAGCAGAAGTTAACCTAACCAGCAAAGTTTATTCTTTTCTTTGTGCCTTTGTATTTGGTAATTATTTGCTAAGAAAACATTAGCTAATTGCCTGACAAGCTGAAGGTTGTTTTCTGGTTTACTTTGTGACTTTTTGTTATCCATTTTAAACACTGCAAGCAAGTAACCTCATTTATAGTGCTATCAAGCATACATGTGCTGGGTGAATTAAACCCCATCAATAAAAGAAGTATTTTATTGATCTTACCACTTGGTTTCACAACTCAAATTATTGTCATCAGCTGTGTTTGGGAGTGAATGAACTACAATACCCACAATACCTTGCAAGAATCATATGAATATATGCATCGTCAAGATTGTGTAAGTTCTCACCCTAGGCAGCCGTATGACAGTGCTCACTTTCTCTCTCCTATCTCGGCAGATTCTGTCTGCAGCAGCTGGAGGGCCTGGGCCAGTGTCTGAGCCTGGATTCTACCCCTGCCTGGCAGTGTCTTTATAACAGGATCAGAAGGCCTGGATTCTGTCTGCAGCAGCTAGCGGGCCTGGACCAATGTCTGAGCCTGGATTCTTTAAAGTTAAATACCTTGAAGCAAAAACAGGAAAGGAATTTATTAGGTGAGGGAAAAGTATCTTCAGGGGAGGGACAATTATTTAGCTGCAAAAAAAATCTATTAGTTTACTGGGTTGAAAGCTGCTGTCAACTATTTTTGTATTGTAGTCTTCCCTTGCTTTGGTGAAGCTGAACTATTAATTAATTAATTTTATTTAATAGGTTTTTTTATACCGCTTTATCATTTCAGTCAAAGCAGTTTATATTCTAACTTTATCTTGGTAATGTACATTAAACAGGGACATTGATAACTTGGATTTAGTCTTGAGAAGCTAATACCATGAGATAGATATTGTACATTGTAACACAATGGGACATTCTGCAAAAGGATCTCAGTCCCACTGGGGTTAGTCCAGTCTGAGTGCTGTCGTGCTACAGCTAGAATAAGGAGGAGTCAGAAGCTGAAATCTGCTCCAGGGATGAGTTAGTGCTTCAGCCATCCAGGCTAATGGGTCCCTGAGGCAGAGGTGGGCCTAAAACTCCCACATAGAATCATTTCAGATCCCTTGAATACCTAATAAAGGGAATATAAACTGAGAGAGAGAGAGAGACACACACACACACACAGAGTATGAAAGCTCCCTGGAATGCTCTGCTCTCCTACCCCCTTTTATATTTTACCTTCATCCCCTGTTCGTACAAGTAAGCAGCAATACAGCAGATGTCAGGTAGGTCACAGTGAAACCTTGTATCGCACAACGTTGACTGCATAGTGGGAAAATGTCATGCTTGGCTAGCATATAATGAAACATACTTTTCACATCTTGAAAGCGTATGTTAAAGTATAGATGTATCACGTAACGAGACCCAATCCGTGTGCACTGATATTCATGAGAATGAGAGGTGACTCGTTGATCCAGCCCATGGATTTTGCTACTAAGACGTGGAGGCCAAGTGACAGTAGAATATCAGAAATGTATCCATGTCTGCTCCTGCATAATATAAGAGAAGAACTGTAGCAATGATTCGGCTACCGGCATTCCACATGCAGCCTGAGGTACAGAAAATGCAAAATGCAGCTTCTATACAGTGTGTGAAATCCATTTTTAAAGTTTAGATTTCCACATCACACAGGAGGAAAAGGAGGCAAAGTGAGATTTATTTGGGACTGGAAGAGTCAGTCCTGGTATTATTCCCCTGCACGCATAGAACTCTACGATTGATTTTACTAGGGAAATAGAAATCTGGACGTTCTGCTGCTAATTAGATGAAGTTGCAGCTGGATAACTGGATAAATCTGCAGTATAATACTGTATAGGGAGGGTTTCTTGGTTTAGAATTAACAAATAAGTACCGATAAAGCACCCATGATGCAAAAGATTAAAATACTGTAGGTGTTTATTGAATAACCCAGTAATTTTTCACTTCTTTCCTGGCTTGTCTAATGTCCTGCTCTCTATTGTTTTTTCTTGTGGTATGCTTAACATGTTTATGGTGTTTTGTCTTTTTGCCCTGAAAGGGTTGGCGGCATTCAGGAGTGATTGTAGACAATGTGAGAATTTTTTGAGGATGATTTTGAAAGTCAGGAGTAGGATCCCTCTACCCAGTGTGCGGCTGCAGCCAAGAAAGCAAATAGAATGCTGGGAATCATAAGGAAAGGAATGGAGAATAAAACAAAGGATATTATAATGCCTCTTTATCGTTCCATGGTACGACCGCACCTTGAATATTGTGTGCAATTCTGGTCGAAAAGGTACAGAGAAGAGCCATCAAAATGGTAAAGGGGATGGACGGGTACCCCTATGAGAAGAGGCTTAAAAGTTTAGGGCTCTTCAACCTGGAAAAGAGATGGCTGAGGGAGATATGATAGAGGTCTATAAATTAATGAATGGAGTGGAACTGGTTAATGTAGATCGATTGTTTATACCAGTGCTCCCCAACCTTTTTATCGCCGCGGACCGGTAAACGTTTGATAATTTTTTCGTGGCCTGCTTGTTTTAATTTAATAATTTTAATTTAATTGTATTTAAACATGCCTTCAAAATAAAATACAGCTACACCAAAAAATGAATATAAAGTGATTTATTTTATTTAACTCACTAGAATTCCAAATCAATGAAAACCCTGAGCTTGTTTCTTTGCAACGAGACGGTTCCATCTGGGGGTAATAGGAGACAATGACTATCCATTTGTCCTTTCTTCTCTCTTCTAGTTTTTTTTTCCATTCTCTCTCTCTACATCTGCTTTAACATACTAATCTTTCTCCTTTTGCTCTTTCCTCATTCCTATTTCATCCACACAAATTTTACCCCTCCATCATCAATCCCCCCTTACTCTCCCAATACCCAGCCAATTGTAGATTTTTCATCCCTCCCACACAAAATATTTCCCCCTCTCCAATTTACTATCCCAGCCCCATCCCATTCTAATCCTCCCCCAACATCAGCTCCCTTCTAGTTCCAGTCTCACCAGCTGTATTCCACGCTTTAAGAAAAGTGGAAGTCCAAAAAACTACCAGCATGGTTTAAAGGGGAGGTCAGAGAGGCTGTTGTTGCCAAAAAAGCATCTTTCAGGAAATGGAAAAAAAAGCCAAACAACGAAAACTGGAAACAGCACAAGCACTGGCATGTCAAATGCAAGGCTTGATAAGGCAGGCAAAGGGAGAATTTGAGAAGAAGCTTGCTGCGGAAGCAAAAACACCAAATAAAGACTTTTTCAAGTACATCTGTAGCAAAACACCTGTGAGAGAGTCAGTTGGTCCATTAGATGATAGAGGGGTTAAAGGGGCACTAAGAGGCGACAAGGCGATAGCGGAGAGACTGAATGAATTCTTTGCTTCGGTCTTTAATGAGGAAGATGCAGGGATGTTACCCATGACTGAAGTGGTATTTAAAGGTGCAGAAGAATTGAAGGAAATATCGATACATCAGGAAGATGTATTACAACTATTAGATAAACTGAAGAGTAGCAAGTCACCTGGGCCGGATGGTATACATCCAAGGGTGTTGAAAGAACTGAAATATGAGATTTCAGACCTGCTATTAGTAATCTGTGAACTATCATTAAAATCATCTCAAATACCTGAAGATTGGAGGATTGCCAATGTAACACCAATTTTTAAAAAGGGTTCCAGGGGTGATCCGGGAAACTACAGACTGGTGAGCCTGACGTCAGTACTGGGAAAAATGGTAGAAACCATCATAAAGAACAAAATTACTCAGCATGTAGATGGTCATGGCCTAATGGGAGACAGCCAACATGGCTTTAGACAAGGAAGATCTTGTCTTACTAATCTGTTATGTTTTTTTGAAGGTGTGAATAAACAGGTGGACAAAGGTGAGTTGGTCGATATAGTGTATCTGGACTTTCAGAAAGCCTTTGACAAGGTTCCTCATCAGAGACTTTTGGCAAAACTAAAGAGTCATGGGATAGGAGGCAGTGTACTACTGTGGATCAGGAACTGGTTAAAAGATAGAAAACAAAGGGTAGGGCTAAATGGCCAATTTTCCCAATGGGGAAAGGTGAATAGTGGTGTACCCCAGGGATCTGTGCTGGGTCCGCTGCTTTTTGACATATTCATAAATGACCTGGAAAGTGGAATAACGAGTGAGGTTATCAAATTTTCAGATGACACAAAACTATTTAAAGTTGTTAAAACCCAAGAGGATTGTTGAAAATTGGAAGAGGATCTTGATAAATTGGAAGACTGGGCATCAAAATGGCAGATGAAATTTAATGTGGACAAGTGCAAAGTTATGCACCTAGGGAAGAACAACCCAAACTATGGTTACACGATGCAAGGTTCCACATTAGGAACCACCACCCAGGAAAAAGATTTAGGCGTCATTGTGGATAACATGTTAAAACCCTCGGCCCAGTGTGCAGCGGTGGCCAAGAGAGCAAATAGAATGCTAGGTATCATAAGGAAAGGAATGGAAAATAAAACAAAATATATTATAATGCCTCTATATCTTTCCATGGTGAGACCACACCTTGAATATTGTGGGCAATTCTGGTCGCCATATCTTAAAATGGATATAATGATATTAGAAAAGGTTCAGAGAAGAGCCACCAAAATGGTAAAGGGGATGGGAGGATACTCCTATGAAGAAAGGCTAAAAAGGTTAGGGCTCTTTAACCTGGAAAAGAGACGGCTGAGGGGAGATATGATAGAAGTCTATAAATTAATGAACGTAGATCAATGGTTTACGTTATCAGAATATAGAAAGACTAGGGGACATGCAATGAAGCTACAAGGTAAACTATTTAAGACTAATAAAAGAAAATATTTTTTCACTCAACGTGTAATCAAACTCTGGAATTTGTTTCCGGAGGATGTAGTAAAGGCTGTTAGTGTAGCTGGGTTTAAAAAAGGATTGGACAAGTTCCTGGAGGAATAGTCCATAAACCATTATTAAGAAGGGACCCAGGATATCAATGCTTGAACCAATACAAGCATTGTGGAACCTGTGTCCCTTGGGAAAACTGCTAGGTATGTATGACCTAGATTGGCCACTGTTGGAAACAGGATACTGGGCTTGATGGACCTTGGTCTGACCCAGTATGGCATATCTTATGTTCTTATGTTCTAATTTATACATTTGCATCATGGTAATAGCACATGTTTTGGCCAACATAGTAACTGGAAATTAAGAAGAATTTGACCCAATATTGATATAAGTTACCAGCACTTCCAGGGTGCTACGTATTAACTTTCCTCTGAAGGCATTGAGGAGCAACTTAAAAGGGCTGGGCTGGTGCAAGGAAAAATCCCCCACCCCCCAGGCATGGCCTAATGGTAAAGAACATGTCCCCCGCCCGTTTCCCAAATATTAACAGAAATCTTGCTGTGTCACGCTCCACACTTTTGCTTATAAAATTATAGTACCTTCTCTTTCATACTAGAGAAGGTACAAGGAATGGCAACAAAAATGATAAAAGGGATGGGACATCTCTATGAAAAAGCAGCCATCTGACACCTACATAAGGAGGGAAGTACAACCTGAGAGGTTAAAGCCCATTTCAGCACCAGCAGGTTATCTGCCCCCTATACACATTCCTTTTCTGAATGGTGGGTAGGGGAGACCAGGTGCTGCCTGTTTCTGGGTGGAGACCTAAACTGGCTCCCAATCCATCAGTAGGATTCTTCCATGCCTGGTGAGCAAGTTCCAGGAAAGCTGGGGAGGGCCAGACACAGAAGCTACTTTGCTGGCAGTTGACCCCTCACTCCTTCGTTATTATCAACCTTTTCCTTACTCATGAAGGCCTTTGTATCTCCTTCAGGCTATGAAAATGAGCGGGTGGAGATGTTGGCTTTAGCAGCAGTATAATGAAGTGAGTTTGGTCATGCAAAGGGAAACCATAAGTGATTCTTAGGGGCTTGATTTCAATGGGGCCGCGGCTCCGATAACGATCGCGAACCGCTACCGCGGCTTTGTAAACAAGCCCCTTAGAGTCACATCGGGCTGGGATGAAAATAGCCCTCCTATCCCCTGGTGAAAGAGAAAACATTTAGTATGAATGTTGACAAGATGACAGAGATGTCGTGATTTCAAATGACCAGGGTGAGCCTACTATCTACTGCAAATTGACTCACATACAAGAGGAGTCTGTTTCTGCTCTTTTGTGCACTACAAGGGCAACTCACAAACAAGTTAATCTCTGTATCAATCAAAGAAAGGAATTGCAGGATAATGTCAAGGGCAAGGCTTACAAGGCCAGATGTCATGTTGCATTGGAAGTGGTAAAACGAGGCTGGCTTTTACAGTCCATTGCCATCATGGGAAAAAAAAGAAAAATCAGTATTAATCATGCGACCAATGTGCCCCAGAAATGATATGGATCATTTCCCAATAAATGAGCTACAGTAGTCATAATTAACCTGCTGTTGACCTCAATGTTTTTCTTAAAGTTCCTCCTGCAGCAATTCTGTCTGTGCCTAATTCTTGGACATGGGGATGAGAGAGAAGAGATCAGAGCAGGGTGGCATGGTTAGATCATAAGAGTTAATGGTTTGTAACATTAATCAGGTTAAGGCAAGCAGGTTAAGGCTCTTCAGTCTGGAAAAAAGATATAAAGCAGGCCTACAAAATTATGAGTTGGATTAATGGTAAACAGGGAATGGATGCTTAGCCTTTGCAGTCCTCTGCACTGTGACGGCCTCTCCGACAAAAATAAGTGTGACTTTCCTTAGGTGGTCCTTATTATACTGGGTTCCCTTTTTGTGTTGTTGTTAGCCTTTTAAACAGCACAAAAATTAGTGTGTATTTTAAGAAAGTAATAGGTAGTACATTTAAACAAAATCAAAGTGTTTTTTTCACTCAGGGCCCAATTCTGCAAGATGACTAGTGGGGCTGTATGCCCCGGCGGGATGTACAGCTCCGATAGCCATCCTGCCCGAATTCCAGCAGCCCCTCTCCCCACACGCACAGAGCCGCAGTGTGGGGAAAGCAAGATGGGGGCAGCACAGGGGCGGAGAGTGGGCAGGCCAGGTACCCGGATGTACAGGGCTGATAAAGATCACAGCGCTGTACATCTGGGGAGCACCAGGGGGTGGGGGTGCACAGCTTATTCCACCTTGGAGGTGGAATAGGCACTGGGCGTCCATGTGCCCCAGCCTGGCAGCCCCTCCACCAATGCAACAGAGCCACTTAAGGTACTGCCCCGCCGCCCCATCCCAGCCCCTGCAGACATGCCGAGGGTCGAGTGGGGGAAAAAACAGCGGGGTGTCGGGCCATCGGCGCACCAGCAGGAGCAGGGATAGCCTGGCCGTGTTGCCTCCGGGACATCCCTGTGGCTGCTGCAGGGGTGATCCAGGCTGTCCCATTGCCCAATCCTGCATCTGTAGTATGTCTAGCTCCCACAGTGCAGAATCGGGTACAACTCCTCTTAGTGGAAAAGTAGCTTAATGGTTAGTGAAGTGGGCTAAGAAACAGAAATTCTACTGCACTTGCTTTGATCACCTAAAACATGCCCTTTCCACAGCTCCCACCCTGGGCCTTCCTGATTACCGTAAGCCTTATACCCTCTTTGCACAAGAACAAAGACAGGTGGCTTCTGGTGTCCTTACTCAAGACCTCGGACCGTGCAAGCGGCCCATAGCCTATTTCTCTGGCCAATTAGATCCCATGGCCCAGGGAGCTATAGGTTGCCTGAGAGCAGTAGCGGCCACTGCCACCATTATAGGAAAGTCATAAGAATTTGTACAGGGATGTGATCTAACAGTTGCTGTCCCTCATTCTATCCATTTGCTACTGAACCAGAGAAATACTCAACATTTCTCAAACTAGAGATTAAATAGTTATGAGACTGAACTTTTGACTCCCAGTAATGTTACTTTTGTCAGAACAATCTCAATTACCAAGCATGAGACCATTCCTCCATTACTCAACAGCCCTTCTGATATATCACTAACAAAAATCTTAAAAAGAACGGGACCAAGGACAGATCTCTGGAGCACACCACTGGTAACCTCCTTCTCCTCAGAGTGAGCTCCATTTACCTGTACCCTTTGTCACTTCCCACTCAACCAATTTCTAACCCAGGCAGTAACTTTAGGGTCCATCCCTAGGGTGCTCAATTTGTTTATAAGTCGCCTGTGCAAATCGGTGTCAAAGGCTTTACTGAAATCTAAGTGCACCACACCTAGGGTTCTCCCTCAGTCCATCTCTCTGGTCACCCAGTCAAAAAAATCAAGCAGATTTGTCTGACAAGACCTGCCTCTGGTGAATCCATGCTGCCTCGGATCCTCTAATCCGCTGGACCCCAGAAACCTCACTATTTCTCTTTCAGTAGCATTTCCAATAATTTACTCACCATTGAAATTACACTAACCGGCCTATAGTTTTCAACCACATCCTTATTTCTGCTTTTGTGTAAAGGGACCTTATGTGCCTCTCTCCAGTCCTCTGGCACTACCCCCAACTCCAAAGAGGCATTGAAAAAGTCAGTCAGTGGAGCTGCTAGAACGTCCCCAAGTTCCTTCACTATTTTTAGATGTATCCCATCTGATCTAGCACTTTGTCTACTTTTTGTTTAGTTAGTTCCTCACAATCACAGTCCTCTGAAAATCATTTAAGATGCCCCTCACTTTTGTTCCTGTTTGTGGGTGTTGTCTGAGGTCCTGTTCCCAGCCCTTCATCTGTGAACACAGAACAGAAATATTTATTAAGCAATTCTTCTTTATCCTCATCAGCTTCTCCATATTCCTCCCTTTTACTCTTGAGTCTGACAATACCATGCCCTTCCTCCTCTCACTAACATATCTGAAAAAGCCAATGCAATAAAATGGGAGGATAAGATCTATTTCTTCTTCTTTTTGTACTTTGCTTTCCTGACTACTTTGCTAGCCTCTCTAAGTTTTTCCAAATATAGATACCTGTCTTCCTCTCTCTGTGATCTCTTGTATTTCATGAAGGCCTCCCTCTTTTTCTTCACCTTTTCAGCCCTAGAAAAGTCACTCAGGACCTATAGAGCAATTCTACCATACCATAGCAGCACTAACTTCCAGGGGTTGCACAATATGGCCCTACCTAGAAAATAAAACAGCATTATAAAAAATACAGAGGACACTAGAACATCAATATGCCTACTGGGAAAACTAAACAAGCCTGAATAGTACAGATTAATAAGAACATAAGATATTCCATACTGGGTCAGACCAAGGTCCATCAATCCCAGTATCCTGTTTCCAACAGTGGTCAATCCAGGTCCAAAAAAGGTACACAGGTTCCACAATGCTTGTCCTGGGACAAGCAGTGGATTTCTTGGATCCTCTTTAATAACTGTTTATAGACTTTTCCTTCAGGAACTTGTCCAAACCTTTTGTAAACCCAGCTTCACTAAGAGCTTTTACTGCATCCTCCAGTAATGAATTCCAGAGTTTGATTACACATTGAGTGAAAATATATTTTCTCTTATTAGTCTTAAATGGTTGCACTGTAGCTTCATTGCGTGTCCACTGGTCTTTCTATTTTTTGATGGCATAAACAACTGATCTACATTTACCTGTTCACTCTATTCATTAATTTATAGACTTCTATCATATTTCCCCTCAGCTTTCTCTTTTCCTTCCTCAGCCCATGGTCTCCTATCTCTGGTCCCAGAAGCAAGTGAGAGAGAAATGAGAATAAAACACACACACACAGTGATACCATAACAACATCTTCTAAAGCCTTAGGGAGGAATTCACAGGCCTGAAAACCCGAGCAGTCTCCTGTAACACTCTCCCTTAGCTTGACCACAGCTTCTTCTTTTATTAGGAAAAAAAAATCCACATTGTACAATTTCATCTTATCGCTATGCACCATGATTTTTGTTTTACTTTATGTTTTTCTATGTTTCAGGTCAAGTCAAGCTTAAGCATATTGCTCACGCTTAATCAGGACAAACATCCGAGGATGAGGGGCAAAATGGTGGCATGAAAGGCAGCACGGCAAGGCACACTGAGTGGTACTGGTGACTACCTGCTCTGATGCCACGAAGGAGGAAGGGGAAAGTTCCAGGACCAGTCTTTGCCTTGACGCCAAAAGCAATGATTCAGTCCCTGCTTTCTTTCTCACAGTATGCCTCCCAGATGCTAGTGGGAGTGGGGCTTCGTTGAGCCCCAAAAAATGCACAGCCCCACCGCTGCCAAGACTGGATGCAGATGCTGTGGCGAAGTCAAAGGTACCCATGGGGGGCTCTCTGGGTTTACCTTCAGTGCTGGAGGCTCATTCAGCATCTGGGTTGTCTTTGCAGGACCCAGCATGGAATCATGTTCAGGGTGTCCTTTCAGCTGTGGCTACTAGACCAGCTGTGGTGCTCATGGAAACAGTGTGGGAAGCTATCAAGGCTGTTGATACATCTCTGGCTAACTTTTCAGGCAAGTTTATATTTGATTTAGAGCTGGTGTTTGCTAAAAACAGAGGAACAGGAGTTGACCCTGGTACAACAAGCAATGAGGTTAGAATGGGAGAATCTGCTTTGGAGAACCTGCAGACTGTGAGTATTGCCAAGATTAGAAAAAAGGACGTTTTTTGGAGAATCATGTCCATAAAAATAATTAGAGATTTCTAAACTTCCCGAAATGTCCATTAGTGTCACCAGTAGACATGTTGAAAAAATATCTTGGTGAAGTACTGAAAATCTCTGGGGAAGCAATTACACCAGTTGTTTGGGCTTAGTACCTTTCATTTGCACTAATCATGGAGTGAGGGAGGAAAGACCCCAAGACAGGTCATGATCCCATTGCTGGGAACCTGACAGCATTTCTTGGGTCATCTCTGGAAGTTATCACAGAACGGACAACTCTTGCAGCCTGTTTTGCAATTGAATCTGACAGGAATGCTGTTTTATGATTATTTTTTTGAAACATGTCTGCTACTTTTCTTGGTTCAAAGATATCTTCATTTCTGGATTTATCTCATAATACACAAAATAGGTGCTGGGAGTTTCTGGCCCTGCATTCCGGGGTCATTAAACTTGGCACCTCTATGAAATTATTATTTCCTTGTAAATGTTTGATTTGTTGGCAGAGTGAACAATTTGTTTTCTTTGAACCTGATTAATTGCAACAATTTGTATCAGCCAGAGAGGAACCTCAAGCCCACGTGGTGCCTCCCGAAGGGTCCGCTAGTTAATAGGACTGGCTGAGAATGCTAGTTTGAGAAGCTGTCTACAGATCTAATGTTTATTTCCTTTAGTGCAATTGCACCTTTTCTTTTTTCTTGATCTTGTCCTATTGTGGTTATTTGGTGGTCTCTATTATAGTTTTTTTTACTTGTACTGTAAATTTATTTGCTTGATTTGCTCTTTTGAATTGCTTTCATTCAACGTTCATTGGATGTACATTTTGAAATTGAATAAAAAAAAATCAGGACAAACTTCCTGCAAACAAAAGCTCCCTGTCTTGCAAGATGTAACCTTTAGTTTCTCTTTTATTAATAAACACCCCCTGTGAAACTGTCAGTATATTCAGAGGTGTTCTCACACTCTAAACGTTTCCCAGAGCTCCCAGCCCCACTCAACTCCCTTTCTACAGTACAAAGGAGGAGGGAAGAAAAAGACCTATTTCTCTAATAGGTGTAGGTACTTTTCTGGGCCCCAAACTTCCCAGTCCAAGCAGGCTCCTTGGTAACAGCAGCATCAGGAGAAGCCACAGAAAGCCTAACTGGCTCCTCAGCCAAAACCTGGGGTGGGGTTTTGATTGATTCCTTCGGAGTATAGCCAATCTACCAGTAGCCACAATAGGAAACCCTCCGGTTGGGGGAAGACTCACTCTTTTTGCCCTAAGGTGGCCCTTCATAACCTCAGACTTATGGGTTCTCCAAATCCAAAGCAGATAGAACCTATGTTTACTGGATCTGCCACCAAATTTCTCCCTGAGGGTGCATCACCTCAACCCTCTGCATCGGGAACTGCTTCAGAGAAAATACATCGCCCTATGTCAGATCTCACGATCAAGCTCGTGCCACCAGAGCAAAGGCCAATCACATAAAAATAAACCTTCAGAGATCAAATGACTACTATAAAAGCTATCAATTGAATGAAATCATTGATAATAGTACCGATGGGTGTCATAGATACCACAACCCATATGTCCTATACCACAACTGTATTTTTTGTCAGGATCAACCTGCCCGAGAGGGAGAGATGGAAACTCTCCCCTCACCGCCGGAAGAACCCTTTTTATCAGGTGAATAAATTCACACACCTCCGTGAAAATAGTGTGACCACACTTATCTCAACTGTAGGCGATGTTCATCCTCGGTAGATGTCGGGTTTTAAAAGTACACACACGACATGCATGTTTCGAGCCCACAGAGAGCCCTGTGTCAAGTGTTCCCCTTCAGCATCAGCAGTCGTAATCAATCGCCATGAAAAAACGCCGAACCCAACGGTTCTTATACGTAGCTATAATGGCCGCTGATTGGTCCAAGAATCTGCATCATGTGACTAGGGGTGTGAATGGACGTGCTCAATCATAACTTAAACTTAGGACAAAGTCAATGTTAAGGGACCCTGTAAAATGTCCCCTCAGATGATGGCAAATAGTGTAAATGTGAATGAAAATGAAAAAATCCCCTTGTTGAAACTTATAGCAGACTCCACCAATCCAGTTCTAAATTAAGACCCGAAGGGATGACGGAATGAAGCTGGAAAATCCACCGTTGTTCATGCCATTGTAATAGGCATTCACGATCTCCCCCTCGGGGATTAGCAGGCACCCAATCAATAATTCTCCACCTAAAATCACTGAAGGAATGGTTCCTCAAAAAGTGAGATGTGTCCCTTAAAAACGATTGGACACAACACAACACAACACAACAATGGCTTATAATATTTTGTATCATTTAATTGCAATAATAATTGTTCCTGATAAGAATCAAAAGATTGTACCACTACCGTGCCTCCTTTATCAGCCCCACGGATGACCAGATTGGTATTCATAGCAAGTTGTTTAATAGCTATACATTGTTCTCTGGAAATATTACAATGATGTTGTACAAATATTATCGCAATTAAGTAATACGAAATATTATAAGCCATTGTTGAGAGACCCTACCCCACAACTACAAATCATTATACATTCTCTGGTTATAGGAGCTCAATCGAAAGGGTGGATTACCACTCGTGAAGCCAAATTTTTGATTCAAAGGCATCCCAATATTCCGGTCATTTACACTGTACCTAAGGTACATAAGTCGGTATCATCTCCCCTAAGACGCCCCATTGTTTCTTGTAGGGGTTCAGTGCTTGTACCCTTGTCACAATTCAGTGATTGTTTTTGAAACAGGAGGTGTGTTGTGTCCAATCATTTTTAAGGGACACATCTCACTTTTTGAGTATCCTGGCTGAATTTGGGGAACCGTTGGATGGTGTGTTATTGGTAACTCTAGACGTTATTGCACTGTATACCAATATCCATCAGGAGGAGGCATTGTCCCTTCTGGAGTCAGCATTCACTACAGCACCTGCTAGGATCCCAAAGTCCTTCTTGTTAGACATCACTAGGCTGGTTTTGATGGAGAATTATTTTTCTTTCCAAGGGCAATTCTATCAACAGAGTCATGGTACTGCCATGGATGCTACGGTGGCTCCATCCATAGTAACCCCTTATTTAGCTGCCATGGAAGAACAATTTATCTACCCGGGGGAATCTTTCCATTTGGTAAGATTATGGGTAAGATTTTTAGATGATATTTTCTTCTTATGGACGTCGACAAGAGAGCGCTTGTCACAATTTATTACATAACACACTAAACTATGGTCTTCTTTTGAGCGATTAATACTGCAACAATTCTCAAGACACGCTCAATATTATCAATACGGAACGGAAATCTTCTTTTACCACATTCTTTCATATATTCATTTAAAGAACACTTTATTAATGCTAACAAGGAAGGTCTCAGACGTTTCTGGCACACTTTTTCAGACTGACATCATGTCCAACTACTGTGCCCAATAGCATCAATGATCTTCAGGTAGTAGTCAAGCAGATGGAGCTATTATACCAAACAGTCGTGATTGTCGCTCATAAGATTATTATCAAAAACTGGTTATAATATCATCCGCTCCAGCAAACATTTAGCTCTTAATCCATTTTTCTCAATGAGCTCCTATCATGCTTTCGTTCAATCCCAGTGTTCTATAAGATAAAAAAACCTTTCATTATATCTACTGACCAATTACAGTATCATATCTATAATTCCTACCGTTTTCCAACTGATCATATCACCTATGTCAAAATACCTACCTGAAGGTATAAATGATGCTGCATGCGTCTTTCATCTTTTTCATTATCATTTAAGCGGTGCTCTTCGAAATTTCTTTCGCTCCGCTCCTGAAAAAACGCCGCACATGCGCGGCATAGATCATGATTCTACTTTTAAAGACCTGTTGCCACCATTTCATTGGGGATTCTCTTTCACGCCCCCCCAGTGACGTCATTACTACCTCCCAAGTTTCAAAATTTAACTAACAAAACTTCCTGATACTAATTTCGACTACCAAAAGTGGCGTTTCTCACGCATAATGTTGTGTTAATTCAAGTGGGCTTCAAAGACGTCCCAATATCTAAACTGAGACTTAAACAAAATTTACAAATTAAAATACCTAGAAACTATTACAAGCAAGAAGCCCAATCTATAGTGGCATTAAGCCCTGTAGGTGCCACCGATTTCAACCTATAAATCCACTTTTGTTCTCTCATTAAAAGAGTTTGATCTTGAGACTTGCCTGCTACTCCAAATTCCACCTTGTCTATACAGAAGCACCATAGCTGTTCAAAAATGTGGCCCTTTGCTATGCAATGTTGAACTATCGGAGCCTCTTTAACACTACATTTTAAACGGCTCCTATGTTCACCCATCCTTACTCTAAAAGAATGAATTGTTTTATCCACATCAATTAGCCCACACGGAAAGGGGTTTTTAAGAAAGGGGTTATCCCAAAAGCACGGTTAAACAAGCATATTCTAGGGCCCTTTATAATAATAGGAGTTTGTTATTAGAAATGAAGAACTCTAATACAAAGGAAAATATGAATCCTGACAATATTAATCTGATAAGTAGATATTCTCCTTTAAGTTTTGGCATCCAACGGATCCTAAGGAAGCATGGGAATGTTATAGCAGCAGTTCCCGGGCTATTGGGGAAAAGGATACGCAGTGTCTGGCAGCGCAATCACAATTTAAAGGAATAGCTTAGTCCAGCGGTATTGAATCCTACGATAGGACTTATTGACACTTTGGAAGTGAAAGGCCATAGGCGCTGTGGGGGATGTGACATATGTGACATCACTATGGAGTTAGATATATTCATACATCAGGGCTCGACATACCGTTTGAGAACTCACACAACTTGTGCTTCTACTAGTGTAGTATATGTCATACAATGTCCGTGTGCGCTAATTATATATATACTTCAGACTTTTGAGGATTCAACTCCAAGCAGCTATTTTTTTCTCACTAAATCACCAGTCAGTCATCTATGATGTTTCTCAGTAGCTTCTAATAAGCTCTTACCAAGTAGAGTAATCAATTGTATATAATCTGCATACATAAATGTTTAATAAGCTGAGCCAGTGATTGTAAAAACAAATTCAGAAGCAGGAGTGAAGGGGAAGCAGCCTACAGAGCCCCGTATTTTGTGGACCATACAGTGAAAAGCCAAAGTTATACCATAAATAAATATTTGCTTAATCAGTTCATATCACATGATGAGCAAGTTCAAGATTGTAGAATGCAGGTTTTTAAAGACAGGTAGAAATCTAGTAGTCTTCGAGGTTCATGCATTTATGAATGGAATCTTCTCGCTCAATGAGAGGTAGTTAAAAATGATCAAGCTGTCCACATTGATGCAACGATTTTTCATGCTTTTAAATCAAATGTTCTACATCAGTCCTCAGTTTGAAAGTATGTATATACACTTGCTTTAAAAAGCCCCAACGGGTTATTTGCATCTGCTTCTGCTCCTTGGCAACCTGTCATAAAATTATCCTTATTCAATCAAGAAATTCAAAGACTTATAGAGTCAAGGTTTTTTGTGGGTCGGTGAAAAAAGCTCCTATTTTAATATGAACAGTCTGGAAACTGCAAAAGAGTGTTAATATTTTTTACAAGATACTGCATTTGACCTGCATTGACGCCGGTGCACAGTACATATGTGAATTGTTGATGGAGATTTGAAATTGAAATCCCCAAGTATATTTTCACTCCCTGACCTACCTAGACCCCTTTTCTTCTGCAAGGAAAGGTGTCCACGTTGTTTATTAACAAAAACAATATGCAGTTAAACATAGGTACACTTGTATCATGTCCTTCAAATATAGCTTTCAATGACTGTCTGCAGCAGGTTGAGCTGTCCCACTGTCCTCCAGAGAGGCAGTACAACTCTTTCCATGTTTAAAGCAGAGAAGGGCTGATCTAACATTGTGCTGCTATATACAAAGGTAAACATTTAGTAGGCGCATGGACAATACTATACTGCAAGAAGTCCTTTACGGTCTAGTAGGGGCAGCCCACTGATGATTCCAGCTCTGACAAGGCTTTGGACAGTCTGCCGGAGATCATTCCGAGTCACGCCCCAAGAATTCTGTATAAAGACTTCAGAGTGGACTTAAAAGCCGCTGTCATTCAGAAAGAAGTTGAAAGCCTTTTTTATTTCTAGTCAACATTGCTTCCTAATGCTTCCACGTTTTACTTATGTGTGATAAAGATCTCTGACTTTATTTTAAACTGCCTTAAACGCCATTTGTTTCAAAAGGGCAGGATTCAAGATTATGCAAATAAAAGTGAATAGCATAACTTGCTTAATAAGTCCGACTTAGCAACCATATTGGAAATAATACGGGTAAATTAAATGAGTGGGCAACAGTCAATCCTAAAAATGTTGGCAAATAACATACTTGAAAGTAACTTGCTTTCAGCTCAGGTTTGGAAAGGCAAGTAATGAAACCTAAGATCAGAACTAAAATAAAGACACACCCCTCTATATATACTTTTCATACTTTTCTGAGACCTAAGCTTGGGGCAAGAGGCAGACATTGCAACACTTTCCTCTTTGTCCATTGCTCAGGATGGTCTCTGCATAGTGTCAGATCTTGCTGGAGAATTGATATCAATGGATAAATGGCCATCGGAAAACAACTAATGTAGTATCACAGCCCCTACTTGCTCTCCAGCTTTACCATGTGTGTCTCATGTATTGTTGAATTTTGAAACCACTTTCCTTCCACCATTTCAGTTGAAGCAGTTCTAGCATTCGTGCTATTTATCCCTTCCTCTCCTTCTCATCTCCAACTACACTTCTCTCCCTCATCATGACATGGATAGACTACTGCAACATCACTCTCGCTGGCCTTCCCCAGTACCAACTGCACAGCTTAGAGCTTCTTCAAAACACCACTGCTCCTATCCTCACGCATGCCACCCGCTCAGACCATATTACCCCCTTACCCATACACCTTCACTGGCTCCTTGTCAAATACTGGATACATTACGAGATCCTCACCTTAATCCACAGAGCCATACACACTAATATTCCACAATACCACTCGGATCTTGACCAACTCCACACCCCTCACCGTTCACTCTGACTCATTCATTCCAATCGTCTGTTTCTCCCACCTGCCTCACAAGTACACCTAGTCCACCCATAACTGCACTTTCTTTCTTCTTGGCCCCAGATTATGGAATTCCCCCCCCCCCCACTGAACCTCCATTTAAACCCCTCCTGTAAATTTAAATCAATGCTAAAAAAAACCTCATCCCTTTTACACTCTTTGATCTCTCTCACCCTCCTCCCCCACGCTGAAGTGCCCCTTTCCTCTTCCATGCCTGTCCTCTTTCTTCCAGTACGACTGTTTCCCATCTCTTTCCTATCTGAGTAATGGTGTTCCATGTCTTTTTCCAATTTCTTGCAGCAATATTGATTTTATTGTAAAGCGCTCAGATGCCTGTCTGTTGGGAAGTATATTAAATAATTGAATAAAGATAAAAGATAAAACATCTACAATATACTTGAGTCTATCCTTTTTCAGCTTTGCCTGCAGATGAGGACCAAGGTTTCCACCAGACTCCAACAAGCAACTATTAAAATTCCCTCAATGTTCATATTATTTTCAAAAAGAACATGGAGTCCCAAGTTGTTTCTTTTTGTTTCTTTTAATGATTGTAAGACTCAGGGAGTGACTTTCATCCAACAGTTTCTCTAGCACCTGCACTGATGCCTTTCTCATATGATACATTTGTTAGGCCGTGAAGTGTAAAAAACAACGCCTCCACCAGTTCTATAGCACTGATTGGTTAGTGTGAAAATTGCACCGATACGGTCCACACTGTACTTGCTAAGTGAGAAGCTGGCACCTTTCCCAAAGAGTCATAAATTATATATAAAAAAATACAACTGTGTAGTAATGTAGATCTAAGGGAGGGCTGACAGAACTAAAATTATCCTTATTCATGTCAGGTCACAGTGGAAACAGCAAGACCATGATAAAAAAAAACCCTCTAACAATAAATATACTTTATGATCATAATGATATAATTATTTCCCTCACTTTAAGCATAAAAAATAAAGATAATTCTAAAGGTAAAAGAAATTGAATTCTATCCATGACTAGCAGTACAATCTTGTGTTTGTTTTCTAGGGGGAAGGGGTAATTTTAAAAGTGGAGGTTGCATAGGTGCATAGATGTGACCTTAGTGGACCGAAAATCTTCTGTATGAAGTTATGCCCTTCACAAGGCAGGTATAACACTGTCCAGAATCAGCTCCTATCCTGACAAAGTGCCAGTCCCTCCACCGCTCTGTACCCGGGAAAGCTGATGTGCATATTGCAGAACAGCACTTGCTATGTTTTCCTAGTGTCTGTATTTTATGCACATATATGCTGGGAGGACTTTCTAAGTGCTTCTACGTGCTCAAGTCAGTTATCACATTACTCCCATAGGGTTAGATTTGCTGGGACGTGGTCAGGTCTTCCAGTTACCATGCATTAATTTTGTTAATAAATGTGTGCTGAGAAACCTCGGCATGAACTGTTGGAGCACTCCCAGTATTTTCCCATACAATTGTCCTGAGGCATTAATTGCACCACAGATAATGCAATAGAGTTAACTACTCCTGCTGCTGCACATTTTCTGCCATATGAACAACTAATACACAGTAACAATCTCTGTGTTCACTGCAAGATGCAGCTCCCTCTCATTAACCTCTCCTGGTTCAAGTCCTACTTAACAGACCGCAAACTGCAAGTCATATTAAACCAGAAAAAGTCCACCCCATATACTCAAACTCAAGGAGTCCCACAAGGCTCGACCCTCTTATCACTATTATTCAACCTCTTCTTGCAACCAATATACACCATAATAAAGTCCTGCAACATCCTTTACCATATCTATGCAGATGATATAATGATCTACACTTTTATCAACACATCATATCCCAACACCACGCCCATAACAAGCTCTTTCTCCACACTCAGCAAATAGCTCAAGAGGCATAACCAGAACTTAAACCTGAAGAAGACGGAGGCCATGTTCATCTCCAGAGACACTAGCTTCATACCGCCAACCTCCATATCTACTGATGAAGCACACATCCAAGTGACACAAAATATGTAATACCTTGGAGTTACTCTGGATCAGCACCTCACCTTCAAAACGCACATACAAAATAAAACTCAGAGCATATATATCAAGCTCAGAACAATCAAGAACCTTAAACCACTTCTATCCGATCAGGACTTCTGTTCAGTCTTCCAGGCAACCATATTCCCCCACTTTGACTGCTGTAATATCTTTCAAGGCTTACCAAACTCAACCATCCACCCTCTCCAACTAGTACTCAACACGGCTGAACGAATCCTCTTTAATGCAGAAAGAACAGAGCACATCACACCTCTCCTCAAACAACTGCACTGGTTCCATATTATAAAGCGTATAAAGTTCAAAGTCCTCAATTACTCCTCATCTCCACACTTACAAATCCTGACCCAAATCATACCTGACAGAGGACTACGATCTATCTCAAGGAAAATGCTACATATACAACAGATATTCACAAAAACCAACACTTGCAAATGCACATACTTACTCCCAATAACACATATCCATCATTTTCCATGTTGATTTCCATGTTTAATGTAAAATGTTCTGTTACATTGTAAACAGCTTCAACTGTAGGATAAAATGGTATAACCGCCCCCTCCCCCCTCCCTCCCCCCCCCCCCCCCCCGTTAAATAAATAAATAAATAAGATTAGGATATGCCATACTGGGTCAGCAGTTTCCCCAAGGGACACAGGTTCCACAATGCTTGTATTGGTTCAAGCATTGATATCCTGGGACCCTTCCTAATAATGGTTTATGGACCTTTCCTCCAGGAACTTGTCCAAACCTTTTTTAAACCCAGCTACGCTAACAGCCTTTACTACATCCTCCAGAGTTTGATTACACGTTGAGTGAAAAAATATTTTCTTTTATTAGTTTTAAATAGTTTACCCTGTAGCTTCATTGCATGTCCCCTAGTCTTTCTATATTCTGATAAGGTAAACAATCGATCTACGTTTACCCGTTCCACTCCGTTCATTAATTTATAGACTTCTATCATATCTCCCCTCAGCCGTCTCTTTTCCAGGTTAAAGAGCCCTAACCTTTTTAGCCTTTCTTTATAGGAGTATCCTTCCATCCCCTTTACCATTTTGGTGGCTCTTCTCTGAACCTTTTCTAAAATTGCTATATCCTTTTTAAGATACAGCGACCAGAATTGCACACAATATTCAAGGTGCGGTCTCACCATGGAACTATATAGAGGCATTATAATATCTTTTGTTTTATTTTCCATTCCTTTCCTTATCATACCTAGCATTCTATTTGCTCTCTTGGCCGCCGCTGCACACTGGGCCGAGGGTGTTAACATGGTATCCACAATGACGCCTAAATCTTTTTCCTGGGTGGTAGTTCCTAATGTGGAACCTTGAATCGTGTAACCATAGTTTGGGTTGTTCTTCCCTAGGTGCATAACCTTGCACTTGTCCACATTAAATTTCATCTGCCATTTTGATGCCCAGTCTTCCAATTTATCAAGATCCTCTTGCAATTTTCCATAATCCTCTTGGGTTTTAACAACTTTAAATAGTTTTGTGTCATCTGCAAATTTGATAACCTCACTAGTTATTCCACTTTCCAGGTCATTTATGAATATGTCAAAAAGCAGCGGACCCAGCACAGATCCCTGGGGTACACCACTATTCACCTTTCTCCATTGGGAAAATTGGCCATTTAGCCCTACCCTCTGCTTTCTATCTTTTAACCAGTTCCTGATCCACAATAGTACACTGCCTCCTATCCCATGACTCTTTAGTTTTGCCAAAAGTCTGTCATAAGGGACCTTGTCAAAGGCTTTCTGAAAGTCCAGATACACAATATCAACCGACTCACCTTTGTCCACCTGATTATTCAATCCTTCAAAAAAACATAATAGATTAGTAAGACAAGATCTTCCTTGTCTAAAGCCATGTTGGCTGTCTCCCATTAGGTCATGACTATCTACATGCTGAGTAATTTTATTCTTTATGATGGTTTTTACCATTTTTCCCGGTACTGACCTCAGGCTCACCGGACTGTAGTTTCCCGGATCACCCCTGGAACCCTTTTTAAAAATTGGTATTACATTGGCGATCCTCCAATCTTCAGGTATTAGAGATGATTTTAATGATAGTTCATAGATTACTAATAGCAGGTCTGCAATCTCATATTTCAGTTCTTTCAACACCCTTGGATGTATACCATCCGGCCCAGGTGATTTGCTACTCTTCAGTTTATCTAATAGTTGTAATACATCTTCCCAATGTATCGATATTTCCTTCAATTCTTCCGCACCTTTAAATACCACTTCAGTCATGGATAACATCCCTACATCTTCCTCAGTAAAGACTGAAGCAAAGAATTCATTCAGTCTCTCCGCTATCGCCTTGTCGCCTCTTAGTGCTCCTTTAAACCCTTTATCATCTAATGGACCAACTGACTCTCTCACAGGTTTTTTGCTACGAATGTACTTGAAAAGGTCTTTACTTGGCGTTTTTGCTTCCACAGCAAGCTTCTTCTCAAATTCTCCCTTTGCCTGCCTTATCAATGCCTTGCATTTGACTTGCCAGTGCTTGTGCTGTTTCCAGGTTTCGTCGTTTGGCTCTTTTTTCCATTTCCTGAAAGATGCTTTTTTGACAACAACAGCCGCACCTTTAAACCATGCTGGCAGTTTTTTGGACTTCCTTCCACTTTTCTTAAAGCGTGGAATACAGCTGGTCTGGGCTTCCAAGATAGAATTTTTCAACAACAGCCAAGCCTGATGTACGTCTTTAATCTTTGCAACTGCTCCTTTTAGTTTTTTCTTAACTTTTCTCCTCATTTTATCATAGTCTCCCTTTCGAAAGTTAAACAGTAGTACTGTGGGTTTCCTTACTATCCCTCCTCCACTAATTAAATCAAAGGCGATCATGCTATGATCACTATTGACAAGTGGCCCCAACAACCTTATCTCTTGCACTATATCTGGTGTTCCACTAAGGACTAGGTCTAATATGGTTTCCCCTCTGGTCGGTTCATGAACCAGCTGCTCCAAGAAGCAGTCATTCATTTCATCGAGGAACTTTATCTCCCTAGCATGTTCTGACGTGACACTGACCCAGTCGATACCGGGGTAGTTGAAATCACCCATTATTATTACTGCACTGTAACTTTTGTTAGCTTCCTTGATTTCTTTGAGCATCTCATCATCCATTTGGTCATTCTGGCCAGGCGCTCGATAGTACACCCCCACTGCCATTGCCTTCCCCCTTTTACATGGAATTTCAATCCATATAGATTCTACAGCAGATTTTGTTTCCTGCAAAACTTTAATCCTTTCTGACTCAATGCCCTCTCTAACATAGAGAGCAACCCCTCCACCAATTTGATCAGCTCTATCATTATGATATAGTTTGTACCCAGGTATCACAGTGTCCCACTGGTTGTCCTCCTTCCATCATGTCTCTGAAATTCCAATCATATCTAACCTTTCTTTTAGTGCTATATATTCTAACTCTCCCATCTTATTTTTTAGATTTCTAGCATTTGCATACAAGCATTTTAGAGAATGTATTTTATTCATATTAATTTGGCTATTGTTAGACATGGGTAATTTGGGATCTTTAAGCTCTGTCTGCTCCATACTTCAGGGCATTTGGGCTACTTTACTCTTTTGTGGAACCTCTCTGCTTTTGGTAATATCCTTCAAAGATACATTCTTCCGAACCATCCGCTTTTGGGTGACTGTCGGCTTTCCCCTAATATCTAGTTTAAAAGCTGCTCTATCTCCTTTTTAAAGGTTAATGCCAGCAGCCTGGTTCCATCCCGGTTAAGGTGAAGCTCATCCCTTCGGAAGAGCCCCTCCTTTCCCCAGAATGTTCCCCAGTTCCTAACAAATCCAAAACCCTCATCTCTGCACCACTGTCTCATCCACGCATTGAGACTCCGGAGCTCTGCCTGCCTTTTGGGTCATGCGCATGGAACAGGAAGCATTTCGGAGAATGCTACCCTGGAAGTTCTGGATTTCAACTTCCTTCCTAAAAGCCTAAATTTAGCCTCCAGAACCTCCCTACCACATTTTCCTATGTCATTGGTACCGACATGTACCAAGACAGCAGACTCCTCCCCAGCGCTATCTAAGACCTTATCTAGGTGGCACGTGAGGTCCACTACCTTCGCACCAGGCAGGCATGTTACCAGGCGATCCTCACTTCCACCAGCCACCCAGCTATCTACATGCCTAATGATCGAATCACCAACTATAATGGCTGTCCTAACCCTTCCCTCATGGGCACATGGCCCTGGAGAAACTTCCTCGGTGCGAGAGGGTTTTACATCACCTGGAAGACAGGTCCAAGTTACAGGATCACTTCCTGCCACACCAGGGTGATGCTCTCCTGTCACGTGACCTCTCTCCTCCATGGCAACAGGGATGCTGCCAGACTGGAGGTGGGACTTCAGGACTATATCCCTGTAGTTCTCGTCTATGTACTTCTCTGTCTGTCTTATGCTTTCCAAGTCTGCTACTTTAGCCTCTAGAGAACAAACTCATTCCCTGAGAGCAAAGAGCTTCTTGCACCTAGTGCACACGTAAGACCTCTCACCAACTGGGAGAAAATCATACATGTGACACTCAATGCAAAAGACTGGAAAGCCCCCATCCCGCTGCTGGACTGCTGTCTGCATCTTAGTTTTAAGTTTGTGTTTAGATCTAAGTTCTTTACTTACTAAGGGTTGCTATGGATATTTATACTAATAAAACTGTACCTAATACGTGTAATATACCTTGTTCACCTGAAGCTTTACTAATCGCAGGTCCTTAGTGTATGACTGATTTGGGTAATGAGCTTCACCTGAGAACACCTCCTGCCTTTTAAGATGTGTAAGTACCTATAAAGCTACGATTATCCCAGGGGTGGGTGGGTGTGGGGAGGGAGGGAAATAACACTTATTAAAAGAGGGCTGCTACACAGTACCCTGTCTTGTGCTGCTGAGGTAAGCTATATTCTGATTTGATTTAAATTATAGCTCTTAGCTGCTGCTAGGCTCTAACTTCTTATGAAATTTAAACTACAAGCTCTCTGCTGGGTTCTAAATTTAACCAGAAAGCTCTCTTCTGTGTTTTAAATTTAACTTGGAGATAACTATTTTACAGGGAACATGGGCTATGGAGGGTTAAGTGGCTTGCCCAAGACCACAAGGAGCACCTGTGGAACTAGAAACCCCAGTCCTTCCGGCCCAAGGTTGCTGTCCTCTAGTGGGATTTGAACCTCCAACCTTCCAGCCTGAAGTACCTTGCCCCAACCACTAGGCCACTCCTCCACTTTAATAGCTTTAATACAAAGAATTCCTTTTAGAAAATTATCAGAAGTATATACTCACAGTTGCAGATCTCTCTCCAGAAGTAACAGTCCCTTTTTCTAGTCCTTCAAGACTAACTGATTAACTGTTCCATTCTGTTCCAAGACATTAACACTGGAATGTGCATATTATAGCCCTCTGGCTACTATATCTGCAAAAAGCATATTCTAAACATTAATTGAGATGTGTAATTCAGTCTAAATGTGTCAATGCTAGTTTTTTGGATGTGGGACTGCTTCTAAAATAACCCCCACAGTATATTTCACCCCAAATCTTGCAGAAATCCAAGGGAATTGTTTGAGATAGGGGGCAATAGGTTAGTGTGCATGGACCAGGAGAAGGACCTCTGAGGATCTCAAAGTGGCAAAACAGTGTGACAAGGTGGTGGCCAAAGCCAGAAGGATGCTGGGTTTGCATATAGAGAGGAATTACCAGCAGAAAGGAAGAGGTGCTAATGCCACTGTACAAGTCACTAGTGAGGTCTCTTGGAATATTGCGTTCAGTTTTGGAGACCATATCTTACAAAGGATATAAAAAGACTGGAAACGGTTCTGAGGAAGGTGACCAAAATGATTTGGAGCCTGTGCCAGAAGACGTATGAGAAGAGACTTGAAGATCTAAATATATATACTAGAGGAGAGGAGGGACAGGGGAGATATGATACAGACTTTTTAAATACTTAAAAAGTATTAATAAACAAAGAACCTTTTTGAAAGATGGGGAAGTTGTAAAACTAGAGGGCATAACATGAAGCTGCAAGGTGGTAAATTGAAAGTCAATGTCAGGAAATACTTTTTCACTCAAAGGGTGGTGGATGCTTGGAATGCCCTCCCGATGGAAGTGGTGGGGGAAATACAGTGACAGAATTCAGAATGGCATGGGACAGATACAGTGGATCCCTTTATAGCAACAGGATAAAATCAAAATAAACTTAACTATCTAATTTCTCAACAAACAGGGGTGCCCTACATGGAGCGGTGGGTTCACCCCTAAACAAAGACATGGGGAGGGTTGACCTGCACGGAGCGGCAGGTGCACCTACTCTTGCCACCTTGCTGGGAAGACTAGATGGACCATGCTGGTCATTATCTGTCATCATATTACTACTACTACTACTAAGCATTTATAAAGCGCTACCAGGCTATGTAAAACAAACCAAAGTTTTAGTTTATCTCAAAACAAAATGTCCCTATCTAATAAATATGAATCTTAGCACAAGGTGCAGATCATATCTTCTATAGAATCAAAAAATAATTGTTTCACTGACCCCCACACCGATGAAATACAGATAGTGACTCATATGACTTTATGTCCTACTCTCTTTTTCATTGCCCAGTCTGCTCTCAGCTCTAGAACACCTCTCCTTCAGCCTCTCTGAATACCAGTACTGCCCAATGTGACCATTGTTTGTAGACAATGCACTGGAATAATAACCAGCTGCTCTTGGAACTATTTGACATACCCCCAAACCCATGACACCTCGTGCTGCATTGCTACATGCCACAGATTTCATGCTATGTGTGCATGGTGATCTTGGACTGGACCTTCTGCAGAAGTCTTGGCGAATTTCTTTTGCACTAAGATCCAACTCCTTAGACACAATTTCTCTTCCTCTCATGTTTTTTCTCCACGAAAGCAAGATGACACCCCTGTACCAATGCATACATGGGCTAACTTTAAAACCATAGGTTTATCTGAAATTACCAAACCTTCACCATTATTAGAACCTATCCCCATCTCATGGTTGGCTGAACCTTCTCTCTGCCTGCTACCATTATACATGTGGAGGCCAATTCTGTTCTGGGTATCCCCTGCCTATCCAGGCACCCAGAATCTGGACGTGCCTATGGGATCAGGATTGGGTGCAACTGGCCAGATGTGCAGGCCGTGCCTTGATTCTGGGCAACCGGACATCCAGCCCACTACCCAGCTAGCCCAGCAGGCCCCTGCATGGAACTGTGTCACCATAGTGTCCTGTTGCCATGGTACCACGGCTCCATGCATGAGCCATGGTCCCCGGCAGCCCTAAGATATTCCTTTCCCCACTGCCTGACCTCCATTCGGGCCAGCCATGGCCAGGGGCAGGCCACAGGGAACCCCCTGCACCCCCTCACTTTCCTTTCCAGGCCCGGGACCTATGTCCTCCACCATCCAGGGGGACTTGTTTCATCTCCAAAGTGGAATAAGGCCCCTGTACAAATGGCCAACCCCGGATGTACAAGGCCGACCTGAGAATCAGCCCTGTACATTTGGGATCATGACACTGCCCACAGCCCATCCTCACTCTGTCTATGGGCTGTCCTCTCCTGCCCACAAACAAAGCTACCCACACAGCTCAGATCTATATGTGGGGAGCTCTGTTTCCAGGATGCAGATCAGGCATTTAGAAGGGGTTGGACATATGGATCAGATGGCTGGAAGGGTCAGGAAAGTGGCGCGGGCAGTGGTGAATTGGGTTAGGGCCTTTTTGCGCTTGGCGAGTGTTTGGGGTCAGTGGTACTCGGAACAGTATGGGATGCTTTTGTCGTATGCAAACTCTATTCTTGAGGCATCGCAGACGCATGACGGGTGGTCATGGCTGAATTATGACGAGATGTTTCGGGATAAAATGGAGGAGAACAAGTTGTTGTCTTGGGGAAGCCAGGATATCAACTTGTGGCTCACGCAAATGTCAGTGAGGTCAAGTACGGCAGGTGGGGGGGTAGTTGCGGTGAAAGCTGGGGGGGAGCTAATGCTGTGGGGAACCGTTCCTTTCGTGCAGGTGGAGTCGGGGTCCCGAGCAAACAGGGGGTTGGGGGGGGATGTGTGTTGGAGGTTCAACAAGTACTCCTGCCCGTTCCCTGATTGCAAGTTCCGGCATGCATGTACGATCTGCGGTGGAGGGCACTCAGCGACAAAATGTATTAAAAAGGGACCCTTGGGGAGCGCATTGCCAACTGCCAAGTGCGAGTGCAGTGTTCGGCGTAGCCCCCTCGCCTGTATGGGTAGTATTGAGAGAGTGGCTGCACCTTTATCCTAAAAAACAGGATAGGGAAGTATTGCTTGGGGGGTTTTGCGACGGGTTTGTAATTCCAGTCCAGGGTGGGGTTGGGGCCGCGGCTGCTAGGAATGGGCTGTTGGTACGCCGTTTTGTGAATGTGGTGAAAGAAAAATTAGATGGAGAGTTGAAGTTGGGCAGGATAGCTGGCCCGTTTTTGGAGCCTCCGTTTAGGAAGTTTGTGGTGTCTCCATTGGGGATTATTCCAAAGAAAGAACCGGGTAAGTTCCGGTTAATTCATAATTTGTCTTATCCTGAGGGGGGCATCGGTGAATGATCACATTCCTTGGGAATGCTGCACGGTATGTTACGCTTCATTTAACAAAGCGGTTGGGCTAGTGAGGAAGGCTGGGCGGGGGGCATTGATGGCAAAGGTGGACATTGAAGCCGCGTTTCGCTTGATGCCAGTGCACCCATCTTCCTTTCATCTACTGGGTTTCCAGGTTGCAGGAGAGTATTATTTCGACAAATGCATGCCCATGTGCTGTGCAATGTCTTGCACGTGCTTTGAGAAGTTCAGAACGTTTCTGCAGTGGGTAGTTGTGCGACGAGTGGGCTGTGCTGATGTTGTTCATTACCTGAATGATTTTTTGTTTGTTGGGGCAGCTCAGACTTCCCAATGTAGAGCATTGTTGGAGGGTTTTGGGGAGGTGGCTGAGGAATTGGGGGTGCTGCTAGCGGGAGGGAATATGGAAGGACCGGCGACTAGGATCACCTTTCTGGGCATTGAGTTGGATTCGGTGGAAATGGTGGCACGACTACCACCAGAGAAGGTGGTGAAGTTAAGGGTTTTGGTGGCGAATGCGTTAGTGTCAGCAAAGCACACTTTGAAAGAAATGCAAGCGCTGATAGGGTCATTGAATTTTGCATGTCGAGTCATACCGATGGGTTGTGTATTCATACGGCGTTTGGCGGTTGCAATGGCGGGTGTGTCTAAACCTCATCATTGTATTCGAATTACCAAGAGCATGCGCGAAGACTTATTAGTGTGGGATGTCTTCTTGACTGATTTCAATGGGTCGGCTGTCCTGGTGGAGGAAGAGCATTCAAGTGAGGAGTTGCAGTTGTACACGGATGTGGCGGGGGGCACGGGATTAGTTATTTATTTTGGAGGGGCATGGTGTGCAGGGAGTTGGCCAGCGTCATGGGGAGATGAGGGACTCTTAAAGAATATCACGTTCTTAGAGCTGTTCCCGATTTTGGTGGCTTTGGAGTTGTGGCCAGGTAAGTTGAGTAACAAGAAAGTGGTGTGGTGGTGCGACAATGAAGTGACAATGTGAGTGTGGTGAATAATTATACGCCTCGGTGCAGCCAAGTAGCGGCATTGATGCGAAAAGTCGTGTTATCCTGTTTGCGTCGGAATGTGACCTTGACAGCGCGGCACATACCGGGTCACAATAATGGAATTGCTGATGCTCTTTCCCATTTGCAGTGGGATCGTTTCCGGCAGCTGGCACCAGAGGTGGATGCGGATGGATTGGAGGTCCCTTGGAGCATATGGAGCGGTGGCCTGCGGAGATGAAAAAGATGCTGCGGAGCTCGGTGGTGGAAAAAACTTGGGAGGCATATTGCAGAGGCTGTGTGAGGGTGGTTGAATTCTTACAAGGGCAAGGGTGGCATGGAGGGGTGGTTCCGGATCAATTATTAGGGAGATACATAATCAGTGCGAAGAGACAGGGCGCGTCTCAGGTGTCCGTATGGGGGCACTTGGCGGGCTTTGCTTTTTTCGCGAAAGCGGTGGGTTGGGCTCCATCGGGCGAGGGATTTTTAGTGAGGAAGTTGATGCAGGGATGGGGGCGGGCGAGGCCGGTTAGGCAGGATATGCGTCGCCCAGTAACACATGACTTGTTGAGAGGTCTGAGGCCTTGCCTGCAGTGGCGGCTTCAGGGTACGAAGCCAAGCTATTTAAGGCAATATTCTGCTTGACCTTTTTCGGGACGTTCCGGGTAGGGGAATTGGTAGCAGAGTCCACAAAGAGGGGTGTGGGGAACAGCTTGCAGAGGCAGCATGTGCAAGTGTAAGGGGATCGCTTGAGGGTCCTGTTGAAAAGATCGAAAACGGACCAGTGAGGCAGAGGCATGTGGGTGGTTCTGAGGGCGATAGAGCGGAGCACGTGCCCAGTAGCAGCGATGCGGTTGTTCCTCGAAGGTCGCCCACGGGTTGAGGGTGGGCATTTTGTGCATGCGGATGCTATGTTGGTCACAAGATATCAAGTGACGGCAGTGTTGCGTTTGGGGCTGCAGCGGATAGGGGAGGACGCTAGCCAATTTGCGGCGCATTCCTTTCGCATTGGGGAAGCGACTAGAAACTGATAGGTACGTATGACCTAGATTGGCCACTGTTGGAAACAGGATACTGGGCTTGATGGACCTTGGTCTGACCCAGTATGGCATATCTTATGTTCTTATGTTCTTATGCCTCCAGATACAAGCAATTGGAAGGTGGCAGTCCAGAGCTTTTCAGAATTATGTCCGGTTATGAAGGGGCTGTGGGTACACTGATAATTAACCATTGTTTTCTTTTTTAGATCGGGGCGGAGGTGTGCAGGGCTGTTGGATGTTGGGGCATTTGTTTGTGTTCTGGGCTGGCCGGCGTGCGGAGGCGAGGCCTATTGGGCGGAACCTGGGGTTGGAGCCTGCCTTGGTGGCAATTTCATGGCTGGGAGAGAGGGGGCTAAAATGGCCACAGCTGATGCCCTTGCTTCGTCACCATGCGTGTTTGAGGACACCGCCAGGTTTCTGCTGTTGCATTTGGGAGGAAATGATTTGGCGTCATGGACCTGCAAGCAGTTGATCAATGCTGCAAAGAGAGACTTTGCTCAAATATTGGCAATGTTTGAAGGGGTGGTGCTGATTTGGTCGGATGTCATCCCAAGGCCGGTGTGCTGGGGGCAGCAGCGCTGGTCCCGGGGGTTGACGAAGATCAATAGGCAGATCGGGAGGTGGGTGGTGGAGTATGGGGGATATCAAGTGCAGCATGATTGGGCGGAGGTGGCTTGTTCAGGTTTGTACAGGAATGATAGCATGCATTTGGCCCCGGTGGGGGTGGACCTTCTCCTGAACGATTGGCAGGAATCATTGGAGCAGGTGGTGAGGGGCAATGCGGGCAGGTCACAGCTTGAGCCCAGGTAAGGGGGGGCAGCAAAGTCACATGGTGTGACTATGCCGGTAGCGGGATCCCGGAGGTTTCCGGGGTCCGGAGCCAGAGGCTACTTGGGGCGTGGGCAGGGTGCCCGCGACCCGGAGAACCCCGAGCTGACATTTGCTAGTGATATGGCGATGTCGGGCAGGGGTGGTAGTAACTGGATCGGTGGTGACCGGGCCAGGTGCAGAAGCGAGGTCACCTTGCTAATAGTATGGCGGATGAGGTATCGCTCCGCTGGGGGGGGGGGGATAGTTGGCTAAGTTGTTGTTCTTGTTAAAATGTTAAAGTGTTATTGGGCAATAAAGCTGTGACCTGATGTTTTCCAAATTTGGCGTCTGTGACGTTTGTGGGAGAGATGCATGTTAAGGGGAAAAGAGTAAGGTGGAGGGAGAGCGCTGGGTACAGATCTCCGGTTATTTGAAGGCCGCGGGCAGGGTCCCTGTGGCCGCCGGTAACCGGTGGCGCAGCCCGGCGCAGGTCCTTGCCCTCGGGGGGGAAGCGGTGGGGGGGGGGTGGGAGGCACGGAAACGCGGGCAGCATCATTTAAACTGATTGGCTCTGCCGCGGGGTCGCATGTGGCGAGAGTCAATCAGAGAAGGGAGAGGGCCATGTGCTGAGGCAGCGGGGATGCTCGCTCAGCATATGGCTGAAGAGCAGGCAGCGGCCGGTGTCCCGCCCTCCCACCCATTAATTGGAGGGTCGGTTTGGGGGTTACAAGGGGTGTCACAGCTGGGGGGGGGGAAATGGTTTGGCGGGATCCTGGAGGTTTCCGGGGTCTGGAGCCGGAGGCTACTTGGGGCGTGGGCAGGGTGCCCGTGACCTGGAGAACCCTGAGCTGACTTTTGCTAGTGATATGGCGATGTCGGGCAGGGGTGGTAGTAACTGGATCGGTGGTGACCGGGCCAGGTGCGGAAGCAAGGTCACCTTGCTAATAGTATGGCGGATGAGGTATCGTTCCGCTGGGGGGGGGGGGAATAGTTGGCTAAGTTGTTGTTCTTGTTAAAATGTTAAAGTGTTATTGGGCAATAAAGCTGTGACCTGGTGTTTTCCAAATTTGGCGTCTGTGAAGTTTGTGGGAGAGATGCAAGTTAAGGAGAAAAGAGTAAGGCGGAGGGAAAGCGCCGGGTACAGATCTCCGGTTACTTAAAGCATCTACTGACTTCCATTAACTATAACACGTACAGCTGGCACCTCTGTGGTGACTTGAAGGTAGTTGCCCTTTTAATGGGACTGCAGCAGGGATATATAAAATACATGTGTTTCTTATGTGAGTGGGATAGCCGAGCAAGGGATTGGCACTACTTGTGGAAGGAATGGAATCGCAGACAAAATGTAACAGTGGGAGAGAAGAATATCCAGCACCCAGCTCTGGTTGACTCATAAAATCCTGCTACCATCCCTTCACATCAAACTAGGTTTGATGAAAAACTTTGTGAAAGCCATGGACCACAGTTTGCCAACTTTCCGATATCTGCATGAAAAATTCCCTCGACTCAGTGAAACAAAGATTAAAGAGGGAGTTTTTGTGGGACCTCAGATTCAAGAGCCCTTCAAAGATGACCGGTTCAACAACTTGCTGCAGAGTGATGCGAAACAAGCATGGAATGATTTTCGCCTAGTGTCAACAAACTTTCTCAGGAATGTTAGGGCAGAAAACTACAAGGAACTAGTAGAAGACATGCTGATGCAGTATCAGAAAGTTGGCTGCAATATGTCTCTAAAGATCCATTTCCTTGATTCCCATCTTGATTTCTTTTCTGACAACTGTGGTATGGTTAGTGATGAACAGGGCGAACATTTTCACCAGGATATCGCAACGATGGAGCAAAGATACCAGGGAAAATGGTCCACTACAATGCTGGCTGACTACTGCTGGACACTCCCCAGAGAAGCTCCCGAACAGCTGTACAAGAGACAGGCGAAAAAATCTAAGAAGTAGTCAATGACTTGTTTTTTTACAGGAATTAATCAAAGGCCTATTATATTTACTATTGACATGCATGTTGTGATGTAAACATTAATTCTTGTAGATTACAAAAAAACTAGAGCCAACTTTGCAATTTCACTGTCATATTCGTGTTCAACATATAAAAATTGATAAGAAATGACTATTTTTATTTCAGTAACATGACTTTTGTAAAACCTTGTTGACCAGTGTATCAAGACAAAAGCATGTTAAGCATACATTCATATTTGACATATAAAATGTAATCTTGAATATACCAAAATGAGTAAAAGTGTAATGGTGCAGACCCAAATTGACTTGCTGTGTTCTTCAGTAGTTCTCAGTGATCTAAAGCAATACTTACAATAACATAATCCAGCAAACAATATAATCTATAAGGATAGATACAGCCAAGAAAAGCTTAGAATGCCATATTTATATATATACAAACAGACTGGTGAGCATCAAAAAAACCTTGTAAACTGCTGTGTACTCTTGAAACACCCAATGTAAAGCAGATGTGAACATCATTTACCTGACTTTATAAAGAAAAATGTTTCACTAACTCTATAAAACATATAACTGCTACTGAGCATCATTATAAATGCATATATTGCCAAGGACCCTCCTATTCTTAACTTGCTGTCTACTCCTTCTTCTTAAGAACATCTGTGAATCTCCTTCTTCTTCCTGACAAAGGAGTTCCTCTCAGTCGTTTTAACGGATTTTATTATGTAAACCACTTTGCTACTTCTGTGAATGGCAGTATATCAAATTTTAAGAAACATAAGTATAAACATATGCAAAAACAGCCTGGTGAGCATCACTGAATGGCTGTGAAGTCATGAAACATCTGGTATGAAGCTGACTCTATAAGGAAAAGCGTTTCACTCCCTACTGTAAAAACGTCTCACTCAGCTGCTAAAGTGAGGAGCTGTGATTAAAAAAAAAACATAATAATAAAGCAAAATTCTTGTGTTTAACAGAACGTTTATATTAAAAAAGACTCAAGTCGTCCCTACCTTGCTAGCCAATAGCTCACAATGGAAACAGGAGTAGGTCAAAAAGCAAAAGCTCATTTTAACAAACCAAACCGGTGACCTTGTAAATGAGAAGTTTAAAACAGCCACTGCAGCAGGAAAGTTGAAGGTCACCTCATTAAGAAAACCGGTGTCTAACACCTTATGCAGCAGGGCTATAGAGACTCAACAGAAGAGTTAACTATCTAGATCCAATCTTTAAGAGTTGAAAATGCCCAAATCGAAACTTAAAATGCATAAAAAACAAAAGAAACTTATTGAAGCATGGCATCATCAAAGTCCATCACCGTGAAGTCAGTCAGTTACAGAGGCAAGACCTCCTCATGGAATTTAAAGGGGCAGCACCATTTTGAATAACTTAATTGACAAGCAAATCTTTACAAACATGAAGGCATTTCAAATTAGTGTATAGTGGTGTTGTGGTAGGCGAAGGCCTATGATCCATGGTGTCTGAAATAAGCAGACAGGCCTAAATAGCTTGACCTGTAAATGAAGCCTGTGGAGAGGCCCATAGGAATTGCACATTCCCCAGAATGCTGCTACTATAGAACTGAAACTTAACAAAGCACAATCAGCTTAGCTGAGCAGCATCGAAACTCAGAAAAATATAGAAAAATAAGTTTAATTGCTATTGATAAGAGAGCACAGCTTCTATGAAATTAATTAACTCTGCTGAAAGAAAGGTTACAGTGCCCTGCTTTCCCACATGTTCTAACTAGCTAAATGGCCTTGGAAGAGAAAAGTATCTAAGTTGGTGAACTGACCATTGTAATTGGGACTATAAGGGTGGTAAGCAGGTGCTAAGCCCAGTCAAAGGACATCATTGGATAGCCATATCGGTACCGGGACCAATAGAAGGTGTACGGGGGGTTAACGGGACCAATGAAATGTTTGCCTATGTCTAGAATGGAGAAGAAGTCTATAAAAGTTGTTGTTTTGCTAGAAACCATTGCTCAGCCATTTTGAATTTGATTCTGCTTGAGACTTGTGCACAAATAAATGATTTGGACCTTTTGAACAGACTCCTGGTATCATTGGTTTGTCTGCGCTCTGCTGTTACAGTGTAATGATAGTACATAAGTGTATTGTATGCAAGGACCTTAGGTCACGCCCAAAAAAGGGAAAGGAGAGAAGAAAAGGAAAAGATTGGGAGGGGGAAGGAGGAAAGAAGGGGGTGAAGTGTGGGAGGGGAACGAAGGGAGAGATGGGGAGGAAAAAGAAGGGACAGCACTTCCCCCTCCCCTCCTTACCCTCCCCCTCTTTTTATGTGCGTAAAAAAACTATAAAATTGTGTGATTGCTTATGCCCATATAAGTACATTTACCTATAACATCACACATGCTCAAAACACCACATGTTGGCTTTCCTGAGGGTGTAGTGAGGGTGGACCTGAGACACAGCTATGATGCACACTCATATTTTATAGAATACATGTAGATTGCATACGCACATTTGCACCAATTTTAGAGCATATCTATGGGCTGTTGGGGATGGTTCTAAGGCCCTTATTCATAAAAGAGGTGCTTTCCTGGACTTTAAACATAGAATTACCCCCCCCCACACACACACACACACCCACCCACTGCTACAATGATCTCAGGGGAAGTCAGTCATGTAAGCAAAGAGTCAGTTCTTGAGGAGTAATGAATGATGCATGATGCAATTATGATGGATGATTATGCTAAAATACTTACTGCGCTCTTAAGATGTTACTCTTCTTCAAATTAGATACATATTACAAATCTATCATGGAAAATAAGACATTTATGGGTGCTTCCTTGCCAGTTCTGATTAAGTTTATTTTAGTCTGCTTCTCTCTTGTAATGAAGCCATGTCTGTAACTATAATTTATTGAATTAAATACTGTAAAAGTTTATTTAGCATTCATTCATAAAATATTAAAAACATTCTCACTGCCAATTTTACTTCATAATAGTGGGAACAATTATTTGCCAATAACATCTTAGACTGGCAATGAAGATGTCAAATAGTACTAGAAACTGTTAGTCTTGTTTGTGTGTCACAGATTGATGGTAACCTCTACAGAACAGGACCTGTGGTGCTACATACATCTGGCAGGACTGCAGACACAGTTAACCGTAGTTATATCCATGATTTATGCTAACAATCTGCCTTCCACTTTTAATAAAGCAGAAGATGTGAGGAGCAATTATGTTACTCAAAGACAGAAAGAAAACAGACAGTATAGTGTGTGTGTGTGTGTGTGTGTGTGGGGGGGGGGTCCTAAGGCTCTAGAATGACTGGAATCCATGAAGGGGGAAGTATGATCAGTGCTGCTCAGATGAAGAATACGTATGCACAATGAACATAAGCGGAAATTAACAAAGACAGTAAAACAAGTCTGTCCCTGCCCCAACCCACTACACAGGGAGAATCCAAAGTTGATTAATTAATACACATTGTGAAGAAAATATGACAAGTGTCTACAGTCAAGCCAAACTTTTGCAGTAGATTAATCTAGACCGCCTCAACGGAGCAGTGAGAATTCAAAAAAGCCAGCAACTGTGAGGGCTCAAAAAATATATGAAACAGACTGCAATTTAACCATACATTTACAAGGGAATTTCAAGAAGAATTGAGCACCCATAAGCAAAACTCCAGGACGGAGCAACAAAAATTCCTTCCTTCTCCTCTGAGTCTCTCTAGACAGGTCTTGAAACACACGTACAGATAGCCCTTGAAACAACAAAGTACGCTTGTGAAAAAACATTCGCAAAAAACAATCCCGATCAGAGGAGAGAACAAAGGTTGCAATTAAAGTAGATGGAGAAACAGAATCACATAAAGAGGTATCTAAGATTCCCAAAATATCCAAAGAATCAGCTTGGCCAATCCCAGAAATCAAGTCCATTTTGCACAATAATTGCCTCAAGCCAGCATGCAGTCAGGGCCTAGTAGAAGCAAAGAGCTTTCAGTTTAAATTTAAAAAAGAGCAGAGAGCTTTCTGGTTAAATTTAGACCCCAAGACTCCCTCTATCCAAGCAAGGGCTGTGGGATTCCACATGGAAATTGGTCACAGATTACCTTAGAAGCACAGGACAGGGTACTGTGTAGCAGCCAGCTTTTAATAAGTCTTCTTTCCCTCCCTCCCTCCCCGTCACCCAACCACCCCTGGGATAATCGTAGCTTTATAGGTGCTTAAACCTCTTAAAGGAAATGGGGTGCCATATTCACTCTCAGGTGCAGCTGTTTATTCTCATCAGCATACATTAAGGACCTGAGATTAATTAAACTTCAGGTGAACAAAGTACATTAAACGTGTTAGGTATAGTTTTATTAGTATAAGTATCCCCAGCAACCCTTAGTAAGTAAAGAACTTAAATATCTAAATACAGCCTTAAAACTAAGATGCATACAGCAGTCCAGCAGCGAGATGGGGGCGTTCCAGTCTTTTGCATTGAGTGTCACATGTATGATTTTCTCCCAGTTGCTGAGGGGTCTTATGTGTGCACAAGGTGCAAGGAGCTCTTTGCTCTCAAGGAATGAGTCCAATCTCTGGAGGTAAGAGCAGCAGACTTGGAAGACATACAGAAGACCAAGAGGTACATAGATTAGACCTACAGGGATATAGTCCTGAAATCCCACCTCCAGTCATGGCCCTGGAGAAACTTCCTTGGTGCGAGAGGATTTTACATCACCTGCAGGACATGTCCTAGCTATAGGATCATTTCCTGCCACACCAGGGTGATGTTCTCCTGTCACATGACCTCTCTCCTCCATGGCAACAGGGATGCTGCCAGACTGGAGATAGTGCTGGGGAGGAGTCTGCTGTATTTGTACATGTCGGCACCAATGACATAGGAAAATGTGGTAAGGAGGACCTTGGTCTGACCCAGTATGGCATATCTTATGTTCTTATGTTCTTATGTCACTTAAGGCTTCATCTTCTCTAAACCCTCTAGATGTTTTAGTCCAAAACTAGCACTTTCCTGATACCTAGTGCAAGTATAAACATGGATAGGGTCACAGACAACATCCGACATTTCTGAAATCGAGCATAGACATCTAAGTCCACTGAACCTCCCCAGACAAGCCTCTACCATACCCTCTGCCTATTTGGCTGTCCCTGTACAGGAGATGTCTTCAAAACAAAAATTAATAGGAGTATGCATTCATTTTGAATGCATACTGCTATTAATTTAGAACCCAGCAGAGTGCTTCTACTTTAAATTTCATACTCAGTCAGGGCCTAGTAGCAGCAAAGAGTTTTCAGTTTAATTCTAAAACACAAAAGAGAGATTTCTGGTTAAATTTAGAACCGAAGACTCCCTCTATCCAAGCAAGGGCTATGGGACTCCCCCTGGAGATTGGTCACAGATTACCTTAGAAGCAGAGGACAGGGTACTGTGTAGCAGCCAGCTTTTAATAAGTCTTCTTTCCCTCCCTCCCTCCCTGACACCCACCCAACCCTGGGATAATCGTAGCTTTATAAGTGCTTAAACCTCTTAAAAGAAAGAAGGTGCCATATTCACTCTCAGGTGCAGCTGTTTATTCTCATCAACATACATTAAGGACCTGAAATTAGTTAAGCTTAAGGTGAACAAAGTACATTAAATGTATTAGATACAGTTTTATTAATATAAGTATCCCCAGCAACCCTCAGTAAGTAAAGAACTTAAATATCTAAACACAACCTTAAAATTAAGATGCAGGCAGCAGTCCAGCAGCAAGATGGGGGCTTTCCAGTCTTTGCACTGAGCGTCACATGTATGAGTCTTACGTGTGTACGAGGTGCAAGGAGGTCTTTACTCTCAGGGAACGAGTCCGATCTCTGGAGGCTAGAGTAGCAGACTAGCGAGTGAGATTATCACATTTGCAGATGACACAAAACTATTTAAAGATGTTAAAACCCATGAGGATTGTGAAAAATTGCAAGAGGATCTTGATAAATTGGAAGACTGGGCATCAAAATGGCAGATGACATTTAATGTGGACAAGTGCAAAGTTATGCACCTAGGAAAGAACAGCCCACACTATGGTTACACGATGCAAGGTTCCACATTGGGAACCACCACCCAGGAAAACGATTTAGGTGTCATTGTGGATAACATGTTAAAACCCTCTGCCCCCTGCCCCCTGTGCGGCCTCTGCCCCCTGTGCAGCCAAGAGAGCAAATAGAATGCTAGGTATGATAAGGAAAGGAATGGAAAATAAAACAAAGGATATTATAATGCCTCTATATCATTCCTTGGTGAGACCGCATCTTGAATATTGTGTGCATTTCTGTTCGCCGTATCTTAAGAAGGATATAGCGTTGTTAGAAAAGGTACAGAGAAGAGCCACCAAAATGGTAAGGGGGATGGAAGGATACTCCTATGAAGAGAGGCTAAAAAGGTTAGAGCTCTTCAACCTGGAAAAGAGAGGGATGAGGGGAGATATGATAAAGGTCTATAAATTAATGAATGGAGTGGAACGGGTAAACGTAGATTGATTATTTATGTCATCAGAATATAGAAAGACTAGGGGACATGCAATGAAGCTATAGGATAACCTATTTAAGATTAATAAGAGAAAATATTTTTTCACTCAATGTGTAATCAAACTCTGGAATTTGTTACCGGAGGATCTAGTAAAAGCTGTTTGTGTACCTGGGTTTAAAAAAGGTTTGAACAAGTTCCTGGAGGAAAGGTCAATAAACCAGTATTAAAAGGGACCCAATACAAGTACTGTGGAACCAGTGTCTTTGTACGTATGACCTAGATTGGCCACTGGACTTGATGGACCTAGGTCTGACCCAGTATGGCATATCTTATGTTCTAAAGAGAGCAATGAATTTCACACCTGTTTTGAAGCAAGTACAAAGTACCACACTAAAGTACCAGTGTGGAACTGAAAATGAAATTCTCCAAGGACAAGTGGAATGAGTCAGCCACACCTAGTGAAGTCATCTGACGGCACCATATATGGAACTACTCTCTGTATATGGTTAGTGGTGAGACCAACCTACTGGCCCGCACCTAGCCATCCAATTTCAGTTCTTCCGCCTTCCCAGCAAGACAGATCTCTTCTACTCCCCAACTGAAATCTACCTAATACAGACTTATATTGAAGAGGAATCTCCTACTTCTTTTATTTACTTACATGCACAATCTATCAGCTCCCACCCTCTCCGAACTTATCACAACACACTCAACAAGACCAAGAAGAACACCCAACCAGAACCTCCTGAACATTCCTTTGCTCAAGACTAAAACCACACAACAGACCAGCAACCAAGCATTCTCCCTGTATGCTCCATCAGTTTGGAACACACTACCAGGCAATTTAAGATCAGCGAAATCCATCAATGATTTTAAAAAACAATTAAAAACACATCTATTAAGAGAATACTTACGGACTTGACAACAAAACCCAAGTCAAACATTAACCCACTACTCTGAAAACCAGATAATATAAAACAAATAATCAGTCCCCCCCAGGAAAAGAAGACCACCTCGAAATGTAAATAGTTCTCTCCCCCACTCTTCTCCAAGTTGTACTCCCTTGCTAATGTAAATCAAGTTCCATGTAACTACCATGTTTAATTCTTATGTTCAATGTTCAATGTAAAAACAATTACCATTTAATTGTCATGTTGTTAAATGTAAACCGCGGTATAGAAAAACTGTTAAATAAAAAAAATTAAAAATAAGTAAATATATGAATTTAAAATGTCTCTAATGTTATGCTTCATTGCTTTCACATCAGCTCCAGTGCCGTGCAGCAACTTCTTACAAGCAGAGTGGTTGGGTTTGGAGCCCCTGTGCCTGCCAGCCATGTGCTCGCAGTGTAGCAGACGTCCTCCCAGGTGATGCCACTGATTCAAGACCATCTGAACTCCCAACAGAGTTTTAAAATGGACATTGCCAGATCTCCGCGATATAAAAAAAAAGAAGAAATAGACTGCCAGTGCTGGGGAGCACCACTGGGGCCTGCGAATCAAGAATTATGCATTTTCAGCACCCCCCAGCTGCCCTACTTGCCTTTTCGCCTACTTCTCTGGCTGCGTGGAGAAGGGCGCTACCCCGCAGCATGGAATGCGCCCCAGGGCCTCTGTCCCCGGCATGCGAGTTCTAGCCCACTGCAGATTTTTTCTCCATCTTCCCCACTGCCCTGACTGCCCCTCGCAGGGCACAGGCCAGTCCTGGCTGGGACCAAGATGGTGATCGTATCACTGGTCACATCCCGAGATGTGCCATCCAGGGCCTCCATCACAGACTGTGCAGCTCTTCCACCAGCGGGCCTCCCACCACCTTGCCATGGGCCCTAACCTCCAGAGGCCTGCAGCCTCACTCTTGGAGAATGGTCAGGGCTCTGCAGTCACTGAGACAGCATCTGGCTCTTCCCCGCAAGGAAGGTCTTCAGCCATGCGGTGGTGATCAGCGTCTTCTGCCCTGCCTGAGCACTGATGGAGAGAATCATTTCGGCACGCACAGCAGACCGCTGACCACCAACTGAACTTGATAGTGCCAGAGAGTCCTGCGCTGCCTCAACATGGAGCAGCACCTTGGAGAATCCGTGTGGTCTCTGTGCAGATCGGCGCTGACCTTTTGAGGGCGGGTCCATGGCGCAAACAGCAATGGTGCCAATGCAGTCACAGCCATGCCTTCCTCTCTGCACTGCCTTTGCCTCTGAATGGCTACAGGTGTCAGCCCTTTGGTACACGGACGCGTCTCCAAGGACAAGCAGGATGAGTCAGCCACACATGGTAACATCATCCGACAGTGCCGTATATGGAAGCTACTCTCCTTAGCTCAGAAAGGCAAAGCCTTTCTGAGCATGAGTTGGTAGGCCCAACCCACTGGCCTGCCCTATCCATCCAGTTTCCTTTTTTATGCCTTGCCTACAAGACGGATCCCTCTACTCTCCAATTCACATTAAAAAACAAAACAAAAACTGCTTAGAATGTAAAAAAAAAAAAGAAGACAGAAGACTACAACAAGAAGAAACAGAAGATCAGACTGACCTGCAATGATCAAACCAGGTTTTAAAAAATACAGCTGGTGTGCCCGGAAGATGAGCAACTCCGATGCCCATGAGTGCTGCCTTCGCTGCCTGGGAAAAGACCACTAAGTTGAGGACTGTTTAACCTGCGCCCAGATGTCTCCATGGGCACGAAAATCCAGAGGACATGCCCTAAGGAGCTCTGACCATGTGGATACCCTCAACGACGCTGCTCTTCCTCCTGGTAGAGGTATCTCAGAATCAGCGAGGGATGTGCCCGCATAAAGACTCCGCTTCTCTCGCTGCACCCTGCTCTTCAGGGAACACTCCCTGTTGCTACCGCTGCTCCTCAGGACTTAGGCCACCCTGCTATAGAGGCTTCCTCCACACAGACTGCTGGCATGCTCCACCACAGTGATCCATCTCTTCCGGCCATGCTGCTCTGCCTTCCATGTTAGCCCCACCCTTCCAGCCACAGCACCAAGAGCCTGGAGCAGAGAAACAGCCTCAGCAGCTCAAAGACAGCGTCATCGGCGCCATAGGCCCGCCTCCCATTCTCCTTCCCAATGGCACAGAAGCCACACATCCAGCCTTGATTGGCCCCAATGACGGAGACAAGCTTGCAAACATTGCAGCTTCTCCAGCAGCCCTGATGCATGGCATAGATGCAGGCACTCGCACCGTGCCAGGGATGGACACAGAGAAGACAACAAGAGGCATGGCACGAGTGGTGGAAGACACAGAAGGAGACAGCACAGCACTGACTCAAGCAGTCCAGCAGACCTCAGGAGACACAGGTACTCCAGCAGCCCAGCAGATATCAGGAGGATCAGCTACTCAAGCAGCCCAGTAGACTTTGGGAGAGCCAGGTATTCCACAGACAACTTTTACCAACTTGGGTCCCCTCAGAGCCCAATCCAGGAGGGAGAAAAACCCCTGCCTGCCCAGGGCACTGAATCCAATCTGGCTGAGTTCCTACAGCTCGTCTCTTGCCTCCTACAAGTGTGAACAACATGCCCTGGGGAGATGCTCCCACCGCTACACCCAGATAGCTGCGGGCACTCCCCAACACAGCATAAGTGCCTGCTTCTGCCCCTCTCTGTCTCCGCCACAGCCCTTAGTGGCCAGTGGGAGTGAAGAGGCAGCAGCACTGGAAAACCCAGAAGAGGGGGTATGCCCTCACAATCTCCTCCATGCTGGACCAGGCCACGGAGAACCCCCAACTCATGACACCAGAAGTTGTCACCTACCCAAAATTCTTATGCAGGATTGCATTTGCCCTGTCACTCGGCACCGGGGACACCCCAGACCTGAGGGGCGAAGTCCAATAAGCACTAAAATTCCTTGAGACACACAAGACCCTCACCTCCCTCCTCATCTACCAACTAATGTGGTATGACCTGGTTAGACTCTGGCAGACCCTAGCAAACAGCCCAGCCTGCTCACATAAACTGGACAATAAGTACCAGGGTTTGAAAAGACTCAGCTGACACACCAATCCATTGTGGTAGAGTCTGCCTTAAAAAGACACAAGTCCTCCAGGAATGCCCACCTGCCAGGCCGTGACCTCAAGTTGCTAGACAACATAGGAAAGAGGACATTCCAGGGAACCATGCTGAATGCTAGGACTGCCTCCCACCAACTACAGCATGCCCTATACCAAGATGCACTCGTCCAGACTATCAAAGACAAACTTTCGGGCACTTCGACACCAGCAAGCACCACCACTGCCCTGGCTGACCTGGGAGAGTGAACCAAGCACCAAGTCAGGGTAGCCATCGACGCCTTTGACTCCACTGCTGGAACTGCAGGAACTGCCATCTCACTTCTTTGCCTTGCATGTCTGAGAGCATCAGGTTTTTGTGAGGATACCCACAACCGTATAGCAGATGCCACTTGCACAGGGGATTCGCTCTTTGGTGAGAAGGTCAAAGACATGGTCAATGACCTCAAGAACCACTGCAATATCTTCCAGACCCTCACGGAGGAGGGGCTTGAATGTACCTGTGCCAACCAGAAAAGGGACTACCACCCGAAATCCAACCCACCAGCTAAGAGATTCAACTTTTACCTCAAATGACAGGCTCCAAGATACAAATATCAATCATACCAACCCACATATTGCTCCAAGCCGCACCAAAAAAAGCACAAGCAACAGAAAGCGACCACCTCAGCCGGGGGGGGGGGGGGGGTGGCCTAACCCGTCCAACTGACAAACACACCTGGGTTAGTCTACCAGTGGGTGTCAGGCTGGCAGCCTTCTCCATCTCCTGGAGTGCCATTACAATGGACAAGTGGGTCCTGAAAATCATAACACAAGGTTACCAAATCTGTTTCTCCTCGACCCCTTTGCAATGATCCAGACCCTCCAACACCAGACCACCTCACCTAGTCTCTACAATCACCAAGGAGATCCTGGCATTGCTGATGTCCCGACAATAGAGCCAGAACCACTGCACGAAACCTGCAATGGCTTCTACTCCAAATACTTCCTGATCCCCAAGAAGTCGGGAGGTGTCTGACCAATCCTCGACCTCAGGAAGCTCAACAAATTCATCTACAGGACAATTTTCAGAATGTACTCCCTGGGATCCATCCTGCCTCTGCTATAGGCCGGAGAATGGTTAGCTTCCTTGGACCTGCAGAATGCATACACACATGTGCCCATCCACCCAGAACACCGGAAACACCTGCGCTTCTAAGTCCTGAGGAACCATTACTAGTACAGGATATTGCGCTTTGGCTTATCCAAAGCCTCACAGGTGTTCAACAAATGCATTGTAGTAACAGCAGAACACCTCCCCAAGCAAGGGATCTCAATATTCCCTTACCTCAATGATTGGCTAATATCCGTCCCGTCCCGTCCCGTCCACACACTAAGGAAGCAGTGACCAAGAACATCGAACTCCTGTCTTCACTGGGCTTCCTGTTGAACCAACAGAAGTTACAACTCTGCCCTGCCCAGTGGCTCAAATTCATCGGAGCAGACATAGACATGACAACGGCAATGGCCTTCCTCCCGGAAACCCGGGTACACTCCATCACGGCACTAACCAAGGCCATTGCTCAATCCAACACACTCCTATACAAATCCTGTTGTGCTTTCTGGGCCACATGGCTGCAACCACACAGGTGCTCCCTCTGGTGAAGCTGCACATATGCCATCTCCAATGGCACCTCTGTAGCCACTGGAACCATCACTCACAATGCTATCCACATTGATCCCATTGAACGAGGGAGTCAAGGTGTTCCTCCAGTGGTGGGCCCACCACAGGAACCTGCTCCAGGTCAGGCCCCTGCAAACACCCCAACACCACCTAGTCATCATGACAGATGCCTCACTGGTGGCCTGGGAGGCACACTGCAATCAATTCCACACCCATGGGGCCTGGACGGCACAAGAACACACTTGTCACATCAACTTACTGGCGCTCCATGCAATATGCTACACACTCAGAACCTTCCATGACCATATCACCGCCAGGACGGTGTTTTCCAAGACAGACAACCAAGTGGCTATGTTCTACATCAACAAACATGGGGGAACAGGCTCATGTGCCCTATGCAGGGAAGTGGTCAAGATCTCGGCCTTTTCTCTCTCCAAACAGTATCTACTACAGGCCTCCTATCTCCCAGTGACACAGAACCAGCTAGCCAACCAGCTCAGTCGCCAACTAGATTCTCAAGAGTGGATACTCAACACAATGGAGACAACCTCCCTCTTTCTCCAGTGTGGACACCACCAGATCGACCTATTCACAACAGAAGAGAACATGAAGTGCCCCCACTTCTGCTCAAAGCGCCCTTCGACCCACAGCCTGGCCATGCATGCATTCGACATGTCATGGGGGGAAGTGGTCACTTGTATATGCCTTTACTGCCACACCCACTGCAGTGGAACCTCCAGGACAAAGCAGATGCCATTCTCATCACCCCACACTTGCCCAGGCAGATGTGATTCCTGCTCCTCTGCCGCCTAACCCTGGAGCCCCCCGTACACCTTTACCTGCGCCCAGATCTCATCACGCAGGATGACGGGGTGATCCTGCACTCCAACCTTCTAGCCCTCATGCTGATGGTGTAGTGACTGAGAGGTTAACCCTGGCATCCCTCAATCTGCTTGCAGAGGTGCAATAAGTTGTGCTTATGGCCAGACGCCCATCTACCAGAAAATCCTGCAGCTTGAAATGGAAATGTTTCAGCATCTGGCAGCTGGACCCCTTCACCTGCCTGGTGGCTCAGATCCTGCAATACCTCACCTCACTCTTCGACAGTGGGCTGAAGACACAGTCCATACAGGGGCACCTGTCAGAAATCGCCGCTTTCCATAACCATGTCAGGGGCAGTTCCATTGTCATGCTCCTGCTGGTCACACATTTCATGAGGGGCCTGGGAAACCTGCAGTCTGCAACCCGGCCCCCAGTGCCCTCCTGGGACTTCAACATCAGCTGACCGCTGAGCCCTTCAAGCCACTGCACTCAGCCGACATGAAATACACTGCCTGGAAAATGCTCTTCCTGGTGGCCATCACCTGCACCAGGAGGCTCAGTGAACTGCAGGTGATGGCCACCAGGAAAAGCATTTTCCAGGCAGTGTATTTCATATCGGCTGAGTGGCTCAGTCGACATGAAATACAGGTATTGCAGAGGCAGGATGGATCCCAGGGAGTACATTCTGAAAATTTTCCTGTAGATGAAAATACACTGGATGGCTCAGTGAACTGCAGGTGCTAGTGGTACAAGCGCCCTATACACAACTCTACCAGGACCGAGCCACAATACGAACGAACCCCAAGTTTGTCCCAAAAGTATTATCCATTTTTCATCTCAACCGGACCATCAAATTGCCATTCCTTCCACCCAGAGCCTCAAGACTCCATGGAGGAAAAGAGGCTGCACAAGCTGGACTGCATCAAACCCCGACCTGAACAGGATGGAATGCTACCAGTGGGGGACCCAGTTTTTTGTCTCTTACGATCCCAACTGGCTGGGACGCCCAGTCACCAAGCGGACTCTGCCCCTATGGATCTCCAGCTGCATCGCCTTCTGCCTAGACCAGGTGAGGGGCCCACGATGCATCACAAGCGAATGCACACCAGCTACAGACAATGGCCATGACCGTTGCCAATCTGTGCTCTGTGCCAGTGACAAACATCTGTAAGATGGCCACCTGTCCTCCATTCACACATTCCAATGACACTACTACCTCAACCTTGAATAAGTGAAAATGCTAAACAAATACTTCTGCTCTGTTTTCACTAGAAAAAAATACTGCAGAAGGACTGCCTGTGATTGACAAATATACAAATGGGAATGAAGTAGATATCACACCATTCACAAAAGATGATGTGTTAGAACAGCTTGAAAAAAGGACCAGCCGGAATACATCCCAGGAAACTGAAAGAGCTCAGAGAGGTTCTTAAAGGGCCTTTAAAAGATGCTTTAATAGATCCTTAGAAGGGTGACATACTGGAAACTATTTATGTTAAATTTATATATCTGCCATCTCACCCTCAGCACAGAGGCTGTGCTCAGTAGCTCTGACATGTATGCACAGAATCATAATTGGCCAGCTCTTTCTCGGGCTCATGGTTACACCATCACCCTAGGAATGACTGTGATGATGAGTCTGAAAATGGGGAGACTGCAAGGGAATTATCTGCACATGTGGATAATGCTTTGCTAACAATATAATTGTTTTCAAGTAAACTGCCAAAAATAAATCAGCCCATCAGAAAGTAAATGATAAAGAGATTCAGCATCCCAAGTAAAACTAAAAACTACTGTGAAACAAACTCTGCTAAGGAAAATGGATGATTCACATTTGTTTTACCACTCAGTAACTGTTACTGCTCTGAAAAGACAATTACTGCTCACTAAGTCCCACGTTAACTGCTCACCTCACGATGGAGTACAGACTGGGCAGGTTCGTACTGAAGAATGGGTGTGGACTTCATATTGCAGGTAGCATGCAGTAATTACCATGCACTAATTTTCAATGTTGCAATTAGCGCAGGTGCACTTAACGCCGCATCAATGGCATGGTAAGGGACAATTCAGTGTGGTAACCGTTGGAAAGAAGCTGGGTGTGCCACACTGCATCTACTGCAGATTAGTCTTTGCTCCTAATGTGCAGTATATGCAAAAACTTGTCGCACTTTAGTGAAGGGCCCTAAATCAAAGCATGCAGATGTATAAACCTGACCTGAAAGTGACAATCAATAATGTATATAACCGCATCCAACAGTTCCCTTGAACAATTCCTATAAGAAGTCTACACTTTGGGCCAGAAGAGGAGAAAAACTTTAGTATATAAGATGTGCAAAGTGGCATTTTAGAAGAGATGTCTAGGATGAATCTGAGATGTCCAGAGCTGAAGATCAAAAAATCTGAGGAAGTTGCAGCAGTGAAAGGAGGGACATATAAAATCTGAGGAAGTTGCAGCAGTGAAAGGAGGGACATATAAAATCTGAGGAGGTTGCAGCAGTGAAAGGAGGGACATATAAAATCTGAGGAAGTTGCAGCAGTGAAGGGAGGCACATATAAAATCTGAGGAAGTTGCAGCAGTGAAGGGAGGCACATATAAAATCTGAGGAAGTTGCAGCAGTGAAGGGGGGCACATATAAAATCTGAGGAAGTTGCAGCAGTGAAGGGAGGCACATATAAAATCTGAGGAGGTTGCAGCAGTGAAGGGGGGCACATATAAAATCTGAGGAGGTTGCAGCAGTGAAGGGGGCACATATAAAATCTGAGGAGGTTGCAGCAGTGAAGGGGGCACATATAAAATCTGAGGAAGTTGCAGCAGTGAAGGGGGGCACATATAAAATCTGAGGAAGTTGCAGCAGTGAAGGGAGGCACATATAAAATCTGAGGAAGTTGCAGCAGTGAAGGGAGGCACATATAAAATCTGAGGAAGTTGCAGCAGTGAAGGGAGGCACATATAAAATCTGAGGAAGTTGCAGCAGTGAAGGGGGGCACATATAAAATCTGAGGAAGTTGCAGCAGTGAAGGGGGGCACATATAAAATCTGAGGAAGTTGCAGCAGTGAAGGGAGGCACATATAAAATCTGAGGAAGTTGCAGCAGTGAAGGGGGGCACATATAAAATCTGAGGAGGTTGCAGCAGTGAAGGGAGGCACATATAAAATCTGAGGAAGTTGCAGCAGTGAAGGGAGGCACATATAAAATCTGAGGAAGTTGCAGCAGTGAAGGGGGGCACATATAAAATCTGAGGAAGTTGCAGCAGTGAAAGGAGGGACATATAAAATCTGAGGAAGTTGCAGTAGTGAAGGGGGGCACATATAAAATCTGAGGAGGTTTCAGCAGTGAAGGGGGGCACATATAGAATCTGAGGAAGTTGCAGCAGTGAAGGGGGGCACATATAAAATCTGAGGAAGTCGCAGCAGTGAAGGGAGGCACATATAAAATCTGAGGAGGTTGCAGCAGTGAAGGGAGGCACATATAAAATCTGAGGAGGTTGCAGCAGTGAAAGGAGGGACATATAAAATCTGAGGAAGTTGCAGCAGTGAAAGGAGGGACATATAAAATCTGAGGAAGTTGCAGCAGTGAAGGGGGGCACATATAAAATCTGAGGAAGTTGCAGCAGTGAAAGGAGGGACATATAAAATCTGAGGAAGTTGCAGCAGTGAAGGGGGGCACATATAAAATCTGAGGAGGTTGCCGCAGTGAAGGGAGGCACATATAAAATCTGAGGAGGTTGCAGCAGTGAAAGGAGGCACATATAAAATCTGAGGAAGTTGCAGCAGTGAAGGGGGGCACATATAAAATCTGAGGAGGTTGCAGCAGTGAAAGGGGGCACATATAAAATCTGAGGAAGTTGCAGCAGTGAAGGGGGGCACATATAAAATCTGAGGAAGTTGCAGCAGTGAAGGGGGTCACAAATAAAATCTGAGGAAGTCGCAGCAGTGAAGGGGGCACATATAAAATCTGAGGAAGTTGCAGCAGTGAAGGGAGGCACATATAAAATCTGAGGAGGTTGCAGCAGTGAAGGGGGCACATATAAAATCTGAGGAAGTTGCAGCAGTGAAAGGAGGCACATATAAAATCTGAGGAAGTTGCAGCAGTGAAAGGAGGCACATATAAAATCTGAGGAAGTTGCAGCAGTGAAGGGGGGCACATATAAAATCTGAGGAAGTTGCAGCAGTGAAAGGAGGGACATATAAAATCTGAGGAAGTTGCAGCAGTGAAGGGAGGCACATATAAAATCTGAGGAAGTTGCAGCAGTGAAAGGAGGGACATATAAAATCTGAGGAAGTTGCAGCAGTGAAAGGAGGCACATATAAAATCTGAGGAAGTTGCAGCAGTGAAGGGGGGCACATATAAAATCTGAGGAAGTTGCAGCAGTGAAGGGGGGCACATATAAAATCTGAGGAAGTTGCAGCAGTGAAGGGGGGCACATATAAAATCTGAGGAAGTTGCAGCAGTGAAGGGGGGCACATATAAAATCTGAGGAAGTTGCAGCAGTGAAGGGAGGCACATATAAAATCTGAGGAGGTTGCAGCAGTGAAGGGAGGCACATATAAAATCTGAGGAAGTTGCAGCAGTGAAGGGGGCACATATAAAATCTGAGGAAGTTGCAGCAGTGAAGGGGGGCACATATAAAATCTGAGGAAGTTGCAGTAGTGAAGGGAGGCACATATAAAATCTGAGGAGGTTGCAGCAGTGAAAGGGGGCACCTATAAAATCTGAGGAAGTTGCAGCAGTGAAGGGAGGCACATATAAAATCTGAGGAAGTTGCAGCAGTGAAGGGGGCACATATAAAATCTGAGGAAGTTGCAGCAGTGAAGGGGGGCACATATAAAATATGAGGAGGTTGCAGCAGTGAAGGGAGGCACATCTAAAATCTGAGGAAGTTGCAGCAGTGAAGGGGGGCACATATAAAATCTGAGGAAGTTGCAGCAGTGAAAGGGGGCACATATAAAATCTGAGGAAGTTGCAGCAGTGAAAGGAGGGACATATAAAATCTGAGGAAGTTGCAGCAGTGAAAGGAGGCACATATAAAATCTGAGGAGGTTGCAGCAGTGAAGGGAGGCACATATAAAATCTGAGGAAGTTGCAGCAGTGAAGGGGGGCACATATAAAATCTGAGGAAGTTGCAGCAGAGAAAGGAGGGACATATAAAATCTGAGGAAGTTGCAGCAGTGAAGGGAGGCACATATAAAATATGAGGAAGTTGCAGCAGTGAAGGGAGGCACATATAAAATATGAGGAAGTTGCAGCAGTGAAGGGAGGCACATATAAAATCTGAGGAAGTTGCAGCAGTGAACGGGGGGCACATATAAAATCTGAGGAAGTTGCAGCAGTGAAAGGGGGCACATATAAAATCTGAGGAGGTTGCAGCAGTGAAAGGAGGGACATATAAAATCTGAGGAGGTTGCAGCAGTGAAGGGAGGCACATATAAAATCTGAGGTAGTTGCAGCAGTGAAAGGAGGGACATATAAAATCTGAGGAAGTTGCAGCAGTGAAGGGAGGCACATATAAAATCTGAGGAAGTTGCAGCAGTGAAGGGGGGCACATATAAAATATGAGGAAGTTGCAGCAGTGAAGGGAGGCACATATAAAATATGAGGAAGTTGCAGCAGTGAAGGGAGGCACATATAAAATATGAGGAAGTTGCAGCAGTGAAGGGGGGCACATATAAAATCTGAGGAAGTTGCAGCAGTGAAGGGGGGCACATATAAAATCTGAGGAAGTTGCAGCAGTGAAGGGAGCACATATAAAATATGAGGAAGTTGCAGCAGTGAAAGGAGGGACATATAAAATCTGAGGAAGTTGCAGCAGTGAAGGGGCACATATAAAATCTGAGGAAGTTGCAGCAGTGAAGGGGGGCACATATAAAATCTGAGGAAGTTGCAGCAGTGAAGGGAGGCATATATAAAATCTGAGGAAGTTGCAGCAGTGAAGGGAGGCACATATAAAATCTGAGGAAGTTGCAGCAGTGAAGGGAGGCACATATAAAATCTGAGGAGGTTGCAGCAGTGAAGGGGGCACATATAAAATCTGAGGAGGTTGCAGCAGTGAAAGGAGGGACATATAAAATCTGAGGAGGTTGCAGCAGTGAAGGGAGGCACATATAAAATCTGAGGAGGTTGCAGCAGTGAAGGGAGTCACATATAAAATCTGAGGAGGTTGCAGCAGTGAAAGGATGCACATATAAAATCTGAGGAAGTTGCAGAAGTGAAGGGAGGCACATATAAAATCTGAGCAAGTTGCAGCAGTGAAGGGAGGCACATATAAAATCTGAGGAATTTGCAGCAGTGAAGGGGGGCACATATAAAATCTGAGGAAGTTGCAGTAGTGAAGGGGGGCACATATAAAATCTGAGGAAGTTGCAGTAGTGAAAGGAGGCACATATAAAATCTGAGGAAGTTGCAGTAGTGAAGGGAGGCACATATAAAATCTGAGGAAGTTGCAGCAGTGAAGGGGGGCACATATAAAATCTGAGGAAGTTGCAGCAGTGAAGGGGGCACATATAAAATCTGAGGAAGTTGCAGCAGTGAAGGGGGGCACATATAAAATCTGAGGAGGTTGCAGCAGTGAAGGGAGGCACATATAAAATCTGTGGAAGTTGCAGCAGTGAAGGGAGGCACATATAAAATCTGAGGAAGTTGCAGCAGTGAAGGGGGGCACATATAAAATCTGAGGAGGTTGCAGCAGTGAAGGGAGGCACATATAAAATCTGAGGAAGTTGCAGCTGTGAAGGGAGGCACATATAAAATCTGAGGAAGTTGCAGTAGTGAAGGGGGGCACATATAAAATCTGAGGAAGTTGCAGTAGTGAAGGGGGGGCACATATAAAATCTGAGGAAGTTGCAGTAGTGAAGGGGGGCACATATAAAATCTGAGGAAGTTGCAGCAGTGAAGGGGGGCACATATAAAATCTGAGGAAGTTGCAGCAGTGAAGGGAGGCACATATAAAATCTGAGGAAGTTGCAGCAGTGAAGGGGGGGCTCATATAAAATCTGAGGAAGTTGCAGCAGTGAAGGGGGGCACATATAAAATCTGAGGAGGTTGCAGCAGTGAAGGGGGCACATATAAAATCTGAGGAAGTTGCAGCAGTGAAGGGGGGCACATATAAAATCTGAGGAGGTTGCAGCAGTGAAGGGGGGCACATATAAAATCTGAGGAGGTTGCAGCAGTGAAAGGAGGGACATATAAAATCTGAGGAGGTTGCAGCAGTGAAGGGAGGCACATATAAAATCTGAGGAAGTTGCAGCAGTGAAGGGAGGCACATATAAAATCTGAGGAAGTTGCAGCAGTGAAGGGGGCACATATAAAATCTGAGGAAGTTGCAGCAGTGAAGGGGGACATATAAAATCTGAGGAAGTTGCAGCAGTGAAGGGAGGCACATATAAAATCTGAGGAAGTTGCAGAATTGAAGGTGGCAAATATAAAATCTGAGGAAGTTTCAGCAGTGATGGGGGGCACATATAAAATCTGAGGAAGTTGCAGCAGTGAAGGGGGGCACATATAAAATCTGAGGAGGTTGCAGCAGTGAAGGGGGGCACATATAAAATCTGAGGAAGTTGCAGCAGTGAAGGAGGGACATATAAAATCTGAGGAAGTTGCAGCAGTGAAAGGAGGCACATATAAAATCTGAGGAAGTTGCAGCAGTGAAAGGAGGGACATATAAAATCTGAGGAGGTTGCAGCAGTGAAGGGAGGCACATATAAAATCTGAGGAAGTTGCAGCAGTGAAGGGGGGCACATATAAAATCTGAGGAAGTTGCAGCAGTGAAGGGGGGCACATATAAAATCTGAGGAAGTTGCAGCAGTGAAGGGGGGCACATATAAAATCTGAGGAAGTTGCAGCAGTGAAGGGGGGCACATGTAAAATCTGAGGAAGTTGCAGTAGTGAAGGGGGGCACATATAAAATCTGAGGAAGTTGCAGCAGTGAAGGGGGCACATATAAAATCTGAGGAAGTTGCAGCAGTGAAGGGGGGCACATATAAAATATGAGGAAGTTGCAGCAGTGAAGGGGGCACATATAAAATCTGAGGAAGTTGCAGCAGTGAAAGGAGGGACATATAAAATCTGAGGAAGTTGCAGCAGTGAAGGGAGGCACATATAAAATCTGAGGAGGTTGCAGCAGTGAAGGGAGGCACATATAAAATCTTAGGAAGTTGCAGCAGTGAAGGGGGCACATATAAAATCTGAGGAAGTTGCAGCAGTGAAGGGAGGCACATATAAAATCTGAGGAGGTTGCAGCAGTGAAAGGGGGCACATATAAAATCTGAGGAAGTTGCAGCAGTGAAGGGAGGCACATATAAAATCTGAGGAAGTTGCAGCAGTGAAGGGAGGCACATATAAAATCTGAGGAAGTTGCAGCAGTGAAGGGGGCACATATAAAATCTGAGGAAGTTGCAGCAGTGAAGGGGAGGCACATATAAAATCTGAGGAAGTTGCAGCAGTGAAGGGAGGCACATATAAAATCTGAGGAAGTTGCAGCAGTGAAGGGGGGCACATATAAAATCTGAGGAAGTTGCAGCAGTGAAGGGGGGCACATATAAAATCTGAGGAAGTTGCAGCAGTGAAGGGGGGCACATATAAAATCTGAGGAAGTTGCAGCAGTGAAGGGGGGCACATATAAAATCTGAGGAAGTTGCAGCAGTGAAGGGAGGCACATATAAAATCTGAGGAGGTTGCAGCAGTGAAGGGAGGCACATATAAAATCTGAGGAAGTTGCAGCAGTGAAGGGGGGCACATATAAAATCTGAGGAAGTTGCAGCAGTGAAGGGGGGCACATATAAAATCTGAGAAGTTGCAGCAGTGAAGGGAGGCACATATAAAATCTGAGGAAGTTTGCAGCAGTGAAGGGCGGCACATATAAAATCTGAGGAAGTTGCAGCAGTGAAGGGGGGCACATATAAAATCTGAGGAAGTTGCAGCAGTGAAGGGGGGCACATATAAAATCTGAGGAAGTCGCAGCAGTGAAGGGGGCACATATAAAATCTGAGGAAGTTGCAGCAGTGAAGGAGGGCACATATAAATCTGAGGAAGTTGCAGCAGCAGTGAAGGGGGGCACATATAAAATCTGAGGACGTTGCAGCAGTGAAGGGTGGCACATATAAAATCTGAGGAGGGTGCAGCAGTGAAGGGGGGCACATATAAAATCTGAGGAAGTTGCAGCAGTGAAGGAGCACATTAAAATCTGAGGAAGTTGCAGCAGTGAAGGGGGGGCACATATAAAATCTGAGGAAGTTGCAGCAGTGAAGGGGGCACATATAAAATATGAGGAAGTTGCAGCAGTGAAGGGAGGCACATATAAAATCTGAGGAAGTTGCAGCAGTGAAGGGAGGCACATATAAAATCTGAGGAAGTTGCAGCAGTGAAGGGAGGCACATATAAAATCTGAGGAAGTTGCAGCAGTGAAGGGGGCACATATAAAATCTGAGGAAGTTGCAGCAGTGAAGGGAGGCACATATAAAATCTGAGGAAGTTGCAGCAGTGAAAGGTGGGACATATAAATCTGAGGAAGTTGCAGCAGTGAAGGGAGGCACATATAAAATCTGAGGAAGTTGCAGCAGTGAAGGGGGGCACATATAAAATCTGAGGAAGTTGCAGCAGTGAAGGGAGGGACATATAAAATCTGAGGAAGTTGCAGCAGTGAAGGGGGGCACATATAAAATCTGAGGAAGTTGTAGCAGTGAAGGGGGGCACATATAAAATATGAGGAAGTCGCAGCAGTGAAGGGAGGCACATATAAAATCTGAGGAAGTTGCAGCAGTGAAAGGAGGCACATATAAAATCTGAGGAAGTTGCAGCAGTGAAGGGGGGCACATATAAAATCTGAGGAAGTTGCAGCAGTGAAGGGGGCACATATAAAATCTGAGGAAGTTGCAGCAGTGAAGGGAGGCACATATAAAATCTGAGAAGTTGCAGCAGTGAAGGAGGCACATATAAATCTGAGGAAGTTGCAGCAGTGAAGGGAGGCACATATAAAAATCTGAGGAAGTTGCAGCAGTGAAGGGGGGCACATATAAAATCTGAGGAAGTTGCAGCAGTGAAGGGAGGGCACATATAAAATCTGAGGAAGTTGCAGCAGTGAAGGGAGGCACATATAAAATCTGAGGAAGTTGCAGCAGTGAAGGGGGGCACATATAAAATCTGAGGAAGTTGCAGCAGTGAAGGGGGGCACATATAAAATCTGAGGAAGTTGCAGCAGTGAAGGGGGCACATATAAAATCTGAGGAAGTTGCAGCAGTGAAGGGAGGCACTATAAAATTGAGGAAGTTGCGGCAGTGAAGGCATACTATAAAATCTGAGGAAGTTGCAGCAGTGAAGGGAGGCACATATAAAATCTGAGGAGGTTGCAGCAGTGAAGGGGGCACATATTAAAATCTGAGGAGGTTGCAGCAGTGAAAGGAGGGACATATAAAATCTGAGGAGGTTGCAGCAGTGAAGGGAGGCACATATAAAATCTGAGGAAGTTGCAGCAGTGAAGGGAGTCACATATAAAATCTGAGGAAGTTGCAGCAGTGAAGGGAGGCACATATAAAATCTGAGGAAGTTGCAGCAGTGAAGGGGGCACATATAAAATCTGAGGAAGTTGCAGCAGTGAAGGGGGGCACATATAAAATCTGAGGAAGTTGCAGCAGTGAAGGGAGGCACATATAAAATCTGAGGAGGTTGCAGCAGTGAAAGGAGGCACATATAAAATCTGAGGAAGTTGCAGCAGTGAAGGGAGGCACATATAAAATCTGAGGAAGTTGCAGCAGTGAAGGGGGGCACATATAAAATCTGAGGAAGTTGCAGTAGTGAAGGGGGGCAGATATAAAATCTGAGGAAGTTGCAGTAGTGAAAGGAGGCACATATAAAATCTGAGGAAGTTGCAGCAGTGAAGGGAGGCACATATAAAATCTGAGGAAGTTGCAGCAGTGAAGGGGGGCACATATAAAATCTGAGGAAGTTGCAGCAGTGAAGGGGGGCACATATAAAATCTGAGGAAGTTGCAGCAGTGAAGGGGGGCACATATAAAATCTGAGGAGGTTGCAGCAGTGAAGGGAGGCACATATAAAATCTGTGTAAGTTGCAGCAGTGAAGGGAGGCACATATAAAATCTGAGGAAGTTGCAGCAGTGAAGGGGGGCACATATAAAATCTGAGGAAGTTGCAGTAGTGAAGGGGGGGCACATATAAAATATGAGGAAGTTGCAGCAGTGAAGGGGGCACATGTAAAATCTGAGGAGGTTGCAGCAGTGAAGGGAGGCACATATAAAATCTGAGGAAGTTGCAGCAGTGAAGGGGGGCACATATAAAATCTGAGGAAGTTGCAGCAGTGAAGGGGGCACATATAAAATCTGAGGAGGTTGCAGCAGTGAAAGGAGGCACATATAAAATCTGAGGAAGTTGCAGCAGTGAAGGGGGGCACATATAAAATCTGAGGAAGTTGCCGCAGTGAAGGGAGGCACATATAAAATCTGAGGAAGTTGCAGCAGTGAAGGAGGGACATATAAAATCTGAGGAAGTTGCAGCAGTGAAGGGAGGCACATATAAAATCTGAGGAAGTTGCAGTAGTGAAGGGGGGCACATATAAAATATGAGGAAGTTGCAGCAGTGAAGGGAGGCACATATAAAATCTGAGGAAGTTGCAGCAGTGAAGGGAGGCACATATAAAATCTGAGGAAGTTGCAGCAGTGAAGGGGGGCACATATAAAATCTGAGGAAGTTGCAGCAGTGAAGGGGGCACATATAAAATCTGAGGAAGTTGCAGCAGTGAAAGGAGGGACATATAAAATCTGAGGAAGTTGCAGTAGTGAAGGGGGGCACATATAAAATCTGAGGAAGTTGCAGCAGTGAAGGGGGCACATATAAAATATGAGGAAGTTGCAGCAGTGAAAGGAGGCACATATAAAATCTGAGGAAGTTGCAGCAGTGAAGGGGGGCACATATAAAATCTGAGGAAGTTGCAGCAGTGAAGGGGGGCACATATAAAATCTGAGGAAGTTGCAGCAGTGAAGGGAGGCACATATAAAATCTGAGGAAGTTGCAGCAGTGAAGGGAGGCACATATAAAATCTGAGGAAGTTGCAGCAGTGAAGGGGGCACATATAAAATCTGAGGAGGTTGCAGCAGTGAAGGGGGCACATATAAAATCTGAGGAAGTTGCAGCAGTGAAGGGGGGCACATATAAAATCTGAGGAAGTCGCAGCAGTGAAGGGGGGCACATATAAAATCTGAGGAAGTCGCAGCAGTGAAGGGAGGCACATATAAAATCTGAGGAAGTCGCAGCAGTGAAGGGGGCACATATAAAATCTGAGGAAGTCGCAGCAGTGAAGGGAGGCACATATAAAATCTGAGGAGGTTGCAGCAGTGAAGGGGGGCACATATAAAATCTGAGGAAGTTGCAGCAGTGAAGGGGGGGCACATATAAAATCTGAGGAGGTTGCAGCAGTGAAGAGGGGCACATATAAAATCTGAGGAGGTTGCAGCAGTGAAGGGAGGCACATATAAAATCTGAGGAAGTTGCAGCAGTGAAGGGGGGCACATATAAATTCTGAGGAAGTTGCAGCAGTGAAGGGGGGCACATATAAAATCTGAGGAAGTTGCAGCAGTGAAGGGAGGCACATATAAAATCTGAGGAAGTTGCAGCAGTGAAGGGGGGCACATATAAAATCTGAGGAAGTTGCAGCAGTGAAAGGAGGGACATATAAAATCTGAGGAAGTTGCAGCAGTGAAGGGGGGCACATATAAAATCTGAGGAAGTTGCAGCAGTGAAGGGAGGCACATATAAAATCTGAGGAAGTTGCAGCAGTGAAAGGAGGGACATATAAAATCTGAGGAAGTTGCAGCAGTGAAGGGGGGCACATATAAAATCTGAGGAGGTTGCAGCAGTGAAGGGGGGCACATATAAAATCTGAGGAAGTTGCAGCAGTGAAGGGAGGCACATATAAAATCTGAGGAGGTTGCATCAGTGAAGGGGGGCACATATAAAATCTGAGGAAGTTGCAGCAGTGAAGGGGGCACATATAGAATCTGAGGAAGTTGCAGCAGTGAAGGGGGGCACATATAAAATCTGAGGAAGTTGCAGTAGTGAAGGGGGGCACATATAAATGCCTTCTGAAATACCTCCATCTCCACCCCCCCCCCAAAAAAAAGAACATCCCAGTAAGCGATTCTGGAGACAAGCCCTGCAGAGATAGCAAGGTTGGGTACATGCAGGGGTGTTGGCCATTTCACAAATGTGAATGTCCCTGAATTGCAAACCTACAGAACCAGGTACTTGGATGTCTCCGATGGGGTATTTCAGAAGGGGGGTCCCTAGGTTATGAGATTAGCACATCTTGGCCTTCCATTTCAGAAACTCAGACGTGCGATGGCAGGCCAGTATTATGTTTAGAGTATGTATCTACATGCAGGTTTCTTTGGCCTAGAAATATTAACTGCAGTGATGAAAGCACATTTTGATCTCTCCCTGGAAGCATTGCAGCCATGAAACATGCACTTTTTTTGCACCTTATCTACGGTCAGGAGCAGGAACAGTTATGGAACTTCAACAACCAGGGCCAAACATGCTTGTGCCATTCTGAAATGAAAGTCCCTTGCTTCACCCAGGGTCTTCACCACACCCCCGGGCTACATGGATGCTCCCATGCCAGGGATAGCTATATAACCAGCTTTCTGCTAGATATCTCATACTCCCAAGTTGTGTTGTCTATCTTGACTGTTGAGTTGTCTATCTTGACTAGACTGTAAGCTCTTATAAGCACGGACTGTTTCTTACATGTTTCTGTACGGCGCTGCATATGCCTTGTAGTACTATACAAATCATAAATAATAGTAGTAGTAGCTTTCTAGAATGGCTCCTGGGACATTTCCAGAAGTTGCCCAATTTCAGACATTCAACTCCAGAACAGGGCTTCTAAAATGAACTTCTGTGTATCTTTGTATTATTAAAAGGTATTCGCCAAGCCATAAGAGAAAAGATATATCTTCCTCCTCGTCTATTTTCCATTCATGGATGACCAGTCTACAGCAATCTGATACATTTTCTGTACTCTATTTCAAAAAGAAAAATGGCTTAAAGAGAGCATAACATACTGGTGGTTTAGAAACATCACCAGGTGGCATTAAATTCCTAAATGCTCAGAGAAATCTAGGAGAGGAGAATCGGATGGATCTTCTGCCACCTCTAAAGTACAGCATTACTCAAAGACAGGTCCTGATAGTCAACATGAAGGGATCTTCTATCCATTGTAAGGCCGCTTTTGGTTCTTGATCCGCTTAGTCTCCTATGTGTTTCCTTACCATATCCCTAGAAGTGTCCTTGTCCTCAGCTGTTGTGTTGTCTGTCTTGACTAGCTTGTAAGCTTTGATAAGTGGGGACTGTCTTGCCTGTGCCTGTGCAGAGTATGCCTTGTACCACTATACAAATGATGAGTAGTAGTAAAGCATACTCATGAGGGACAAAGTACTGTTAAATCTGCTCAATGTCCATTTAGCCTATTCAGCACAAATATGGATAGGAGATGATTTTGTAGTTAGTCTGATGCATTTGTGACCTCCAATATACATAACTGAGTGGAGGAGTAGCCTAGTTTTAGTAACCAAGAGACCAGCGTTCAATTCCCACAAACACTGCTTTTTTATTTTGTTTTACTTGAGGCAAGTCATTTAACCCCCATTACCTTGAAAGAGTGAGTGGAGGAGTAGCCTAGTGGTTAGAACACTGGCTTGGTAACCAAGCAACCAGGGTTCAATTCCCACTAACGCTCCTTGTGGCCTTGGGCAAGTCACTTAACCCTCCACTGCCTCGGAAGAAAGGCCTGGCAATCTACTTCCGGTGACACTGCCAAGAAAACCCAGGAGTCAGGACTGACTCAAAGGCACACATTGCATTTTTTACCTTGAAAGAAAGGCCTGGCAATCTACTTTTGGTTACACTGCCAAGAAAACCCAGGAGCTGTTGAGTCAACATTGCATGCAAGCTCTTATAAAATACTGACCAGCAGAAACGTGTGTGTTCTTTGACCTTTAAGGTGCATACATTGCTGGCAAGTGTGCACATGGGCAGAGTTTGAGTACAACACAGCTGTAATTTATAGAAATTCCCAAAAATATCGGCATAGGCACTTATATTGGCTTCTGCAGATGGTCTTTGTTGAGATCCAGGACACCATATTAATGCTCTGATGTAAGATGGTATATGTATCTTTATCTTTATCTTTATTGGAGGCTTAATATACCACTCAAGCAATAGCGTCAGAGCGGTGCACAAAGTACATAAAAGCTGCTAGGAAAAGAAGGAAAAGAACGCCAAAACTATGACATGATAGTTAAGAGAGGAGGAAAGGGAGCTAGGGAGAGAGTCAGAAATTAGGTAGGGGCTAAAAGAAATCAGCGGGGGGGAGGAGAGAGAGAAGAGGGGGAAGGGGGAAGGTCAAACGCATGGCAGAAGAGGTAGGTCTTCAAGCGGGCCTTGAAGGTTTTCAGGGAGGGTTCCAGGCGGAAGTCCGGGGGAAGCGAATTCCAGAGACGGGGCCCGAGGAAGTAGAAAGCGGAGGAGCGGGTGGATTCGAGGTGAGCATGGGAGGGGGAAGGTAAGGTCAAACGGTTAACATGGATGGAACGGAGAGAGCGGTAAGGCGTATGGAGGTGAATCAGGTCAGCGAGGTAGAGAGGAGTGCCCATGTGAATGGATTTGTGAACGAAGGTAAGAACCTTGTATTGTATACAGAAAGGGATGGGTAGCCAGTGCAGTCGTATGAGAAGTGGGGTGATGTGGTTGAAGCGAGATGAGCAGGTGAGAAAGCGGGTTGCAGTGTTATGAACTCTGAAGGCGCTGTAGTTGAGATTGGGGAAGACCGGCCAGAGAAGCATTACAGTAATCAAGACGAGTGACAACGAGTGAGAGGAGAAGAGTGGTCATAGATGAGGAGGAAAGAAAAGGACGAACAGAACGAAGTTGTCTCAGAATAGAGAAGCAGCGTTGGACGACAGAGGAAATATGGGCTTTGAAAGGGAGGGACGAGTCAAGGGTAACACCCAGGTAGCGTAAGGACGTGACAAGAGGGATGGGAGAAGAAGAGAGCAAAGGGAGAAGAGGGGGGACGGGGCTGCCAGCGGTGAACCATATGGCGGAAGTCTTAGAGAGATTAACGTGCAAGAAATTAGAAGAAAGCCAAGAAGCCACGGTGGAAAGACAGTTATTAAGAGGCGTGATATCAGGGGAAGCAGAGTCAGTATGATAGAGGAGAAAGATATCATCGGCGTAGTAATGAGCAGATATACCCTGTTGCTGCACCAGGAGTGCAAGAGGGGCTAGAAAAACATTAAACAGAAGGGGAGCAAGAACAGACCCCTGTGGGACACCGCAGGGGAGGGGGGTGGAAGGTGAAGATAGAGAACCAGTGGAAACGCTAAAGGAGCAACCAGAGAGAAAGCACCCGATAGGCCCCTTGCACTAGTAGATTATGAAGACAAGTAAGTGCCTACTTTATAAAAGAGGCTTAATATGGGCCTTATAAAATTACCCTCATGATATATTTTACACCTGTTTTGTAATGTAAAGTATTGAATGTATTTAGCTTTACATAATAGAACCACAAGTTGTCAGAAATTCATGTTAAATATAGGCCATTCGCTTGCGCTAACCCTATGACTGAAATAAATACTCATGCCTAAATTTCTAAAGGACATGCATATAATTTCTATGTGTAACTGTGCACTCCGTCCACGCTCTGCCTATGTGAATGCCCATCAGCCTAAGATGCCTACTTAGAGAATTCAGACTGGCCAAAGCACTTGTGTTAAGGCCCGTTTATACATACAAGTCACTGAAAATGTGTGATTTACAGGTGTAGATGGGACATAACTTTCCACAGCTCCTTATTTTATTTATTTATTTGAAATGTTTTTCTATACCACCCCTTTGAGAGATTGGGGCAGTTTACATTATAACGCAACTTTTACATGGAACAATATGAATGAATTAGAATGTCTACATAATCATGTGATCGAGTTGTACAATGTTAACTATTTACATCAACTACGTACATTCCTAGAACAATCAGGACGTTGTTTCTTGTATATATGACCGGATAGATCGTGAGGTTAATTTGAGATAGTTTTACTTTGGGGGGGGGGAGGCAAGGGGGGCAGATAATGGGGTGGAGACTAGGTGTTGAGGTGGTGAGTGTGGCAGTGTTTTGGGGGATATTGGTGCTGTAGTGTTCAATGAATACGTATGTTTTTAGTTCATTTCGGAAAGACTGGAGGTCCTTGATTATTCTTAAGGATTCTGGGAGGGAGTTCCATTGCATAGGGGCTGTATAGGTGAAGGCCCTATTACTCCTTATAAAATTACTCCAAACAAACTGAATACAACTGTAAGATACAAGATGAAAAGAGCATAACCACTCATCCATAGACATCCTAAGTGAAGAAAACAGAAATTTATGATTCTGGGTTTTTTTTTTTCATTTCAGATTTTTGCAGATCTTTGCTCTTTTCAAAGATATATGGTATTGCTTTTTACACACCCAGAGAAACAAAGTTCATCAGTTTAAATGAAAGTCTTCACACTGAGATGTTCCTGTAAGTTTATAACATATTTTCAAAGACATATCATATCTATTGGATTTTTCATTTTTGATACTGTACTATACTACACTCATTAAATCTTAATAGCATGCATCTATAATACAACCAGCTTCCTAGAAACTGTAACCTGGAGAAATCTCTCCCTCTGTCGAACAGATGGAATAGCTACGGTTGGCTGTTCTTCCAAATGAAAACCACTTGGTTATATATATTTAAATCCAGCTGACTTACCTTTCAGCTGCTTCCTACCCCCACTTCTTCTAATGTTTTCTGGAACAGGTAAAATCATATCTCATGAAATATATTTTGTTTGGACAGAGGAAAAAGAATTGAATGCTGAGGGCCCTGTTGAATAACTGATGATCACCTGCAGCATAATTCAATGATTTACAATATACCTTAGTGAATACCAGTGCTGGCAGTGAAGGAGTGGGGGAGGATTGCTCCTGTCTTTTGCAGAGCCAGAGACACCATAGCAAGATGGGGAGGGGGGGGGGGAGACATGGAGAGGGGCAGTTTTGGTGGTCAGGGATGAGATAAAAGAAGGGTCAGAGTTAAAGTGCAGAACTCCATGTCAGCTAAGTTGGGGAGTAGGTAGGGAGACACAGCACCACAAACCGTCAGGGCTTCTTCAACAGTGCTATGTGGCCCCCCTTTAACAATGCAGGTCATGTGCACCACCTTATTCAGAGAGAAGTGCTATCCCGTTTACATAGCAAAGAGTTGCTTTACAAGTCTGACCTTTTCAATGCCTCTTTGGAGTCGGGAGGGGTGACAGAGGACTGGAGAAAGGCACATGTGGTCTCTTTACACAAAAGCAGAAGTAAAGATGTGGGTTACAGGCCGGTCAGTCTAAACTCTGTGGTTAGTAAATTATTGGAAAGGCTACTAAAGGAGAGAATAGTGAGGTTTCTCGAGACCAATGGATTACAGGATCAGAGGCAGCATGGATTCACCAGAGGCAGGTCTTGTCAGACAAATCCGATTGATTTCTTTGACGGGGTGACCAGGAAGTTGGACCGAGGGAGAGCCCTAGATGTGATGTATTTAGATTTCAGTAAAGCCTTTGACAGTGTTCCTCACAGGCGACTTATAAAGAAACTAAGCACCCTAGGGATGTACCCTAAAGTTACTGATTGGGTTAGAAGTTGGTTGAGTGGGAGGCAACAAAGGGTACAGGTAAATGGAGCTCACTCTGAGGAGGAGGAGGTTACCAGTGGTGTGCCCCAAGGATCTGTCATTGATCAGATTCTTTTTAACATATTTGTTAGTGATATTGTGGAAGGACTGTCAGGTAAGGTTTGCTTGTTTACAGACAATACCAAAATCTGCGATAGAATAGACACACAGAAGGGAGTTGACAACATGAGGAGAGATCTAGCTAAGCTTGAAGAATGGTCTAGAATATGGCAGATGCAATTTTATGCTAAAAAATGCAGGATCAACCCAAAGGAGCTGTACAGTAGGGGGTGAGTTACTTCTGTCCACAAAAGTCTCAAAACCTCCGTATTAACTTTAAAAAACAGAGGTTCTAATTATCACAAGGAATAAATCTTTCTCCCCTCCATCAATTCTAAAAGTCAGAGATGCTGATCTCCCAGTCAAATCAAATATTCGATATCTAGGAGTAATTCTGGATCAAAGGTTAGACTTCAAGGGACATATAAAACGCACCGTAAAGGCCGTTTACTTCAAGATAAAAACCCTTCGTCATCTGAGACCTATGATGAAGTCTGATGACTTCCGTACCATCTTTCAAGCTCTAGTCACGCCGCACTTTGATTATGCCGACATAATACTCCATGGCTTACCAAATATAACTATTAATCCTCTACAATTAGCCATGAACGCAGCTGCTCATGTCCTCTGCGGATCATCAAAGTGTGAGCATATTTCCCCCATTCTAGAGAAGCTTCATTGGTTACCAATAAACTGTAGAATCCAATATAAGGCCATCCTTACCACCTTTAGGGCCTTCAATAATATTTCTCCAGATTCCATCTCTGATCTCATCATACACACAACAAATAACAGGTCCAGGAGATCTCCAGCTGTTGACACACTACTTATACCAAAATTTCCTTAAAAGCTAATCAATCATCCATCAATAGGGCTTTTTCGAATTATGCTCCTAGATGTTGGAACAAACTCCCTCCCAATATCAGAGCAATTAAAGACATCAAACAATTCAAAAAAGCCCTTAAACACCACCTTTTCATCGCACACTTCAAACACCTAAACACCCCTTCCCCTCCCCCATCCTTTTAACCTCATACCTACCCTAACTAACTGTATAGATTTTACATATCTCCAACATGTATTTTCTAGAAACATAAATGATTTCCCTGTTTACTTCCATGTTAATTTTCCTGTTACTTGTAATAGGTCTGTTATATCTGACCAATTGTTGTATTGTTTCAATGTAAACCGCACTGATGACAAATAGCATGGTATATAAGAAAATTAAATAAAATAAATAAAAATAAATAAATAAATAAAAGAAGTGCAAAATCTGGGCATAATTGTGTCTGATGATCTTCAAGTAGCTAAACAAGTACAAATGGCAACTGCAAAAGCCAGAAAGATGTTTGGGTATACATGTATAGGGAGAGGAATGGCCAGCAGAAAAAAGGAGGTGATAATGCCTCTGTATAAGTCTCTGGTGCGACCTTATTTGGAGTACTGTGTGCAATTCTAGAGGCCGCATCTTCAGAAGGATATAGGAAGGTTGGAGTCATGTGACTACTAAAATGTTTAGTGGTTTTCGTTATGAAGCATATGAGGACAGACTTAAAGATCTTAATTATGTACACTTTAGAGGAAAGGCAGGATAGGGGCGATATGATAGAGATTTAACTTCCTTCATGGTATAAATATAGTAACGTAGTATATGATGGCAGGTAAAGACAGTCAGCAAATTGGCAAGAGTTGGTGCCCAGGAGGGTCTCTTTCAAGTGCAGGCAAACTTTGCTACGAGGGGACACAGGATGAAAATTTGCTAATTTCACATATTACCTGCCTTATTAAATTAACCTCTAAATGATATTTTGATTTAATATAGTGTTCCATTTAATATACAGTGCCATAATATACAGTTCCATTTAAAAGTCTCCAAACCTTTTATTTTTCACATTCATAAAAACATAGAAACAGTAAACAATGGCAGGGAAAAGCCATAAGGTCTATCTATTCATAAGAACTATAAAGTTCTACAATCCCTCCTCTCCCTCAGAGATCCTCTGTATTTGTCAACTGTTTTCTTGAATTCAGATACAGTTCTTATCTCTGCCACCTCCACTGTAAGCGTCTCAGATTGCACTAGGATGTGTCCTTTGTAAAAATGTGCCTTCACGGCTTACAAAAATGTTAACTAGAACATGACTAAAAACCAATTTCTGCAGCACACCACTGATAATGGCCCTATCTTCAGAGTGAAATGCATTTACTATTACCCTCTGTCACCACCCATTCAACCAGCTTCTTATCCAGTCAGTCACTTTAGGGTCCATCCCATGGGCACTGTTTATTTATATGTTGCCAATGCAAAATGGTATCAAATACCTTGCTAAAATCAGAGTATATCACATATAGCACTCTCCTCTGATCCAATTCTCTGATCACTCAATCAAGGAGATCTATCAGTTTCACCTGACAAGATCTACCTCTAGTAAAGCCATGCTGTCTCCGATCCTGTGATTCTTGGGCAACAAGTCAACACTGTAGCTTGGAACCCTGCCTTGTATAGGTGGATCAAAAGTAGATTGTGATCCACCAGATCAAAGGCTACAAATAAGTCCAGTGAAACTGCGAGAGTATAATTCCCATGATCAAGTGACCTATAAATATCATTAAGGTCTGCTGCTAGGGTTTCGTCCATGCCGTAATGTGACAAAGATGGAGAAAAGGAATTTGGTCCACATGATTTGCAAGCAGATGGAAGACAATTTTCTCAAATATCTTTGACGTGATGGCTAAGTTTGAGATAAGGCGGTAATTTTGACGATCGGACCAATCCCCATGCTGATCCTTTATTAAAGGATGTATAGCTTTTTTCCAGGCCTCGGGTACTACTCCTGAAGATAGACTTTGGTTGACCAGTGAAAGCAAGACTGGTAGGAGTCCCAAACTGGGCTCATTTAGCCATGTTGATGGAACTGGGTTTAAGGAGGAAGTAGTTTTATAAATGGACTGCGATACCTTCTCTAATTGGATGAGGGGCACAGGGGTAAAATGTGAACAGAAGTGCAGTGGTAGAGAAGTACCTCTGGCTTCAACCAGTAGAGGGAAAGGCAGAGGTGAGGATAGCATAGCCTTGAGTGACTGAACTTTGGTCAAAAAGTAGTCCACTAGTGTTTCTGGGGTAGACCCAAATCAGGACTGATGCCGTTGGAGTTGGCATTGCATAGAAAGTTGAGAGACAACTGAAAATATAGCTTTTATTGTAGATGGAGAATTGGTGATGAGCATGTAAAATTATCTTTCTTTGCCTCAAATATTTTACGATGATAGAAAAGCTGATAGGCCTTAAACCTCTGTAGGGTTTGAGTTGATTTAGCCTTCTTCCAAGATCTTTCTGCAACTCAGGTTTGTCGTTTGAGCAATTGGAGACCTGCATGATACCATTTGTGTGATACTCTGGGAGCACAAGTATTAGTTTGCAGCAGTGCAAGCTTATTTAATTCTATGGAGAATATGGCATGCCACATGTAAGCCTGCTCAGCTACAGGCAGATAAGAGAAATTTGCAGGAAATAAGGTGTTGGCAGGCGGAAAAGCTGCAAGAGTAGCCTGGGTGATGGGTCTATAGTAAAAGGTCACAGGAGAGATGGTCGAAGCAGCAGATAGGGACGGTTTCATGTAAATCAAATGAAAGAGCAATAACATATGATCGGACTAGGGCACAGGGATTGTATTAGGATCATCGACTGATGAACGTACATTTGAAAGAGTGAGTATAAGATCAAGTGTATACCCTGCAGAGTGGGTTGGCAGATGTACATGTTGTAAGATATCATGGTTAAAAAGAAAAGCATGAAAGACTTTCCCATGATTGCAGTGGGTCATCATAATGGATATTAAAATCTCCTAATATAATAAGATCTGGACAAGACACAAACAGATCAAGCATTAGCTGTTGAATGTCCTCCCAATGAGCTTGCAATAGGGAGGGCGGGCAGTACAGGAGTAGTAAGAAACTTCTATAGTGGATCCAAATTTCACCAATAAAGGCTCAGTTGTCAAAGGCAATGCTATAGGCAGTTCAGAAAATGTCAAGGTGGATTTGTAAATTATGGCCACTCCTCCTACCTTACAGGAGGATCGAGGGGTGGAAGCTGCCAGGTAGCCAGGTGGGAGACAATGGAATAGATATGCCTCCTCCCCCTCCTGAAGCCCCGTTTCCGTGAGGCAAAGAATATCCAATGAGTGGGGCAGAATTGTATCTGTTATAAGTGGGGATTTTCTTTTAAGCGACCGGCAATTCAAGAAAGCGATACGGAATGGCTGCACCTACCTCTGCAGGATGCAGTGGGTATTACTGCCTGCTTGGAGGCCTGAAAGAACCATATGCAATTCACAGGTAATAAGGTAACTTCTTGCTGAACTACTACGCCATTGATTTTTGCTTTGTGCTTAGGATCATTTTCCTGCTGAAAGGTCTAGTACATAACAGACTGGAAAGGTTTTCCGCCTATCTATTTATTTATTCACTCATTCATTCATTTATATCGCTTTATCAATAAATCAAAGCTGTTTACAGAGAACAAGAACATGTGGTTTACATATACCTTGCACATAAGAACTGCCATAACTGGGTCAAACCAAAAGTCCATCAAGTCCAGTGTCCTGTTTCCAACAGTGGCTAATGTAGGTCACAAGTACCTCCCTCTGCACATGATTCACAGAATAATCACTAGGAATTGACACCTCAATGCCATTCTGATGTTTTTCACCTTTACCACTATGTCTGGTTATCAATTGGAATGGAAAAGTTCCAGGTGATCATAACCTCTTTGTTCTCTGTTATTCTCTTAGGGTCATGGTCCCAGTGGTTTTTGAGTACAACAATGCTGTAGTATTTACAGAGGTTCCAATGGATGAGATATGCCACTTTACTGTGCTTTTCAGGATAGACATTTTCTACCACAAGAACTTTATAGCCAGCTACAAGATGAGTGATCAGTTCCAGCTCATTCTTATAGAATCTACATATGAACTATAAGTCATTCATCCTTTGGTTTTAGCTCTACAGGACTCCGACTCAAACTGAGAAAATGGATAGTGACTTGATCATTGCTATTGCAAAGGTAGCCATGAAGGGAGAAGTGATCATATTCAGTGACTTTAATCTACCATATGTGGATTGGATTATTCCGTCTGCAAAGAAGTAAAAAGATTGTGGATGCCTTCCAAGAAGCATTACTCCAACAAATGGTGATGGAACTAACTAGGGAATGTTCGCTGCTAGATTTAGTACTCACCGATGGAGACAGCGTGTCGGATGTCTGAGTGCTTGCCCACATGAGCAGCAGCGATCATCACACAGTGTGGTTTAAGGTAAAAGCCAAGGCAGAGTCTAATCACAACAAACTCAAAGTTCTGGACTTCAAAAATGCTGACTTCAGTAAAATGGGAAAAGTTCCTGAAAGAGGAGTTGGCAGGGTGGGAGGAGATAAGGGAAGTGGAATTGCAGTGGGCAAAACTAAAAGAGGAAATAAAAGGGGCAACGCATATGAAACAAAAGTAAATAAAAACACAAGGAAAAGAAAATCTATATGGTTCTCCAAAGAAGTGGCTATATAGATGAAGATAAAAACACAGCTTTCACAAAATTCAGATCACAAAAAGAGGAACACAGAAAATAATATAGGATAAAGCTAAAAGAGACAAAGAGAAAAATAAGGATGGCAAAAGCAAAGGAATTAGAAAACGTGGCTAAAGATGTGACACATGGAGACAAAACGTTTTTCAGGTATATTCGGGAGAAGAGGAAGATCAGAGGTAGAACTGCAGGACTCAAAGGTGCCGATGACAGATTTCTGGAAAGTGACATTGAAAAAGCGAAAATGCTAAAGAAATCTTCTGTTGTGTATTTACAAAAGAAAATCCTGGAGAAAGACCACGTATGATTGACAATTATATGAACGGGAATGGAGTTGATTCCATATCATTCATAGAAGGTGATGTTTATGTTTATTAAAATACTTGATATACTGCACCTTATTAATCCAGGCCAGTTCACAATCAACAACAAAAAAAACAACAGCCTTAGACCAATGAAAAGAAAAGAACTCCATTAAATGACAGGAAAGAGAAAAGGAGAAGGAAAACAGAAAAGAGTAGGAAAGAGAGAGAATTTGGGGGAGTGAGAGATAGCAGAGAGGTACCATAGAGAATCTGGAGGAGAGAGTTTAGGTTATGGTGGTTAGCAAATCAAAAGCAGATTGAAAAAGATGAGTTTTTAAAAGGGTTTTAAATTTCACAAAAACTGGCTTTTGCCGTAGTGCAGAGGGAAGAGAGTTCCATAGTGAGGGTCCCAGAAAAAAGAAAGCAGAGTGCTGGGTGGACTGGAGCACGGGAGGGAGATGGGAGCACAAGACGGTTAATATGAATAGAGCGAAGGCTGCGGGAGGGGGCGTGGAATTGCAATGTCAGCCAAATATTGTGCAGTACCGGTGTATATAACATGATGAGTCAGTGTTAAGATTTTGTATTGAAAATGATAGGCTATAGGAAGCCAATGTAATTTGATGAGAATGGGTGTGATATGGTCTTGGTGGGAGGAGTGGGTGACGATCCGGGTAGCTGTATTCTGTATCAGCTGTAAGCGATGAAGTTGTGTCTTAGTGATACCAGTGAAGGCTAGGTTACATAAATCTAAATGAGACATTACCAAAGACAAGAACAGAGTAGTCAAAGCCTGCGAGGACAGGAAAGGGCGGATGGCATGTATCTGACAGAGGTAATAGAAGGAACGGTGGGAAAGAGTGAGATGTGTTCTTGAAAGGTAAGCGTGGAATCGAGGGTCAGACCAAGATAACAAAATAGAGGAGACTAGAGGGATAGCAGTACCAGAGAGAGTTGGGGCGACTGTGGGACATGGGCTACTGAAAGTGAACCAAATTGCAAGTGTTGTAGACAGGTTAAGATGAAGATAGTTGGAAGAAAGCCAGGTAGAGATGTGCTGCAAACAGTCGTTGAGTATGGAGAGATTTGGCTGATGTGGAGTAGTATGAAGAAGCAGAATAATGGTGTTTTTCAACAGCTTGCAAAACAAAGTGAACAAGGCCATGGGATAAGATGGGCAGGGTCAGCCCATCCACTAGGTGGGCTAAGCAGCTGTCTAGGATGGCAGACCTCTATGGATAGCACTGCACCCACGTCATGTATGCTTTGGCATACATGGCCTGCCGATACTGACCTCCCTCTGATAAGAAATTGTGTCAATGGGGGGGGTCAGAATCGGCAGGCCATGTGTGTCGAAGCACATGGCCTGCCGTGAGCCAGTTCCAGCACCACCCTTCTGACTCCACTGATGGAATCGGCAGCAATGCAATGGTGGGGTGGGGGCAGCAGGGCCAGGGCTTCTTCCTGGGGTGGCAGAAACCCTTGGGCCAGCTCTGTAGATAGGATACATCGCAGGATATTCAAAGAGCTCAGAAAGGTTCTGGCTGGACCTTTAAAGGATATTTTTAATAAATTCTTGGAGACGGGAGAGGTTTTGCAGGACTGAAGAAGGGCTGACGTGGTACCTCTTCACAAAAGTGGTAATAGGAAAGAGGTGACAAGTTAAAAGCTAGTAAGCCTTACCTCTGTGGTAGGAAAAGTAATTAAGGAGCTCTTGAAAGAAAGAATAGTGGACTTTCTGGAAACCAAAGGATTGTTTGATCCAGGGCAACATAGTTTTACCAGGGGAAGATCAAGCCAAACAAATTTAACTGAGTTCTTTGGTTGGGTGACCAGAGAATTACATCGAGGGCATGCAATGGATGTGATGTACCTAGATTTTAGGGCCTTTGATACTGTTCATCATAGAAGGCTTGTCAATAAATTGAACAGCCTGGCGATAGGTCCAAAGGTGGTGAACTGGATCTGAATTTGGTTGACTAATAGATGACAGAAGGTAATGGTAAATGGAACTCACTCAGAAGAAAGGAAGATGTGTAGTGGTGTGCCTCAGGGATTGGTCCTGGGACTGATACTTTTCAATGTATTTGTGAGTGATATTGGGAAAGGATTGAATGGAAAAGACTGCCTTTTTTCAGATGACATGAAAATTTCCAACAGAGTGGACACTTCTGAGGGAGTGGACAACATGAGGAAAGGTCTACAAAAACTGGAAGAATGATCTAATGCTTTGCAGTTAAGATTTAATGTGAAGAAGTACACAGTCATACAATTGGGATGCAGAAATCCAAAGGAATTGCATGTAAAAGAGGGTGAGAGGTTGGTGTGCATGGATCAGGAGAGGAACCTCAGAGTGCTAGTGTCTGAAGATCTCAAAGTGGCGAAAAAATGCGACAAGGTAATAGCCAAAGCCAGAAGGACACTGAGTTGCATACGGCAAGGAATAACAAGCCGAAAGGAGAAGGTATTAATTCCCCTATATAAGTCTTTGGTGAGGCCTCATTAGGAGCATTATGTTCAGTTTTGGAGACCATATCTCACAAAGGATATAAAAAGAATTGAAACAGATCAGAGGAAGGCAACCAAAATGGTTTGGAGACTACACCAGAAGATATATGAGAAGAAACCTGAAGACCTAAAATGTATACCCTGGAGGAGAAGAGTGACAGAGGAGTTATGATACAGACCTTTAAATACTTAAAGGGTATTAATAAACATAAGAACATAAGAAATGCCATACTGGGTCAGGCCAAGGTCCATCAAGCCTAGTATCCTGTTTCCAACAGTGGCCAGTCCAGGTCACAAGTATCTGGCAGGCTCCCAAAAATGTACTCATATTCCACAATGCTTGTCTAGGGGTAAGCAGTGGATTTCCTGAGTCCTCTTTAATAATGTCTTATGGACTTTTCCTCCAGGAACTTGTCCAAACCATTTTTTTAAACCCGGCTACACTAACAGCCTTCACTACATTCTCCAGTAATGAATTCCAGAGTTTGATTACACATTAAGTGAAAAAATATTTTCTCTTATTTGTCTTAAATGGGTTACATTGTAGCTTCATTGCTTGTCCCCATGTCTTTCTACTTTTTGAAGGAGTAAACAACCTATGTTTACTCTTTCTACTCCATTCATATTTCCCCTCAGCCATCTCTTTTCCAAGTTGAAAAGCCCTAACCTTTTAAGCCTTTGCTCATAGTGGTAACCTTCCACCACCTTTACCATTTTGGTGGCTCCTCTCTGTATCTTTTCTAATTTCACTATTCCTTTATAAGATATGGTGGCCAGAATTGCACACAATATTCAAGGTGCGGTCACACCATGGAACTATACAAAGGCATTATAATATCCTTAGTTTTATTCTCCATTACTTTCTTTATGATTCCTAGCATTCTATTTGCTCTGTTGGCCGCTGCTGTACAATGGGCAGAGGTTTTCAAAGTATTATCCATGATGATACCTATTTTTTTTTCCTGGGTAATGGTTCCTAATGTGGAACCTTGTATCATGTAACAGTTGTTTGGGTTGTTCTTTCCTAGGTACCTAACTTTGCACTTGTCCACATTAAATTTCATACGACATTTGGACATCCAGTTGTACAATTTATCAAGATCCTCTTACAATTTTTCATAATCCTCTTTGAATAATTTTGTGTCATCTGCAAATTTCATCATCTCACTCATTATTCCCATTTCCAAGTCATTTAAGAATATGTTAAAAAGCAACGGGCCCAGCACAGATCCCTGGGGTAACTCCTATATTCACCTTTCTCCATTGAGAAAATTGCCCATTTAGCCCTACTTTCTCCTTTCTTTTAACCATTTCCTGATCCACAATAGTACAGCGTCTCCTATCCCATGACTTTTTAATTTGGTCAAGAGTCTCTCAAGAGGGACCTTGTCAAAGGCTTTCTGTTAATCCAGATACGCTATATCAACCGCCTCTACTTGTTTATTCACATCGTCAAAAAAATATAACAGATTAGTAAGACAAACAAACCTTTTTCAAAGAAAGAGAAGCTATAAAACTAGAGGGCATATGATGAAGTTGCAAGGTGGTATACTTAAAAGCAACATCCGAAACTAATTTTTCACTGAAAGGGTGGTGGATGCTTGGAATGCCCTCCCAATGGAGGTGGTGGGGGGAAATACAGTGATGGAATTCAAAATGGCATGGGACAGATACAGTGGATCCCTTTATAGCAAGAGGATACAATCAAAGCAAACAAATATCTTTTATATTTCAAATAATAGGAGGGGAGGGGGTGCTCTGCACAGACCAGCAGGTACAACCCTAAACACAGGCATGGGGGGGGGGTAACCTGCATGCAGTGGCAGTTACAATCACTCTAGCCACCTTACTGGGCAGACTAGATGGACCATCTGCCGTCATATACTATGTTACTATGTTAACTATTCATGTGTCTGGTATTGATCAATGAATGGTTTCTCGAGTAATGCTTTATATTCCCATTGTGTTTATGTATTTACCACTTGTTATCCCTCATTTGCTGATCGCATTCTTTGAAGAATTTTTTCTCTTGTTTAGAAAGTTCTAGTACTTTCCCTATTTTAATGTACTACTATTGCTATTAATCATTTATATATTACTATTACTTGTGGATTCTCATGCAGTCCATCTATTCGTTGGAATGCTTTTCCAAGTTTAATGATGAAGACAAATTTTGGATGTTTATTTTCATATTTCAATACTTTTTGCATGTTGATGCTGTTATGTAGGCCTATGATAGTATCTCTGTATGTATAATCTATTTCTATGGGCCCATTCTTTTTTCGACTTGATTACTTCATGGGCGTGGAAGAGTTTCCTTGTTTGTACATACAATTTTTCAAGATTATTAGGAGGACGGTCTACAATTCCAAAGCTATATAAGAGTACAGGAATTGCTAGCTGATGAAATCCCTCTAAAGGTGGGTGTTTGAGAGTGTGTTGAATAATGTAGAATCAAAGATAAATGGTCACTGTATCCAGCTGAAGAGCTGGCTGCTGCGGAGGTTAGATTAGGGACAACATTAAAAGAGCAGCCTGCAGTAACAGTCACTGAGCTAGCAGAGCTGGAAAGTAAACATCTAGGAGGGATATGCAAATCACTGCCTCGGCTGAAGGAGCAAGGGTAATATTTGCTCACATTTCTATCTATTATTAAGATTTAACTTTGAATCTATAGGGAATAGTGTAGAAGAATAAAGTGCACACACTAGACAGAAGGTGGAGAAGTAAATACTGGGCCCAGTGGAAATTGCTCACCCTAAGGCTTGGTACTGGCAACTGCAACCCTGTGCAGGAAAAAGTTGGAGAAGTATTACCTGGGATTTAGAGGCATCAGGCCTCTTTATTTTATTTATTTATTTATTTATTTATTTAACATTTCTTATATACCGCGCTATTAAGATCAGTGCGGTGTACATTGAACAAAATATACAACAATGTATGCAAGTAACATTGAGTTTACATAGAACATGGGAATATATAACATGGATTAACAGGGAAAACTATGTACAGTCTAAAAGAGCTTAGCTGAACCCTCATTGGAGAGGAGAAAACTCCCTCTGCTGTGCAGTCCCTCCTCCTGAAGATGGCGCTGGAAAGTCTCCTGGGAACCTAGACAGGCTTGGCATGAAGATGCCAGCAGAGAGCCTCCTATAGACCTATTCAGAGTAGAAGTGAAGATGGGGGCGGACAGTCTCCACCCAACCCAGGGAGTGAAGATGACAGCAGAGAGACTCTGAAGAGCCTAATTCAGGCTTGGGAGTCCAGCAGTGGACGAGCTCATTGGGGAACTGCAGCAGTGAATAAGCTCCAGAGAAATCTGCAGCAAATAATCAACTCCAGAGGGAGCTCCAGCGGCGGATCAGCTCCGCGGGGAGCTGCAACAGAGAACCAGCTCCCGAGGGAGCTACAGCAGCAGAATCAGTTCCAGGGGGAGAGCTGCAGTGGCAGAATCAGCTCCATAGAGAGCTGCAGTGGCAGACAGTCCATTCTGGACTAGGACCAACAAGACCCAGGGAGGTCCAGCAGCAAATCAGGTCAAGGGAGAGCTGCAACAGTTGTTCATGATTGGACATGAGTGCAAAACCCTCTCTGGATTGAAGGAGGTGAAGACAAGGCTACAGTCTCAGCTATTGGACAGAACTACAAAACCTCTCACAAGCAGCCACTGGTCCAGAGCTCCAGCAGTGGGTGAGACTTGGGGCTGGTGGGCATAGGATGAGGGAGGTGGGGAGGGTGCATCTGCTCCTGATGGGTGCACCACTAAGCAAAGACATGGGTAGGGGTGCACCTACTCCCTAACATGGGAAGGGGTGCACCTACTCCTGCCATATTGCTGGGCAGACTAGATGGACCATACCGGTCTTTATCTACCGTTATTTACTATGTTACTATGTTAGTTAAGTCACTACGTAAAAGTTTATAGCTGTTTTTTTTTACCTGCCTTGTCTCTTATCCTATACTGGTATTTCATCTTACCTGCTTGAACCACTAATTATAATATGGGTTGTAGGGTTGTACATACTGCATTTTTTTAAAATTTATAATATTTAATTACATTAACCGGGTAGTCGTACCCGGCGCTCCCTCCAGCCTACAACCCCCCCCCCTCCATAAATGAACAGACAACCGTTCTTGGGTAACAAACTGGTCGCAGCTTTATTTACCAAGTTAACATCAATAACATGCCAAAAAACAACATGATCAACAACAACCACGCCCCCCCACATACGGATCGATGGGTCACCAGCCATGTTATTAGCAAAGTGACCTCGCCTCTGCACCGGCTGCATTCACGTCCACCGGCCCAATTCCTAAAGCCCCTGTCCAACTTTGCCATATTACTAGCAAAAGTCTACCCGGGGTTGTCCGGGCCGTGGGCACCACGCCCACGCCCCAATTGGCCTAAGTCTCCGGACCCCGGACACCTCCGGGATCCCGCCGCGCCCCCCCCCCCCACCAAGATGCAACAACCTTACTTCTCCGACCTTCCCCCTTAGGGTGGGTGGGTGGGCCGCTGTGCACCCAGCTCGCTCGCATGTGCTCAGCTCAACTGCCGCAAGCTGAGCACATGTCCTAACTTGCTCGCTGATTGGCTCGTGCGCACGCGCGATCGCGCGCGGAGCCAATCATTTCAAAGGACGCAGCAAGTCCTCGCCACCACTACTCTCACCCCCCCCCCCGGCACCTTCCAACTGCCGCGTGCAGGGTCCCGCGCCGGGCCGATCACCCGGTTAAATCCGGTCGCCGGGACCCTGCCCACGCCCTTTCCCATCAGGAAAAGGAAAAAAAAACCTGTATACAAATACAAAGAATGAACACTGCAATTATACATAACTCCAGTCCACATCAAGGGGGTGCTGAAAAACAAACAAACAAACAAACAAACAAACCCAAATGTAACCAGTGATATTAAGCTCCCTTAACATAAGATATGCCATACTGGGTCAGACCAAGGTCCATCAAGCCCAGTATCCTGTTTCCAACAGTGGCCAATCTAAGTCATACGTACCTAGCAGTTTCCCCAAAAGACACAGGTACCACAATGCTTGTACTGGGTCAAGCATTGATATCCTGGGTCCCTTCTTAATAATGGTTTATGGATCTTTCCTCCAGGAACTTGTCCAAAACCTTTTTTAAACCCAACTATACTAATAGACTTTACTACATCCTCCGGTAACAAATTCCAGAGTTTGATTACACGTTGAGTGAAAAAATATCTTCTTTTATTAGTCTTAAATAGTTTACCCTGTAGCTTCATTGCATGTCCCCTAGTCTTTCTATATTCTGATAAAGTAAACAATCAATCTACGTTTACCCGTTCCACTCCGTTCATTGATTTATAGGCTTCTATCATATCTCCCCTCAGCCACCTCTTTTCCAGGTTAAAGTAGCCCTAACCTTTTTAGCCTTTCTTCATAGGAGTATCCTTCCATCCCCTTTACCATTTTGGTGGCTCTTCTCTGAACCTTTTCTAATAACGCTATATCCTTTTTAAGATACGGCGACCAGAAATGCACACAATATTCAAGGTGCGGTCTCACCATGGAACGATATAGAGGCATTATAATATCTTTTGTTTTATTTTCCATTCCTTTCTTTATGATACCTAGCATTCTATTTGCTCTCTTGGCCGCCGCTGTACACTGGGCCGAGGGTTTTAACATGTTATCTACAATGACGCCTACATCTTTTTCCTGGGTGGTGGTTCCTAATGTGGAACCTTGCATAGTGTAACCATAGTTTGGGTTGTTCTTCCCTAGGTGCATAACTTAGCACTTGTCCACATTTAATTTCATCTGCCATTTTGATGCCCAGTCTTCCAATTTATCAAGATCCTCTTGCAATTTTCCACAATCCTCTTGGGTTTTAGCAACATTAAATAGTTTTGTGTCATCTGCAAATTTGATAATCTCACTCATTATTCCACTTTCCAGGTCATTTATGAATATGTCAAAAGCAGCGGACCCAGCACAGATCCCTGGGGTACACCACTATTCACCTTTCTCCATTGGAAAAATTGGCCATTTAGCCCTACCCTCTGATTTCTATCTTTTAACCAGTTCCTGATCCACAGTAGTACACTGCCTCCTATCCCATGACTCTTTAGTTTTGCCAAAAGCCTCTGATGAGGGACCTTGTCAAAGGCTTTCTGAAAGTCCAGATACACTATATCAACCGACTCACCTTTGTCCACCTGTTTATTCACACCTTCAAAAAAACATAACAGATTAGTAAGACAAGATCTTCCTTGTCTAAAGCCATGTTGGCTTTCTCCCATTAGGCCATGACTATCTACATGCTGAGTAATTTTATTCTTTATGATGGTTGCTACCATTTTTCCTTAAATAGTCAGGAGTCCAAGAGAACTACACACTCAACTAACTAACTAAGTCTTATCCTTCAAAACTTCTAACAATTGTTCTACCTCACAGAAAACATATTGTTTACCTTGAAAAATTATGTGACACTTACAAGGAAATTTCAGATAAAATAAAGCTCCAAGGGCCAAAACACGTGGGTGAACCTCCAAAAAGGCCTTACGATGCCTTTGTGTAGCCCTGGAGACATCAGGAAAAATTTGAATAAGTTGACCACAAAATTTTTCAGACTTCTTTTTAAAATAAGCGCGGAAAATTTTATGTTTATCTAACTCAGATACCAAAGTAATTAACAAAGGTAGCACAAGTAGAAATTTCATCATTAGATGATTCTAGGAACTCAGAAATATCCAAAGTAGAAGAAGCTAAGTGATCAAATTGTATTCCCCCTCTAAACCTTTAACTAATCTCCCTGAAGGAAGATAGTAAATTCTAGATAATGCAATTAAATTTACATCAGTAAGTAATAATACCTCTTTAAGATACTTTTGAAAAAGCATTACAGGGGAGAGATAATGAATCCGGGGAAAATTCAATAGTCACAAATTTTTAGAGCGCAAAGAATTTTCTAATATCTCATCCTGACGATGAAGTGAAGAAGCATCTTGCACAAAGGTAACCATACTGCATTATATTATCACAATACTTGATGTATATATTTTGTAAATAAATTGTAAATATTACTTAAGCCAGCCTTGTCACAGCAGTGTTTTTTAAGAGGTTTCCTGGGGGATGGAGGGAAAACCTACCCGCTAACATCTTTCTTCCCCAGCTGGAAGCACCAGGTGCCAAACTGACAAGGACCGACAGAGCCCACCCTCAAGGGGACCCCACCCAGGCCAGTCCGGGCAAATTATAACATTCTTGGGCGATTACAATAAACATACACCTAATAGACAGAAGATACCCTAATTGACACAAGATACAAATCATATAGTGAATGCCTGAATAAAAAGATATGCTTTCAAACTGCATTTGATTATTGATTAATGGCTTGTATCTTATTTCATGATGTTGAAGCAGTTTTCATTAACAATTTTAATCCTCTATAATATTCTTTACTGATCTTTTCTCTCAGTAATTTCTGTTGGATTATCACTCCTACTATTTAAAGTTGTTAAAACGCATGAGGATTGTGGAAAATTGCAAAAGGATCTTGATAAATTGGAAGACTGGGCATCCAAATGGCAGATGAAATTTATTGTGGACAAGTGCAAAGTTATGCACCTAGGAAAGGACAACCCAAACTATGGTTACACGATGCAAAGTTCCACATTAGGAACCACCACTCAGGAAAAAAGATTTAGGCTTCATCGTGGATAACATGTTAAAACCCTTTGCCCAGTGTACAGCGGTGGCCAAGAGCGCAAATAGAATGTTAGGTATCATAAGGAAAGGAATGGAGAATAAAACAAATGATATTATAATGCCTCTGTATTGTTCCATGGTGCGACCGCACCTTGAATATTGTGTACAATTCTGTTTGCCATATCTTAAAAAGGATATAGCGTTATTAGAAAAGGTACAGCGAAGAGCCACAAAAATGGTAAAGGGGATGGAAGGATATCCCTATGAAGAGAGGCTAAAAAGGTTAGGGCTCTTCAACCTGGAAAAGAGACGGCTGAGGGGAGATATGATAGAGGTCTATAAATTAATGAATGGAGTGGAACGGGTAAACATAGATCAATTGTTTACATAATCAGAATATAGAAAGATTAGGAGGCATGCAATGAAGCTACAGGGTAACTTATTTAAGGCTAATAAGAGGAAATATTTTTTTCACTCAACATGTAATCAAACTCTGGGATTTGTTACCGGAGGATATAGTAAAGGCTGTCAGTGTAGCTGGGTTCAAAAAAGGTTTGGAGAAGTTCCTGGAGGAAAGGTCCATAAACCATTATTAAAAGGGACCTAGGATATCACTGCCTGACCCAATAAAAGCATTGTGGAACTTGTGTCTTTTGGGGAAACTGCTAGTTGTTTATGACCTAGATTGGCCACTGCTGGAACAGGATACTGGGCTTGATGGACCTTGGTCTGACCCAGTATGGCATATCTTATGTTCTTATGTTCTTCCTGTTCTTCTGCAGAAAAGAAAAATTATTCTTAGAAATCCCATATTAGGGTTTGAATAATTTATCTGAATTCTGATTCGCACAGAAGGACTTTAATTTACTTAGTCAAATGAAAATTCAGAACTGATATTTTCATCACTGCTTTCATCCTAGATTCCGAAATAAGATGCATATCTACCCAGAAATGAAGGACTTAGAATCTTGGATTGTAAGGATAATAAATTATCTACAAAATTGGGACCAGAATTTGTGGTCATTCTATCTTTTTTTCCTACCCATAGATTCAATTTTTTTTTCAGATGATTTTCCACTATCCAACCAAAATCAATCTGAAACAATACTCCATTTTGGGATAAGTATTTGCCCCGATCCTTCTTGTGGAAAGAAAATTTGAGCATCGTCTACAAAGATGAAACTGAACTTGAGAGTCTAATGACCTTTCTTAAAGGACAAGAAAAGAACACTGAACAACATAAGTGAAAGATGGGAACATTGTTGAGCCCCACACTCTATCAACTGAGGCTTGTCAGACGGCTGCCTGGGTGAGAATCTTCACACTCTTGGCAAGTGCATATTTCTATATGATTTGCAAGGTATTGTGGGCAATGTAGTTCATTCACACCATACACAGCTGCTGACAATAATTTAGTTGTGCTCTTGGGTAAAGCCAATAAGATTTTTATTTATGGGGTTATTTCTCCCAACACAGATATGCTTGGTAGCACATAAATTAGGTAACTTGCTTTCAGTGTTAACTTGGAAAAACAAAGTCAAAATCAGGAAAACAACCAATGAAAAGCTACAAAGCAAGAAACAAACTGTTCTTTTCAGGTTAATTTCTGATTACCTCCCACATAAATTCAGAAATGATTCTCTCCTAGCTCACAAGCAATTAGGTAAGGCTTAATTGCTAGCAGTCACCAGCTGAAACCCCTTAGCTGGCTTGCCTTCCACTGTGTGGGTCAAATCCTGCTTCAGGAGCTTTTCTGAGTAGATTAAAGAACAAATTTGTATTTCTTTGTGATGGTTGCTGTACTTTATAACAGAAAGTTACCAACGGAGTTTAGATAGAGAGCAGTCCATATAAACAGGATCCTCATCTGCTATTATTCCCCCTTGTTCAACAAGCATGGGTTCAATATCATGGATTGGCACAGATGAATCCCTCAATGGAGCAGTTTCAGGAGAATACTTGTTTCCCTGCTGTCTTTCAAGGTTATAGCTAGGGCATAGATCAGTGTTCATACCTGAGCTTCCATTGCTGCTAGAGTTCCTCTCTATATAGCCTGGCCAGTATGTAGTCCAGTTCTTATGTCCAGCCTTCCAATCCAGATCCCTGGATACTGGATCTCTCTTCACATACCTTCTGGCACAGGTCTTAGGGTCCCTTTCACGTGCAGCCGTCTCCCTCACAGGTAGCCTCTGGTGATTCCTAGCTCTGCAGCACCATTCCTCTGGCTTTCCCCAGTCCAATGGTGTATGCTGGCCCTTGGAATACCTCCCAGTATACGTACTGCTTTGGACTCTTCTAGACCTATCAAAGGCTTTTCTCTTCCTTCTTCCAAAGGCTCTCTTTCCCTCTCTGTCCGTCCGGTTTGGCTTCTGCTTCTGATGATCCTTCAGATGAAACTGATGATCAAACTCAAGCTGATTCTCAGGATACTGAGGACAATTCTCTGGATATCCAAGGTGATCATGAAGATGGTCATCTGTAGAATAAACTATACCTTTATTCTGCCTAGATGAGTGCTCTTCCCTAACACAGCGCAGCTGTGCTGAATCAAGCCCTGCTCTTTGCAATGAGTGCTTGGGGATTACCTCATAGCCCTTTTGATTGAACACACGTTTTCTCACTTCAGCTCCTCTCATGGCTGTTGGAAACCTGGTGCATTCTGGGACTGGTAGTCTTTTATGGCAAAATTCTGTTTTCTCATTTCTACCAGCACTGACAGGTTGCTTGTTCAGAGACACTTCACCTTTTCTATAGTCCCTTCCTGAGCTATGATAAGCTTCCTTATCACAGGCTTCAACATTATAGTCCTTTCATGAACATGTAATTTTCTCTACATGAGAAATGCAGCTAAAGAAAATACAATATTTCCTGGCATCCCAAACCAGCTGGCCTATCTAAAAACAAATCATGAACATCAAGATTAAAGACTGCTGAATGATCTATCCTTCAAACCCACATTCCAAAGTGTGTTTCATCCTTTGAAAGGTGAAATCATAAGTTAATTAGTACCTACGGATTTCCTAAAGTGCTTCAGTATTGACCAGTAACTTCTGAAGAGTAAACAAGTTGGGGAAGTCTCTGCTGTCTGCGACAGGTACCTGTTTCACTCCCTGCTTCCCTAGCAATGTCCAAACCGGCAACTCCCCAACCACCACCACCACCAGCCTGCCCTCAGAGGCATGCTGTTGTAATCCCCGAACCCCAGCTTCTATATCTATCTAGTCATCTGTATGCACAACTGATATGATAAAGCAGAAATTAATTATAGGTGCATTTCTATTCTTCTGAAAAGCACCTACGAAGGAAGCACTGTGCCACTTCAGATAATCTATTTTACATCATACAGCTTTTGAGCAAGTATTTCCTTGTGCCCTCTCCTGTGGGGACAGTTCTATGCTGTGCCAAGAACACAAATAGAGATCTTTACAAATAATTAAATATACAATCTGTAAGTATTCTACAAAATACGTGTTTGCCTTGTAGGCGGGTTCTTACCTACAAAAGCATCCTTAATTTTTATCAGGATTGTCTGGGCACACGGGACCCGTGCACCAGAAGAAACAAAACAAAAGAAACTCAGATCACCCTCAGATCCCTAAGACAGACTTTTTTCCTGTGCTTATGGAGTTTGCCTGTACTAAATAAAAACAGAATTTTTGCTGACAAGTAACTGTGATCTGAGTTTCTTTTGTTTTGTTTCTTCTGGTGCACGGGTCCCATGTGCCCAGACAATCCTGATAAAAAATTAAGGATGCTTTTGTAGGTAAGAACCCGCCTACAGCCTATCTCTTGGTCATAACTGGAGCTAAAGTTTATAGAAACTGTTATATTTCACTGATCATTTTCTCACATTTAATGCTTGTGTGAAAATGTTTCCTAAGTCAGGGTTAAAGGTAGTCTTCGTGACAGCGTCAGGAAGAGTGCACTCTAAAGGAACCACTGATTGAAGGCCTACAGAGTCGGAGCAATGACCTTCCGTATCTTGTTATAAGATATGAAAAAAGAGTGTGTATGCTGGCACAAGCTTAAGGCATCTGCTTCACAACATTTAGGAGCCATGGGAATGGTGGAATATATGCAGATATTGCACCAGTGGTTGTCTGGCTTATGCCACCCTTCTGCCCACTCAAAAAGGTTTCAATATTGTTGATCGTGGCACATATTTTTGATAGCACACATAGTGAGCTATTTTCTGAGAAACAATCTCTTTGTCCACATAAATGACTTGTGAAAATTTTCCTTTTTGCTCCCCCTTCTACTACTTGACACAACTGATGGTATTTTGGGGGGGGGGGGGTTGTTTTAATGTGTTCTGACTCTAAGGAGCTTTGAAAACGTCTTCAAAAACAAGGTCCATCACATTTGCAACAATCTGGCCAAGTAATCTAATAATCTCCATTTCTAATTCCAGACACATTCTCCTCCTACATTTCTTACCTACCAGCTGGTGCTCAATTGTTTATCTTTCAGTAGAAGCTTAATAATATAAATGTTTCCTGTTTCCTGTTCGGAGAGCTCAAAAGTACATAAAGGAAGATCCAATGAAGCAACGTATAAAAATCTCAGCATGTTGGGCTAATTAAAGCAAATTCATTGCTGCAGCTAAAAGGAAAACTATTTACGATACAACTGAGAAATGTCCAGTGAGGGCGTGTGAATCAGTTAGCAGATCGAGCCAGCTGTGATTATACATACAAGAACTGGACACCTCCATAAAGTCAGAAAATCTATTGTATTTGTTTTTCCAGAAGAGAACGTCTCAGTGCTACTACTAATACTACTACTACTGAGCATTTGTATACTGCTACAAGAGGTACACAGCGCTGCACAGACACATCTAAAAGATGGTCCCTGCTCTTCAGAGCTTACAATCTAGTCAAGACAGACAACACAGTAGCTGTAGATATGGGATATATCTAGGGGGAATGGTAAGGAAAAACAAAGGAGATCAGGTGAGTCAAGATCCAAAGGCGGCAGCGAAGAGGTGAGTTTTCAGCATAGATCAGCAGAAGTTTGAAATGGATACGGAAATGGATAGGGAGTCAATGAAGTGAATGCAGAAGAGGGGTAATATGAGCATGATGAGACTGGCAGAAGATTAGTCACGCAGCAGAGAGTTGAACAGATTGAAGGGGAGAAAAAATGATTCAGAGGGAGACCAGCAATGAGAAGGTTACAATAATCTAGACGGGAGGTGACTAAGGAGCAGATAAGTGTCTTAGTAGTGTGTTCAGAAAGAAATGGGTGGATTTTGTTAATGTTATAGAGAAAGAAATGGCAGGATTCAGTTATCAGTTGGATGTGTGTGAAGAAGGTAAGAGAGGAGTCAAAGACGACAACAAGGTTGTGAGCTGAGGAGACAGAGAGGAGTAGAGAATTATCCACTGAGACTTTGAAAGGAAGAAGGGGAGAAAAGGGTTTAGGGGCAAAATAAGAAGCTCAGTTTTGGCCATGTTCAATTTCTAGTGGCAGTGAGACATCCAAGCAGCAATGTCAGAAAGGCAGGCAGAGATCCGGGCTTGGATTGCCAGAGAGATTTCAGATGTAGAGAGGTAGATCTGGGGGTCATCAGCATAAAGATGGTACCGAATGCCATGGGGAGACATGAGTGTACCAAGGGAGTGGGTATATAGAGGGAAATGGAGTGGACCTAAGACAGATCCTTGGGGTACACCAACTGGGAGTGGGATAGCAGTAGAGAAGGATCCAGCAGAACAAACACTAAAGGAGTGATGGGAGAGATAAGAAGAGAACCAGGATAGCACAGAGCCCTTAAAAATAAGTGAGGACAAGGTATCAAGGAGAAGGTTGTGGTCAATAGTGTCAAAAGCAGCAGAAAAGTCAGGAAGGATGAGGATTGAGTAAAAGCCTTTGGATTTTGCCAGAAACAAGTCGCTGGAGACTTTGGCAAGAGACATTTTTTTGTAGAATGTAAAGGACAAAGGCCAGACTGAAAAGGATCCAGGAGGGCTTGAATGGATTGAAAGGCAAAGCAACGGCGCTGAACACACATTCAAGTTGTTTAGAAATGAAGGGGAGGAGGGAGATGGCTCAATATTTAGAAGGACAGGTAGGATCTAGTGAGGAGCAGTGTAACCACAGCATGCTTGAAGGCTGCAGGGACAGTTGCAGTAGACAGCAATATGTTGAGACTATGAGAGATGGAAGGGACAACAGTGCAGGAGATGGGGCTTAGGAGACAGGTGGTAATATGATCAGAGGAGCAGGTAGTGAGTTTGGAGGAGGAAAGAAGGCATGTGGTTTCCTCCTGAGAGATCACAGAAAAGTAAGAAAGGGTAGCAGAGGTGGAGGGGGGAGTTTGGAGTGAAGAGGGGGAGGAGGGGAAGTAGCTGACCATGGGGAACTGGAGTGTAATCTTGTGGATTTTGTCATGGAAATAGTCAGCCAGGATTTGGGAAGAAAGGGAAGGAGGGGGTTGGAGGCGAAGGCACCTTGAGGAGGAAGTTGAGAATTGTAAAGAGACAGCAAGGGTCAGAGGCAAGAGAGTTAGTCAGATGGACATAATAGTCTTGTTTGGCGAGTTCTATGGCTGACTGGAAATAGATGAACATGAATTTGAAGTGTAAAAAGTCCTCAAGGGTGCAGGATTTGAGCCAAGCACGCTCAGCAGAATGGGCACAGGAACATACATAGCAGGTAGTGGAAGACAACCAGGGCTGAGGTATAAAACGTCTCACAGGACGTGGCATGGGCAGAGCAAGAGAATCCAGAGCAGAGGAGAGTGCGGTGTTATAGGAAGTTACTGTTTCATCAACAGACTCAGATGATATAGTGGAGGAAAGAGGTGATGAGACAGTGAAGGAGCGAATCAAAGGGTCAATAGCATGAAGATTTCTAAAGAGATTGGAGAAGACAGGGTGAGGTTGAGGCGGCAGGTAATAAAGAGTAAAACTCAGCAGGTGATGGTCCAATAAGGGAAGAAGTGAGGTACAGACATTTGAGGGTAAGCAATTAAAGAAGAATACAAGGTCAAGGCAGTGACCATGCTGGTGAGTAGGGGCAGCAGAGCAGTTGGAGGTTGAATGAGGAGGTAAGGGAAAGGAGCTTTATTTATTTATATATTTATTTATTTAACAGGTTTTCTATACCGCCTTTTCCTTAAATCAAAGCGGTTACCAAGACACAAGAAGGGAGAACAGAGGCAGGGAGGCATACACTGACTAAACTATACAGTGAAGGTAAAATTGGGATACACAACATCAAGGAACTGTTACAGATAAACATGTTACATGCAGGCTATAATAATAAAGACTTGTTAGGTGTCTGTGCCATAGTGCTCAATGAAGAGTACAAACTTCAGTTGTTTTCTGAACTCCTTTAAATCATCTATGGATCGCACATCGGGAGGGAGAGAGTTCCAGATAAGTGGGGCCGATAAGGAAATTGCCCTTTGTGTAGTACATTTACACGCTTTTCTGAAGCTACTTGGGGTGCTGAGAGTGTTTGATGCAGTTTTTCTTCTTGGCCTGTTGTTATTCTGGAGTAAGAGATTATGAAGGCTAAAAGCAGAGCACTTGTGAATGATCTTGAATATATTAATTACCATCTTATATTTGACGCGCTGGCTTATTGGAAGCCAGTGGAGCTCTTTGAGAGTAGGGGTGATGTGATCTTGAGATGTTGAGCCAGCAATTATTCTGGCTGCTGTATTCTGAGCCATCTGAAGAGGCTTAAGTGAGTGTTTTGATAGTCCGTAGTAAATAGGATTACAAAAGTCCAGAATAGGAGTTATTAAGGCTTGGCAGACTGACCAGAAGTGGTCATATGAGAGTAAGGGCTTGAGGCGTCTAATCACTTTCATTCTATAGTATGCACTCCTCACAGTCTTTCTGATATGTGACTGGAGGGTTAGTCCTTTATCGAGGGTAATTCCAAGATATCTAACTTCGTCCTTGACTGGTATTGTAATATTGTTGTATTTAATTAAAGGTGGGGGGTTGAAGTCGGTGTTTTGAGTGACAATAAGTGCCTCTGTCTTATTGTAGTTTATGGCAAGGTTATTGAGTGTGAGCCAGGAAGACATGTTGTCAAGGCAATTTATAATCTTGTTGTAGTCGGGGCTGATGAGATCAATCGGTGTATAAATCATAATGTCATCTGCATAAATCGTGTAACTTATTTGATGGGCTGCCATAATTTGACAAATTGGTTGGATAAAAATGTTGAACAGAAGGGAAGAAAGCGCAGATCCCTGTGGTACTCCTTGTTTGATATTTGTAGGTTGTGAAGTGTTGGTTCCATTTTTAACCTGGAACTGCCTGTTTGTTAAGTAAGAGTTAAACCAACTAAGGACAGTACCAGAGATACCGATATTTTCCAATCTTGATAGGAGGATAGTGTGGTCAACTGTGTCGAACGCCGCTGATATATCTATGAAGATCATTAGAGATCCTTGCCTGTAATTATCTATGGTCTGGGTGATATCATTGAACAGATATAGCAGCAGTGTTTCAACTCCATGGTTGGGGCGGAAGCCATGTTGATGTAGATCGAGTGGGGCATGCTCGTCAATATGGTCTTGGAGTTGTAGCTGTACTGCTTTTACTATTACTTTGGCTAGGAGTGGTATGCTAGAGATTGGCCTGTAAGCTGCTGGATTGCTCTTATCCAGGTTGGTTTTTTTGAGGATAGGCCTTATTGAGGCTAGTTTAAGTTGTTCAGGCATTGTTCCTTGAGATAGGGAGATGGATACGATGTTGTGTATATAACTGAGGAAGTTATGCTTGGTTGCTTTGAGCCATTGAACTGGGCAAGGATCAGTAGGCGCAGTGCTGGTATTGAGAGCAGAGATGATATCCGAAATTTGTTTGATTGAAGGAGTGTGGAATCTGTCCCAACTTGTTGTTGTTGTTGTTGTTGTTGTGATGGAGTTGTAGGTTTCAGTATGTATTTGAGTCGGTGTGTGACCTATTTTCTCATGAAGAAAGTTTGCAAAGGTTTGAGGGTTGATTTGTATGTCTTTGTCAGGACTTGGTTCATTAGTTAGATCTTTTACTATCTCGAAGAGTTCTCTGGGTTTATTGTAGGCTTTCAGAATAGCTTTAAAGCATAAGAGTCAGAGAGGTTATCAACATGAATTTTATCCCTGAGAATAAGGGAGATGTAAGATGAATCCAGAAAGAAGGAAAGCGACAAGTCAAAGTCAGTGAGAAAGTTAGAGGTGGACTTGTCAGGTGGCTGATAAATAACAGCTAACTGGAAAGGTAGTGTAGTAAAAAGGCAGACGGAGTGGACTTAAAAGGAGGAAAAGGAGTGAGAGTGAGGCAGCAGGAGGGGTTGAAATTTGGCAAGAAGGAGAGAGTAGAAGCCCAACAACACCCCCATGGCCACTGGGACGAGGGATGTGGAAGAACTGATAGCAACCATGACAGAGAGCAGAGACTGACATCAAATCTGAAGCTGCTCTACTACTGACCAAATACCTGAACCAGTCTGCACACTCAGCTAAGGCTTTCAAACTTTATCATTGCCTGTTTTTTTATAAATTTTACCTATTGAATATAGGTTTTTAGGAATCTTCAGCCTGCCTATGTTCCTTGCATAGGCTTTAAATCAGATATCTGAGTGTGCCCTCAATTCATAGAAGGACTACTGGCCAGAGACACTTAAGTCCCTGCCCACCCTACCCCTCACCCCACCCACCCCTGGGTTGCATTGCCTATATAGTCATCATATGCATTGACATCTGTCCTTTAATTAGGTGTTACACCGACTTTTTCTCCTTTTCTCCTCCTAAGACAGAGTCAGAATGTTGTGTATTCAATGCAATAACTGTGGTGCTTTCATGCTGAGAAGAATCATTTGGAACCTAAGAGCTTGCCCTGTATGCCTCAAGTTAGCTGCTATGCATAAAGAATTGACTCTACCAAGGGAAGAATTTGCTGCAATTAAACACACTTCCTCTAGGGTACAAACTGAACAAAATCTACCACCGCTTCCACAAAGAATCAAACAGCCCAGGAACAAATGGATCACAGTGGGCTCTGGTAGATTGTGACTTATAACACAGAGATACCCTATACATCAAGTGATATCCCTGAATAATGCCTTTTCTGCCTTGGATAATGAGGATGCCCAATCCATGGAAACTGAAGTGCCCTTAAATGATAGGCTTTATGCCAAATCTACTGATAATGTCCAAATAGGAAGAAAAAATCACAAAACAGAAAACTACTACTCCTTGGAGATTCCATCATCAGAGGTACCAACTTGGGAACACAGCTGAAAGGAGAGAGGATGGTCAAATGCCTCCCAGGCTCTTCAGCCAGCAGGAATACAAACAAAATTGTTGATATAGTTAGTGCAGAAAGTGAGCACTCCAAAACTGATCTTGTCATCCACTTGGATACAAATGACCCGGCTAAAAACAGTGCCTCTGAAGTTCAAAGGAACTTCCAGACTCTGGGAGAGAAACTCAAGCCCACTGCTAAGACTATAGCATTCTCAGAAGTTCTACCTTTTCATGGTAAGGGGGCAGAAAGGTTGCATCGCATAAACAACTTTAATACATGGCTCCAAACCTGGTGCAAACAAGAAGGATTTAGATATATAGGTGACTGGGGAGTCATGGATCAACAAGAGACTATACTTTGCTGATGGACTACATCTCTCCACCGTAGGGAAAAGGATCCTAAGTAAAAAATTCAGGCAGTATGTGGACAGGCATTTAAACTAGGGAAAGGGGGTGATAGATAGAGAAGGACAAGTTCAGTACATCACTCCCAGCAAAAGCAAAACAACATTGGAAACAGACACACTTTTGAACAACACATCAATGGCAAGGGGAAGGGGCATGTACGAGAACAAAATCCATGTAAAAGCAGACAAGCCATTCAACAAATACTAGAAAGCAATGAGAACTATTGCTCGAAGCCTAGCCAACAAAGTTTCTGATCTGGAAGCCATAATGGTGGAAATGGACTTGGACATTGTGGTCATTACAGAAACATGGTTTAACGAGTCGCATGAATGGGATATAGCCATAGCTGGCTATAATCTATTTAGAAGAGATAGAGAGGGTAGAAAAGGAGGAGGAGTAGTGCTGTATGTCAAAAGCAATATTGAAGCTGCTGAAATGCAGAGGACATGAGGAAAAGAAGAAGCACTCTGGATTGTGTTGGAAAGAGGAGATGGCACTGTCATCCATGCTGGTGTGGTCTACAGGCCTCCAACTCAAATCAAAGAGATAGATAGCGAATTGATTGTTGATATTGCAAAGATAGCCATGAAGGGGAAAGTGATCATATTGGGTGACTTTAATCTACCCAATATGGATTGGAGTGTTCCTTCTGCAAATCTGGAAAGAAGTAAAAATATTGTAGATGTCTTCCAAAATGTGTTACTTAAACAAATGGTGATAGAACCAACCAGGAAGAACTCTGTGCTGGATTTAGTGCTCACCAACGGAGGTAGCATGTCGAATATCCAGGTGGGTGCCCATGTGAGCAGCAGGAATCATCACATGGTGTAGTTTGAGATAAAAGCCAAGGTGGAATACAATCACAGCAAACTCAAAGTCTTAGACTTCAAAAACATTGACTTCAGTAAAATGGCCAAGTATCTGAAGAGGAGTTGGTAGGGTGGGAGGGGATAAGGGAAGTGAAATTGCAATGGGCTAAACTAAAGGAGGCAATAAAAGGTGCAACAGATACATATGTAAGGAAAATAAATAATAACAAGAGGAAATGGAAACCTATGTGGTTCTCCAAAGAAGTGGCTGAACAAATAAAGGCAAAAAAATATAGCTTTCACACAATGTAAAAACTCGCAAAGGAAACAAATCTGATTGAGTTCTTTGGCTGGGTGACCAGAGAACTAGATCAAGGGCATGTGATAGATGTGATCTACCTAGATTTCAGCAAAGTCTTTGATACTGTTCCTCATAGGAGGCTTATCAAGAAACTCAACAGTTTGGGGATGGGTCCCAAGATGGTGAACTGGTTCAGAAATTGGTTGACTGACAGACGACAGAAGGTGATGGTAAATGGAACTCACTCGGATGAAAGGAAAGTGATTAGTGGTGTGCCCCAGGGTTCGGTCCGTGGTCCAGTACTGTTCAATATATTCGTGAGTGATATTGCCAAAGGGCTGAATGGAAAAGTCTGTCTTTTTGCAGATGACACAAAACTTTACAACAGAGTGGACTCCCCTGAGGGAGTGGGGAACATGAGGAAAGATCTACAAAAGCTGGAAGAATGGTCTAATGCTTGGCAGTTAAGATTTAATGTGAATAAGTGCAGTATCATGCACTTGGGAAGCACAAATCCAAGGGAATTATATGCAATAGGGGGCAAGAGGTTGGTATGCACGGACCAGGAGAAGGATCTCAGAGTGATTGTTTCTGATGATCTCAAGGTGGTGAAACAGTGTGACAAGGTGGTGGCAAAAGCCAGAAGGATGCTGGGTTGCATAAAGAGTGAAATTAACAGCAGAAAGGAAGATATACTAATGACACTGTACAAGTTGCTGGTGAGGCCTCACTTGGAATATTGTGTTCAGTTTTGGAGACCGTATCTCGCAAAGGATATAAAAAGGCTGGAAGCGGTTTTGAGGAAGGCAACCAAAATGACTTGGAGCCCGCATCAGAAGACTTATAAGAAGAGACTTGAAGACCGAAATATGTACACTCTGGAGGAGAAGAGGGGCAGGGGAGATATGATTCAGACCTTAAAATACTAAAAGAGTATTAATGGGCAAACAAATCTCTTCGAAAGACAGGGAATCTGTAAAACTAGAGGGCATAACATGAAGCTGCAAGGAGGTAAACTGAAAGGCAATGTCAGGAAATACTTTTTCACTGAAAGGGTGGTGGATGCTTGGAATGCCCTCCCGATGGAAATGGTGGGGGCAAACACAGTGACAGAATTCAAAATGGCATGGGACAGATACAATGGATCCCTTTACAGCAACAGGATAAAATCAGAATAAGCATCTCTTATGTCTGAACAAATAGTGGTGACCAAAGGCATGGGGAGGAGAGACCTGCACGGAGTGGCAAGTGCACCTACTCTTGCCGCCTTGCTGGGCAGACTAGATGGACCATACTGGTCTTTATCTGCTGTCATATGCTATGTTACTATGTTACTATTAATCTACTGGGAGGAGCCAGGTCTCAGTTAGAGCAGAAGATGGAGAGCATTTGAGATAAAGAGATCATGAGTAAAAGCAAGTATATTTGAGATGGAGTGTACATTCCACAAGGCACATGAGAAAGGGAGAGAGGAAGTAGAAAGGAGATAGATATGAATAAGATTTGAGGTGTTGCATGACAATCTGTTTTGGGAGTGTGGCAAAAGTCTAGGAGGTCCAGGGTTGGCGTTGATATCTCCAGAAGAGAGAAGGAAAAGGAGAAGAAGAGTGTGGAGCAGAGAAGAGATAGCATTGTGGTAATGAGGGTGAGGTTGTTTTAGAGAGAGAGAGAAGATGGCTGAATGAAAGTGAGAAAGTGGTGAAGCTCAAGAGCTGATGCTAGGGTAGAGGACAAAATAGTGGGGGAAGTGAGGATGGTAAAGGAGAGATAAGGGGGTGGGGCTTGAAGGTGTTGGCAGGAGGGAAGACAATTAGGGAGTATGAAGAATAGGAAGAGAAAATGATGGGGAGCCATAGAAGAAAGAGATGGAGAGGAGAAGAGAGGTCAGAAGAAATAAGGATAAGTGGGAGAGAGACTACAGGGAATTAGATGCACCTGTGAATAATCATGATAAGAGCAGAAGATGGCTATAAGAGACTCAATGCCAGGGGGTGGGTGGGTGGGTAGAGGGGTGGGAGGGAAAGATAAATGCCATAAGGATATATAGGAGACAGGTATGAATGGAGAAAACTAAACAAGCTTACAGATAAATAAATAGCACATCAACAATGGTACAGATAAATATACCAACGACACATAAGACACACAGGTAAATGTGTCTAGATTGGCAGCAAAGCAGATAAGCAGCTTCTCAGTGCTGAGGCAGAGAGAAATCAGCAGATGTGGGAAACAAAACAGCAAAAGGGGGGAGGGGGCAGGGTTAGTCACTCAGGGAGATTAAAGCAAGGGGAGGAAAATGGAAAATGCTGGATAAAAGACCAGCACAGAGAAGAAAGAGGTAATGGATTAAATGCTAGCTTGGCTTCAACAGACAGAGACTAGAAAGTTGCAGAGAGTTTATTTATTTATTTATTTAACTGTATTTATATCCCGCTTTTCACCGGGTCAAAGCGGCGTTACATATATGGGGGGGGGGGAATTAAGCGTTAGGGTGGGGCCATCACCGGGGAGACAACATTGATGATTGGGACATGAGACATTGGACATGGTAGAGTAGCTTTGGAACAGAGGTTTAGGGCAGTTTAGGATCAGAGGTTTGTGGTGGGCGGTCATAGTTGATGCGGTTTGTGGCGGGAGTCGTATCGAAGTATTGCTGGAATAAGATGGTTTTCAGTTGCTTTCTGAAGGACGGTAGATCAGCGTTGTTTCTGAGATGGGTCGGTAGAGAGTTCCATAAGGATGGAGCGTACAGTTCAGGAGGATATGTAGGAGACGGACAAATGGTGAAAATTGAACAAACTTACAAATAAATAAATAGCACACTAACAATGGTACAGATAAATAAATAGCACACTAACAGTGATGCAATAGATATATTGATGGCCACACAGGACTCACAGGCTAGCGGGTAAATGTGCCCAAACTGGTAGCAAAGCAGGTAAGCAGCTTCTCGGTGTTGAGGCAGTGAGAAATCCATATGGTTGGCATATATATTCAGTACCCAAGAAGAATGAATAATCATTTGTTACATGTATTAGAAGATAGATAGAAGATAACAGCAGAGAAGAGTGAGGTTCATGATTGTATTGCTATACACAAATCTAAACAGATCAACTCATATGACTACTCCTAGGGCAGTCATTTTGGTGTATGCACAAATCTAACCCATTTTAGAAACCCTTTTCATGCTTTGAACATCTGAAAGTGGGCATAGAGACCTCTCCAGAGTCATTTTCGAAGCCAAGTCTGTGTACATCCCCAGTGCGAGGATGTCCAGTTCAGAAATAGGGCATAGTGGAGGCATGGCCAGAGCAGTCCCAAGAATTTGGATGTCCTCACCCAATTTCAGAAACTTCCTGGATGTCCCAAACCACATCAAAGATTATAGCTGCATTAACAGGCATCTGAAAAGTGCTCGTTTTGTAGGTGTGGAGGGTTTGGAGAAGGAGGTACACTTATATCCTCTTTATTTTACGGTTTGTCAACATAGTACAAGCGACATACGCCTGTTGACAGACTTAAAGGAATTTCGTAAAAAACTAAAAACTCATCTATTTACCTTACACTATACTACACAAAAATACAAGACAAACAAAGAGACACAGGTTAACATTTTATACTACAAAGTGTTATACCACATATGCAGACTAAAACTATCCCTGACAATTATACCTTGCACATGTTGAACTTTATGCACCCTAATAATGTAATAATGTAAATAGTTGGTTCACATCCCAAACTTATCCTTTGGAATGTAATCTGTATTGTAAGAATTGTAATATGGTTAATTGTTTTGTATGCATTTAGTTATACTGTTACCTGCAAAAGTTACTATTGTTATATGTAAAGCGACTAGGCATGAACCCCTCCATACCTTATAACTATTGTTCTCTGTAAACCGCACTTGAACCATGGGAAAGAGCGGTATAGAAATGCTTGTTAAATAAATAAAAATAAATAAATAGTAGCTCATGTTATCATTTTGCCATACTGCTGGACTTCCCCGTATACAACCTTGCTTGAGATGGACATCTCCATCTCACGGTTTCATAGTGGGGACATCTATATGGATGCCGGGGAATCTATCCTTCTAAAATTGGGCCAAAACATAGATATTCCTGGTGTTTTTCTGCATGTTCTGCTCTGGCTGCCCCAGATCACCCTTGGACACCATTTGTAGAATGCCACTTTTAATTCTATCAAAAATATATGCTACCTTCCAGTACCTTATTCAACTTTGGAAGTAATATTAAAACAATGACTCTCAGAGGTACTTTGACAATCCATCGATACACCTTAGTATGATTTTTCATGGAACGGACTGGATTTGCCTAGTGGTTAGTGCAGTGGACTGGAAGCCAGGTTTGAATCCTACTGCTGTGGTCTTAGGCGAGTCATCTAACCCTTCATTACCTCAGGTTCAAACTGAGATTGTAAACCCTTGGGATAGGAAAATACCTACTGCACCTGCATGTAACAGACCTTGAACTTACGAGAAAGGTGTGAGCTAAATCTCTTTCCTTTCCCATCAGATTTTCTGCATTGAATAGTTTATAGCACAGTATATACAGCAGTGGTGTTTTGTTTTGTTTTTCCTTTTCCTTAAATCAAGGTGGTTTACATTACAACTCCAACAGGTTTACATTATAACAAAGTGGTTTACACTTAACTCAAACAGCTTATGTTTAAACTTACATTTAACATAATATACAGGGTGGGGTTGCCCAGCATGCAGGAGGCTTAATAAGATCAAACTTAATAGTATAATTAGCATAACTTATTTATAAGTTGGGGTTTTGTGTCGTGTTTGTTTGGTGGCATTCATTTCTCAGGGTCCGTTAGTGTTTGGATGGGCAGGTGGTGGTGGTCTATGTGATGCCACCAGGAGGGTCTTCAGGAGTGTTTTGTTCTGAATGCCTTTCATGATCTGAGGAAAGAGGAGCTAACTCACAGAAACTGGTAGAGAAATGCATTGTTAGTTCAGAAAAAATAATATCATTTTATGTTCTTTTTGAATTTTTAAAATTGTATTAAACTTTATTTCTGTGCATAAGAGTAAACCAGCAGAGCAACCACATTACTTACGGTTAACTGTGGGATCCTGTGAAACTTGCACCGTTCCCCCCTCCCCCACTGCGTAGATCCTCCCCTTTGTCTCCTCATCTTTGTTCTTCCATGTCTGCCCCTGTGAGTGCAGCAGAGAGCACAAAGCCAACCGTGGGCTTGTGGCCCGTCTGCCTAAGTGCTCTGACAGGCCGTGTGGCATTCCACCTCCTACTACTCCTGCTTGGGTTTGTATGGTCACAGCACAAGAGCAGGCAGCTCTGCACTCAAGTTTCATTTAGGGGGCCCAAGCAGGCCCAGATGGAGGCAATATGGCAACGCTCCACCGAATATCAAAGTTTGTGCTGGAGATAGTATGTTGCCCAGGCCTGGATTTAGGAATAGGCAGCACAGTCTCCCTCAAGATTTAGCAGTAAAGCTTTGGTTCAGAACAACCAATTCTGACCTTGAGTGAGTCACCAAAAGTGAGTGAAGCAAGGAGTGAGGAGATCTAAGTTGCCAACAGCCTTCCATTTTTGCTGGTCCCAACTTTGAACCCTAAAAATTTACAAAGAGTTAAACCTGAAATAACAGTGTTACCTCTCCAAAGTTGTGTCCCTGGTCTGTTACATAGCAGAAAACCCTTTCTGAGGGTCTCCAGACTGGTAACATATTAAATGACGGCTAATTTTATGTAAATAGTTCGAGCATGTTATCTAGTTAATAGATTATATACTCCATGTAAATAGTTCTCCCATGTTATCCAAGTTGATACTCCTGTTATATGTAATACCAAACAGCCTGTTGTTCTGGTTTCTTCATGTTATCTGTAAACCGCGCTGATGTCGAAGAGAGCGGTATATAAGAAGTTGAAATAAATGACAACCAGGATGGCTCATCTAATCTGCCCAGCTTGTAACTGCCGCTCCATGCAGGTTATCCCCTACTCTACGTAGTTTTTTACAGGGAGGAGTAGCCTAGTGGTTGGGGCAAGGTACTTCAGGCCGGAAGGTCAGGGGTTCAAATCCCACTAGAGGACAGCAACCTTGGGCCAGAAGGACTGGGGTTTCTAGTCCCACAGATGCTCCTTGTGGCCTTGGGCAAGCCACTTAACCCTCCATAGCCCATGTTCCCTGTAAGTATTAGTGTATGTGTCTCATATCCCCACATGTTAAATGTATCCCCTAATTGTGTTGTGACCGCTTTGATTGAAGGATAAGGCGGTATACAAAACTGTCTAAATAAATAAATAAATGTTCTAACCAAAACCCCTGATAAAATATCAAAGAGGAATTTGGGGTTTTCAGTTATAACCTAAAACTCCTCAAAAATGCCTCCTCCTCCCTTCAAACCTGGGAGCTTGTGCTTTGTTTTTGTTTGTTTGGGGGGAGGGTTGGGGGGGGGGGTGCTTCTGATGCTCTCTGCTGCTTCCATCTGCACTTCCTGCTGTCAGGTTTCAAATTCTCTCTGGCGCTAGCTACAGAGACAAACAGTACAAAGTGGCGGAGGCAACAAACGCAAGGGGGGGGGGTACAGTGGGGTTGGGCAGTGCTATTGCTGGGGCTTGGAGAATGCAGAGTCCCTACCTCTCCTTCCAGTTATTGGCCTATCTTCCTCCTCCTTTTCTCATCCAAACTACTCCATTGTGAGGTTCACCACAGGTGTTTTGATGTTTTTCCTCTCAAGCCCTTATCGATCCACTACAACCTGGTTTTTATCCTTTACATTCTACAGAAATAGCCCTTGCCAAAGTCTCCAGTGACTTGTTCCTGGCAAAATCCAAGGGCCTTTACTCGATCCTCATCCTTCTTGACCTTTCTGCTGCTTTTGACACTGTTGATCACCACTTTCTCCTTGATCCCCTGTTCTCCCTTGGCTTTAGGGCTCTGCTCTTTCCTGGTTTTCTTCTTATGTCTCTCATTGCGTTTTTAGTGTCTCTTCTGGTGGATCCTCCCCGCTTTCAGTTGCTGTAGCTCAGGGATCTGTATTGAGACCTCTTCTTTTCTCTCTCTATGCTCACTACCTTCGTGCCCTGATTTCTCCCATGATTTTCAGTACCATACGACTCTTCTGCTAACAACCCTCAGATGTACCTCTCTGCACCTGAAATCTCTCCAGGAACCCAGGTCTGTATCCCAGCCTGCTTGTCTGAATGTCCTGCCACTGTCTGAAACGGAACATGGCCAAGATGGAGCTCTTTATCTTTCTGCCTAAACACGCCTCCCCCTTTCCTCCTTTTTTTCTTTCTGTCTGTGGATAACACTATCGTCCTCCTTGTTTCCCAGCTCATCTCTCTCTTTCTGTGCACATCCTCTTGTTTCTTTCTCTATTACATCAAAATTCATCCCTACTTTTCTGAACACACTACCACGAGTCAACCCACTCTCTAGTTATGTCCCGTTTAGATTATTACAACCTACTCCTTGCTGGTCTTCCCCAGAATTCTCTCTCTCCATTTGAAACTCAGCCATGCAGGTAATCTGTGAAACTGAGTCTGAACTAAGGAAGAGACTCATAGAATATGTTGTGACAGACACTGAGTAGTTACTACACATCTTGTCAAGTGTCACGGTATTTGTAACAGTTAAGCCCAGGATACTAACACTATTTATTTAGATGGATTTATCATTAAAATCAAAGCGGTTTGCTGAAGCAGCTAATTGTACCCCACCCCTGTTCCATGTAAGTTTAAATGTATATTTCATGTTAATAGTAAACCGCTTTGACTTAAGGATAAGGCAGTATATAAGAAGAGTTAAATACAATTAAAATCTTCAGCAAGTGTCACTGCGCTCACATAATCCTTCTTTTCTGGTCATTTTATTGGCTCCCTGTCCATTTCCCAAACCAGTTCAAACTTCCTTCTGACCTACAAGTTCATTCACTCCTCGATTATCTCCCCCTGCGCCCCTTCTCAGGAGCTTTGCTCACCACTATTATCCATGCCCGTCTCTTCCACTGCCAACTCCAGACTTTATTTGATTCATCTTGTTGCACCGTGGGGCTGGAATTTACCAGCTGAATTGGGTCATCAGGCTTCATTTTCAATCCTATTCAAATCCAGGCTAAAACCCCCTTTCCAACATTGCGTTTGGATCCTGGCAGCCTTATTCTCGTGTTTACCATCCATGTGTTATAACCATTCCCCTTAGTTTTACCCTCGTCCCATTTGTTGTATTTGTCTCTCTTTTGAGAAGGGGCTGTCTCTTCTGTGGATGTATACCATGTGTGCCTTCTACAGCTATAGAAATGATAAATAGTAGTAGTACGAGGGACGCTGAGGCTGTTGCTGGGGTTCGAAGAAAGAGTAGCATTGGAAAATTGTGCTGTTTGTCATTAAATGTAGTCTACCTTAAAAACCACTACAAAATTGTTTTTGTATCTGCAGATCCACCGATAAACCTCTATTTTTCTGACCTTGGTAAAGCACCCAACTGCCTCTAAATGGAGTGGAGGAGTGGCCTAGTGGTTGGGGCAAGGTACTTCAGGCCAGAAGGTCAGAGGTTCAAATCCCACTAGAGGACAGCAACCTTGGGCCGGAAGGACTGGGGTTTCTAGTCCCACAGGTTGTCCTTGTGGTCTTGGGCAAGACACTTAACCCTCCATTGCCCATGTTCCCTGTAAAATAGTTATCTCCAAGTTCTAATGCCCTGTTCAATGTAATTTCAGTTTGTTCAATGTAAACCACACTGATGCCAAATAGCACAGTATATAAGAGAATGTAAAAAAATAAATAACTAGAGTATTGTATAAAGTTAACCTGTACATAGTTATCCCATGTGTTAATTTTTCCCTGTTCTTTGTAAACTCAATGTTGCCTGTATGCATTGCAGTAAGTTTTGTTCAATGTACACCGCGCTGATTTTAATAGCGCGGTATAGAAGAAATGTTAAATAAATAAATAAACTAAACACCTAAAATCCCAAACAAAAAACACCTAAAACTGAATGCCTTTTTTTACTTTGGGTTATAGCTGCCACTCTGCTTTTTTTGAAGTGTGAAAGTCATTTAACTTTTGTTTTGAGCAGGAACGCTCCTCTTCCTGAACAGGGATCCTCTGTGCTTCTCCCTTGCAAGTTTGAATTCTGCCACCAATGGGAGGGCATCCCAGACATCTACCACCCTTTCCATGAAAATATATTTCCTGCTACTTTTAAAGTTTTCTCCTTTCGACTTCATTTCATGCCATTTAGTTTTGTAGCTTCCCCATCTTTGGAAAATGTTTCTTCGCTTATTCATACCTTTCAAGTATTTAAACTTCTGTTTTATAGCACCTTGTCCCTCCTTTCCTCGAGAGTATACATACGAAGGTCTTCAAGTCTCTTCTCATACAGCTTCTGATGCAAACCCCATTCTATTCTGGTGACTCTCTTCTGAACCACTTCAAGTCTTGTTATATCCTTAGCGACATACAACTTCCAAAATGGAATACAGTGCTTCAAGTAAGGCCTCACTGACAACCTGTACAGGGGCATTATCACTTTCCCCTTTTGGCTGGTCATGCCCCTCTTTATGCAGCCTAGCATCCTTCTAGGGTTACTGATGTATGTCTGTGATAGCAAATATCTGTTATCTATATATAAACAGTAGAAAGGTTTTATCCATATTTCTGCCTCTCGACACAGTTGGGATGTGCACGCTCAAATTAGCATATATACTTACCCTCTACACTCTGCTTCACAGATTACTTATGACCCCTGCATGCTGTCTAGCACAGATCTGCCAGGAAGCCTGTGGAAAACGGAGTCAACTGGGGCACAAGGGAGGAAAGCAAAAAGTGCCAGTGATTTGTGGGGAAATGTTCATGGAACCTGAACCTGAAGAAAAGTAAAGAGGCAGAATAATCCAGATTATGCTGTCTAGCTTTCACCTGTCTGACTTTATAGTTTCAAGTGGCTGGTCAGTTGCCTTCACCAAGTCATCACTATCATCTGGGGCTTTCATCTTTGAAGAATGAGTGACCTATCTCGCCGCCCCAGAGAAATGAACTCCTGATTAACCATATAGAAGAGAAGCCACATCCACAAACACCAGCAGCAATTTAGACGTGACTGGAGAACATCTCAGAGAAGACAGTGGCTACTGGAGTAGGCCCAGGTTGTGAGAGTGAAGGACCCCTCTTACATTCTCAGAAGCATCTCTTCTCATGCTGCTCTGTCAGCCACCTTCAGGATGCCATTTATTAATGGTGAAAATCCTGAATGTTGGTGGTGACAAGGTGAAGTCTATTGAGGAGAGCTGGTGACTGAGGAGTGCAAGCCATCCAGGGCCGTAGCAAGCCATAAATGCACCCAGTGTGACTTACAAACCTGGTGAGCCCCCCACCCCACATTACACGTTTATCATCTGCCTCATCCCCCCATGCCCAGTATCGCCCCATCTTACCCCACACTTCATCTCTAGCCAGCTCCACCAGCACTGCAGCGGCAGCAGCGGAGCGGATCTCCAGTTAAAAATAAAAATGTAGGTCTTTCCGACTGCACGTTTGCAGTGCTGGTATGATCCCTCCCTCCTCCGATGTATGCTCATGTCAAAGGAGAGAGGGATCAGATCAGCCCTGTAAGCACAGAGTCGCAAAGAGCCACGTGGCTCCATTGCTGCCAGCACTTCTGCCAAGGTCAAAGGAAAGGTGGCGGTGGGCAAGGGCAGGCAGTGTAGGGGGGAGTCGAGGCCAGTGGGCAGCCCTAAATGCCCCCTGCCACCCCTCCACACCCGACACTATTAAGCTGAGAAGTGTAAGAGGCAGAAAGAGACTGCAGGGAGTTTGGGTGACAGACAGAAGGGAAGAGAAATTGGAAGGAGGAGGAGCGGGGCAAGAGAAGAGAATGAAAGGGAAGAATTAAGTTATACACACACCCCCAGTGGACTGACAGTCACACCCTCCTGTACTCATATCCCCTACCACAGATCACCCCACTCATATCCACCCCACTCATATCCCCTACCACAGATCACCCCACTCATATTCCCCCACTCATATCCATCCCACTCATATCCACCCCACTCATATCCCCTACCACAGATCACCCCACTCATATCCCCCCACTCATATCCACCCCACTCATATCCTCTACCACAGATCACCCCACTCATATCCACCCCACTCATATCCCCCCACTCATATCCACCCCACTCATATCCACATTTACCCAGCATCCACAGTTTAGCTTGTTACCTTCACAGCACAAAACTGTTTCAGAGCAACTTACAGTACAATATGTGGGAAGAACATGGAAGGAAAAGGGGAAGGGGGATGGGAGGGCAGCAAAGAGACAGGAAAGGAGATAATCAAGGAAAACAAAAACAAGGGATAACTAAGTCTTCCTCTTGGGAACAAAGGAAAATGTAGAAAGGCAGGAGGGCGGTAAGAGAAAGGGAGATCAGTCAGCCCTCAGTCTCCAGTGCCGCACCATAAGATCACACTCACTTGCAATGTCACAGTCCACCCTTACCACTCATGTACCACCCCTGCCACTTACAGCTTACCTGGTTACTGACACACAGAGAGACCACATGGGCAGGAAAAGAGAGAGACAGACAGACCCTATAATGCATTAGGAACTGGCTTGGGCTGGGTTATTGGCAGCTCTCTACATGTCTAGTTGCCTGTGATGTCATGCAGCCCTGGCCACTAGCCCTTTGAATCCCTAGCCCCTTTTTGAGAGAAGAGTTTACTATAAAGGACAGCTTCTTCTTCTGTGAGTTTAATTTGTTAATTGTACCATCACTGCAATTGAGATGTACAAAAATGTAAGCACATGGGACATATTTTGGTGGACTTTGAGCCCTACTCCTTTAAAAGCTGCTGACTGATGCAGCTGCATCACATTTACTAGAAATCAGTTTTCTTGCTGCCTGTTAAATTTCCCATAGGACATACTCACATGGGTAAATATAAGAGAATCAAATAATGAACCTTCCCAGCACAAGCAGAAAGATCAGCAGTAATAAGCCGTGACAGCTGACAGAAGCAGGCTGCGATCTCTCAGCAAAACACAAAACAACATGTGGATTCTTCAGGATGTCAAAATATTCTGGCCAGCCACAATTTCAAAAGTACAGAGCAATTATGTATTCTAATATTCTGCCACAGGGCTACCCATTAGCAGTTGTGGCTTCATGATATCCACAATAAATATGCATGAGGTACGGCATATGCAAATGTGCCCCACGCATAATTTCTGTGGATATCACAAACACCGGACTGGCCAGGAGTCTCCAGGAGAGGGTTGAGAAGCTCCACTCTCGTATAAGTGTTGAAGATCTTAGATCATCACTTAGATTTGCAATTTTCATTTGACATGCAAATAGCCACAGTCACAAAATCCAGTTTTCTGATTCTAAGATGGATTCATTCAGTCACATCATATTTAGATAGAGATGCATTATTTATACTGGTACATGAACTCGTAATCAATCAAATTAATTCAGTAATTCTCTGTTTAATGGTATCACTTACTTGTCAAACATTTACAAACTGTTACATATTTAAAGAAATGTGTTAAGGTTCCTCCTCTTCTAAAGGAGGACCTTCCTATTTGCTGATTACCATGGGACCATCACATAGTCCACTCTTCCTTCAGTAAAGCCCTTACACCAGCTTTCTCCCTTGCTGTATATAACTCTCCCATTTGTAAATAAGCACCCCTGAAGCCCTTCTCCCCCTCCTTGCATTCCCCCCCACCTTGCAAAGACCTTTCACTCCCACTCTTGAAGCGTCCCTTTCCCAGTGACCCCTTCTTTGCCCCTCCAAGTACACCTTTTATATCTCCTTAAATCCAATGTTCACTGAAATTAAGTGTTAATTATACTGTTGAGTAGATATAAGACTACTTATTTTATTTTATTTGTAAACCACTCGGATTGAAGGATAGAGCGGTATATAAAACCTGATAAATAAATAAAGGAACATCATTGAAACACAGAAACATGAAAGCAGATAAAAGCTATGGGCCAATTCTGGGATGCAGGGCTGCACGTCCTGGCGGGCTGTGCAGCTCCACAAGTCGTCAGGGCCCGATTCCCCCTCTGGTTCCCCCCGTATGTCCTGAGCATCAGGATAGTGGAAGCCGGTGGGGGGCGGGATCGGGACAGAGTGAGGCAGGCCAGCCCAGCAGGACATACAGGGCTGATTCAGGTCACGTGAGGGTGTACTGCTTATTCCACCTCAAAGGAGGAATAAGCAGTACAAATCCCGCAAGTGGGCCCAGGGATCTCCCCTGGGGCCGGGTGTGGGGGGTCCCCGACACTCGATCCAGGCCATGGCACACCAGTCATGGGTCAGGCATCAGGGAAAAGGGGGGCTGAGGCCATGGGAGTTGGGGGCGCTTGCGGGGAGGACATCCTCGCCTGCGGCAGGGGCATGCCAGACCGTTCTTGGGCCTGATCCTGGTTACAGTGGGAATATTTTGTTTCTGTGGTCCAGAATCGGTCCAAATGAGCCCATCTTGCCTGGGACTGTCCGGACGTGCCATACCTAAATCGGGTTCCACATGGCCTATCCAGTCTGCCCTTCATACCAACTACTATAGTCCCTTTAATGGTTACAAATATCATTTATGTGTCAAATTTAAAATTTTCATACTAGCTCATACAACATTTTATACTGGTCCACCACTGTATCATTTTATTTGTTTAACTAGGCTTATATACTTCTTTTCTACCAGTCAGAGCAGTGCACATTCAGGCACTATATATATATTTTCCCATTGTCCCTGAAGGGCTCACAATCCATCTGTTTGCACCTGAGGCAACGGAGGGTTAAGTGGCTTGCCCAAGGCCCCAAGGAGCACCTGTGGGACTAGAAGTCCCAATCTTTCCAGCCCAAGGTTGCTGTCCTCTAGGGAGATTTGAGCCGCTGCCCCAACCACTAGGCCACTCCTATGCCCCTGCATTCCTCAGAACATCTTTAGACTCCAGCACTGGCAACTGCAATTTATATATTAGGCTTGAGTGTTTTTTCCAAATTTAAAACTATTCTGAAAGTCCAATTTCTTTTCAGTTGCATATGGTGATTGTTGATCAAGCTGGCAAATGGCTGCTTCTTGGAAATCTTTTCTCTGTCTTTTAATTCAGTCTTGTTTTCATTATTAATCGTACATTTCTGACTTTCTGATTCATTTTTGGCTTTTTAATTTTCCTTTGCTTTGTTTCAAATATATTGTAAACCACTCCAATATGTCAAGAAAGAGCGGTATAAAAATTTTTAATAAATTAATATAAAAATTGTCTTATCACAGATAGGTGACAGGGAAAATGGAATGCTTTAATGACTGCCACACTATAAGCTGCTCACCATTGCTCTCATTTCATTTAAATCTGGATGTCAAGTTGAGGGTTTGTCCTGTAATACAGTTAGTGTCTCAATGATGGAAGGTCCAGCACATAATTTTCTGGTAATGGGGCATCAATGAATTGATGTGGCAATGATGTCATCTTCAGTTGGCTGCCCCCTGTGTGTTGAGATTCCAGAAGCACAGTCCCAATGGGTCTCACAGACCTGTCACGCTAAACCCATCAGCAAGAGGCTGCCCTAGAGATCTCACACTTGACTCTACAAAGAGCTGGGATTCCAAGGAGTCCTCCAGTGAAGTCAACTATCCATCCTTAGTAGGAGACAGAGCAAATACTGGGGACTCTAGAACTCTACCAGCTGATATGGAACAAGATACATGATAATGCTGTATCTCTGGCTGACGACATAGGGAAAACCCAATGGTGAAGGACTAGTCTGGCTATGATGATAAAGACGAGTTGATGTGGTTGAAAGCTACAGGCTGGTTAGTTTAACTTCGGTGGTGAGTAAATTATTGGAAATGCTGCTGAAAGAGAAAATAGTGAGGTTTCTGGAGTCCAGCGGATTACAGGATCCGAGGCAGCATGGATTCACCAGAGGCAGGTCTTGTCAGACAAATCTGATTGATTTCTTTGACTGGGTGACCAGGGAGTTGGACCGAGGGAGAGCTCTAGATGTGGTGTATTTAGATTTCAGTAAAGCCTTTGACACTGTTCCTCACAGGTGACTTATAAACAAACTGAGCACCCTAGGGATGGACCCTAAAGTTACTGCTTGGGTTAGAAATCGGTTGGGTGGGAGGCAACAAAGAGTACAAGTAAATGGAGCTCACTCTGAGGAGAAGGATGTTACCAGTGGTGTGCCCCAGGGATCTGTCCTTGGTCCGATTCTTTTTAACATCTTTGTTAGTGATATAGCAGAAGGACTGTCGGGTAAGGTTTGCCTCTTTGCAGATGATACCAAAATCTGCAATAGAGTAGACACCCAGGAAGGTGTAGATAACATGATGAGGGATCTAGCTAAGCTTGAAGAATGGTCTAGAATTTGGCAGCTGGGATTTAATGTTAAAAAATGTAAGGTCATGCATTTGGGCTGCAGCAATCCAAGGGAGCAATACAGTATAGGAGGTGAAGTACTTTTGTCCACTAAAGAAGAGCGGGACCTGGGCATGGTTGTGTCTGATGATCTTAAAGTAGCTAAACAGGTAGAAAAGGTGATGGCAAAAGCTAGAAGGATGCTTGGGTGCATACGGAGAGGAATGGCTAGCAGAAAAAAGGAGGTGATAATGCCTCTGTATAAGTCTTTTGTGCGACCTCATTTGGAGTATAGTGTGCAATTCTGGAGACCGCACCTTCAAAAGGATGTGAACAGGATGGAGTCGGTGCAGAGGGTGGCTACTAAAATGATTAGTGGTCTTCATTATAAAGCATATGAGGATAGACTGAAGGATCTTAATATGTACACCGTAGAGGAAAGGCAGGATAGAGGTGATATGATTGAGATGTTTAAATACCTCCATGGCATAAATGTTCAGGGAGAGAGCCTCTTTCAATTGAAAGCAAGTTCTGCTACGAGGGGACATGGGATGAGGGTGAAGGGAGATAGATTCAGGAGTGATATGCCGAAATATTTCTTTACGGAAAGAGTAGTGGACCCATGGAATAGTCTCCCAGTGGAGGTGGTAGAGATGAGGACAGTAACTGAATTCAAAAAAGCATGGGACCAACACAGAGGATCTCTAAATGTAAAAAGTGGACTGTTGTAGTTGTTGATATGGAAGGACAGACTAGATAGGCCATGTGGTCTTTTTCTGTCAAATCCTGTTATGTATACTTGTAAATACTCTTGTAAATACTCTTGTAAATAGTTGCAGTAATGACGTCCCATGTTTTATCCAAGTTCTCTGACCTTGTTCTCTGTAAAACCTAACAGTTTGTTGTTATGGTATGTTGTTATATTGTGAACCGCGCTGATTCTGAATAGAGCGGTATATAAGAGCCTGTAATAAATAAATAAATAAATAAATCATGTTTCTATGTTTCTATGTGTGTACCTATAAAAATTCGCAATTAAAAAAAAGATTTACAAATTTTAATCAGAGATCCAATATTTTCAATGCTTCTTTAGAGTTGGGAGAGATCCCAGGGGACTGTAGATCTGCAAATATGATTCCTGTCCACAAAAGCGAAAGTTAGGAAGAGGTTGGGAAATACAGACCTTTGTGGTTAGTAAATTAATGAAAATACTACTAAAGCAGAGGACAGTGCAGAATCTAGAATCTGAAGAGTTACAGGATCTCAGGCTTTACCAAAGGTAGGTCTCATCAGACAGCTCTGATTACTTTCTTTGAATGAGTGACCAGGTAATTGGATCAGAAGAGGACAGGACCAGCTTAAGGGATGAGCCACTGAGGCACTGGCTCAGGGCGCACCATAGTAGGGGCGCAAGAAGCTGCCTCACTGGCTTGCTTACAGCCTGCCTCTGCCTTCCCAGCCACAACTGCAGGAGCGTTTGCTTTTGTTCTTGCAGTTGTATTAATGCTCATCACAACCATGGAAGCATTTACTTTTCTTCCTGCAACTGTGTTATACTCAAGCCATCAGTTCTGTGGCTTCAGTTAGAACAGCCACAGGAACAAAAGTAAATGCTCCTGCAGCTGTTCTGAATGTTAATAGAGCCACAAGAAAAAAAGTAAATGCTCCCACAGTGGTTCTGATGCTAATACAGCCACAAGAGCAAAAGCAAATGCTCCCACAGCTGTGCTGAGTGTTAATACAGCCAGAAGAGCTAAAGCGAATCCTCCCACAGCTGTGCTGACTGTTAATACAGCCACAGGAGCAACAGCAAATGCTCCCACAGTGGTTCTGATGCTAATACAGCCACATAAGCAAAAGCAAATGCTTCCACAGTGGTTCTGATGCTAATACAGCCACAGGAGCTAAAGCAAATGCTCCCACAGCTGTGCTGACTGTTCATACAGCCATAGGAGCAAAAGCAAATGCTCCCACGGCGGTTCTGTTGCTAATACAGCCACAGGAGCAAAAGCAAATGCTCTCGCAGCAGTGCAGAGTGTTAATACAGCAACAGCAACAAAGATTAATTCTCCCACAGCAGTGCTGATGCTAATACAGCCACAGGAGCAAAGGTAAATGCTCCTGCAGTGGTGCTGAGTGTTAATACAGCCACAGCAGCTAAAGCAAATGCTCCCACAGCTGTGCTGACTGTTAATACAGCCACAGGAGCAAAAGCAAATGTTCTCACAGTGTTTCTGATGCTAATACAGCCACAGGAGCAAAAGCAAATGCTCCCACAGCGGTTCTGATGCTAATACAGCCACAGGAGCAAATGTAAATGCTCCCGCAGCTGTGCTGAGTGTTAATACAGCCACCGGAGCTAAAGCAAATGCTCCCACAGCTGTGCTAACTGTTGAACCCTCACCTCAGGGCCTGCCCTCCTTCAAATGAACTTGGATTCTTTAGTTAATTATTTGAAACCTTCTAACAGGAAGGAAAGAACAGGAGACACAATTATTTAATTAATTATTCAGAGCTCTGATGGAGGGAGGCAGCGTGCCAAAACCAGGCCTTCTGTCCTGACTCCATCCAAGATTTCTCAGCCAGAGTTCCAGTTTTTATTGAGGATTATCAGCTGACACAGTTAATTTTTAATTAACATCTGGTGATATTCATATTACATAAGCACAAAATCTGAAATAGAATCTGCTGATATCTTTGCCAAGCAACATTAAAAAGCAGAAGTTACAAGGTTATAACTATATTCACTAGACACAGCAGGTGTCGCTATATTTCTACCATAAAGCACAAGCTGATTAGTTACACTTATAATATTTGCTGAGTTTCTATTATTTATTCAAGCTTTGTTTAATTTCCAGTTATATGTTGACCTAAGGTCTTATTCTCTAAAGTACATGCTGCCCTAGTTACTAACTGTCAACCAATCATCTTGCAAAGATAAAAGGGAAGCAAGGTCTATTTCCAGTGATTTTTGGAGAAGCTGGCCTGTGACCCAATAACTATGTACTCAGGTCTGTTAGCTAATTCTCTGTTGCAATTGCTGACAGTACAGAACAATCTAGCAGAGAGAAGCTCTTTTAATAGTGAAATCGAACTTGTGAATCCAATAAGCATATATTTCACCTATAGCTATCTAGCTTTACAGTCCTGTTTCGTGATCTCCTGTAGAGTCACTGCCAGTTCCTATTCCATAGGTAGATTCCTCATCACTGCTGTCATCCAAATCTAAATTACCATATACTGGATGGTCCATAGTTGTATAGATTACTTTATCACATGATAATTCATCAAGTTCCCTTATAGTCTCCAACCTAGATTTGAGACCTGGGTTAGGTTGCCCTTTTCCACACTGACCATTAATACAGCCACAGGAGCAAATGTAAATGCTCCCACAGTGGTTCTGATGCTAATATAGCCACAGAAGCAAATGCTCCCACAGCGGTTCTGATGCTAATACAGCCATAGGAGCAAAAGCAAATGTTCCCATAGCAGTGCTGAGTGTTAATACAGCTACAGGAGTAAAAGCAAATGCTACCACAGCAGTGCTGAGTGTTAATACAGCCACAGGAGTAAAAGCAAATGCTCTCACAGCTGTGCTGAGCATTAATATAGCTACAGGAGTAAAAGCAAATGCTCTCACAGCTGTGCTGAGTATTAATACAGCTACAGGAGCAAAAGCAAATGCTCTCACAGCTGTGCTGAGCATTAATACAGCTACAGGAGAAAAAGCAAATGCTCCCAAAGTAGTGCTGAGTGTTAATACAGCTACAGGAGCAAAAGCAAATGTTCCCGCAGCTGTGCTGAGTGCTAATACAGCCACAAGAGCAAAAGCAAATGCTCCCCCAGCTGTGCTTAGTGTTAATACAACCACAGGAGTACAAGCAAATGCTCCTGGGGCTGTGCTGAGTGTTAATACAGCTACAGGAGAAAAAGAAAATGCTCCAACAGCTGTGCTGAGTGCTAATACAGCTACAGAACCAGAAGCAAATGTTCCCACAGCAATGCTGAGTGTTAATACAGCCACAGGAGTAAAAACAAATTCTCCTGCAGCTGTGCTGAGTGTTAATACAGCTACAGGAGCAAACGAAAATTCTCCTGCAGCTGTGCTGAGTGTTAATACAGCTACAGGAGCAAAAGCAAATGCTCTCACAGATGTGCTGAGCATTAATACAGCTACAGGAGTAAAAGCAAATGCTCCCAAAGTAGTGCTGAGTGTTAATACAGCTACAGAAGTAAAAGCAAATGCTCCTGCAGCTGTGCTGAGTGTTAATACAGATACAGGAGCAAAAGAAAATGCTCCCGCAGCTGTGCTGAGTGCTAATACAGCCACAAGAGCAAAAGCAAATGCTCCCCCAGCTCTGCTGTGTTAATACAGCTACAGGAATAAAAGCAAATGCTCCCACAGCAGTGCTGAGTATTAATACAGCTACAGGAGCAAAAGCAAATATTCCTGAAGCTGTGCTGAGTGTTAATACAGCTACAGAAGCAAAAGCAAATGCTCCTGCAGGAGTGCTGATTTTTAATACAGCTATAGAAGCAAAAGCAAATGTTCCCGCAGCTGTGCTGAGTGCTAATACAGCCACAACAGCAAAAGCAAATGCTCCCCCAGCTGTGCTTAGTGTTAACACAACCACAGGAGTACAAGTAAATGCTCCTGCAGCTCTGCTGAGTGTTAATACAGCTACAGGAGAAAAAGCAAATGCTCCTGCAACTGTGCTGAGTGTTAACACAGCTACAGGATCAGAAGCAAATACTCCCACAGCAATGCTGAGTGTTAATACAGCCACAGGAGCAAAAGCAAATGCTCTCACAGGTGTGCTGAGTGTTAATAAAGCCTCAGGAGCAAAAGCAAATGCTCCCACAGCAGTGCTCAGTGTTAATACAGCTACAGAAGCAAAAATAAATGCTCCCACAGCAGTGCTGAGTGTTAATACAGCCACAGGAGTAAAAGCAAATGATCCTGCAGGATTGCTGAGTGTAAATACAGCTACAGGAGAAAAAAAAATGCTCCAGCAGCTGTGCTGAATGTTAATACAGCTACAGAAGTGAAAGCAAATGCTCCTGCAGCTGTGCTGAGTGTTAATTCAGCTCTAGGAGTAAAAGCAAATGATCTTGCAGTAGTGCTGAGTGTTAATCCTGCCAAAGGAACAAAAGCAAATACTCCTGCAGCTCTGCTGTGTTAATACAACTACAGGAATAAAAGCAAATGCTCCCACAGCAGTGCTGAGTGTTAATACAGCTACAGGAGCAAAAGCAAATATTCCTGCAGCTGTGCTGAGTGTTAATACAGCTACAGGAGCAAAAGCAAATATTCCTGCAGCTGTGCTGAGTGTTAATACAGCTACAGAAGCAAAAGCAAATGCTCCCACAACAGTGATGAGTTTTAATACAGCTATAGGTGCAAAAGCAAATGCTCCTGCAGCTGTGCTGAATGTTAATACAGATGCAGGAGCAAAAGCAAATGCTCCTGCAGCAGTGCTGAGTTTTACTACAGCTACAGCAGCAAAAGCAAATGCTCCCGCAGCAGTGCTGAGTGTTAATACAGATACAGGATCAAAAGCAAATGTTCCCGCAGCTGTGCTGAGTGTTAATACAGCTACAGGAGCAAAAGCAAATGCTCCTGCAGCTGTGCTGAGTGCTAATACAGCTACAGGAGCAAAAGCAAATGCTCTCACAGCTGTGCTGAGTGCTAATACAGCCACAAGAGCAAAAGCAAATGCTCCCCCAGCTGTGCTTAGTGTTAATACAACCGCAGGAGTAAAAACAAATGCTCCCACAGCTGTGCTGAGTGTTAACACAGCTACAGGACCAGAAGCAAATACTCCCACAGCAATGCTGAGTGTTAATACAGCCACAGGAGCAAAAGCAAATGCTCTCACAGGTGTGCTGAGTGTTAATAAAGCCTCAGGAGCAAAAGCAAATGCTCCCACAGCAGTGCTCAGTGTTAATACAGCTACAGAAGCAAAAATAAATGCTCCCACAGCAGTGCTGAGTGTTAATACAGCCACAGGAGTAAAAGCAAATGATCCTGCAGGATTGCTGAGTGTAAATACAGCTACAGGAGAAAAAGAAAATGCTCCCGCAGCTGTGCTGAATGTTAATACAGCTACAGAAGTGAAAGCAAATGCTCCTGCAGCTGTGCTGAGTGTTAATTCAGCTCTAGGAGTAAAAGCAAATGATCTTGCAGTAGTGCTGAGTGTTAATCCTGCCAAAGGAACAAAAGCAAATACTCCTGCAGCTCTGCTGTGTTAATACAACTACAGGAATAAAAGCAAATGCTCCCACAGCAGTGCTGAGTGTTAATACAGCTACAGGATCAAAAGCAAATATTCCTGCAGCTGTGCTGAGTGTTAATACAGCTACAGGAGCAAAAGCAAATATTCCTGCAGCTGTGCTGAGTGTTAATACAGCTACCGAAGCAAAAGCAAATGCTCCCACAACAGTGATGAGTTTTAATACAGCTATAGGAGCAAAAGCAAATGCTCCTGCAGCTGTGCTGAATGTTAATACAGATGCAGGAGCAAAAGCAAATGCTCCTGCAGCAGTGCTGAGTTTTACTACAGCTACAGCAGCAAAAGCAAATGCTCCCACAGCAGTGCTGAGTGTTAATACAGATACAGGATCAAAAGCAAATGTTCCCGCAGCTGTGCTGAGTGTTAATACAGCTACAGGAGCAAAAGCAAATGCTCCCGCAGCAGTGCTGAGTGTTAATACAGATACAGGATCAAAAGCAAATGCTCCCGCAGCTGTGCTGAGTGTTAATACAGCTACAGGATCAAAAGCAAATGCTCCCCCAGCTGTGTTACTGCAGGGAGGAGGGAGGGATGGCTGTGGTGGGGGGGAGTAAATGGGCTGGGGGCTGGAAATGAGTTGTTACTAAATCTGGGGAGTTCTGACTGGAAAAGAGTTGGGACTGGAAGGGAGCTAATTTTAGAGCTGGGGTCCTGAGTTTGAATGGGGCTAATGCTGGCAAATGCTAGGGTCAGAGTAGGAAAAAGATAAAGATGCTGGGGGAGTGAGAAGGCAGCAGAGGAAAGATATTGTGGAGAGTGGAGAAGAAGTGAATTCAAGTAAGGGTAGTTTGAGAGGGAGGAGTACAAGAACGCATGCTCGGTAAGAAGGAGGAAAGAGAAAGTTAATGAATATTGCAGAAGGAACTAAATGGCTGGGTGCTGTGGAAGGGGGTAGGAGGCAAGAAGGTACTAGGGACATAGAATGTCGGGAAGCAGGGACTCTGACAGGAGGAGATTCTAAGATAGGAGGGATATTGGGATTTTTAAGTGGGGACTTGGAACTTGCATGGAATTGTGAGGGGGACTTGGAGTTTCTTGGGGGGATAGTGGGAATAAAGAAATTGACCAGAGATTAAGAGGACAGTGAGGACATGATTGGGTGAGCAGTATGAGTAGGGCTGTGAGACCAAGTGCAAAAATATGGGGAGAAGATTTGAAGGTCCTGGAGGGTTTGAGGAGGGATTGGGGGCATTTGTAAAGGACACAGTGCTATGGAGTGAATGAGAGGTCTTCCTCGAAGCAGGTGAAAGAGGGTAGAAATGGGAGAAGGGGAAGTGGAAGCCTGGATGGGGGTACGACATAAGAAAGGGCCTGGAGGAGGAGAGATAAGTGTTAGGGAATGAGCTGGGGCTGGTAAAGGAATGAGAAGCAGAAGGTGGTAAATGAGACTGGGGAGGAGATGAGTACAGAGGGAGGAAATGGCAGACTAGAAAGTGGGTGAAAGATGGGGGGCGTAAGATGCTGGCAAAGGAGTGAGATGGACGTGGAATGGAAGGACTAGGGAAGTAAGATTAGGAAATGGAAAGCTGATAAGTAGGTGAAGGGTGAAAAGAGGAAAATTGAAGATTATAGGAAGGAGGAAGAGGAATGGAATAGTTAGGTTAAAGGCAAATGAGAGAAATACGTAGAAGGATCAATGTCAGAAAGAGATGTAGCGAAGGAAAGGACGAAGAAGGCAGGGAGTGTGAAGAAGCAGAAAATGGAAATCGGATCTTGGAAAATGATTTAGAAAGAAACCAACAAGAGAAAGTGTAAAAGACCAACACAACTGGAAAATATATGGTGATCAGACAAGAAAGATACAAAGGAGGGCCAGTTTTTAGAGAATACATTATGTCAGCTTTGAAAATGTGCATTTCTTATAGTTCTTTACAGGAGCAAATGCATTTCTGTTTCTCTTTCTTCCATGTTTTACAGCTTGGTGCTTTATTTTGTTTTTTTCCATTTCAATGTTTGTCTTTTGTAGTTTCTTATTCTGTGTTTTCCATGTGCAGCCAACATAAGGGATTCTGTTAACGTGTAGGTTCTCTCTAGGAATCTGTAGTAGTTCAGCTTGTTCTCTTTTCCATCTGAGGGCTACTGGTGTCCTAGAATATTTGCAGTGCTGATTTTCCATAGATAGGATTGGTGAATTCTTGATGCTAGTGTTGAGTGTCCTTTTGCAGGGTTTTGGGTTTTGACACTCAATGTCTAGCTGTGGAGGGAGTTTGTGATGTTGTCACTGATTTGATGTTGAGATGTAAAGTGAAATGCCCTAGCTCTGCTCTCTCTCTCTTGTTAGGAGTGTTCTATATGAATGAATTTTAGGCCCTATCAGACTGATATTAAAAGGCAATTAGGTGTTCGCTGGCAAATGCATAATTAGCCTAACGTGGATTTTAAAAAATATACAGAAAGTATCAGACTTTTAAACTGCAGAATGGCTAGTGTGATAGGGCTGAAGCTAGTGAAGCTGTGAATTTGGAAAAAAACGCTGTCTTTCACAAAGCAGCTGACTTGCAGGAGATGCAATTGCATAGCAACACAGCTAGAAGGAGCAGGCACGAACTTGCAGAGGCTGAGCGAACACACCCAGGTACTGATTATGCAGGGACTAATCAGATGCACCTGAAGAGCAGGCCAGGAAACTCAAGAGGAGAACAGCTTTATAAGCAGAGAGCTGCAGCCAGACTAGAGAGGGGAGAAAGAGGAGAAGAAGCCAGGATCCAAGGGAGAGAGACTCCAGGAGAAGCCAGGATCCAAGGGAGAGAGACTCCATGCCTAAAGGGAGGCCTGAGCTCACCAGAAGGATTGAGAAAGGAACTTAAAGGTACTGGAAGGAAAGTTCCTGACAGTGGAATCCCCCATACTGAGAAGCAGAGAGGCCTGGATTCGTTACCTGGCCGTCCCAAGCTTCAGGGATGACAAACAATGCCCAGGAGACTCACAGAAACAGTCTGTAAAGGAGACCATATACAAGGAAGGGTACCTGATAAAGAAAATACCAGCAGCACCGACTTCAGGAAGCCAATATACAGTGGTACTTTAATTCTAAAAAGAGACTTAGCTCTAGAAGGGCTTTTGAATCAGATAACCATTCTGAGAGGAATGAAAGAAGGCAGGAGTTCTGGAAGCAACGCCATAGAGGCCTAAGAACAAGCCATGCTTCCTACTTGAAAAACCCTGAACAGCCCAGCTGAAGGATAGGTGAATATCTGACCCCTCCTTGAGACCCCTGTGTGCTGTGCTGTGCTTTCCCTTTCGAATCAATAGTATATTTCATCAAAATTTCTGTCATGATTTGTCAATTTCACGCCTGTAATCAAGCCGCTACTGATCACTGGAAGTAGCGGCATACAAATGTATGCTAAATAAAATAAATAAATAAATAAGGAAATACTCATTTGCACACTATAGTAGCCAGGGAGAGCTCAAATACAGGAGAAAGCACAGATGAGCTGGATATTAGGGGAAAGCCGACAGTCGCCCAAGAGCGGATGGTTCGGAAGAATGTATCTTTGAAGGATACTACCAAAAGCAGAGAGGTTCCACAAAAGAGTAAAGTAGCCCAAATGCCCTCATGTATGGAGCAGACAGAGCTTAAAGATCCTAAATTACCCATGTCTAACAATAGCCAAATTAATATGAATAAAATACATTCTCTAAAATGCTTGTATGCAAATGCTAGAAGTCTAAAAAATAAGATGGGAGAGTTAGAATATATAGCACTAAATGAAAGGTTAGATATGATTGGAATATCAGAGACATGGTGGAAGGAGGACAACCAGTGGGACACTGTGATACCTGGGTACAAACTGTATCGTAATGATAGAGCTGATCGGATTGGTGGAGGGGTTGCTCTCTATGTTAGAGAGGGCATTGAGTCAGAAAGGATTAAAGTTTTGCAGGAAACAAAATCTGCTGTAAAATCTATATGGACTGAAATTCCATGTAAAAGGGGGAAGGCGATGGCAGTGGGGGTGTACTATCGAGCGCCTGGCCAGAATGACCAAATGAATGATGAAATGCTCAAAGAAATCAAGGAAGCTAACAAAAGTTACAGCACAGTAATAATAATGGGTGATTTCAACTACCCCGGTATCGACTGGGTCAGTGTCACGTCAGGACATGCTAGGGAGATAAAGTTCCTCGATGAAATAAATGACTGCTTCTTGGAGCAGCTGGTTCATGAACCGACCAGAGGGGTAGCCATATTAGACCTAATCCTTAGTGGAACACCAGATCTAGTGCAAGAGATAAGGTTGTTGGGGCCACTTGGCAATAGTGATCATAGCATGATCGCCTTTGATTTAATTAGTGGAGGAGGGATAGTAAGGAAATCCACAGTACTACCTTTTAACATTCGAAAGGGAGACTATGATAAAATGAGGAAAACAGTTAAGAAAAAACTAAAAGGAGCAGTTGCAAAGGTTAAAGATGTACATCAGGTTTGGCTGTTGTTGAAAAATACTATCTTGGAAGCCCAGACCAGCTGTATTCCACGCTTTAAGAAAAGTGTAAGGAAGTCCAAAAAACTGCCAGCATGGTTTAAAGGTGAGGTCAGAGAGGCTGTTGTTGCCAAAAAAGCATCTTTCAGGAAATTGAAAAAAGAGCCAAACGACGAAACCTGGAAACAGCACAAGCACTGGCAAGTCAAATGCAAGGCATTGATAAGGCAGGCAAAGGGAGAATTTGAGAAGAAGCTTGCTGAGGAAGCAAAAACACGAAGTAAAGACCTTTTCAAGTACATTTGTAGCAAAAAACCTGTGAGAGAGTCAGTTGGTCCATTAGATGATAAAGGGGTTAAAGGAGCACTAAGAGGCGACAAGGCGATAGCGGAGAGACTGAATGAATTCTTTGCTTCAATCTTTACTGAGGAAGATGTAGGGATGTTACCCATGACTGAAGTGGTATTTAAAGGTGTGGAAGAATTGAAGGAAATATCGATACATCAGGAAGATGTATTACAACTATTAGATAAACTGAAGAGTAGCAAATCACCTGGGCCGGATGGTATACATCCAAGGGTGTTGAAAGAACTGAAATACGAGATTGCAGACCTGCTATTAGTAATCTGTGAACTATCATTAAAATCATCTCTAATACCTGAAGATTGGAGGATCGCCAATGTATCACCAATTTTTAAAAAGGGTTCCAGGGGTGATCCGGGAAACTACAGACTGGTGAGCTTGACATCAGTACCGGGAAAAATGGTAGAAACCATCATAAAGAATAAAATTACTCTGCATGTAGATAGTCATGACCTAATGGGAGACAGCCAACATTGCTTTAGACAAGGAAGATCTTGTCTTACTAATCTGTTATGTTTTTTTGAAGGAGTGAATAATCAGGTGGACAAAGGTGAGTCGGTTGATATTGTGTATCTGGACTTTCAGAAAGCCTTTGACAAGGTCCCTCATGAGAGACTTTTGGCAAAACTAAAGAGTCATGGGATAGGAGGCAGTGTACTATTGTGGATCTGGAACTGGTTAAAAGATAGAAAGCAGAGGGTAGGGCTAAATGGCCAATTTTCCCAATGGAGAAAGGTGATTAGTGGTGTACCCCAGGGATCTGTGCTGGGTCCGCTGCTTTTTGACATATTCATAAATGACCTGGAAAGTGGAATAACGAGTGAGGTTATCAAATTTGCAGATGACACAAAACTATTTAAAGTTGTTAAAACCCAAGGGGATTGTGGAAAATTGCAAGAGGATCTTGATAAATTGGAAGACTGGGCAGATGAAATGGCAGATGAAATGGCAGATGAAATTTAATGTGGACAAGTGCAAGGTTATGCACCTAGGGAAGAACAACCCAAACTATGGTTACACTATGCCAGGTTCCACATTAGGAACCACCACCCAGGAAAAAGATTTAGGCGTCATTGTGGATACCATGTTAAAACCCTCGGCCCAGTGTGCAGCAGTGGCCAAGAGAGCAAATAGAATGCGAGGTATGATAAGGAAAGGAATGGAAAATAAAACAAAAGATATTATAATGCCTCTATATCGTTCCATGGTGAGACCGCACCTTGAATATTGTGTGCAATTCTGGTCGCCGTATCTTAAAAAGGATATAGCGATTTTAGAAAAGGTTCAGAGAAGAGCCACCAAAATGTTAAAGGGGATGGAAGGAAACTCCTATGAAGAAAGGCTAAAAAGATTAGGGCTCTTTAACCTGGAAAAGAGACGGCTGAGGGGAGATATGATAGAAGTCTATAAATTAATGAACGGAGTGGAACGGGTAAACGTAGATCGATTGTTTACCTTATCAGAATATAGAAAGACTAGGGGACATGCAATGAAGCTACAGGGTAAACTATTTAAGACTAATAAAAGAAAATATTTTTTCACTCAACGTGTAATCAAACTCTGGAATTTGTTACCAGAGCATGTAGTAAAGGCTGTTAGTGTAGCTGGGTTTAAAAAAGGTTTGGACAAGTTCCTGGAGGAAATGTCCATAAACCATTATTAAGAAGGGACCCAGGATATCAATGCTTGAACCAATACAAGCATTGTGGAACCTGTGTCCCTTGGGGAAACTGCTAGGTACATATGACCTAGATTGGCCACTGTTGGAAACAGAATACTGGGCTTGATGGACCTTGGTCTGACCCAGTATGGCATATCTTATGTTCTTTTGTTCTTATGTTCATGCAAGTGGAGCCTGGGGATTTAGAAGCATTGTCACAGGAGGAATTAATGGACTGCTCTATTTGTGTTGCTGGAAGCCTTGAGTCACTCCCAGAGCTATAGTTTACCAGGACATGCACTAACAATGATTTTGCTTACAGTGAGCTAAAGGAGAGCTGGTTTATTTGTTTCACTCTGAAGTTTAGAAAACCCTTTATATTCTACAAGGAACTGTGAAGCCTGTAACAGTTTTGCTTGTTTAATAACACTTTGGCACAAACCTGAAAATAAGGAAAACTTTACTTTTGTTACTTAGCGAACCTCAGTACTAAAAGGGAAATAAAAGCTTTTTGTTTACCCTCTACTTGGCATCCACAACTCATTTCTATAAGGAGAAAGGACTACAAGGACCAAGGTGCATCTGGCCCAAAAGAGTCTTTTACTTCTACAATTGATTTAAATGCACAACCTGCCCCTGCAGCCACCGGCCACCGGGGGGGGGGGGGGGTGACACTAGATATTATCTGAATACTTGAGGGACATGTTAGAGGAAGAGCAAGGGTAGACCAGAAAATTATCCAGATAGTGGAAATATTCAGCCACTATTCAGGTAAGTTACATATTTAATTTAGGACCCAGCCTAAGCAGATAATACGATGACCACACTATCACTGTCTGTATATTCATCACACAATTTATATGGATAGTGACATAGAATACACAGATAAAGCTAAATGGGAGGGTGGCATTTAACGAGCCATATGGCTGAAAATTTACCCCTGTTTGTGCAGCTTGTACTGCAAGAACAGACCCAAGGGGGGAGGAAGCAAAAGTTGGCTCAGGGTGCTACAAACCTCCTTTGAGCTGGCTCTGAAAAACAATTCTCTTAATTAATTCAATATCGATTGTGGGATCCTTCAATATAGATCACGTTTGGAAGTTGATTGCATGGACTTTTATGGAGTTTATACTTCAGATAAGTATTCTGAGGAACGTGAATTTTTCAGTAATGGTTATTAGCTGTACAGATGTTTTAAGAAACAGTTTTGAAAAACGTTTTTGAAAAAAGTTATATAAAAAAGTGTGACATTTTTCTTAAACCTATGATGTTCTGATCATTCTATTCCCCTTTGACACAGTAGTTGCTTCTGTGTATAGGGGAGAACGTACAGAAACTGAGGTCTTTGAGCCCAATTCTCAAAAGGGTATGTCTGGGCCATCTGGATGTCCTCAATGAAATTGGGCCTGTTTGGACTCGATTCTGGACCGCGGGAAAGTTGCACAGAATCAGGCCCGTGGATGGCCCGGCATGCTCCTGCTATCTATGGGGATATACTCCCCACAGGCTCCCCGATTCCTGTGGCTTAGGCCCCCTCATCCCCATCACTCGTCTCATGGCTGGCCTGCTGGGGCCTAGAACGGGTGTCTGGGACCCCCATTCCCAGCCCCAGAGGGCGATCCTCACGCCTGATCGCCAGGTCGGTGCTGCTTATTCCATCTTGAGGTGGAATAAGCAGCACATCCCCTTTGACCCAGCAGGACATTCAGGGCCGTGACCTGAATCAGTCATGAATATCCTGCTGGGCTGGCCCACACCTCGCTACGCCCAAATCCTGCTCCCTCCCACCCCCCACCTGCTCTCCCCGTCCTGCTGCTCAAGTGGTACGGGGAGAACTGGAGGGGGAATTGGGCCCGGATGGCTTGCAGAGCTGCATGTCCTGCTTGGACATGCCGCCCCACATACCACATCCCAAAATTGGACCCTTTTTCTCTTTATTTTTGATAGTTTATCTTATTAGTATGGCACTAAAAAAAAATCTTATTAGTAATCTATATTGAAGGATACTGCAATCGATATTGTTGAATTAATTAACAGAGATTTGTTTTCAGGTTTGTTTTGAATTTATAAATCTCTGATACCTATTTGTTGTTTATACTTAGATTTTAGCAAGGTCTTTGACACTGTTCCTCATTGATGACTTATAAAAACACTGAATTCTCTTGGAATGGACCCTAAAATAACTGACTGGGTTAAAAACTATTTGAGTGAGAGGTGATAAAGTGTAGTAGTAAATGGTGTTCACTCTGAAGATAGAGGCATTACCAGTGGTGTGTGCAGAGATCAGTCCTTGGTCTTTTTTATTTTATTTTTTTGTATTTTTAAAAGCAATATTGAAAAAGGTCTGGTGGGAAAGATTCACCTGATCGCAGATGACACCACAGTTTTTAACAGGGTAAGCAGCGTTGAAGACATGGGTACATGAGAGATCTAGCAAAGCTTGAATAATATGCAAGAATTGGCAGTTAAGATTTAAGGCTAAGAAATGCAAAGTCTTACATTTTGGCTACAAAAACCCAAGAGAGTAGTACAGTATAAGGGATGAAGTGCTTCAATGCATGAAAGAAGAGAACGGCCTGGGGCTGATCGTATCAGATGAGCTGAAAAGAACATAGAAAAAGTGACGCAAAGTCAGGAGTATGTTTGGGTGCACAGCAGGATAAAGAGGCAATGATGCCCTGTACTGTTTACAATTCTGGACAAAGACTTCTAAATAGGATGGAGTCGGTCCAGAGGGCAGCTGCTAAAATGGTCAGTGGTCTTTGTTATAAAGGGGGACATATGCAGTTCGCAGACCTGCAAACTGCATAAATGCTGCTCACTTGGATATTCAGCAATACTTACCTATTCAGAGCTGTTGCATATCCCTTCCAAGCCAATCAAAATGCCTTGATGCCAACTGGCTAGATTCGGGGCATTCCGGGCGCAGAGCAGTGTAGCATGCAATGATAACTAGTTATCTGTGATATTCACTCAATAACCAGTTATCCTTAACCAGATAAAAGACTGACCTAACTTTAGCCAGTTAAAGATAACTGGTTATCTAAATCACTAACAAGGCAACCTGGAAACTCAATGCTGGTGGTCGGATATGAATATCCAGCGTTGAATATCCAGGTTTAAGTTAAAATGGCGATGGTCAGCCACTGTAATAGCGCTGGCCGCCACCACTGAATACCACTGAATGCCAACCACAAAGATCTCACAATGTTTACATTGGAGGAAAGGTGGGAGAGGGGAGATATGATACAGTTAAAAACCTCCATGGTATACATGTGCAGGAGGTGACCCTGATTTAATTGAAAGGAAACTCTGGAACAAGGAGTGATACGATGAAGGTAAAAGGGGACAAACTCAAGAGTAATCTAAGGAAATATTTCTTTGTGGAGAAGAAGGTAGATGCATTGAACAGCCTCTCAGTGGAGGTGGTAGATAAGAGAACTGTATCTGAATTCAAGAAAGTACAACATGGGAAAGGAAGGTAGTGGAGGAGTAGCCTAATGGTTAGAACACTGGCTTAGGCTCCAAGAAACCAGGATTCAATTCCCACTAGAACTCCTTGTGGCCTTGGGCAAGTCACTTAACCCTCCACTGCCTCAAAAAAACAACAACAACTTATCAATGCCCCTGTTTAATGTACATTACCAAGTTTAAATTGCAATGTAGGGGCTTGTTTACAAAGCCGCGGTAGCGGTTTCCAATCATTATCGGAGCCACGGCCCCATTGATTTCAATGGGGCTGCGGCTCCGATAACAATCAGAAACCGCTACTGCAGGTTTGTAAACAAGCCCCGTAGACTGCTTTGACTGAAATGATAAAATGGTACAAAAAAACCTGTTCAATAAATATTGTAGAGTTTAGTACTGTAGACCTCATCTATAGTAACACTGACACTGGAGTCCAAGATATCTGATCACTCTTTAAGTGAATCCATATTATAGTGAGTCTACGGTGTAATATGTTGCTCTGATGCTGTTGAGGTGAAATTAGACTTACTTGCTAATTGTTGTTCCCGCACCTCACGGTAGTGTACCTCTTCCAGCAGCTTGGAGACTCAGCATGTCATCTTTTGATGACACCAATGTACTTATGTAGCTGGCACCGCCTACCAGCCCCAGTAACCTACTGACAAAAGAGACTCACAGGAGCAACAATTAAGAAGTTAAATGTAAGCAAACAAATCTATACCTAAATAACCTTACTCCCCCCCCCCCCAGGAAGGAATTCCCCGTCCCCAACAGAATGGAGAGGCTTATCTTTGGAGCTTCTGGGTGACGCCAACAGCTCTTCTGGTCAGCCCCAAAATGCTGACCCCAGCATACTCCTCGCCCCCCCCCCTGCCACCCCACCCCGGCTACGTCCACCACCAAGGGAATTGGCTTCAGGCTCAAGAGCACAGAATGGTCTATCCACCAAAAGACATACTCGAGGGAAGGATCCAGGACTGGACTGGAGTTCCTCAAGGTACAAAAATTAGCAGATAAGTCTAATGTCACCTTCCTTATCATCCCTCCAGTCCAGTCTCGCACCTCTGGGAAGTAACAGAGCAGTTAAATTAATGGGAGGGACTTACAAAACCGGTGTGAAGCACAGTCAATCCAAAACAATCGCCTCCCGCTGCCTGGACATCCAGGTGATTAATGCTTAGCAAAGGTATGGAGTGAAGACCATGTTGCCGCCCTATAGATTTCCACCGGCAGCACTAAGCTATACTCTGCCCATGAAGCCACTTGAGCCCTCGTGAAATATGCATGCAACCCCACCAGAATTGGTTTACCCTTCACAATGTACGCTAACACAATTGCTTCCCATGCTCCATCTGGAAATGGAAGCTTTGGTCACCACCTCTCCTCTGTGTGGCCCCCCAAACAATACAAACAAATGATCAGACTTCTGAAAAGATACTGTCCTCTTCAAATACCATCGCAGGACTCTTCTGACATCCAAGAGATGCAACCGCAGGCTAGTGGAACCCCTTTCCATGTCCGCCAAGACTAGTAGGGAAACCAACTGATTCAAATGAAAGGCCAAAACTATTTTGGGCAAAAAGGAAGTCACAGGTTTAAGGAGCACCTTTTCCCTTGAAAATGCAAGAAACGGCTCCTGGCAAGACAAGGCTTGAAGCTCCGAAATCCTGCATGCTGAGCAAATTGCCACAGGAAATACCGCCTTCAGGGTCAAGTCTTTCAGCAAAACCCAACCCAGTGGTTCAAAAGGCTCACCAGTAAGTAACGCTGACATCAAATTGAGATCCCATGGTGCTACTACTGATCTCCTCCCTTGTTGTACAACTTTGCTGATTTTAAACCATCCTTTTTCTCCTTGTTCTGTTTGAATTGTTACTTCTTGATTAATGTAAAGGTTGTGCATGAGAACTATCAGGTGTTCTGGTATACCCATGATTCTTAATGTGGTGCAGAGTTTTTCATGATTTACACAATCAAAGGCTTTGCTGTAATCAATAAAACTTTTGTCTTTTCAAGGATCCATCTCATATTCGCTATGATGCCTCTTGTTTTTTGCCCTTTGCTGACCTCTACTTACTTTTCAGGCAGTTCTCATTCCAGATATGGATGTAGTCTCCACTGAACTACAGTATCTTGAATAGAATTTGGCTGGCATGTGGAATTTTCACAGTTGGTCGGGTCACCTGTCTTCAATATTGGTATAAACACAGATTTTTTTCCAGTTAGTTGACCATGATGTCTTCCAATATTCCAGTCAGAGCCTTGTAAATATTGTAACAGCTGCATCTGATTGCTGTAAAACTTTAGTAGGAATGACATCAGTGCCCAGTGCTTTGTTCTTTGATTATGCTTTGAATTCTTCTTTTATCATCAATAGTTCCTGATCATAAGGTACAGGTTGAAATGGCTTGATCTTTATAGTATAAAGACTCTATGGGGTATGTTTACAAAGCAGTGGTAGCAGCCTCTGTGTGATATCAGGGCCGCGGTTCCGATATCGCACGGAGGCAGCTAACACTGCTTTGTAAACATACCCTTATGTATTCTTTCCACCTTTTTGTGATCTTCTCAACTCCATTCAACATGGATCCTTGAGCATCTTTTAGCATTCTAATCTGAGATTGGAATTTTCTCTTTAACTCTCAATGCTTTAGGAAAGCCAATCTTGTCTGTCTTGTGATGGTTTCTGATTCTATTTCCTTACCTTAAGTCATTGCATTACTTCTCTTTGTTTTGCCTTGTTTCACATTGGAAATTTCTGTAAGATTCCATGATTACCTCTCTTTCTCTTCTGGCTTGTCTGTGTTTCTGAGCAATTTTGTCCATTTTTGCTTTTTTACCATTTGCAGAGTCATTTTGCTTTCTTTAAGCACGACTTTCTTGATGTCATCCAATAGTTCTTCTGTTGCTATTGTAAACGGGGGCACTGGGCGTGAATGTCCACAGTCTTGGCAAAGGCAAAATACTATTATGACTTGCAAAGGATTGTGGGGGATGTAGTCCATTCATACCAGAATCAGCCGTTCACAAAATAATGAGTTGTGTTGCTCGAGTGTAAGCAAATAAAAATATATTTTATTCATGGGGTTAATTCTCCCACACAGATTTACTTGGTAACACAAAAGGACAACTTGCTTCAGTATTGTACTTAGAAAAACAAATCATGATATCAGCAACTGAACTTCTTAAGCAATCAATCAAACAATAAAGACCTTGATGGGAAACAGAAAAGGTCTTTCTGAGGGCGCCTGCTAATACCTTTTAGCAGTGCTCCAAAAGCAAAAACAAAACCCAAAAGTAACCAAAAACTGTTCTTTTTTCAAGGATAACTTTCTTCTATTTTCATACACAAACAGTAGTTTCCTTTCAGAGCTCACGTGCAACTGTGCATGGCTTAATTACCAATAATTAGCCAGCTGCAAACCCCTTTGCTGGTTCACTTTCTCTACGTGGCTCAAATCCTACCCTAAAGCTTTCTTGTAAACTTTTCTGGGTAGATAAAAGAACAAGTTATATTTCCTTTTGATGGTTGTTGTATTTGTGAAAGTATTTTACCACAGCAGCCTAGACAGAGAGCAATCCATGTATTCATTCAGATCATTTAAAATATCTCCTTCATCTTCAAATATCATAGAATCAATATCATGGTCTGGCTCAGAGGAATTCCTTAATGGAACACTCTCAGGATAATGTTTGATTCCCTGCTGTCTCCCAGGTGAAGAGCTAGGGCATAGATCAGTGTTCATACCTGAGCTTCCTTTGCTGTTAGGTTTCCTCTCCAGATATCCTGGCCAATAAGTAGTCCAGCTTTTATGTCCAGCCTTCCAATCAAGATCCCTGGACACTGGGTCTCTCTTCACATACCTTCTTGCACTGGTCTTAGGGCCCCTTCCAAATGCAGCCGTCTCCCTCAAAGGTGCCGTCTGGGGATTCCTGTCTCTGTAACCCCAATCCTCTGGCTTCCTCCAGTCCAATGGAGTATGCTTGCCTCTGGAATGACTCCCAACACACGTACTGCTATGGGCTCCTTCTTTAGACCTCCAAGATGTTTTTCTCTTCTTTCTTCCACGTTGTGGCTGCTGCTGCTTCCTGATCTCCCTCTCCTTCTTGAGCTCTGAGTTCCTCAACTGATTCTGTGTAGAATATGTTTTACTTTTAACTTGTTTAGAGGGATACTCCACCCTAGCACAGCTCAGCTGTGCTGAATCAAGCCCTGCCCTTGGAGATGAGTGATTGGGGATTACCTCATAGCTCTCCTGATTGAACACACGTTTCCCCACTTCAGCTCTTCTAGAGGCTGTTTGAAACCTGGTGCATTCTGGGACTGGTAGTCTTTTATGAAAACATTTTGTTTTAGTATTTCTACCAGCAAAGACAGGTTGCTTGTTCAGAGCCAATTCACCTCTATTATAGCTCCCTCCTGAACTATGATAAGCTTCCTTATCACACTATGTCCAAAGCAGCGAATCAATTTTGCAGGCAGTCTTCAAATTCTGGTGGTATATTTTTATTTTGCTACATTGATGAGTAACTTGCTGTTTTGCACCTTTAACTTGAGTTTGCATACTAGTAGCTGGCGCTCTATACCATGGTCTGTTCCAGGTTTTGTTTGCAATTCCACGTTATATTGAGTCACGTTACAAAGGATCTACAGTGTGGTTCTTTTGGCAGAATAAATAGGTCATATGGTTTTTATCTGACATCATTTTCTCTGTTTCTATTGTAAGTTTATAACATACACATAATGGCAGGGACTGTGTTTTCCATCTGTATGTATAGCGTTGTGTATGCCTTGTAGAACTATACAAATGATTAGTAGTAGAAAGAAACACTGGGATAAAGATAAATTATGTATAGCTGATAATTTGCCTTCTTTGAATCCTTCTAGAATAGTCCAGACATGTTAGTCGGCCTCTCCTCTGAGCGGGCAGAGGTAGAACAGCAATGGGTGACTTCCCGTACTTTGGGTTCTGCAACACGGAATTCCCTCAGTATTGTTTTGTCCACTCTGATGCAGCACCCATGCCTTCCCATGTCCCCTTTTTTCTCTTTTTACTTTACATTTTCAGAACACCACTGTGGATTTATTCCTAACATTATATTTTGTTTCTCTGCATCCTCCATGATTTCATCTGCCCAGTAACCCACCCCTTCTGCCTCTGGACTGGTCTGGAAGGATTCAAGGAACACAAAGGTACACAACATTTATCTTTCTTTTTCATCCATGCCAGACCAATACAAATAAGTGTGAAGTACCATAACAATATTATCCTGAGTGGTAGGCAGTTACGGCACCCTTTAGCACCCTGGCTCTGAAGGTCACCTCCTTCATTGCCTATATGTCCAACTTATAATGTCTTGTGAACAAATGCAGTCATGCATATGACTCTCTTACTAATTCTTTCTGGCCTAGCAAAGCCTCAAGAAGGCACCGGGCTTTTCACTGAATGGGTTTAAAGTCTTCAGGAATCATCCTACCCTTAGCTATGTATGTTGAGGCCATGTTCCCTCTCATCCATCGTGAGATTCCTCTTCATGAGGCTGTAAATGCATCCAAACTCTCTGCAGCATTGATAGCGAATGGTAACTTATCATAACCCACCCATTCTCATCCCTTTCCTGCCCACTGCCACATCAAGCAATTACTATGGAAATTAGCACACAGTAAGTATTTCAGCCATGATGTAAATATTACCATGGCCTTGCGGTAACTGTTACTACACTTTCGTAAAAAAGGTTCCTATTTGTGTTTTAGTTGGACAAAGTACTTGCGTCAAAATCAGATGCAAATGTAGGTAATTTTTTCTTGAAAAATCAGACAAATACTATTTTAGGTTTCCAGATCAATGTGTTAATACACGGTTAGAGGAGCAGGGGTTGAAAAGTCATGCATGAACGTCTAATATGGTATTAATGTTTCTGTTTGTATAGCTTTGTTCAGCATTATCCCCAGCTGAGCAAATGCCTTTTAAGATGGCAAAATAACAAGATTTGTAATCCTTAGAGATAAATTAGCTAAAATATGAACCTAGTCTAATTAGATTTCATAAATCCAAGAAACACAAGAGGATCAAGATAAAATCGACAAAGGTTGGAAACTAAAAAGATTCTGGAAGAAGCATCTCAAAAAGGACTAGAATGAGATATGAAAATACTTCAGATTGAGGACATTTTAATTTCATTACAACATTGTAATAGAATATTCCTAGAGTTAATAAGATATGAAGTATTTGCTCAGTTAGCAATACTTTATTTATCCCTAAAATATCTTGAGATTTCTTTCATAAACACTAATTTGAAATCATTTTTAATATAAAATGCTCTTACTTATGTAAATTTATGCAAATATCTTACAGAATCAGCACATACGTTTCTGCCTTTTATTGCGGAATCTACTCTGAAATACCACAGGAAATTGGAAGCTGCACTTAAAATCTCCCTTGTGGTGAACAATTATTAGGAAAATGCTTTAAATAACTCTGTTTTCTTCATTTATGAAAGAATTATGGATTAATGTGGCCTGGCAGCCACATGAGCCTTACACTAACGTAAAGTCTTTATGCAAAAAAAAAAAAAAAGAAGTAGGATTTGCCTTAATTAAATTGATTAATATTTAAGTAGTTTAAAAATCTGATTGTAGAAAAGCTTCCCTAGGAAACTCCTTCAGCCGCATAGGCATAAACAAAAAGGATTGCGGAAACCAGTCCTCTAGTAGCTTAAATCTGTTCTAACAAATTTTTTAAGATATATTACAGCTTTAACATGTACAAATTGAATTTGCATTCGTAGATTAAGGTGCATTAAGTAAGCCTACCAGTAATGGCGGAAGGATAAGGGGGAGGGGAGACACAGGAATAGAGTTTCCTTGGTTGAAGGTTCCAGAACTCTGCAGGCAGGTGGGGCACGGTGCGAGTAGTCAGCAGCAAGAAGACAGCCTGAGCAGCCTCCTGTTGCTTGGAGACTTGATAGCGGCTGATTGTGGTGAAGGAGCCTGAACAGTGACTTTGCTGCTTCCAGTTCTCTTGGCCAGTTTGGCTGCCCAGGGCACGCTGTAGGCCTTGGAGTGTGGATTGCCCATACCTAGAAGTTTGAGTTGGGTCAGTGGGCCCAAGGGAGACAGGGTAGTGCTGATACCAGGAAGTGAAACAGCAGCACAAGCAGTTCTTGGGTCCAGGAGAACAGAGAGAAGGAAGAGGTATGGAAGCAGGACTAAGCTGCTAGCAGCCTGTTACAGCTGTGACTTCTGCATAGTCCTAGTGCATGGTGAGGGCTGACAACAGCTACCTTGGGGATAGTTGAGCTGGTTCAAGGTGTGGTAGAAGCTAAGAGTGCTCGAGAGTTAGAGTTGGAGCCAGAGGCAAGGACAGAAGGGACACTTCTGGGTCAGGACCAGGAAGGAAAGGAACCAGCTGATGCAGAGAAGAATAAAGGATGGTACCGTAAAAAGCCAGAGGGTGGAAGATGCCTGGGGCCATTCAAATGGGTTTCTAAGAGGCCCACACAATTTGCTGAGTAGGGGGAAGGCAGCCAAGCCAAAGAGGCGGGCAGGTGAGGGGCGGTGCCAAGTCAGCCCTGCACCGAGGATTGCGCGGGGACCTGGACATGATATTACCAACCTACAAAACATATGGTGGGTGGGCTTAGCTGAACTACAGAGCAATTTCAGAAGGGTTTGGCCAAACACAAGTCAGAAACCTCAAGGTACTGAGATGTTAACACATGGCTAGTCGAGGTAACCCCCAGGACATTTCATAAAAACACAGAAACAGAGGAAAAATGGCAGCTGATAAAGATCATATGGCCTGTCCAGTCTGCATTTTCTTACCAACTACTAAGCTTTACAGTCCTTTTTATTCCCTTAGAGATCCTCTGTGTTCGCCTCAAGCCTTCTTGAATTCAAGATTGTCCTTGTCTCTACCACCTGCACTAGGAACTATTGCATGCATCTACCACTGGTACTGTAAAGAAATATTTCCTTAGATAACTCCTGATTCTAACCCTTTCACCTTCATCTCATGTCCGCTCATTGTGGTGCTTCCTTTCAATTGAAAAAGGCTCTACTCCTGTGCATTTATGCCATTGAGGTACTTAAACATCTCTATCATATCTCCTCTCTTTTGCCTATCTTCCAAAGTATACATATTAAGATATTTAAGTCACTATCCATATGCATTATGAAAAAGACCACTGACCATTTTAATAGCCACCCTCTGCACTGACTCTATCCTGTTTATATCCCTCTGAAGTGTGGTCTCCAGAATTGCAAACAGTGCTCCAAATAAACTTTCACCAAGGACTTACACAAAGGCACTATCACTTCCTTCTTCCTGTTGGCCATTCCTCTCCCTCTTCATCAAATCATCCTTCTGGCTCTCACCATCACCGTTTCTACCTGTTTAGCCATCTTAAGATCATCAGATCATGCTCAGGTCCTGCTCTTCTTTCGTGGACAGAAGTACTTCACCTCCTATACTGTACCACTCCCTTTCTGACGCCCGAATGAATGACCCTACCTTTTTTTAACATTAAATCTCAGCTTCCAAATTCTCATCCATTCTTCAAGTTTCGGTAGATCCCTCCTCATGTTATCTACATCTTTCTAAGTATCTACCTTATTGCAGATTTTGGTATCATCTGTAAAGAGAAAAACTTTACCTGACATCCCTTCTGCAACATCTCCTACAAAAATGTTAAAAAGAATCAGTGAAAAGCTTGCTGGCTCATGGCACGCGGGGACATCTTTTTTTGGGAGGGGTCAGGTTTGTATTGCACAGGGCGAGGGGATGGGGAGTGGGATGGACAGGGCAGTAACCCTGGGTCATCTAATATAAAAAATCAATTTTCAATTCAACACGGGTTGCTGTGAGCACGTTCTGTGCCTCTCTTGTCAGGAAGCGCACCCTGCCTTTCGCTGCTTGTAATCCAGTGGAGACCCCAGGCACATCCCCAGCAGCTTTGACTAAAGAAGACCCCCTCTCCCCAATTAACGTGAGGGCACTAGAATATTGGTTGCAAGGCTATCTCAATCAATATGCAATTTTTGGACGAGGGTTTTCAGTGTAGCTTTGTCATCCCTTTCGCAGTCCATACGTGAAATTCAGGCCCCATAACACCGTCTGTTCAGCTGCTGTGAGGGATTGTAGCTGAAAAGTTGTAAAAGAAATTCAAACTCTGAAGAATTATGAACCCTCTTCATCCATTACCAGATCTGGTGTGTCCCCCGCCAGGCATAATTTTCCAGAAAAATTTAGGCCGATTCATAGCCTATCCTATCCCTATGAAAACAAATATGGATTCCTTTACAGATCTGGCACTTTGTTTGGTTCAGTATGCCTCCTTTGATTTGGTGCTTGATCTGCTTGGCATACAGGGCAGGGCACAATAATGACCAAGGCTGATGGCGAATCAGCGGGATTTTGCTGCACAATCCGATGAGCTGCCCCCATTGCATGTGCTGGTTTTGTTACCTTCATCCACTGAGCAGTGCAGGAGGCAGCAAGGTCCGAATTCACTGGATGATTTTTTTCATGGGTCCTGCATGCATGAAGGAATGTGCATGGCTGGTGACCATCTTTCAAAAATCAGCAGCAGCTTTTGGACTGTCTCAGGCAGCAGAAAAAGCAGCTGGACCTTGTACCTTGCTATCTTTCCTGGGGATTAAACTACATTCCATGCATATAGAATCCCAGTTATTGGCAGACAAAATCCAAAAACTGGAACAGTTGATTCAGCAGGCACTGGCCCAGCTGAAGATAACTTTGGGGACATTTTACAGTATTGTCATGTGCCAGGTAATTCCAATGCAGAGGGTGTTTACTCAGAGACTGACTTTGTTGATGAGAGGCAAGGAGAAAAAATACTACTTTGAAGACATGAACAAGCAGGTGAAGGCAGACATGGCAATTTGGCTAACCTTTTTCATGATTTTAACAGGGTGACGGTACGGTAATTCTCAGCGTTGAATCAGTATCTGGAGTTATTTATGGAGATGTCTAGAGGAACATAGAAATCTCGCAGGTAAGTAAAACATCTGGAAAGCAGTGTGTATAAATGCCCGTAGCATGGGAAATAAGATCCAGATGTTGAAGCTTTAATGAAAGAGGCTGACTTGGATTTAGTGGCAGTAACAGAGACATGGTTCACAGACAATAATGACTGGGATGTACTTATACTAGGCTATACTTTATTCAGGAAGGACAGGGTAGGAAGAAGGGGAGGAGGAGTAGCACTATATGTAAAAAATAATATTAAAGCTATAGAATTACAGGGCTTAAACTGGAGAGAGGAGGCACAGTGGGTTAAACTAGAAAGAGGGAAAGGGAAATCCATTTGCATTGGCGTGATATACAGACCTCCTTCATAGGGAGAAGACAGCGCAGGACAGCAGATTACGGATGAGATGGGTTACAGTGGATATTGAAAAAACTGGCAAAACAGATATATGTTGATTCTGTAAGAAAGAGCTGGAAACAGTGACTCACTTTATAGCAAGCTGTGAAGTTCTGATGGTGGAAAATTTCTATACCAAAAGGCATAACAAAGTAGCATGCCTCTGCCACTGGAAAATCTGTAAACACTACAACATCACTGACCCTAAAAAGCACTGGAATCGTGATCCTAAAAGAATAACAGAGAATGAGGAGGTTATGATCACCTCAAAAATTTCAATTCCAGTGGATAAGAAACTGCATGCCAGGAAACCTGACACAGTGGTAAAGGAGAAGAATAACAGAACAGAATTGATAATTGAAGTGTCAATACCGAGTAATTATTCTGTGGATTGCATGGAGAGGCAGAAGATCCTGAAGTACCAAGAAATGCAATCAGAAGCAAAGAAAATGTGGCAGAAAGATGCAGAAATATTTCACAATGCACTGGGAGCGACATGCTAGATAAAAACAGAATTTCCAAGCACATCTTGACAAACTACCCATGCCTGTTAAATCTTACAAAGTCCAGAAGAAAGCTCTCTGGCACAATGCAAGTATTACACTGAGCATTAGCGTAAATTTGAGAACTAAGATCATACTCCATGTACCCTGGCTTAGAAGTGGGGTTCACGACTGCCATTGTATGTGCAAAACTAACCCATTTGAAGAAACTACCCCCGGAAAAGAAGCGGACAGAGATTTAATAGAAGACATACGCAGCATTGCCAGGAAAGGAGAAGAGCTACTGATAGGTGATTTGAATATGCTGGATGTTGATTGGCACATCCCTGCCATGATGTCATCTAGAAATAAGGAGATCTTGGATTCTCTACAGGGAGAACTATTCAGGCAACTGGTAACAGACCCCACACGTGAAGGGGCCATACTGGACTTGGTGTTTACCAATGGAGAAAGTGTTTCGGATGTTATAGTAGGAGATCATCTCGCATCTGGTGATCACCAGATGGTGTGGTTCAGTATTAGGACTAGGGCTGTTAAAATCCATTCAAAGGTGAGGGTCTTAGACTTTAGGAAAACTAACTGCCAAGATGGGCCAATACCTCAGGGAGTCGTTAGCTGGATGGGAACAGCTGGGGAATGTAGAAAAACAGTATGCAAAACCAAAAGGGGATATTTTAAAAACAAAAAGGAAAAGGATTCTAGTATGTTTCTCAAAAGAAGTAGCTGAAAAGGTGAAGAAAAAGAGGGAGGCCTTCACGAAATACAAGAGATCACAGAGAGAGGAAGACGGGCATCTATATTTGGAAAATCTTAGAGAAGCTAGCAAAGTGGTCAGGAAATCAAAAATACAAAAAGAAAAAGAAATAGCCAATGCAATAAAATGGGGGGGGGGGGGGGATAAGACATTTTTCAGCTATGTTAGTGAGAGGAGGAAGGGCAAAAGTGGTATTGTCAGGCTCAAGAGTGAAGGGGAGGAATATGTAGAAGCTGATAAGGATAAGGCAGAATTGCTTAACAAATATTTCTGTTCTGTGTTCACAGATGAAGGGCCAGGAGTAGGACCTCACAAAACACCCACAAATAGGAACAGAAGTGAAGGGGATCTCAAATGATTTTCAGAAGACTGTGTTTGTGAGGAACTAGCTAACCTAAAAATAGACAAAGCAATAGGACCAAATGTGATACGTCCGTGAATACTGAAGGATTTTGGGGATGTTCTAGCAGCTCCACTGACTGACCTGTTTAATGCCTCTGTGGAGTTGGGAGTGGTACCAGAGGACTGGAGAGAGGCTCATGTGTGCCTTTACACAAAAGCAGAAGTAAGGATGTGGTTGAAAACTACAGACCGGTTAGTCTAAACTCTGTGGTGAGTAAATTATTGGAAATGCTGCTGAAAGAGAAAATAGTGAGGTTTCTGGAGTCCAATGGATTACAGGAATATAGGCACCGTGGATTCACCAGAGGCTAAAAATTCTGATTGATTTCTTTGACTGGGTGACCAGGGAGTTGGACCGAGGGAGAGCCCTAGATGTAGTGAACTCAGATTTCAGTAAAGCCTTTGACACCATTCCACACAGGCAACTTATAAAAAAACTGAGCACCCTAGAGATGGATCCTAAAGTTACTGCTGTGGTTAGAAATTGCTTGAGTGGGAGGCTATAAAGGGTATGGGTAAACAGAGCTCACTCTGAGAAGGATGTTGCCAGTGGTGTGCCCCAGGGATCTGTCCTTGGTCTGATACTTTTTAAACTCTTTGTTATTGATATTGCGGAAGGGCTGTCAGGTAAGGTTTGCCACTTTGCTGATGATACTAAACTCTGTAAAGGAGTACACACCCAGGAAGGTGTAGATAACATCAGGAGGGATCTAGCTAAGCTTGAAGAATGGTCTAGAATCTGGCAACTGAGATTTAATGCTAAAAAATGCAGGGTCATGCATTTGTGCTGCAAAAATCCAAGGGAGCGGTACAGAGAAGAGCCACCAAAATGGTAAAGGGGATGGAAGGATACCCCTATGAAGAGAGGCTAAAAAGGTTAGGGCTCTTCAACCTAGAAAAGACGGCTGAGGGGAGATATGATAGAGGTCTATAAATTAATGAATTGAGTGGAACTGGTGAATGTAGTTTGATTCTTTACGGCCTCAAAAAGTAGAAAGATTTGGAGACATGCAATGAAGATACAGTGTAACCTGTTTAAGACTAATAAGAAAAAATATTTTTTCATTTAACATTTAATCAAACTCTGCAATTGTGCAGCCAGAGAAAGGGCTCGGTCCGCAGTGTCCTTACGGACCTTGGTGAAGTCTTTTGGTGTGTTAACATAGTAACATAGTAACATAGTAAAGGACGGCAGATAAAGACCAGTATGGTCCATCTAGTCTGCCCAGATTATTTTGCTTTTATCCTGTTGTAAAGGGATCCACTGTGTCTATCCCATGCCATTTTGAATGCAGCCTATGCAAATCAACAGCCTTCCACCCACTTGCAATTTGCTTTTAGATCCCTAGCACCCCCACTTCAAGATTTATTAAACTCAATTATAATCATTTTAACACCATCCTTCCCATCGATTCGTTTGACGAGGTGGGGTGGGATGACTCAGTGGGAAGCCATGTGCTTCTGGCACCCAGAGCCTGCTGCTTCTGAATCTCCTCTGACACAACGCCTACTGGACAGGCTATAAAAAAATGCATATTGGTCAGCACACCTTTAAATATTAAACTTTACTTTGTAAATATGTACGTAATGAGGGAGGTTTCAAAAAGCCACTTACAAGGGTATGGACTATTTGCATATTGCCTGGTCTTGCGGGTAAAAGTAGGTATTGACTCTGAGTTTGTTGGAAGTGGTTGGAAGCACTCTTCCCTCTAAGCTGTGCGCGTGTGCGCGCGCACACACCTCGCCGAGCAAGCGCACATACTTTACAACAGAGCGCACAAAAATTATGGCTCTGATTCTGATAGAAAACAACACAGATGTCTTAAAATGTAAAAGTTATGATTGTAATTACTAGAAATTTCCCGCTTCATTTAGTAATTGTCTATTTTCATTTAATTTGATTAAAATCAATGTGGTGTACATACTGTATTCTGACGTGTAGTCAAATTTTAAAGTATATAACTCTGAGTGTCGTTATGTGGCGCACAAAAATTTAACCTTCCTTGAAAAGCTGCACAGCTGATATTTTATGTGCACACAGCCTACAGAAAATTAGAGGGAACATTGGTTGGAAGTGCCCCTCCTCCTCGGTCATGTGCTTCTGTCAGATTGTATGAGTGGTTGTAAGCTGAGAGCTGATGTCTGTTTGATTTTGAATATGTTTATGACTGTCTTATATTTGATGCGTGAGCTGACTGGAAGCCAGTAAATTTGAGAGACTGAGATCATACTCCCCATGCCTTTACTTAGAAGTGGGTTCACTCCTGTCATGGTATGCGCAAAACTAAACTAAAAAACAAATAGCTCTTAATCCAAGACACAATTAGTCAACCAAATCTTCCTGAGACGACTAAAATTTTTTTTACCATAGGCAAATATGACCTCAGGATGGCTTATGCCCTTCATTTAGTGAAAATTTCACTATAGGGAACAGCTGATGCTCACATCACTGGTCAATATAGCCTCCAAAGGATTTTTATTCATAATAATTAATTTCTAACTATTGTGATAAGGAAGCTTATCATAGCTCAGGAAGGAGCTATAGTAAAGGTGAAGTGACTCTGAACAAGCAAGCTGTCAGTTCTGGTAGAAATAAGAAAACATAATTTTCCCATAAAAGACTACCAGTCCCAGAATGCACCAGGTTTCCAACAGCCATTAGAGGAGCTGAAGTGGGGAAACGTGTGTTCAATCAGGAGGGCTATGAGGTAATCCCTAAGCACTCATCTCAAAGGGCAGGGCCTGATTCAGCACAGCTGCGCTGTGCTAGGGTAGAGCACTCATCAAAGCAGAATAAAGGTAGAGTTTATTCTACAGAGAATTATCCTCAGAATCAGCTTGGATATCCTCAGCTTGGAGGTCTTCATCATCTGGAGGATCATCAGAAGCAGAAGCCAGACCGGACGGACAGAGAGGGCAAGAAACCCTTTGGAAGAAAGAAGAGAAAAGCATTTGGGAGGTCCAGAGGAGTCCAGAGCAGTACGTATACTGGGTGACATTCAAAAGGCCAGCATACACCATTGGACTGGGGAAAGCCAGAGGAATGGTGCTGCAGGGCTAGGAATCTCCAGACGGTACCTGGGAGGGAGACGGCTGCACGTGGAAGGGACCCTATGACCCATGCCAGAAGGTATGTGAAGAGAGATCCAGTGTCCAGGGATCTGGATTGGAAGGCTGGACATAAGAACTGGACTACATACTGGCCAGGCTATTTAGAGAGGAACTCTAACAGCAATGGAAGCTCAGGTATGAACACTGATCTATGCCCTAGCTATAACCTTGAAAGACAGCAGGGAAACAAGTATTCTCCTGAAAGTGCTCCATTGAGAAATTCCTCTGTGCCAATCCCTGATATTGAACCCATGATTGTTGAAGAAGGGGAAGGAGAAGTCTTAGATACAGGTTGTGAATACATGGATTGCTCTCTGTCTAAACTCCTTTGGTAATTTTCTGTTACAAAGTACAGCAACCATCACAAAGAAATACAAACTTGTTCTTTAATCTACTCAGAAAAGCTCCTGAAGTAGGATTTGAGCCACGCAGTAGAAAGCAAGCCAGCTAAGGGGTTTCAGCTGGGTAACTGTTAGCAATAGAGCCTTACCTAATTGCTTGTGAGCTCTGAGGGAATCACTTCTGAGTCTGTGTGGGAAGATATAAGAAGTTAACCTGAAAAGAACAGTTTTTCCCTTCTTTGTGGATTTTGTTTGTTGTTTGATACACTGCTAAGAAAATATTAGCTAAAGCCTACAGAAAAGACCAGTTTGTTACCAACCAGGTCTTTATTCTTTTGCTTTGATTGCCTGACAAAGTTCAACTGTTGTTTTCCTGATCTTGTTTATCCACGTTTAACACTGCAAGCAAGTATCCTGTTTTATGTACTACCAAGCATATCTGTGTTGGGAGAAATAACCCCATAAATAAATATCTTATTGGCTTTACACTCAAGCACAACTAATTATTGTGAGCAGCTGTGTCTGGTGTGAATGGACTGCATTTCCCACAATCCCTTGCAAATCATATTGATATATGCACTTGCCAAGACTGTGAACATTCTCACCCAGGCAGCCGTCTGACACTATAGCATTTCAATTCCACACGAGTACTCCTGGGGATTCAAATTACTTATAATATACTATTACACCAAACATACGTATTACATAAATAGCATCTTAAAAAGCTCAAAGGGGCATTGACAGACTTGACTTCCATCTCCTGTGAAAAACAGAAGGAAAGCTTAATAGATATAAACAATAGTAAGTGCACCTAACAAGGTCTGCAGTTACTTAACTTTAGAAGTCTGTGGCCAGCATCCCACTGTAAAGTGATCTGTTGTCAAAACGAAACCGAAGAAGTGGGCTCAGTTAAAAGACTGTCTGAGGCAATCCCTTTTCCTACTTGTAACAGTCACGCATCCCAACAATTTGCACTGCCAGCCAAAAAATCCTCACCCCAGTGCCGCAACCTAATGCACCTTTTAGGGCGCACCATAAGGCACATCATAAAGCACCACATCATCCAAGGCAGGTCATAATGTGCCCCAGAGGGCGTCAGGAAATGTTGGCACCCTCCAAGGCAGCATATAAGGCACCCCATAAGCTGGCCAAACCTAAGGTGCCGTGAAAGATGCCCCAGGGATGCCAAGGTAACAAAGGAGATGGTGCCCAGGGGCACAAAGGTGCCCCAAAGTCACAAGCATGAAATGTATGGTTCAAACACAGATGTAACCATAACACTGTACAGACCACTAAGGAAAGGCAATGAACAAGTGATGGAAGGAAGTAGATGACGGAGCTCATGGACCAGCCAAATCTGCGTGCAGCCCTTGTGGCAGCAGGTAAAGTGGACAAACATATCGGGGGCAGCTGTACCGATGTACAGGGTGATGGTAATGTACAGTGCAACAATGACAGTGTGTGGCAGAGGATGGGGATATGTATCCACCAGAGGAGATAGAGGTGGCAGGATAAGTGCAATGACAGGAGGACAGAGGAGAGCAGTGCCATGCAGAGCAGACACAGGAGAGGCAAGCATGAAGAGCCGCAATGCAGAAAAGTGTGCCAGTGCAGGACATGGGGTAGCAGCCTGCACATTAGGGCAGGATGCCACACAGCTGGCACACACACACATAGACGGACAGAAGGATGGATGGCAACAGTGATGAGGGTATAATGTGGCGGTAGTTGTGTAGGACAGCCATAAAAAAAGGGGAACAGAGAGGAATCAAACCCATGACCTCTGCTACTGAAGTCATTGCATTAACCATTGTGCTACATCACTATGGGAGTCATCATACCAATGGCTGGCTACAGAAAGAGTGCACATCACCATAAAACTGTCTGCTGTGGCTACCAGGATAGGATAGAACCAACAGTACCCATAATGCAATTCACATGCAGAACAGCAGTCTACATCTGCTCACCAGATGGGGTATGCACCTCTACAGCATGTCAGCTTGGTAGGGGGGAATGACCGTGCATGTTACTGGCACAAAGTACCTTCAGGCCATGCCAATGTGCATGTTCTGTGCTCATCCTGAGGGTAAGGTGGAGTGGCCAGCACCAGGTCCGCAGTATCCGGGTTGGTTGAGATGGGCTGTGCTGCAGGTCTCTATCAGTGCCAGTGTGTGACAGGTATTTGTTGCAGACACCTTTAGGAGGTCTTTGTGTCCATTTGTAATTGTCAGTCATGTCTGGCCCTTGTGGACCATGATGTACACAACATAGTGCATATCCACTGTACTTGCTATGGTCACCTGTTTAAGGAGCAGGGGTGTGTCAGGGCTCACATGGCGACAATGTACTTAGAAAACCGCCCTCTCTGGGGCAGGGTGGGGGACATGATCTGCCCCCAACAGACCCGCACTCTCACCCTTTGCAAGGGGGGCAGTGGAGGTACATGAGGACAGGCTGTGGGACCAGCAACCCCAGCCCTTGTGGCAAACGGACAGCTGCTGAAGATCTGCACTTGGGACAGGGCCACTAACAGATAGGTAGTGAGCCCAGTCAGCTCAGCTGCCCCCCACTATGATCTGACATTCACCAGTAGAGGGCAGTCAGTGTGCACCTGCTGCACCCTGCAAGGTGGTGCAGCCATACAGATGCTAAATGCAGACAGTCTGCTAGCTAGTACATAGTGCATGTTCCTGGAGGAACTGTGTGCACCCAAAACTGGGATGTCAGCACACACACCACGCAGGTATGTCAGTGATTGGGCCCCAGAAAAGAGAACCCATAAATATCACTTGAGAGAAATACTGTATAGCACTATGGGGGAACCTAGCCATGCCGTGGTCACTGCTCAGTCAGGGTGAGAGCGACTTCCCAGCATGACATGCTGTGGCCACCCTGTCCGTGCAGGTGGTGGTCGGGCACTACAATGTCCCATCCATTGCCCTATACCCTGTGCAAATGCATCCTGCCCATGCCACCCTGTCCGGGCCATACCCACAGTACCTTGCTCCTCATTATGCACATTGTCAGGCTAACACTGGAAACAGTGCAAGCAATGTGGGCTCAGTAAGGTGTAGGCAGCCACAACACACTGGATAGACAGACACACACTCCCACACCTATGCCAGCATTGTGCAAATATAGAGGTTTGTGGCAGCCCTGGCCACCACACCAGTCCTGGGTACAGTGCGGGCATTGCTATGGTACTCAATACTGTTAGGGTCATTCCCTGGGGTGGTAAACACTGTCAGAATCAATAACTGAAACACACTCCACAGATATAAGAAAGGTTGCTATGATGAATCTGTCAACAAATTGTATTTAACTTAGGATTTGTTAGCTGACATTAATCATAGCAACCTTTTGATATATGTGGAATGTGTTCCTAAGTTTAGTACGGCATTACTAAGGTATGCAGGTGCCAGTATTGGGAGATGCTGCTCCACGCAGGGCCCAACAGCCTGACTTTCCATGAGGCTTTGGATAGTGGAGCCTTGGGTGTGGGTGTTTATGCCCCTGTTGGCCACTGCTCTAGGGCAGAGGTTCCCAACTCCAGTCCTGGTGGGCAAACACTGTTCAGGTTTTCATGCTGTCCCTAATAAATATGCATGAGATACATTTGCATACAATGGGGGCAGTGCATACAAATACAGCACAGGCATATTTATTAGGGACAGCATGAAACCTGAATGGTGTTTGGCTTTCCAGGACTGCAGTTGGGAAACTCTGCTCTAGGGATTGCACATGTTTATGGTGTCTGTGCTCTGTAGGGTAAAATATAGGCATTTCAGGCATGTTTATTTTATCTGCAATAAAGGTTCCGTCTTTATTACCACAGTTTAGTACTGGATAAAATAGGGGACAGGGTTGGCAGGAGCCACAGCTGGGACTTGAACTTGTGACCTTCTGCTCCTGAACACACTGACTGTGTGTACTGCACCACACTGTTGCCACAGGGACAGTGCATTCCCTGGGGATACCATGACTGTTTGTCAGACAGACCCTGTCTCTTGCGGTGCATGGCACCCACCTAAATGGGGCTAGGCCATGGTCTGCTGTGGGCAGATGCCACTGCCCCCTCTGCCACCAGCACCCCTCCGCCACCATGCTGCCATGCCATTATGCCAGTGGTGCTGGTGGTGCGCAGTCCCAGGCTATCCAGTGTGCCGGTAGACAGCTGCTTATAGTGTGGGTTCTCGGGTAGAGGTGCCTACATGGACATGCGCGCTTTCCCCCGGCACCGCCTGCCAATGTTATGTGCCCTTGGGGGTACCTGCTGGGTAATCTCCCCTGTGACACTGTGGGACATACGCTCGTGCCCATGTTGGACACTCGTCAGTTGCTGTCTTGCTGCTTTACAATTTCTGAATTCCTATGTGCCACCTAGGCATCTGCCTAGTCCACACTGTGCCCCAGCTGGACCACAGCATGTGCCGCCTGCAGCCCCCTGTATCCCATTTACTGCATCAGTACAGTTGCCCTTTCCTACGTGCCCACTCTGCTGTTGCTGCACATGTGCACGCCATAACAAACCTGCCCAATCTAAATGAAAGAAACCCTGATCAGCACTATTTCAATGTGGGATCATTCACTTTGTAGGGAGACAGAGCATAGACCCTTCCAAACATGATATCTTAATTTTTACGCTTTGTCAGTAGCGTTGCTTTATGTTTATCATTAATGTCACTATTGGCCAGCTTGGTTATTGGGATTTTAAATGTGGTTCTGGTCATTTTATATGTTTATTTGCCTTTTTGGTTCCTGCACATGTATCACAGCTATCACTTTTATGGGTTTCCCTGCCTTTGCTGCACATTGCTGGCTTAAATGGTTTCTCTTTCCTTCAAATATGCTTAATGCGAGGGTTTCACTGGCGTTAGTGTTCAGACCCAGATTTCACAGCGTTAGTGTGCCTGGAGTCTCTCCCCGCCCACTCTCCGCCCATTGACCCCTTCTCTCCACCCTCTGGGAAGCCTTACTCCACCCTTCAGACCCGGATTTCACAGTGTTAGTGTGCCTTAACGCTGCCGCTGCGTTATCGCATGATAAGTGACGTTATCGCTCGATAATATTGAGCGATAACATCACTTATCATGTGATAATACCACTGCTGCAATGTTAAGACGGTTTAGTAAACATACCTCTATATTTATGCTCTGTAAGTCGTGTTTTTAAAGGACGTGTAGTTTTGCCCACATATAATTTGAGACAAGGACACCATAGTGTGTATATCACAAACGAGGTGTTACAAGTTGTATTGTAAGTCAATCGACAAACTTTATTTTGATATTTTGTACAAATCATACCTTCCATGATTTTACAGAAGGAACAGTGATCGCATGCTATATGGCCTGTCACTACAGCAGACTCACTTTGACGTGGAACTACGGAGCAAAGCCAGTCTCTCAGATTTCTGCTGCGGCTATACGCCATGCGTAAAGAAAAATCTGAAAGTTTAGGATGTGTTTTAAATAAGCCCCATCGCTTCCACAACGAAGCTGCTATACAGTTAGACTTGAATGCTGCAAAACACATGTTATAGACAGCATTTCAGATGAAATCATTAAATCTGATTCTACATGGTCAGAATTAAGTAACCATTCACGGTGATTATATCTAGTTCTTTTATAGGCTTTCTTCAATACTGAACTAGGGTATTCTCGTTCTTCAAATTTGAGCATCATGGTTTTAGCTTGTGTTTCAAATTCTTGCAATGTAGAGCAAATGTGTCGACATCTCAAAATCGTGAGTACGGCAGACTGCATTTTAAATGCTCGGGATGGAAACTCGTAAAATGTAATAAAGTGTTCCTATCCGTAGGCTTAGTGTATACAGTAGTCAAAAATCCCTCTAGATGCTTACTAACCTTAACATCTAGAAAATGCAGTTCTTGAGCTTGTATATCAATTTCAAAACTAATGTTAACATTATATTTATTCAAATACTGAAAGAATTCATTCAAAAGATCCTTTGAACTGTTCCATAGCAAAAATAAATGTCATCTATATACCGATACCACTTGATGATATTTGATACATACCTAGAGGAGTATACATACTGATCTTCAAAAAAATGCATATACAAATTTGCTAGTGAGGGAGCAAAAGTAACTCCCATAGCTGTCCCAGAAATTTGTTGGAAAAATTCCTGTTTATACACAAAATAATTTTTATTCAATGCCAACTCAGCCAAAGTTGATAAAAAAGTAGTTGGTACTTTATATGGTTTTCCCCTAGCATCCCATACTTTTGTTAAAATCTGTAATGCATCATCTTGAGGGATAGGAGGTATATAGTGCTGTTACATCTAAACAGGCCATCCATTCAATTTGTTCAGTTGATCCAATATTTTCAAGGAGTTGCAAAAAATGCGTAGTGTCCTCAATATATGAAGGGATTTTAGGGACTTCATGTTTCAAAAACATATCAAGATATATTCCCACACGTTCTAATAAGGAATCATTACTTGACAGGATCGGACGGCCAGGAGGAGATGTCAAATTTTTATGAACTTTTGGTAAAATGTAAAAGACCGGTACTTTAGGAAATGGTGGATTCAGGAAAGATTTCTCCCTTTCAGTCAAATAGCCCAGACAAAATGCCATTGTAGTAATACACTCTAGTGATCTTTGTAATTCTTCAGTCGGATCAGTTAGTAGGCGTTGATAGCGATTACTGTTATTCAATTGTCGCAAAATCTCATTATCGTAATCACTAGTATTCAAGACTACTACAGCACCGCCTTTATCAGCCCGTTTAATCGCGATGTTAGTCATTCTTGACAGATCTTGTAATGCTACAAATTCAGCAGATGATAAATTTCTAGGTAGATTATTATACTTCGATTCCAACCTCTCCAAGTCTGATAGAACCAAGTGCCTAAAAGTATGCACTATCGGATCTAAAGGTCCTGGGGGAGTCCAATTGGATTTCAAACGAACCACAGAGATCTTGAGTATCTGGTTTATCTTTAAAAAATATCTTTAATTGCAAAGTCCGTATGAGTCGTTCCACAGCTATCCTGCTCTGAAAACTATCATATCTAGGACCATCAATAAAAGATAAACCTTTAGCCAGCAAACTCTTCTGTGCTAATGACAATACTACATTAGAAGGATTAATGACAGTATTCAGCATCTGCCCTGCATTATAGCACAAGACAGACGCTAACATGCATTGATACATACTGAACACACAAAGACACTGTCTGCTGAGACATGTAACACCATCCCCAGCACTACAAAACCCACTGTTCATGGTGCCCAAATCCTACCACCCTGATCACAAACCTCCAGCTATCAAAATTACTCCCAAGACAAATACCACTTGATTACTACACCCCCCCCCTCCCCAAATACATACTGTACCTGAATGTAACTCGCCTTGATCTTCTTTTGGAAAGGCATGAACTAAATACTACTGATTGAAGGATAAGGCGGGATAGAAATACCCTTTAAATAAAAAATAAATAAATAATAATCACATATCCTCCCTCAGAGCACAAAACCCCTCCAGGCCCTTAACATGACCCTGCCACCATTCCTTTACCCCCTTAACACTTACCAGGATAGCCCTGTTCAGATATGCTGCACTGGGTCAGATCAGTGGTTCACCAAGCCCAGTATCCTGTTTCCAACAGTGGTTAATCCAGGTCACAAGTACCTGTCAGGTTCCAAAATGTAGACAGATTGCATAATTTCCCCAGTCCATTTTAATAATGGTTTATGTGCTTTTCTTCCAGGAACTTGTTCAAACCTCTTTTAAACCCAGCTACTCCAACAGCTTTTACTACATTCATCGACAACACATTTCAGAATTTGTTGACTGTGTTTCAGAAGATGGATACGACCCCTAGCGGTACTCTCATAGTACTACTACTAGGAGCTGATCTGACTCCTTATTTAGAAAATTGACCCTTAGTGGTGTTACTGCAAAGCTACTGCTAGGAGTCATATCCACCATTTTCAATCTGGGTGGAAATGGGTTGGAAGTGAAGGAGGCTTTCTCCTACCCTGTCCAGTAGATAACCAGAACTACCCTGCCAGGAGATAGCACTATCCGGAGGCTCTGCTAATTCGCTTGGCCTCTGCCCCTCTTGTTTATTTCCTTTTACTGTATGTGCCGCTGTTTATCTGTCCTGCCCTCTGGGACTCCCTCCTGCAGACCATTTCCGAGGTCTCCATGGCCTACCCCCGTTTAATTATCCTTGGGGACTTCAACATCCATAGCAACTCTCCTTCCAGTTCTAAGGAAGGGCTTTTTTTACACCTCTTTCTGACCTCTCTCTTACTTAGCACACTCCCTTCCCTACTCACATAACTGGTCACACCCTTGACCTTCTCCTTACCCCTTCTACATCCCCCACCATTCCCACTAAGATCTCCATCTTAACACTTCCATGAACTGATCACTCTTGCATGCTTTTCATCATCACTCACCTCATCTGTGCCGGGACCCGCCTCCATCCTGAGCGACTCCAGATGAGACAACGGTATACTCCAGCTGCCTTAGTGAATTTTCCCCCAGTGGATTCTCTGTTCCCACAGATTTTGCCACTCTTACTCCTGATAATCAAGTCCAGACCTGGCACATACTTCTTATAAACCAACTAGACCAGTTGGCTCCTCGTCTCCCTACCCCTGTCAGACGACTCCTCCAGCACCACCCATGGTTAATCCTGGTCTCTCGCTACTCCGTATCCATCTTCTTAGGGCCAAATGTCTCTGGCATAGCCACCCCGCCACGGACATCCTGCATTGACATCGGCATTACAAACAACAATTACATGCTGCCAGGAAATCCTTCTATTCAGATCAGATCTCTTCTGCCGCTAACTCTACTAACCAACTCTTCTCAATAGTCCGCTCTCTTTCCTTCACTCACAGTTCTTCTGTTGTAACCAGTTTTCCCTTGCCCCCCGCTCCTGATCATCTAGCCTATTTCTTTTCAGAGAAGATTACTGCACTATGCTCTGCTCTCCCAGCCGGTCCACTATTATCTCCACCGCCTCCTTCATCACTTAATTCTGTTACCACACTGTCCCACACCTGGTGTGTATCTGAGCTCTCTAAAGCTATCACCTCATCCCATAAGACCATCTGTCCTTCAGATCCTATAGCCCCCCCCCCCCCCACACTAGCTCACTGAGCCCTCTCTTGCACTACTTCCAGTCATACTAACAATGTTCAATTGCAGTCTCTTATCTGGTATTTTCCCCTCCCTATGGAAGCATGCCATCAGCTGTCTTGTACTGAAAAAGCCTACCCTAGACCTTGCTATCCTCACCAAATGGTGCCCATATCTAATCTGCCTTTCCTTTCAAAAGTTCTAGAGAAACTTGTATTTTCACAATTATCCTCTCAGCTAGATTCCATCCATGCTGTCCACCCACATCAATCAGGCCTCAGACCTGGTTACAGCATGGAAAACATTCTCCTCTCACTGCTTAATGAAATTCATGTCTCACACGAACAGGGTAACTTTTCATTTGCTGTTTCACTGGACCTCTCCACAGCATTCAACTTGGTTGATCACTCCCTTCTTCTCTTCTGCCTTCATGACTATGGGCTTTGTGGTACTGTCCTATACTGGTTTAAGTCGTTCCTGTCTCTTTGTTTCTTCTCTGTATCCCATGGGTTGTCTACCTCTCCCTCTCTCCTCTTCACCTGCGGAGTCGCCCAGGGCTCTGTGTTAGCACCTCTTCTCTTCAATGTTTTCTTAGCACCTCTTGCACTGTTCATTCAACAATCTGGTATTTCTTCTTATTTTTATGAAAACGATATTATTCTACTTCACCACACCAATTCCCAGCCTCCAACCTTGCACCCATGAACTCTTGTTTGTCAGACATTTTCACATGGCTGACAATGAACCATCTTCATCTTAACACGTCTAAATCTGCTGCTATCTGGTTTACTTTCCATACACCATGCCCCTCTCTTACACCTTTGATTGTCTGCACTCAGTCACTCAGGTATCTTGGGGTCTTTCTTAATTCCTCCCTTTCTTTCCATGAACATGTTTCTTCCTTGGTTCAGTGCTCTTTTTTCTTTCTTCAAATTTGTGCAGTTTTCCCTCTTCTCAATGTACCTTCACTCACAACCTTTCTTCTCTCATTGGTCACTTTCAGGCTGGACTACTGTAATGTCATACTCGCGGGTCTTCCTTGATACCAGCTTCAATACCTTCAGCTTCTACAGAACACTGCTGCATGCATACTCACTCACTCCTCTTGACACGATCACGTCACCCCTCTTCTTATTCACCTCCACTGGCTCTCCCTCAAATACCGTGTTGATTACAAAATTCTTATCCTTGTCCACAAAACTGTTTACACTGGCACTCCACAATACCTCTCAAACCTGCTCCAGTTCCACACTGCTCACTGTCTCCTTAGATCACTTCATGTCAACCGTCTCATACTTCCAGCAGTCACTCGAGCACATCTGGAGCAAACTCGGAAATCTGCATTCTTCTATATGTCCCCGTGCTATGGAACTCTCTGTCTCCCTCCTTGGGCTCTGAAACTTCATTCCCCAAATTTAAAGCACTGTTAAAAACACACCTCTTCCATCTTGCTTTTGATCTACCTTTCCCCAACTCTCAGCAGGAAACCTTTCGGCCTTCACTTTCCTCCTAGACTTGTAGTATCTCTGCCATGTTCCTACTATCCACTTACAGTTCTCTGCCCCACTGTCTCCTTTTTCTCTGATATCCTATTAGAACATTTGCATTCATTTTACCTTTTCTTACAGCCAGCAGTTTTTATTATTGTAAACCGCTCTGATACCAGGGCTGCCTGGGTGGAATAGTCTCCCAGTGGAGGTGGTAGAGATGAGGACAGTAACTGAATTCAAAAAAGCATTGGACAAACACAGAGGATCTCTAAAGGTAAAAAGGGGACTGTTGTAGTTGTTATGGAAGGACAGACTAGATAGGCCATGTGGTCTTTTTCTGTCGTCATGTTTCTATGTTTCTATCAAATGGCAAATAAAGATAAAGATAAGTATTCAATGTGTCATACGCGGCCCCGGCATTGAATATCTGGTGTCACTGCACAACATCCAATGCTGCAGAAGATAACCAGGTGGTGGTGCAATCTTTATCTTTATCTTAATATACCGCAACTTCGCAAGCCAGCAAGGCGATTTACAATGGAGGCAAAAACACAGAGAGCCAGGAATGGCCAGGAACAGAAAGGAACTAGATGTGGTGTATTTAGATTTCAGTAAAGCCTTTGACACTGTTCCTCACAGGTGACTTATAAACAAACTGAGCACCCTAGGGATGGACCCTAAAGTTACTCCTTGGGTTAGAAATTGGTTGGGTGGGAGGCGACAAAGAGTACAAGTAAATGGAGCTCACTCTGAGGAGAAGGATGTTACCAGTGGTGTGCCCCAGGGATCTGTCCTTGGTCCGATTCTTTTTAACATCTTTGTTAGTGATATAGCGGAAGGGCTGTCGGGTAAGGTTTGCCTCTTTGCGGATGATACCAAAATCTGCAATAGAGTAGACCCCCAGGAAGGTGTATATAACATGAGGAGGGATCTAGCTAAGCTTGAAGAATGGTCTAGAATTTGGCAGCTGGGATTTAATGTTAAAAAATGTAAGGTCATGCATTTGGGCTGCAGCAATCCAAGGGAGCAATATAGTATAGGGGGTGAAGTACTTTTGCCCACTAAAGAAGAGCGGGACCTAGGCGTGGTTGTGTCTGATGATCTTAAAGTAGCTAAACAGGTAGAAAAGGCGACGGCAAAAGCTAGAAGGATGCTTGGGTGCATATGGAGAGGAATGGCTAGCAGAAAAAAGGAGGTGATAATGCCTCTCTATAAGTCTTTGGTGCGACCTCATTTGGAGTATGGTGTGCAATTCTGGAGACCGCACCTTCAAAAGGATGTGAACAGGATGGAGTCGGTGCAGAGGGTGGCTACTAAAATGATTAGTGGTCTTCATTATAAAGCATATGAGGACAGACTGAAGGATCTTAATATGTACACCTTAGAGGAAAGGCAGGATAGAGGTGATGTGATTGAGATGTTTAAATACCTCTGTGGCATAAATGTTCAGGGAGAGAGCCTCTTTCAATTGAAAGCAAGTTCTGCTATGAGGGGACATGGGATGAGGGTTAAGAGGGATAGATTCAGGAGTGATATGTGGAAATATTTATTTACGGAAAGAGTAGTGAATCCATGGAATAGTCTCCCAGTGGAGGTGGTAGAGATGAGGACAGTAACTGAATTCAAAAAAGCATGGGAGAAACACAGGATCTCTAAAGGTAAAAAGGTGACTGTTGTAGTTGTTGATATGGAAGGACAGACTAGATAGGCCATGTGGTCTTTTGCTGTCATCATATTTCTATGTTTCTATGTTTCTATTTCTTATAGGACAGCAGCAAACATACCAGACAGGAAAAGAAGACAAAAGAAGAGAGGAAGAGCAAGTGAGAGGAGAGAAAGGACTAGTTGGAAGAGCTGGGTGGGAGATCATAGGCTAGACAGAACAAATGTGTGTTAAGGAGTGCCTTAAATTTGGGATAGGATGGTTCCAAATGGAGAGGAGACGAGAGGGAGTTCCATAAGGATGGTACCAGGAAGAAGAAGGCAGAGCTATGGGTGCGCTCCAGATGGGCGCGTGCGGGGGAAGGAAGCTCAAGACAATTGATGTGGATAGACTGGAGACTGCGAGGCACTGAACGGAACTGCAGTGAGTCAGCCAGGTAGCAGGGTGTGTGGGTGTGAATTGCCCTGTGAGTCAGAATTAGGAGTTTAAAGACTATGCACTGGGAAACCGGTAACCAGTCAAGTTGAATTAAATGAGGTGTAATATGACTGTAGCAGGAGGTGTGAGAAATGATCCGGACAGCAGTATTTTGAATCAGTTGCAGGTAATATATCTGGTATTGGGGAACACCAGCAAAAATAATGTTACAATAATCCAAACATGAGATAACTAGTGCGAGAAGGAGTGTAGTGAGTGAGGAAAGAGACAAGATGTCACTACTTGCTCTGATCTGACGGAGAAAGAAGAAAGAACGACATGCAAGAGAAGAGATATGATCATGGAAGGCCAGTTCAGGGTCAAGGACTACTCCCAGTACCGAAAGGAGGAAACCAGTGGTATTGGGTTGCCAAGAAGTAAAGGAGCTAAAAAGGAGGGGAAGAACTGAAAACAAACCACATTGCTGATGTCTTTGAGGAGTTACGGTGGAGGAACGTTTAAGGAAACCAGTCTGCAACAAGAGTCAGGCAGGCACTGAGTGGTGAGAGATCTGAGGACACTGGAGAGGTATGATGGAGAAGGATGACATCATCAGCATAGTAATAGGCCGAGATTCCAGTTTGCTTACCAGGAGTGCAAGGGGTGCAAGAAAAATAGTGAAAAGCAGAGGCGCGAGGATTGAACCTTGGGGGACACCACAGGCCAAGGGCAAGGGGGTAGAAGTGTTGGACAGAGAGATTACAGAAAAGGTGCAGGAGTGAGGAAAGGAGTGAAACCAGTGGAAGACCACACCGCGCAGACCCGCATCCCGAAGACGTGAGAGGAGAAGAGTGTGGCCGACCAAGCCAAAAGCAGTGGATAGATCCAGAGAGACAACCAAGGAGATGTCACCCCGATCATGTGCAATGTGAACATCACGGCTACCTGGTTAGTGACTGTCTCTGCCCATGACATGCCCCGATGCTAAGCGGTTAGCATAAGGGCAGATAGCGGTGTTAGAGTTGTGGATTTTCAATGACATTAAGCGTGTTAGTGCCACTGAATATTCTGTTCAGCAGTATTTACATGGTTTACAGGTCTGTAAACCGTTTAAATGCCTTTCAATATTGGGCCCATAGTGTCTTAGTGTGTTTACATATGCCTGGCCCTGAACTTTGCAAACAGAGAGGCAAATCCTCACTATGTGTGCTGTGTAATACCCCTTGCTATCTATGCCCCATATATTCTGTCTTGATTTTGTGACAAATCCCAAAATTATAATCGAACCGCTTCTGATCGCTGGAAGTAGCGGTATATAAGTATCTACTAAATAAATAAAATAAATAAATCCAATCCTGGTTCTGCTCCACTACAAACACAGAATTGTAGTTCTGATTTAGGAAATGTCCCTTAAAAGGTACAAACTCATACAGACCCTGCAGCAGCCAAGCCCCTCCCAGCATGATCTTCCTGTTACCAAGGTAACCATTGCAAGGGGCGGGGATGCTGCACAGCTCAGTGAGCAGATGATTCCTGAAGGTCCAGTGCTCATTTACTCTTCCCTTGGTGTTTCCACTGCACTGCAGCTACAAGTCACACACAAAGTTTCATTTCTTTATATATTTCATTGCCCTTCTGACAGCAAACATCCAAAATAATAACATAATAACATAAGAAATGCCATACTGGGTCAGACTAAGGTCCATCAAGCCCAGTATCCTGTTTTCAACAGTGGTCAATCCAGATCACAAGTACCTGGCAGGTTCCCAAAAAGGCGAGAGGTTGCACAAGTCTTGTCCTGGGGCAAGCAGTGGATTTCCTGGGTCCTCTTTAATAATGCTTTATGGACTTTTCCTCCAGAAACTTGTCCAAACCTTTTTTAAACCCAGCTACACTAACAGCTTTTACTATGTCCACTGGTAACAAATTCCAGTGTTTGATTACGCTTTGAGTGAAAAAATATTTTCTCTTACTAGTCTTAAGTGGGTTACATTGTAGCTTCTTTGCATGCCCCCTACTCTTTCTACTTTTTGATGGTGTAAACAACCTACCTACGTTTACCCGTTCCACTCCATTCATTAATTTATAGACCTCTATCATATCTCCCTTTAGCCATCTCTTTTCCAAGTTGAAAAGCCCTAACCTTTTAAGCCTTTGCCCATAGGGGTTTCCTTCCATCCCCTTTACCATTTTGGTACTGTTTCTAATTCCACTATATCCTTTTTAAGATATGGCAACCAGAATTACCCACATATTAAAGGTGCAGTCGCCCCATGGAATAATACAGAGGCATTATGATATCCTTGGTTTTATTCTCCATTCCTTTCCTTATGATACCTAGCATTCTATCGGCTCTCTTGGCCACCGCTGCACACTGAGTTTCAATGTATTATCCATGATGATGCCTAAATCTTTTTCTTGGGTGATGGTTCCTAAGGTGGAACTTTGCATGATGTACCAATTGGGTTTGGGTTTTGGTTGTTCTTTCCTAGGTGCATAACTTTGCACTTGTCCACATTAACTTTGATCTACCATTTGGACATCCAGTGTTCCATTTTATCAAGGTCCTTTTGCAATTTTTCACAATTTTCATGGGTTTTAGAAACTTTGAATAATTTTGTGTCATCTGCAAACTTGATCACCTCACTCATTATTCCCATTTCCAGGTCATTTACGAATATGTTAAAAAGCAGCGGACCCAGCACATATCCCTGGGGTACTCCAATATTCATCTTTCTCCACTAAGGAAAATGTCTCTTCCTGCTTCAGCAGGAAACTCAATGCTGTGGCCAGATATAGCCCAGCACCGAATATATGGGTTTAGTGTTCAGTGGCATTGGCTAGCTGCTATAATCACATTTGTTGCTGCTGCTGGATATTCGGCCTTTTATGCCTTAGAAAGCTTAAGTCCATCAAAAGATATATAGATGAGAAACAGTATAGAACCCTGATTCACGCACTAATTTTAAATTATTTAGATTACTGTAACACCCTATTTCTAGGACTTCCACTCTACTCAATAAAATGTTTGCAGCCAGTCCAGAACATTGTGGTGAAACTGAAATATAGAGGTCATGCTACCCCATTACTAATTAAGGTACACTGGCTTCCAGTTCCCTAGCGTATAACATTTGAGACCTTGATGCCCTCCCACAGGATTTCCATTATATCTCTTTTCCCTTCTTATCCCATACACACCTCACAGGCAGCTAAGATCAGCCCAAGAACATCTCCTCATTGCCCTCACATATAAGACATGAGTGGATTAGGTGTTCAACGTTTGCATTTAACACCCCAATTGTCTGGAAGTTGCTATCTCTGGAAGTTGCTATCTCTATCCTTCAACGTGCAATGCCTGGCATACGCAGATGACATCCTCATTTACATGCCGTTTAATACTGACCAACCAGTGTTCACACCAATAATTAATTGTTTTGGTGCAATAGCCGAATGGCTGTTAACACAAAACTTAAGAATAAATCACAACAAAACTGATGTATTATTTGTCACAAGAAATCGCAAGTTCATACCCCCTCCGTCACTGCTAATCAATAACATAGAACTGACGTCAAAACCCACTATCCGATACCTCGGCATCACATTGGATCAACACCTAGATATGACAACGCATGTGAAGAATGTGACAAAGAGGATATATCATAAGATCAGATCGCTACACCACCTCCGACCACTACTTGACTATACTGATTATCGCTCAATATTCCAGGCTCTAGTCATCCCTCACCTAGATTTTGCGAATATTATCCTCCATGGCCTCTCTCAATCAACCTTAAATCCACTTCGTCTGGCTATGAACGCAGCTGCAAGAGTCCTCTCTGGGTCACCAAGAGCTGCTCACATAACGCCGATCATGAAGGACCTACACTGGTTACCATTACAAGCCAGACTTACATATAAGTCTCTAGTTCTGACCTTCAAGGCCAGGAATAACTACCCTCCGACACCAATTAGCAAACTAATACATAACACCCTCGAAAATAGAAACAGAAGGACCACTGCTATGAATACCTTAGTAGTTCCCAAGATGATGACATCTTGTACTAAAGCTACATCGAACAGAGCTTTCTCTTTATTTGCACCCCTGAACTGGAATTTACTTCCTCATGAAATTCGTTGTATCAAAAACCTTTTACAATTCAGGAAAGCCGTGAAGCATCACTTATTCACAAAATTCTACCCAGAAGTGACCCTGCATGTCCACTCAAACAACAGACCTCCAACGTGCACTAAACACCATATTACCTTAATTCAACCAGAAAATGGTTAAGCTCCACGATAGCTCCACATCCTCTGTTGATTCCCACCTCCCACATAAATTACGCAGATAATATCCACTTGAGCTAACATATTTATTTATTTAGTAAAACATATATATATATGATGTTGACTGTACATAGTTTTACCTGTTAATCCATGTTATATATTCCCATGTTCTATGTAAACTCAATGTTACTTGCATACATTGTTGTATATTTTGTTCAATGTACACCGCACTGATCTTAATAGCGCGGTATATAAGAAATGTTAAATAAATAAAATAAAATAAATAAATATCCATACTGAAACGTCATAAGAAATGTTAAAACCAAATCAAAACCTGGCTCTTCTCTCAGATTTACCAAGAACACAAGATATGCCATACTGCATTATACTAAGGATCCATCAAGCCAAGTGGCCAATCCAGATCACAAGTACTTGTTGGTTCCCAAAAGGTATACCCAGATTGCATATGAGATATACCTTTGCGTGTTCCTTCAATCACTTGGAGGGACCAGCTACTATCTTTTTCTCCTCCCTCATGTGGCCCATGTTTATTGCAATTACATTATGCATTTTGGTTTTTGTATTATTCATATATGTGGTCACCCTGAGCACCGTTTAGTGGGTCTGGACATCCGATCCGGACATTCAGACCCACTAAACAGCAGAGCAGCCTGCCAGGGAGAGAGCTCTCCATGCGAACAGGTGATTTATACAGGGAACTCTGTTTATGGGAGGGAGGGGGCGGGACAGAGACAGAACGAGAACTGAGCAAGGGTGGACGGTGGGCAGAGAGTGACCCCGGACATTCAGGGTCGATTCCGAGGTTGGTCATGTATGTCTGGGATTGACCACAGAGACAGGGGACTTATTCCACCTCAGAGCTGGAATAAGTCCCCCTAGATGGAGCCAAAATAATGCGGCCAGGCCCAGTAAGGAGGGGGAGAGGGTGCTGAGAGTTCCCCGTAGCCCAACCCTGGCCATGGGAGGCCAGATTGGGGGTCGGGCTGCAGGGGAAGAAGATTAGTTTCTGTGGCCAGGGATCACTGCTCCTGGATGGAGATGTGGTGTCATGGCGATAGGCACTGTGGCTCCGTTTAGGAGCCTGGCTGAGTTGGCTGGGTATGTGGGCTGGACGTGCGGCTGATTGGAATCGGGGCCCAGTCTGCATGTCCAGAGGCCTTAGACCTGATTCTGATCCCGCGGGCATGTCTAGCCCCCATGGGATCAGAATAGGGTTTACCTCTGTATGCTCCGATTCTGATCGGTCGTACAGGGGGGAGACGGCCAGTATGGAATTGGCCTCATACTGTTTCCTTTTCTTTATTTGTTCTATTGTAACCTTGATTGTAAACCACTATGGTATGTTTTGCCACTTGAAGTATAACAAATTGCCCAAATAAAAAATAATTGTTTAACAATTGCTGTCATCATGTGTGGAGAAACTAAGGAATCTCACTTGAAATAAATACTTTCCAACTCTTGCAAACAGACAGACCTCTGTCTGCTCCAGGACTCTGCATAAAGGAAAGTCTGCAAAGGGCAGAAAGATACAGGTAGCACACACCCTGCTTGCACAAAAGGTTTAATTTTCCTTTCCTCATGTAAAAAAGGACCATCTGCTGTTTTGCAAGGAGGCTGAATGAGCATTAAACACACCTCCCTTCAGCACCTTTGTGCAGCTGCACAGGGCTTTCAGTTAGGCCACAGGAAAGAGAGATGATCACATTACAAGGAACAGCAGCACTTAGAGAGATAAAACCTGCTAGTACGAACTACAGAATCCATCCGATCTTTGTTACAGTTCATGACTAGGGCACAGGCAGACAACACAATCCAGCAGATAAGCAGACAAGCTAAAACAAAGAATCAAATCCAAGTAAAAGTAAAATCTGAGGCTTCCATCTTAGTGAAGCAAACATGGGTCAGTGAGGAGAAGGTAAAGGAAGGATACAATGGAGTTACTCTTCTGATTCTATTAGTCAAGCTGTACAGGCAAGGAATTGCATTTTGTTTAGTTTCCTATGTTGTTTATGTTTAAGGGCTTTTTTTATTTTTATTTGTTTTGTTTTCTTTTGTTTTTAATTTTCATGTCTAGTAATTTCATTAGGCATCCACTGAGCAGTACTGAGCACTACCATTCATTAGGCACCTATTGAATAATATAAATCAACATGAGAAATGTTGTTTTAATGCTTTTGTTTCCCTCCTTAGTAACTGGCAGAAAGTGGGTCCAATACAAGAAGCAGTGAACCCGTTACAAGCAGCCAGTAAGTGTCGGAGTCCCAGTAACTGTAGATTCTCAGATTAATTAAGCCAGGCAATTATATTCCTGTTTGTGAAGATGAACTCATGAAGCTCTAGGTGCTTGTTTATGAGAACATAGAAGATGAAGACATCTGAGGAGATTTGTACTCTCTTTCTGAGTTCACCAGTTAATGAAGATGACCTTTGATTGGCTGGTAATCCATTAATTATTTTGCAAATAATTCATCCTTACCCTGGACTATCAGTAGAAACAGTGGTAAGATTTGGTGGCCTGGGAAAAGGTTCAGTAGTGCTGATTAGATGGCATTGAATTAAAATGAGTCACTGGATAAACCGGTTTAATCAATTCAAATGAATTCATCTAACTAAATAAACTAAAAAGAAAATCCCAGTCTTCAGATCATGTATGGAGTCAGCTCTTGTCCTCTGCTTATAGTTTGTGGTCAGCTTGTACAAAGATAGTCCACATGACTCTTATGGTGTCATCTTCAGGTGAGGTGAAGGATAAGATGAAGGATAAGGTGAGGTGAAGGATAAAGGTGAGGTCAAATAAGCTGTTATAGCTAAGAGAAAATCCTTCAGAAAATAGAAAAAAGAGCCAAATGATGAAAACAAGAAACAACATAAGTACTGGCAAGTTAAATGCAAGTACTTATGAGGCAGGCAAAGAAAGAATTTGAAAGGAAGCTGCTGTGGAAGCAAAAACATATAATAAAATCTTTTTCTAGTACATTCATAGCAAAACACCTGTGAGAGAGCCTGATGGAACATTAGAAGATATTTACTTATTTATTTTATTTAACAGTTTTTCTATACTGTTTTATCCTATGGTCAAAGCGGTCTACATTGTAACAGAACATTATACATTAAACAAGGAAGTCAACTTGGAGATAACATTGAACATTTGCTTTAGTTTGGGGGCTTTAGGGTATCATAGAATGGAGGGGTTCAGGGGAGGGAGGAGTAGGGGAGGGGTTTAACTTGGGGGGTGGGAGGAGAAGGGTGGAGTATGTGAGTGGGTGGTTGGTTGAGTGAGGATGTTGGGGAAGCAGTCTCTGAAGTCTGTTGTGGTCCATAACTTCTCAGGAATAAAGTTCCATAATTGTGGAGTATAAAGCGAGAAGGCTCTCTTTGATGTGGTAGCGCCGGATTTTGTAGTTAGTGATCGTGTGCATAGCATGTTCCGTTAGCCAATTTGTCTTTTTCTGTTGTCAGGTAGGTCTTGAAATAGGGACTATAGGTGTGGTGCAGAACAGTTATTGAGGATCTTGAAGATTGTGAGAATAGTTTGAATTTTATGCATTCTATTATTAGTAGCCAGTGGAGTTGTTTGAATAGGGGTGTTATGTGTTCCATCTGCTGTGAGATGAGGAGGGCTCTTGTTGTGGTGTTGAGTGCAAGCTGCAGCGGGTGGATAGTTGCTTTTAGAAGACCTTGGAAGATGATATTGCAGTAGTCGAGATGTGGGAAGATGATTGCCTGGAGGACTGAGCAGAAGTTATGGTTGGTTAGGAGAGGTTTGAAGTGCTTGATAGTTCTGAGTTTGAAGTACATGTTCCTTGTAATGTTCCATATGTGTTCTGTGAAGGTGAGGTGTTGATTCAGTAAAATCCGAGATATCATATATTTTGTTTTACTTGGATTTGCATCCCATTGATCGTTATAGAGCTCGGTGATTTGAAGTTGTTGTCTCTGGTAATGTACAAGGCCTCTGTTTTCTTAAGGTTTATGGCCAAATTATGTCTTCTGAGTCATTCACTGATCATGGAAAAACATCTTGTTATGGGTGTGATATCCAAGTTTGATGTATTTATGGGTGCATAGATCATTAAATCGTCTGCGTAGATGTGTTATAGGATGTTAAATATTTGTATGACAGTGCAAAGTGGCTGGAGGAATATGTTGAATAGCAGGGATGATAGGATTGAGCCTCGTGGGACTCCTTAAGATTGTGTGTATGGGGTGAATTTTGCAGGGCCAGATCTTACTTGAAGTTGTCGGTCAGTCAGGTATGATTTGAACCAGGCAAGGGGTGTGTCTGATATTCCAAGAGCTTGCAGTCGCTTGATGATCAGGTTGTGCAGTATGCAGTCAAATGCTGCCTTTATATCTAGGAAAATGAGTATGAAGCCAGTTTTTGGTTTGTTGGTTCCTGCAAGTAGGTTGTTGAGGAGGGCAGTCATTAGGGATTCTGCTCCATGGTATGGTCAGAAACCGTATTGCTGTTGGTCAAGTGGATTGTGTGTTTCTATGTGATCATAGAGTTGTTGCTAGACTTCTTTTTCCAGTATTTTGGCAATGAAGGGAAGGCTAGCTATGGGTTTTTCTTGAGTTTGGGGGGTATCCATCCCTATTGCAGTGAGAGGTGGATGATCTTCAGTATTGTGAGAGTGAGTTGTTGTCTTGCTAGCTTGACCTAGATGACTGGACAGAGGTCAAGTGGTGAGGTGGTTGTATTGATACTTTTGATGGTTTTGTTATTGAATGAGCTCTATGTGGTGGGGTATATGGTTATTTGTTGTTCTGTTATGGTGGTGAAGGGACTGGAGCTGTTAGCGTGAGCAGAAGTTAAGGTCTGGAAATAGCCTGCCATCATCTGTGGAGTGAGGGTGGTTGATTCAGTTTGTTGTGTTGTGCCCTTACTCAGAGATTTCACTATATTGAAAAGCTCTTATGGGCGATAGAGAGTTGGATTAGCTTTGTGTAGTAGTCTTTCTTTGCTTGGACTGTGGCTGCTTGGTATGCCTGTAGTTTGTGCGTGTAAGTGTTTAGATTGCCATTTGTTCTGGTATTTCTCCATTTCCTTCGCTTCATGTCTTTCAGTAGAGGCAGTAGTACCAGGTTGTTGTTCATTGTCTTATGTGGTGGTTGGATGTGGGTGGTTTTGTTATGTCTGTGATGGTTTTGTTCCAGTTTTGTATTATGGAGTTTATGTCATTGGGAGTGACTTTCAATTTTTGGTAAAATCTTGGCTGGAGGAGTAAAGGGGGCACTAAGAGAGGAATCGGCCATAGAGGAAAGACTGAATGAATTATTTGCTTCAGTCTCTACTAAAGAAGAAGTAGGGAACTTACCTATGCCAGAAATGATATTCAAAGGTGATATATCACAGGAAATGAAACAAATTTCAATAAATCAGGAAGATGTAATACAGCAATTTGATAAATTAAAGATAAGCGAATGACCTGGAACAGATGAAATACATCCAAGAGTGCTGAAGGAACTGAAATGTGATATTGAAGACCTACTTTTATTAATCTGTGAGCTATCCTTAAAACCATTTGTAGTACCTGAGGATTGGAGAAATTAGGCCTTACCTGCTAATTGTCTTTCCTTGAGTCCAGGTACAGTTGGGTTGTCAATCTCCTCCAGCAGCTGAGGACTGAATTCTGAACTTTTATTGGCAGGTGTTATAGCTCCCCCTGGTGTCAGAAAGCCAGTTACCTATTGTCAAAGCTGCAGACCAAAATAACAAACCAGTGGCTACCTATTGGGACCAAACTGAGCAGCACAGAAGAAGCGCTCCTTATGAAAATTTATACTAACGGATAAACAGTGCTCACAAGAAAAAGTTTTTTTTTTTTCTTTTTAAACTGCTAAGTCTTGCCAGTAAAATCCCAATATCCTCTTCCAGTCAATCCAATTGCCCTCTGTAAACGCAGAGTTCCACTACGCTAAGACTAGAAAAACTTCCAAAGGTACCGTATGAATCGCAGATCCAATGGGAGGGACCTGGACTGGCCCAGAGAGAACTCAAGGAAAGATAATTAGCAGGTAAGGCCTAATTTCTCCTTCCCCTTCGTCTCTCCGGGCCAGTCCAGGTACAGTTGGACAGTACCAAAGCAGTACCTAAACTGGGGAGGGTCCTGCGAGCCCTGCTACAATGGCCGAGGCCCCAACTTTCGCATCCGCGCGGGCCTGCACATCCAACCTATAATGCTTCGTGAAAGTATGGAGTGAGGACCATGACGCTGCCCGACAGATATCTGCGGGCGGAATCAAGGCAAACTCGGCCCAAGAAGTAGCCTGAGCTCTCATCAAATGTGCTCTAAGCTCCTTCGGAGGCGTCTTACCCCTGGCTTCATAAGCCCCCGTTATCGCCCGCTTCACCCACCGAATGATCGAAGCCTTTGTAGCCGCCTGACCTTTACGAGGACCTCCAAACAGAACGAATAATCGATCGGACCTCCGAAAAGACTGCATCTTACAAAGATACTTCCGCAAAACGCGCCCTAAATCTAAACTCCTCAGAGCCTGGCCCACCTTCCTGTCCTCCTGAGATCGAAAGGTAGGCAGGGAAACGGCTTGATTCATGTGAAAACCGGAGACCACCTTAGGCAAAAAGGAAGGAACGGGTCTCAGAACCACCTTCTCCTCTGAAAAATGCAGAAACGGCTCCCTACAGGAGAGCGCTTGCAAATCAGAAACTCTCCTAGCCGAACACAAGGCCACCAGGAAGGCTGTATTCCAAAAAAGCTCTCGCAGACTTTCGTCACCACTCACCACTCAACTCAAACAGTGGCCCCATTAAGGCCTCCAGCACCAAATTTAAGTCCCATTGGGGCACCACGATAAGCAAAGGCGGACGGATATTCCTAGCCACCCTGAGGAACCGCTGAACATCCGGATGCGAAGAGAGAGAAGACCCTTGCACCCACCCTCTAAAGCAAGAAAGAGCTGCTAGATGAACTTTCAGCATATTTAGGGCTAGACCCCGTTCTAGACCCCCTTGAAGAAATGTCAGAACCTCTGGTAAACCTGCAGCACCGGGTTGCAAGCCCCGTTCTCTAGACCATGCTTCAAAAATGCGCCACACGCGAATATATGCCAATGACATTGATCGCCTCCGAGACTTCAACATAGTATCGATCACAGACCTCGAGTACTCTCGACGTTGCAATTGTTTCCTCTCAAGAGCCAAGCCATAAGCAAGAACCGATCCACTTGTGGCATTAACACAGGACTTTAGCTCAAGAGATTGATCCGTGCTGGCAACCTCCAAGGAGGAGCTACGAGAAGCCGAATCAGATCCGCATACCAGGGTCTCCTGGACCAATCCAAAGCAATGAGAATCACCGTGCCGTTGTAACTCGAAATTCTCCGAATGACCCGTCCTATCAATGGCCAAGGCGGGAACACATACAGAGGTTTCCCCGCTGGCCAGGGCTGCACCAAACTGTCTAGCCCTTCTGACATGCGTTCCCTGCGCCTGCTGAAAAATCGGGACGCCTTGGCACTGGACAGCGTCGCCATGAGATCCATGACCGGCTGACCCCACCGAACCGTGATGTCGTGAAACACAGCCCAGTTTAGCTCCCACTCTCTGGGATCCAGGTGATGACGGCTGAGAAAATCGGCCTGAACGGTGTCTTTTCCCGCTACATGAGCCGCCGAAATTGCCACCAGATGCAATTCCGCCCATTGAAGCAAAACCTGACTTTCTTGCAACAACTGCGCAGAGCCCGTGCCCCCTTGCTTGTTGATGTAGGCCACCATCACTAGATTGTCGGAAAACACTCGCACCGCTTGACCTTCGAGGAGATTCAAGAACTCCAGAAGCGCAAAACGAACCGCTCGGAGCTCCAAACGATTGATAGACCAACTGCTCTCTTCTGCCGACCAGGTCCCCTGCACTACTCGAGACAGACAATGAGCCCCCCAACAAGTAAGACTGGCGTCTGTAGTTACTAAGACCCAGTCCGGATCCTGCAGAGGAACTCCTGCCTGAAGGTGCGCTGGAACTCGCCATCACCGTAGACTGACTCAGACGTCCTCAGGACACCGCAGCCGTTGTGACAGGGGATGAAGTTGCGGAGACCATCTTGATAGCAAAGCATGTTGTAGAGGCCGCATGTGAGCTCTGGCCCACGGGACCATATCCAAGACTGCGGCCATTGAGCCCAACAACTGTAAATAACTCCAAGCTGTTGGAGCCTCTAGGCAAAGGAAGGCATCGACCTGGGCTATCAGCTTCCGGACCCTGTCCAGCGGTAGAAGAACCCTTCCGTTCTTCGTGTCAAACAAGGCCCTGAGGTAAGTTAACCGCTGCACCGGCAGTAATTGACTCTTTGGCTGGTTGACCACCCAACCCAGGTGTTCCAGGCACTGCACTACTCGCACCATCGCCGCAGCCGACTCCTGTCGAGAACCTGCCCGGATTAGCCAATTGTCCAGGTAGGGATGCACCTGAATCCCTTCCTTGTGAAGAGCCGCCGCTACAACTACCATTACCTTGGTAAAGATCCGAGGCGCAGTAGCCAGACCGAAAGGCAATGCCCGAAATTGAAAATGTCCCATTGGAACAGCAAACCTCAGAAACCGCTGGTGCTCCAGACGTATGGGAATGTGCAGATAAGCTTCCGTTAGATCTATGGAGGAAAGCCACTCCCCTGGCTTTACCGCCCGAATAACCGACCTCAGGGTCTCCATCTGAAAACACGGACCCCTCAAACAATGGTTCACGTGCTTGAGATCTAAAATAGGCTGAAACAAACCTTCCTTCTTGGGCACTACAAAGTAAATCGAGTATCGACCTAAGCCGTATTGGTCTAGAGGCACTTGAACCACGGCTTGCAGCCGTACCAAACGCCACAGAGTGCTGCTGACTGCTTGCCTTTTCCAAAGCGGCCCAAAGGGGGACAGCACAAAGGCATCCGCCAGAGGAGATGCAAACTCCAGAGCATACCCTTCGCGGATGATCTCCAGCACCCAGAGATCGGTAGTTATGGTGGTCCAGGCGGAAAGAAACTCCTGTAAACGTCCCCCTACTGGAATCTCCACCTGGAGCAGCGCCCCTTCATTGTGGCTTCTTGGAAGCGGTTTGCTGCGTGTTGAAAAACCCCCTGCCAAACCCTCTGGCTCCTCGAAAGGATTGCTCCCTGGAAGGGAGGCGACCCCTCTGGTAAGGAACAAACCGAGAACCACGGAAGCGACGAACGTCTCTGCTATGACCTCTCCCCACGGAATTGGTCTTTGTCGGTCTGGGTCGATCTTTTGGAAGGCGACCACCTTTAGAATCACCCAAATCTTTAACAATCTTATCTAAAGCTTCCCTAAAAATCAGCTTGCCCTTGTAAGGAAGCTTACTGAGACGCGACTTTGAAGAAACATCCGCCGCCCAGTTCCGCTGCCACAGAAATTGCCTAGCAGCAATAACTGAAGCCATAGATTTCGCTGATATTCTAACCAAATCATAAAAGGTGTCCACGAGGTAAGCTGCCGCCGACTCCAGCTTTGCACCTTCCGGGAACCGATCTTCCTGTTTGACCACAGACTGCTCCCCTTGGATCCAACGGATAGAGGCCCTGGACACATATGCTCCACAAACCGAAGCTTGCAAAGCTAGCGCGCTAGCATCAAAAGCCTGCTTTAAAAGCGCCTCTAACCGACGATCCTGAACATACTTAAGGGCTGCTCCCCCTTCCACCAGGATCGTGGTTTTCTTAGTGACTGCCGATACTAGTGCATCAACCTTAGGCATCTGAAGTAATTCCTTCTCCTCCTGAGGAACAGGGTAGAGACGTGCAATAGTACGTCCACCTCTCAAGCTAGCCCCTGGGCATTCCCATTCAGACTCAATCATTTGTTTGATTACCCTGTGCATGGGGAAACACCGTTGCTCCGGTTTAAACCCTTGCAATAAGGGATCCTCCAGCAGCTCTTGCTGCAGCGCAGGAGGCACAATATTTAAGGCAACGAGAGACTGAATAATCAGAACCCCCAGCTCCTCCTTACGAAATACTCGGAAAACATTGGGGTCCTCACCGGGCCCCAGCTCTCCTTCCTCTAAGTCCATGGGCGACGAATCTAGACCCGCTTCAGATAAAATTTCCCCCTCTTCAGGCAGAAGAGGATCAGAGAACTGCATTTCTAATGCCTCTGTAGGGATGTCCCCACTCGGCTGCTGCGCCGAGGTTCCTTCCCCGGGGTCTGAAACCTTAGAGTCCTTTGAAGAACAACCTGCCTGAGGCCCCGCAGACTGGCTTATGACAGGCTGAGACATTTTTAACAGATAGGCTTTGTGTAATGCTAAAATAAAGTCAGGAGAAAAAAGAGAATCTAATGGACCCTGGGCTCCAGGAGTCATAGATTTGCCTATCTCCTCCACTGCAGCCGTTTTCTGCGATTTTGACTTCTTTCCTGACCTCTGCAAAGGCGCGGGAGAGGCAGAAGTTTCAGAGGAAACAATGGCTGCCGTTCCTACCTTTAGTCCCGTTCTCTGAGGCTTCTCTCCAGCCCGTTCACTAGACCCCGAGCTCTCCATTAAGGGCTAACCGATAGCCAAACAAAAAGAAAATAAAACAAACCAGGGACCAAAAGAAAAAAACAAGGACTAGAAAAGAAAAAAAAAACGCCGTCGAGAAAGCCCGCAGTTCAATCATCACTTGAGCCTGAAAAATGGCGCGCGCGCGATCCCGCCGTTCTAAACACTGCTGTCAAGAAAAAAAACTGCACCGGATAAGTACAACTATGCAGTAGAGTGAACTAACACTTAAACAATAGTACTTCGGCAAAACTAAATGAGAGCCCTACCTGAGCTCCGAAGAGTGGACACCGGTCTCTAAGGACCCGCTGCTAGCGAGATAGAGAGACGAATTGAATAGCGGCGGGAAGAGGATACTGGGACTCCCAGCTCCGAACTATTCCCCCACTGAAGAAAACGGCTCCTCCGGAAGGCAGGCTCTGCCCCCGATACTGCTAAAAATCCAATTATAGCTGAGGATCGCCGCTCTTCCTTTTATTTCACCTGTCCCTACACAAGAACTTAACTCAGCCTCCTGGTAGGCCAATAGTTTCAACACGAGGGTCAGTTTTAGAACCATTATCAATATTCGTGGATTCCTACTTACGCCCCTTGATCGCTAAAATTCCATCTTACGTGCGGGACACCACTCATTTTTTAACTATGTTAGTTGATCACAAAGAATGGGCAATGGCTCAGAATATACAACTTGTCACTTTAGACGTGGCTGCCCTTTATACCAGCATACCTCAAGGCGCTGCGTTTGATGTTGTGAATGAAGCCCTGAAGGATAGAGGAGATTTATCAGAGATTCAATTACATTTCTTAAGGGATTTATTGAAATTAATATTATTTCATAATTATTTCATGTTTGAGCAAAATATTTATTTGCAAATCGCTGGAGTGGCCATGGGCGCAACGTGCGTCCCGTCGATTGCCAACTTATATATGGCAAAATTTGAACAGACATGGCTACATTCATCCTTTAATTTTCACAACATAAAACTTTGGCTCCGGTACATCGATGGGAGGGAAAAGATCAGGATTTACAAAATTTCGTTCAATGGTTGAATAGCTGTGATATCAACATTCAATTTACCTACGAACATGACGCCTGTATCATCACATATTTAGACGTTTGTGTCATAAAGAAGGTCATTCATGGAAAACTTCAGTATTTCGAAAGCCTACTGATCGGAACAGTCTATTGCACTATACTAGTGCCCATCCATGTAAACTTAGAGATAGTCTTCCGGTTTCTCAATTCCTTCGGTATCGAAGGAATTGTTCTGACCTTGTTGAATACAAGCGACAAGCCAAAATATTGAAACAAAAATTTCTGGCTCGAGGATATCCTAGTCACGTGGTAAATAGGGCATATAAACGAGCGCTATATGTCAATAGAGACTTATTGTTTCAGTCACAGAAAAAAGATACCACTACAAAAGATACGGTGCATCTAGTAACTAAATATTCTCCATTCAGTTTGCAGATTCAAAAGATCTTAAAGAAACATAGCAATGTCTTATGTAGTACCCCAGGATTGGAAAATCAAAAAGTTCAGTGTGTATGGCAACGCCATAGAAATTTGAAAGATATTCTTAGTCCTACGGTTTTGAGAACCTCTTTACAGAAACATGTGTCAGAGGAACTGGGCCATTACAAGTGTGGGGCATGTAATATATGTGAAGTAACGTTGGAAACTAAACAACTTATACATCAAGGAAAAACTTATCAATTACGGCACCGCACTACATGTAACTCCACCCATGTAGTTTATGCGGTTATTTGCCCATGCCCTCTCTTATACATAGGTAAAACCATCCGTGAATTCCATGTCAGAATGAAGGAACACCGTAGTCGATTGCATTGTAGAATAACACAAGCTCCCATAGTGTCTCATTATATTGAGCAGCAACATTCATTTACAACACTGAGATGTCTGTGCGTAGATCAGGTCATTCAAGGAGTAGGAGGTAGATCCCGTGAGCAAACATTACTACGATGTGAACAGGAATGGATCTTCCGTTTGGATACCTTAAGCCCAAGGGTTTTAAACACGGCCATTGATTGGGGAGCATGCTAGGGAGATTTACTCATTATGGCAATACGTCATCTTAAGCTTCAGAAGGTTTAAATTTCAGAGTAATCTTTATCCCGCATGCGCGGCGTTTTTTCGAGAGGTAAACCTATGCTGAATGAAGCCGTATCTCCCAAGATAATAAGACCGACTTTTATCTCATCTTAGAAGTATTCAACAAACTAAGGTAAATGCTTTTATATTTATTTTTACTAGGCATTCCCCTGAAGAAACGCTACTCGTGAAACGCTGTGGCGCCTTGTTAATGCGTTGGGAATTTACAAAACGAAAGGAATTCTGTTCAGAGTAAAGAATCAATGACACTGCTGAAGGCAAATTCGAATATACATTTTGCTTGGGAGTCCAGTGAACGTTGACATTTCGGAGTGGAATAAATTCTAAAGCTGCTTTATATTATTCCTTTGCAAAACACATGGCAGTGCAGTCTTTACTAAAAATAAGAAAATAAAAAATAAGAAAATATAAATAAAAAAGAAAAAATTACATCTTAAGAAAAATTAGCAATATAACGGATCATTGATGTATTGAAGGCAGTTCACTGCATCATATAAGCAGATGCTGTGTGTAAGCCAAATTCGATTCTGAGATTTGATCGCTATTAATAAAATAATATAAGAGCACAGTAATAAGTTGGTCTATGGTAAATAAGTGGAGCTTCTTTTGTAATTTTTGGCTATCTAGCACGAAAGCTCTGAAAGGTGACAACAATACAGTTTGTATTACACAAACAAGGGAGCATTTCTCGCTGAACTGCCCTGCTAGGGCCAGCGATCAAGCCTCTTTCTTTGAAAATTTAAACACCTCTTAAACTCCTTTCCTCTTAATGTTTTCTTTCTTTTTTTAAACCCACTGATCCAAATTCGTTTCTCCGGGGAGCCTGCCCGAGATACGTCCTACACAGCTGCTGAGGACTGAAGACTAGCTTTCTGACACCAGGGGGAGCTATAACACCTGCCAATAAAAGTTCAGAATTCAGTCCTCAGCTGCTGGAGGAGATTGACAACCCAACTGTACCTGGACTGGCCCGGAGAGACGAAGAGGAATAGACAGTAGGCAATGTAATGCCAATTTTTAAAAAGGGTTTTAGGGTGATCTGGGAGACTACAGACAAGTGAGCTTGACGTCTGTAGTGGGAAAAATGGTAGAAACAATTATGAAGAACAAAATTACTGAATATGTGGATAACTATGGCTTAATGGCAGGAAGACAACATGGATTTAGCCAAGGAAGGTCTTGTCTTACTAATGTGTTATATATTTTTTTGAAAATGTGAATAGACAGGTAGATAAAGGTGAGCTGGTTGATATAGTGCATCTGGATTTTCAGAAAGCTTTTTACAAGGTCCTTTATGAGGGACGCTTGTGGAAATTAAAAAGTCATGTGATAGTGCTTCACTTCCGGGCTGTGGTGGGGGGGGGGGGGGTGGGGGCGTCCGCAACTCAGGAGACAGCCAAACTCCCGAAACACTCAGAGTCTCTGGTTCCACACCCGGCAGACCTTCCAAAGATGCTGCTCCAGCTCCTGGCCCAAACCCACATGCCTCTAGCATCTACTGGGGCACGCCACTCTCACTAGCATTACCCGAGGGTAGGTATGCCTGTTTGCACTTCCTCCTACCCATCTCAGCTGATCAAGAAACGCTGCATGGCCACAACACAAAGCTTCAGGAGTGGAGCTTGCATGCCGTGAGTCTTTCAGCTGCCATCTTGCCTAATATGAAATCTAGTTAGCTTGAAGGCAAGGGGGAGTGAAGAAGGTCAGCAGATTTAACATCGATGTTGGAAGTGCTAATGACAGTGCTGGGGAAAGAGAGGACTCTGCGTGTTGGGGTGTTGGTAAGACCCGCACAGATAACTTTGGATACACTGTGGGACGCTATCGTGGCTATGAATACCTCCTTGATAGTAATAGCAGGAACTGTGAATACTGACTTTTTGGGGTTTAAAAACCAATTACTTGAAGTTTTCTGAGTTCAGGAGGAAAGGGGGTGAAGCAGACAAAATTGCTTCAATGGCTTCATGGGCTGGAGGAGACCAGGATTAAAGACAGGACTATGAGCTCCAAAAAGAGTAAATATTTGGAGAATCAAGTTCAGAAAAATAATGTGAGACTGTTGAATTTCCCTTGTTCTCTGGTTCAGTCACTTTTGGAGATGGCACGCAGGTATTTTCAGGAGGTGTTACAATTCCCAATTGGTGATCTGTCCCGCCCCCTCCCCCCAGTCCAGTATCTGTCCCTGGGCTCTAATGCACTGGTAGCTGTATCAGGTCCCTCCAATGTGGCCAGGGACCTTACGGGATTTGTAGAGAATTCATTGGAGGTGATTACCCTCCTTATTACATTGGCTTTGGAATCTGAGAAATTAAAAATGTTGTGTTCTTATTTCAGGCATAATTTATTTACATTCTCTTATATACCGCGCTATTCTGCATCAATGCAGTTTACATTGAACAAACTGAAATTACATTGAACAGGGCATTATAACTTGGAGATAACTATTTTATTTATTTTATTTTATTTATTTAACATTTCTTATATACCGCACTCTTTGTCATCAGTGCAGTTTACATTGAAACAATATAACACTCGGTCAGCTAAAGTTGGCCATCAGTTACATAGAACAGGGATTTAACACGGAGGTAAACACATGGGGAACATGGGCTATGGAGGGTTAAGTGGCTTGCCCAAGACCACAAGAAACACCTGTGGGACTAGAAACCCCAGTCCTTCCAGCCCAAGGTTGCTGTCCTCTAGTGGGATTTGAACCCCATCCAATGAGCAAATCATCGACACCATCTCTGCAATCAACACCACTACCGCGTAGACCGACCCTTGTCCTGCCTTCTGGATAAAGGAACTACGGACAGAATTTAGTCCATTCAAAGCTAGACTCTTTGACGCATCTTTCACATCAGGCTATTTCCCACTGAATCTCAAGCACACATCCATCAGACCCCTGCTAAAGAACAACAAATTGAACCCCAAGAAAGTAGAATCATATAGACCCATTGCCAGCATTCCACTACTGGCAAAGATAATCGAAAAAGATGTTCTACACCAGATTCAACAGCACATCAACAATACCTCTCCGTTAGACCACTGCCAACATGGATTCAGAGAATCCCATGGTGTTGAGACGCTACTTACCACCCTCTTTAACAATATACTTTACGCAATAGACAACATCCGCCATGGAGTTGCCCTGATATTCCTGGACATAGCTGCAGTGTTCGACTCAGTATGTCACGAAACCCTCCTGAGCCGGCTCAAAGAGAAGGGCATCTGTGACCTAGCACTAACCTGGTGTAAGTCATACCTGTCCGATAGATGGCAACATGTGCAGATGGGATTCTCCACCTCAGAACCGTTCCACCAGAAACAGGGCGTTCCGCAAGGATCCTCCCTCTCAACCTTAATGTTTAACATCTATATGCAGCCAATTTGCGACCTCATACGATCATTCAACGTCGAATGCATGATTTATGCTGATGACGTTCTCATGTACATGCCATTCCAGACCGACCAAACTGACCTCACCCCACTAACTAACTGTTTTAGCTCAGTAGAAAAATGGCTTCTAAACCAGAATCTTCGAATACAGCACAAAAAGACTGAAGTGCTGTTCATCTCCAGAAACCCCAACTTTTCCCCTCCAACCTGCCTAAAAATTGGAAATATAGAACTGCAAACCAAACCCTCAATCTGCTATCTGGGTATCACATTGGATCAGAGACTGGATATGAAGACACACATGGGCAACATAGTAAAATCAACGTACCATAAGATCAAGACACTCAAACATCTACGCCCCCTCCTACAACCAGCCGACTTCAGAACAATCTTCCAAGCACTAACCATCCCACACCTCGATTACGCCAACACAATTCTCCAAGGACTCCCACAATCCACTCTGAGCCCGCTCCAACTCGCTATGAACGCTGCAGCCAGAGTCCTACATGGCGCCTCCAGGAGGGACCATATAACACCCATCCTCAAAAGTCTCCACTGGCTCCCAATCCACAGCAGGATCACCTTCAAGACCCTACTACTAGCATTCAAAACCATCAATGGACTCGCCCCCTCCTCTCTCGCTGACCTCACCCACATTACCCCCCGAATAGAACCAGACGGTCCACTGCTAGAAACACTCTAGTAATCCCTAAAGCAATGACCCACTGTACTCAGACAACCATAAACAGGGCTTTCAGTGTCTATGCTCCCAGAAACTGGAACGCTCTTCCACCCGACATCCGAGCAATCCCGGAACTAACTAAATTCAGGAGAGCATTGAAACACTACCTCTTCCTCAAATGCTACCCTGATGAACACACACCAACTCCACCGCTCGCAATGTAACCCCGACCACATGCAACCTCCCTCATGTATTGTATATAAGTATGGATATCATTCTGTTATCATTACAATTGTAAATAGTTAATTCTGTTATCCAAGTTAAGCTACCTGTTATATATATCACGGTGTTAACCCCCACCGTAAATACCTCATGTTCCGTGTAAACCGCACTGATGTTGAAGAGTGCGGTATATAAACGAATTAAATTAAATTAAATTAACCCCTGACCTTCCAGCCTGAAGTACCTTGCCCCAACCACTAGGCCACTCCTCCACTCCTTTTGTGAGTGACGTGTTGACCATATCAAGTATGTATGGGGCCAGTTCTGCGCTGGCTACTTTTAGCAAGCTAAATAGGCAGGGGTCAAGACTAGAGGTAGTGGCATTAATTCTTTAAGAGTTAATTTATGGAAGTTAGGCCAGGTAGGAAAGGGTGTCATTTTATTAATGGTAGATTGTACTGGTTGTTCTGATATATTTATTTATTTATTTAAGTGTGAGCTCGGTGATGTAATAGTTAGCAAGGGTTTGAGGAGTAATGAGGGGATTATTTAATTGGTTTGGTGAGACAATTAGATTTTTTACAATCTCAAAAAGTTCCCTGGGGTGATTTAAGGAGTTCATGAGGATCCTCACATGGTAATTTTTCTTGCAATTGTTAATTGTATTTCGGTACAATTGACGTTTCTCATTATATAGTTGTTTATCGAGGTGGGAGTTAGACCTTCTTCATGTCTGCTCAAGGCTCCTCAATTGTCTTTTTAACAGCCTTCTCTTGGGTGTACCATGGTTCGGAAGTTTTTTGTTTTAGCTTAGTTTTATTGTTGTTTGACTTTGGATGGACTGCAGCTCTCTTAATTGTCTTGCTCCAGTTTGTGATATAGCTGTCCAGATCAGAGATTGGGAAGGTAATACTTGGTATTATTTCTCTTAGAAAGTCATCCTTGTTGAATTTGTTATATCTAGTCTTCAAGTATGTGGGTTTTGGTGTTGGCTGGTTTATATGATATGTGATTTTAAAGTTTAAATTACATCTACCAACAATCATGAAGATTCTTTACTAGCCAAAAAAGCCTCAAACTGACCAACATCAAGAAAGACATACTTAGGGGCTTGTTTTCAAAGCCGCGGTAGCGGTTTGCGATCGTAATCGGAGCCGCGGCCCCGTTGATTTCAATGGGGCCGCGGCTGCGATCGCGATCGCGATCGCGAACCACTACCGCGGCTTTGTAAACAAGCCCCTTAATGCCCTCCAGCACCACTATACATTTGCATGGATATTTCTTTCCATGTAAAATGGGCTTTGTAATTTTGATCCTTGTTACCTTGTTATTTTAGCTTATGTATTCAGGTGATCGTCTCCTAGATGTGGGCTTTGCTTTGTATACCTACTTTATTTTTTTGAATAAAGATTGTTTGAAACTTAAAAAAAAATAAATTACATCTACCAACAGCTAATACTGCTCACCTAGAATCTACAAGAGGTGCAACATCCTATTTCCTGAACTCTTTTTTTATGGACCGATTTACCTTTGATTCTCCAATTTCAACCTCTTCACAAGACTTTCTGAACAACCTTGAATGGTAATTTGTTTTTTGTAGGTTTTGGTGGTAAGTGGTTGTGGAAGTCCTTTTGTTTCCAAGTGTCTGATCTTCCTTGTCTTAATCATTATGGGGTTTTTTTAGATGTGCTCTTCATGATGTGGATGTCTGAAAGTGGGCATTCAAACATGAAGATCACAGAAGCTTCCCTGGACCCATTTTAGCCAGGTATACAGATGTCCCTGATGCAAGCACGTCCATGTTGCACGGGGATGTGGTAGACATGTGGTCTGGACCCACAATGGAGATACATGCCGCCGTGCAATTTCAGAATTGCATGAGCATGCCTGGCCCTGGCTGTTGATATGCCCATGCATATACCTGCTTCTGACCAAAAATAATGTACAAAAAAGTGTTCACTTCATGGCAACAACTCTTGCAGGGAAAGAGCAAAATGCACTCTCACTGCACAGTAAATTTTGCTATGCCCACAAAACCTGCATGTAAATTTGTAGTCAAATCATTTTACTGCCCCAATGTCACACATCTGCTGATATGAAATGGTTAACTGGAACACTCTTGTCTCATAACATAGACACCCCGGTTTTGAAATACCCCATCCATCATGTCAAAGAATCCATATCTGTGGCAGTGCATTTCAGGGACATTTACATTTCTGAAATGGCCTGTAATCATGAATATACCTGGCCTTGATATATGCATGGGCCTATTGTCAGAACAAGTTACAGAGACATGCAACTTTCAAGGCAGAGACAGAACAACTGCAGAAGATACTTACAACTTTGAAATGCCTATATGCAAATTCTAAAAAAGAAGATGGGAAAATTAGAACTGTATGAAACGTTAGATATAATTAGCATCTCAGATAGAAGAGGATAATCAATATACCAGGAAGATGTAGTACAGCTATTTGATAAACTAAAGAGTAACAAATAACCTGGACCAGATGGTACACATCTGAGGATGCTAAAATAACTGAAAAATGGGATTAAAGACCTATTATTAGTAATCTGTGAACTATCATTAAAATCATCTGTAGTACCTGAGAATTGGATAGTGGCCAGTGTTATGCCAATTTTTAAAAAGGATTCCAGAGGTGATCTGGGAAACTACAGACCAGTGAGCTTGATGTCTATGCCATTATAAAGAACAAAATTACTGAACATGTACATAATCATGGTTTAATGGCAGAAAGCCAACATGGATTTAGTCAAGTCTTGTCTCTCTAATCTCTTACGTTTTTTGAAGGTGTGAATAAACAGCTAGATAAAGGTGAACCACCCGATATAGTGTATCTGGATTTTCAGAAAATCTTTGACAAGGTACTTCATCAGAGAATCTTGGGAAAATTAAAAAGTCATGGGATAGAAGGCAATGTACTATTGTGGATAAGGAACTGGTTAAAAGATAGAAAATGGAGAGTAGGGTTAAATGGACAATTTTCTCAATGGAGAAAGGTGAATAGTAGAGTACCCCCAGGGATCTGTGCTGGGCCCACTGCTTTTTCAAATATTTATAAATAACCTGGAACTGGGAATAATGAGTGAGGTGATCAAATTAGCAGATGGCACAAAATTATTCAGTTGTTAAAACACAAGAGGATTATGAAAAATTGCAAGACATTGAAAAGTTTGGAGACTGGGCATCCAAATCACAGATGAAATTTAATGTGGACAAGTGCAAAGTTATGCACTTGTGGAAGAACAACCCAAATTACAGTTGCAGAAATCACCACACGTCATCATGGATAAGACATTGAAATCCTCTGCCCAGTGTACAGCGATGGCCAAGAAAGCAAGTAGAATTTCAGAAATCATAATAAAAGGAATGGAATATAATCTAAGGCTATTATAATGCCTCTGTATTGTTCCCTGGTGCAATTACATCTTGAATACTGTGTGCAATTCTGGTCACAATACCTTAATAGAATATAGAAACATTAGAAAAGGTACAGAGAAGAGCAAGCAAATGGCAAAGGGGATGGAAGGATATCCCTACCAGTAAAGGCTTAAAAGGTTAGGACTCTTTAACTTGGAAAAGTGAGCTGAGAGGAGATATGATAAAGGTCTATAAAATAATGAATGGAGTGGAACAGGTACATGTAGATTGTTTTTTTTTACTCCTTCAAAAGACAGAAAGACTAAGGGACATGTAGTGAAGCTACAATATAGCACATTTAAGACTAATCGGAGAAAATATTTTTTCACTCAAAGCGTAATCAAACTCTGGAATTCACTGGAGGATATAGAAAACGCTGTTAGTGTAGCTGGGTTCAAAAAAGGTTTGGGCAAGTTCGTGGAGGAAAATTCCATAAACCATTATTAAAGAGGAATGTGGAAATCCACTGCTTAGCCCTGGGACAAGCAACATGGAAGGTGTAAACCTTTGGGAAAATGAAAGGTATTTGAGACCTGGAATGGCCACTGTTGGAAACAGGATATTGGGCTTGATGGACCTTGATCTGACCCAGTATGGCATGTCTTATGTTCTTATGCCTCCCATTACTGCTACCAGTCCCCCAGAATTTTAGACATGGTACCCTGGGCATTCTAAATTCGTCCTAGATGGCCATTCTAAAATCAAATTTTATCTGTTCTTCTCTTTAACTGTCTAACAAAAGTGTTATTTTTTCTCTTTGTTCTGTGTATTTTTCTGTGATTTTAAAATTTTTCTGTTTATTATGTGTTATCTATCTATCTATCTATCTATCTATGATTCTGCATGCCCATTCCCTAACCCTGGTATCACCTAAATATCATCTGTGGCCTTGTGGCTCCTATCCCTTTTATCCCTCCCTGAACCTCCAAAAGTGAACCTAGTGTCCCCCACCCTCCCTGTCAAATCCCTTCTCTGGTACCTAAAAAGAACAGAAGTGATGTTCTTATGCTCCTGCTCCCATGCCACCAATTTGGCAAATGGGTGCCTGACCCCACATGGTGCATCCTAGAATGTACTGGGCAAAGTCAGTCTGCCATAAGAATCAAAAATATGCCTTATAAGGTAAACTGTGGAGTGGAGGAGTGGCCTAGTGGTTGGGGCAAGGTACTTCAGGCTGGAAGGTCAGGGGTTGAAATCCCACTAGAGGACAGCAACCTTGGGCTGGAAGGACTGGAGTTTCTAGTCCCACAGATGTTCCTTGTGGTCTTGGGCAAGCCACTTAACCCTCCATAGCCCATGTTCCCTGTAAAATAGTTATCTCCAAGTTATAATGCCCTGTTCAATGTAATTTCAGTTTGTTCAATGTAAACCACACTAATGCAGAATAGCGCGGTATATAAGATAATATAAATAAACAGAGCCTTGGGGTACATCTCTGGATGCACAGTGTGAGGTGGGTCAGTCTGATGACTCTATGCTATGCATCCCAGAATGCACCACAGGAGTTAATCTGCCATATAAAGCATTTTTGAACCTCCCTAGTGCATGCCTTGATAGCAGCTTGGGGATAGGTGAATGTGAGTATCACTCCTGCCCCCTGATGATTAAGACTTAGAATGGGGATGTGTGGAGGATATAGGTCACCTCGGTGTCTTTTATTTTGGAGGTTCTATGGGGTTGGAGATGGGGGCCACCGATCCACCAAGGAGACCTTTTTGGAGGTTCAGGAGGTGGGGGATAGGGGCTACTGGGTCACCAGGTTGCCTTTTTTGAAGGTTTTATGCGGGGGGGGGGGGGGTAATAAGTAAGTGCCATCAAACTACCAAGGATATATAGGTAGCATCACACTTTGGGGAGGGGGTAGAAAAGCATGAGCAAGAAGTCTACCTTGGCCATCTGAGATGAAGTGCCAAACTGACTTGCTCTCTATGTTTAACTCAAGCTTTTTGTGCAAAGCTCATCTGCATGTTGTTTGTTCACAGCATGAGGTAGCAAAATGTTTCCTTTAAACATGTGTTAGGAAACCCTATGCTAGAGCATTAACTCTGGGCTCTAATGTAGGGTTTCAGCATCGAGCTGTCAAAGTCTTATGGCGATGACTATATGAGGAAATGGTGGTGGTATTAGTGTCGATACCGAGTCTGATGTTTAAGGAATGATACGCTGAGATCTTTTTAAACTCCACTACATCAGGAGTGGTTTCCTTCACCACATGGCAGCACCCCAACAGCAGGATGAGCTCTGGAGGCTCAAAACCTAGATGAGAAAATGGTGCAAAAAAGACAGTTTTAGCTGCCCACTAAAGTGTGGCTTTAATACCCTTTAGTAAATCTTGTGTTCACAGGCATAGAGAACTAAAGCATATTGAAAACATGCTTTAATGCACCGAGGTCCCAAAATGATCTATTTAAGATACTCACACAGGACAAAGAAAAGGATTCAGAAATGTTATTATCTAAACCCTGACACTCGCAAGGGTGCATCAGGGTTTAAGATTTCAAAGCTAGAGTGGAAGCATGAAGCGTCAACTGAGGAACAGCAAGGTAAATGCACAGAGCCGGGAGCTGACAGCAGAGAAAAAAGAGCCCATAGATATATGCAGTGGGGACACATATCTATTTCAATCATTCCTCCACCGGCTTTTGCTCAAATGCATGACCCTGTATTTTAAGCATGAAATCTTAGCTGCCAAATTTTAGACCATTCTTCAAGGTTTGCTAGATTCTTCCTCATGTTGTCTACATCTTCCAGAGTGTATACCATATTGCAGATTTTAGTATCATCTGCAAAAAAGCAAACCTTACCCAGCAGCCCTTCTGCAATAGATAAAGGTGAGCCAGTGGACACAGGGTTGCCATCTTTTTGAAAGAGAAAATCCTGTCCCCTGTGGCTAGCCATGCTCCCCCCATGCCTGCTCACTGTCCCACCCATAAAAAATAACTGCAGAGAGAGCAACGGTGCCGGCTTTAGCATCTGCAGGCTATATCAAGGTATCAAAGGGGGGGGGGGAGTTGTTACAAGAGGTTGAATTGTTCAGCATCTATTCAGCCACGGTCCCCTTCTCAGGCCCCTCCAACACACGTATGCATTAAATCCAAAAATATATTCTGTATCCATCCATCCATCGAATCCCATCCCACCCGGCCTTTCTTCAACAATCTGTGCAGAGCAGAGCTAGAACCTTCCTCATAAAACTTACTATATGAGAAAAAAATTCCTCTCAATTTCAAGCATATCGTGAATTAATCAGGGCCAGCCCCACAGTTGATTGAAAGTGTCGGCATCCTAACCCCCAATGCTCTGTCCCCACCACACAACCTGAGGAAGGAGGAAGGGAGAGGGACAACTTCTGCAAATTTAAAAACCAGGCAAGGAGCGGAAGATATGAAACCACGGCCACATTAGAGTCACTTGACAGAAGCAATTTTATTGAAAACCCAACTTAAAAAGTTTTGGCATTAAGCCTTCATCAGAGGCCTAAAAATGGGACAGACAGAAAAGTATACATACAAAAACATAATTAAAACATTAAAAAGGTAAAATTGATTATACACAATAAAATAATTGGAAGGGTACATAAACTTAAAAACTTTAAAATACATTACCAAATGAACATAACAAAATTTGCGTAGAGTCCGTCCAAAAGGGACAGTGCAAAGACACTCTTCCCAATCTAAGGGAACATATAAAACATATGAGTTCATAAACACAAACTCTGATCACAGATGACTGAATAGTAGCGGATGATTACAAAATAAAAAAATAGAGCAGGAAAAGGAGGAAGGGTAAAGAAAGAGGGGGAAGGGGAGGACGGAAAGGTACAGGAAGGCACGGCAGCACGAACAGGGCCATGACATGAATCAGTCCTGTACGTGCTGCTGGGGTGGCCGTCCCCTGCTTTGCCCCCAATCCCACCCCTTCCTGCCCCCCGCCGGCTCTCCCCATCCTGAGGCATAGGATGTATAGGGAGAGCCGGTGACGAATTCAGTTTAGGTGGATTGCGGGGTGCATATCCTGGCGGGACAAACAGCCCTGCAATCACCTTCGTAAAGGAAGAGGAAAAGGAAGAGGGGGGAGGGAGGGAGAGAGGGGAGGGGAAAGGGGGTGGGAAGAGGGGAGGTGAAAAGGAAAGGAGAAGGAGGAAGGAAGAGAAGTGGGATAGGGTAAGGACGAGGAAAAGGTAAATAAAATAAACAACAAAAAAAGTATATTACTTTAAGGCTATACATGCATAAACATTTAAAATGTGATAATGGGAGAAAAATATTATATTAAACTGCTAAAATCAAAATACCTGTGCCACCCCCATCTTGCTGTCCCTGCACAATGGCTCGGTGCATGTGGGGAGAGTGGCATGCGGAATCGGGGCAGGAGAGCTTGCGGGGCTGCATGTTGCGGCCCCCCAGGTTGCTTTACTGAATCGTGCCCAATATATATTATAGATATTATAATTTATATATCATACATTGTATATTGTCCATAAAATATTCTATGTTGTAAACTGCCCAACGTGTTTTTTGATAGAGGACCTAAAAAGGTATAGCTAACTGCATCACTATTTTGTGCAAGGCAGTTTACAAATATTAAATAAATAATCTCTGAGTTACATCTATAGTCAGATGCTTGGAACGCCCCCAACGGTTTTGCAGCCGTCTCATTCATCGTAACTACCCTAAATGATACTGGGAAACTGAAATCTGTGATAAGGAAGCTTATCAGGGCCCAGGAAACAAGGATGAAGAGGGGGAATTTACCCTTATCAAAGGACCTGTATTGCCAGGTCAGAGATACAAAACCTCAGTTGTACCTAGAAACCAGATTGTACCAGGCTGCAATAGGTTGCAGAGTGTCCCTAGTAGTGAGAAGGAGGGGGAAAGCAAGCTCAGAGTAAGGAACCCTTACGTCACTGACCTTCCCCATTACTCAGCTGCCAAGAGGCAGACTGATTTGCAACACCTGAGAGGAGAAAGGGCAGGGTTAGAGCCTGGGAGGTTTAAATCTAGGACAGAATATTCAGGAGGAGAGAGGAGAAAGAGTAGGAAGGCCTACTGGAGGAGAAATGGAGCTGAAGCCCAGAGAACCAAGAGCCAATTCTGGAGGACAAGTCAGGGAAGCTCAGATACATGCTGGCCAGAATATGAGGGAGGAACCACTGAACCAAGCCTTGACCCAGGTATGAGTTTTGGAAGCCTGTCTGATGGGCAGCATTACAGATTTGCTGGAAACAGCGATGGGAGGCAATCAGCTAAGCCCTCTGAGACAGAAGTAGAACCCATGCAGCTAGGAGAACAGGAATTAGTTCTGGAAGAGGATGATTCTTACATGGACTGTTCTTTATGCCAAACTACCAAGCACAAAGAAGTCCTGAGAGGGAATACATCATAAGGGAACCTTCCAGAGTCCAGTACCCTAGAGAGCCTGTGTGGAAAAGAAAACATTCTTTGAAAAGGAAAATACTTGTGCTGAGAATGTCTGCAGCTGCTTAATTGTTTGCTCATGGACCAGCTGAGGTCAGTGCAGTGCAGAGCTTATGCCGTACTCACGGTGGATTTAAGAAGTTTCTTTTGGAACAGAAAAGAGAGCTGTTTATGTGAAGCTGATATTTTTGTTTTGTTTTAAACAGCACTGCTAGGCACCTTTGCTAGCAGTGGCTGGGGAAAGGACTTTCTGCTTTGCATTGAAAGACATTACAAGCTGTTTGTGCTTAAGTTCAGTTATATCCTGCTGTACTAAGTATAATCCTGGAGAAGAAATCCAATAGGTGACAATTTGTGAACCGTATTTGCATTTACCTCATAAATAAATTCTGTCAATGCCTTAACTCTCGACCAACTACAAAAGAGTGTTTTTCTGCCTAAAAAGTCAAGTGTAACCTGACTGGACTACCTTTCCCATGGTGCACTTCAAAGTCAGCCAGTCAGGCACATTGCTGAAGTGGTGGAAACTGCTATAACAAGCACGCCCCTCCACACTGCTGTAAGGGGCTATGGGCATGACAGTGGCGTAGTTGTTGGATACTTGTGCACTGAAGGATACCAGGAAAGTAAAAATAAAAGACACACAGCCACAGGATTTTCAAGCCAAGCAAGGTGAAAGTGGAATTTTCCCTGACGGATGAGCAGAAGGGGTGATCCAGGAGCAGTTCCTGATGAAAGGATGTTGTATAAGCGAGAGGCCACACTGGTATAAGGTAAAAAGTACCTAGTCATGACCAGTGCTGGATAGAAAAAGTTTGTGCAGAGGCATTTAAAAAAAAAAGAAAGAAAAGAAAGGAGGCTGTTTGTGGGGTGCCGCCCTTTGTGTTTTTTTTTAAATCTCTTGCAGGTGTTATTATGGATCTTAAGGAGCTGGGGTAAGCTGGATGGCGCCCCAATTCGCATGTCAGCAGGAGATGGTGCAGCAGGCCCAGGAAGCTGCAATCACCGCCTTGCGAGAACAGCAGAAACCAGTTATTGACTTGGTCGAAGCCTTGATTGCACTTCGGAGCCAACGAGAAGGAGCGGTATCAGCTACACCAATACTGGTTAATCCACATATGGACAATGTGGGACAGTTTCAGGGTGTTGGGGCTTTTAGTTTCGGGAAACTCACCACTGAAGATAACGTAGATGATTTTCTCGAGTCATTTGAGAGAGTGGCTCTGGCTCTAGGTTGGCCGGAGGCACAGTGGGCAGTAAGGCTGGCTACATCATTAACTGGGGAGGCACTTGCCGTCTATAGAGACATAGAAACATAGAAACATAGAAACATAGAAATATGACGACAGAAAAAGACCACATGGCCTATCTAGTCTGTCCTTCCATAACAACTACAACAGTCCACTTTTTGCCTTTAGAGATCCTCTGTGTTGGTCCCATGCTTTCTTGAATTCAGTTACTGTCCTCATCTCTACCACCTCCACTGGGAGACTATTCCACGGATCCACTACTCTTTCCGTAAAGAAATATTTCCGCATATCACTCCTGAATCTATCTCCCTTCACCCTCATCCCATGTCCCCTCGTAGCAGAACTTGCTTTCAATTGAAAGAGGCTCTCTCCCTGAACATTTATGCCACGGAGGTATTTAAAACATCTCAATCATATCACCTCTATCCCGCCTTTCCTCTAAGGTGTACATATTAAGATCCTTAAGTCTGTCCTCATATGCTTTATAATGAAGCCCATTAATCATTTTGGTAGCAACCCTCTGCACCGACTCCATCCTGTTCACATCCTTTTGAAGGTGCGGTCTCCAGAATTGCACACCATACTCCAAATGAGGTCGCACCAAAGACTTATACAGAGGCATTATCACCTCCTTTTTTCTGCTAGCCATTCCTCTCCGTATGCACCCAAGCATCCTTCTAGCTTTTGCTGTCGCCTTTTCTACCTGTTTAGCTACTTTAAGATCATCAGACACAACCACGCCTAGGTCCCGCTCTTCTTTAGTGGACAAAAGTACTTCACCTCCTATACTGTATTGCTCCCTTTGATTGCTGCAGCCCAAATGCATGACCTTACATTTTTTAACATTAAATCCCAGCTGCCAAATTCTAGACCATTCTTCAAGCTTAGCTAGATCCCTCCTCATGTTATCTACCCCTTCCTGGGTGTCTACTCTATTGCAGATTTTGGTATCATCCGCAAAGAGGCAAACCTTACCCGACAGCCCTTCCGCTATATCACTAACAAAGATGTTAAAAAGAATTGGACCAAGGACAGATCCCTGGGGCACACCACTGGTAACATCCTTCTCCTCAGAGTGAGCTCCATTTACTTGTACTCTTTGTCGCCTCCCACCCAACCAATTTCTAACCCAAGCAGCAACTTTAGGGTCCATCCCTAGGGTGCTCAGTTTGTTTATCAGTCGCCTGTGAGGAACAGTGTCAAAGGCTTTACGGAAATCTAAATACACCACATCTAGAGCTCTCCCTCGGTCCAACTCCCTGGTCACCCAGTCAAAAAAATCAATCAGATTTGTCTGACAAGACCTGCCTCTGGTGAATCCATGCTGCCTCGGATCCTGTAATCCGCTGGACTCCAGAAACCTCACTATTTTCTCTTTCAGCAGCGTTTCCAATAATTTACTCACCACCGAAGTTAAACTAACTGGCCTGTAGTTTTCAACCACATCCTTACTTCCGCTTTTGTGTAAAGGCACCACATGAGCCTCTCTCCAGTCCTTTGGCACCACTCCTGACTCCAACGAGGCATTGAAAAGGTCAGTCAGTGGAGCTGCTAGAACGTCCCCAAGTTCCCTCAGTATTCTAGGTGTATCCCATCCGGTCCCATCGCTTTGTCTACTTTAAGTTGAGCTAGTTTCTCACGAACACAGTCTTCTGAAAATAGTTCAAGATGTCCCTCGCTTCTGTTCTTATTTGTGGGTGTTTTCTGAGGTCCTGCTCCTGGTTCTTCATCTGTGAACACAGAACAAAAATATTTGTTAAGCAATTCCGCTTTAATCCTTATCAGCTTCTACATATTCCCCCCCTGCACCCTTGAGTCTGACAATACCACTTTTGCTCTTCCTCTTCTCACTAATATATCTGAAAAATGTCTTATCCCCCCATTTTATTGCATTGGCTATTTCCTCCTCCTTTTGAATCTTTGCCTTCTTGACTACTTTGCTAGCTTCTCTAAGTTTTTCCAAATACAGATGCTTGTCTTCTGCTCTCTGTGATCTCTTGTATTTCATGAAGGCCTCCCTCTTTTTCTTCACTTTTTCAGCTACTTCCTTCGAAAACCATAGTGGTCTCCTGTTCCTTTTGCCTTTATTTACCATTTTAACAAAAAGGTTGGTTGCCCTTAAAATACCCCCTTTCAGTTTTGCCCACTGTTTTTCTACATCCCCCAGCTGTTCCCATCCCACTAACGACTCCCTGAGGTATTGGCCCATCTTCGCAAAGTTAGTCTTCCTAAAGTCTAAGATCCTCACCTTGGAATGGATTCTAACAGCCCTAGTCCTAATACTGAACCACACCATCTGGTGATCACTGGAAGCAAAATGATCTCCCACTACAACATCAGAAACACTTTCACCATTGGTAAGCACCAAGTCCAGTATGGCCCCTTCACGTGTGGGGTCTGTTACCAATTGCCTGAATAGTTCTCCCTGTAGAGAATCCAGGATCTCCTTACTTCTAGATGATACTGCAGCAGGAATGTGCCAATCAACATCTGGCATATTGAAATCTCCTATCAGTAGCACTTCCCCTTTCTTAGCAATGCTGCGTATGTCTTCAATTAACTCTCTGTCCACCTCTTCCTCTTGTGAGGGAGGTCTGTATATCACTCCAATGCAAATAGATTTCTCTTTCCCTCTTTCTAGTTTAACCCACAATGCCTCCTCTCTCCCTTTTAAGCTCTGTAATTCCAAAGCTTTAATAGTAGTTTTTACATATAGTGCTACTCCTCCTCCTCTTCTTCCTACCCTGTCCTTCCTGAATAAAGTATAGCCAGGTATAGTTACATCCCAGTCATTGTGGCCCAAGCTCTAAACTATAAAGCTGTTAAATGTGAAATTAAGGACCGGTTAGGGCTAACTCCTACCGTATATAGGTGCATGTTTAGGGCCACAGTATTGAGAGTGGGCGAAACGCCAAGAGCTCTGAGTCAGAGGATTAGGGGACTAGCTCTAAAATGGCTAGCTCCTGAGGGAAAATCTGTTGAGATGATTTTGGACACTATTATGCTAGAACAATTTATGTCAGCTGTGCCAAAAGATTTACAATCTTTTCTCATCAAACAGAATTGCCAAAGCATGGGAGAGGCCACCCTGTTATCTGAACACTTTATGGAAGCCAAGTTGGCTTATCAAAAAACGGGTAGCTCTCTGAAAACAGGTGCTGAGGTAAGCTTTGCTGTATCAGAAAAGAAGGATGGAAAAGATACTGTGTTTGGAAGTGATGCTGTGCCTACACAAGATATGAAGTGGGCTAGGAAAAAATGTTTCCAGCATGGAAAGTGGGGACATTTGCAAAAAGGTTGCAAGACTCGCACTAATTTAATGGGTACTAGTTTAAAGCGGACCGGAGAAGGTTTCCTTTTGATGATTGAGATACAGGAAATTACTACCAGTGCTCTTTTGGATTCCGGAACAGACCAAAGTATGTTATCCAAAAGACTTTTGAATAAAATAGAGGCCCAGGATAATTTTGTGCCTAGAAAGCCTGAAAGTAATGTACGCATTAGATGCATTCATGGGGCTGCCTCATTTTATCCCACCTATAAGCTAACGGTTAAGGGTTTGGGAGTCCAGAAAGAAATTCCAATAGCTGTAGTGCCAAAACTCCCATATGATTTGATTTTGGGTAGGGACTGGCCTCAGTTTAAACAGGGTTTAGCAGAAGGACTAGAACAGAAGAGTGGCCTGGTATTAACCCGATTACAGAATAGAGCCAATACCCAGGATGATGAGGGACATGCAGATTTACCTTCTCATGATGACCTAGTGACTCCATCATCTGAAAAAGTTTGTTAATTTATTTATTTACAATTTCTTCTATACCGCACTATTCAGCATCAGTGCGGTTTACATGGAACATAACAATCAGACAGGGTACATAAGTCTGAGTTTACAATTAACAGGAGAACCAACTTGGATAACAAAAGTAACTATTTACACAATGGTGTCATATAAAGACATAGCAAGAGGGTGATTTAATGGTCAGGGACTTCTTGCATGGTGTGGTCACCTGGCTGATAGGGTGTGGTGGCACAGTTGTACATATTTGAATGGGGATGAGATTCACTGCTCTCTGGGAAGTATTTGAGGAAAATGAAGGTGTTTAAGGGCCTTCCTAAACTGGGTTAGGTTAGTGATTGCCCTGATGTTTGATGGTAATGAGTTCCAGAATCTTGGGGCGCAGAGTCTGAAGGCCCTGTTTGCAGTTGTCGAGGTGCATCTTGTTAATTCTCTTGGCATATCTAGCATATTTATCGCTGTGGATCTTCTTGGTCTATTAGGAGCTGTTGTTTGGATAAGGTCAGATATTGAAGATGAGGAGAGTTTACTTACTGCTTTGAATGTCAGCAGCACAGTTTTGAAGAAGATCCTGGCTTGTACAGAGAGCCAGTGTAACTGCTTTAGAAGGGGCTTCACATGGTCTCTCTTAGATGAACCCTGGAGAACCCTCGCAGCACTATTCATGGCAAGTTGCAAGGGGTTCAAAGTGGATTGGGGGAGACCTTGTAATATGGCATAGGCATAATCAAAGTGTGGTATTATCAGAGCCTGGTAAATTGTCCGAAAATCTTCTGGTTCAAGCAAGGGGCATAGATGTCTGAGTGAACGGATCTTGAAATAGATTGCTCTTACAGTATTAGCTATGTGTGTCTTCATGTCAAGGTTTTGATCCAGTGTAACTCCCAGGTAAAGAATTGTGGGTTTTGCTTGAAGATCAGCTTCTTTCACCTTCAAGTATTGGGGTGGGTTGAAGTTCGGGTTCCTCGTAATGAAGAGCACCTCAGTTTTCTTATGCTGAATTTGAAGGTTTTGTGACAAGAGCCATTCAAATATGGCATTGAAGCAGTTGGTCAAAGGGGAGAGGTCAACTTGATCTATGGAGAATGGCATATAGAGCAGGACATCATCAGCATATATCATTCAACTGACATTGAAAGATCGGATGATGTTGCAGATGGGTTGCATGTATATGTTGAACATCAAAGCCGATAGGGAGGATCCTTGAGGAACTCCTTGACCTTGGTGAAACGGTTCTGATGTTGTTCCACCTGATCGTACGTACTGCCATCTACCGGACAAGTATGATATGCACCAATCCAGTGCTGTTCCATAGATGCCCTTCTCTTTTAGCCGTCCTAGGAGAAGCTCATGATTTACTGAGTCGAAGGCTGCAGCAATGTCTAGGAAAATGAGTGCAAAACCCTGACGGATGCTGTCAATGCCGGTGATTATATTATTGAAAAGGGTGGTAAGGAGTGTTTCCACTCCATGTGACTCCCTGATTCCATGTTGGCATGGATCTAGTGGAGCAGCAGAGTCGATGTGGTCTTGTAACTGCCTTTGCACCTCTTTTTTGATTAACTTTGCGAGAAAAGGTATACTTAAAATGGGTCTGTAGGAGTCTACCTTTGGGGGTCTAGTTTACTATTTTTTAAGAGAGGTCTGATCAACGTGTGTTTGAGGGCAGATGGGAAGTAACCACTTGTGAAAGATAGGTTCATTATTTTCATTATTATCGGAGTGAGATCACTGCGCAGTTCCTTTATCCAAAAAGCCAGACAAGGATCTGTTTGCGCAGTAGAGGTATTGAGGTTCATGATAGTATCTTCAATGCATTTCTTGGAAGGGGTCGAGAAGGACGTTAAAGATGTTGCACATGTTGTACACCCTTGGTCTGTGGAGGAGACACCTATTGAAATTTTATTTGTCTGACGTAACTTGGATTGTAGGTAGGTGACAAACTCCTGCGGATGAATTTCACATTGGTGCTCAGGTGTTGGCTCCTTGGATAGAGACTTGACAAGGTTAAACAGATCATGAGGTTTATTTAGCGAGCGTTTCAGGGAGTCTGTGTGGTGCTGCTTCATTTTCTTTGTGATGGCTTCGCGGTGAGCGGCTAAAAAAAGTTAAAAAGGGAAAAGCGCAAAAGCGTCATGAGAGGCGCTGTAGGGCACAGGGAAAGGCTAGCATGGAGCTCAGCCAAGGCTTACCCTGGGTGCCAGCGGAGATAGTGGAAAAGTTTCCGAATTTTCCCAGGAACAGCGAGCTGATCCGGCTCTCACCCGAGCGTTTGAATATGCTCGAGAGGGGCGGGAGACTCTCCCCAGATTCATACTGGATAATGAGACATTGTATAGAGAAAGTTAGGACCCCCGTACTGGGACGATTCGAAAGCAGTTAGTGGTACCCATAACATTTAAGGGCCTAGTTTTGAGATTTGCCCATGATAATCCTGTAGGTGGCCATAAAGGGGTGCAGGGAACGTTGGATCAAATTTTGATACGTTTTTATTGGCCTGGGATTTTTAAAGAAACTGCCCAGTTCTGTGCCGCCTGCCCGGCGTGCCAGCGTGTTACAGCAACTCGGCCCCCATTGGCGCCTTTAGTTCCAACACCCATTGTATCGGATCCGGTGGAGCGCATCGCCATAGACATTGTGAGACCATTGATTAAAAACCCCCGAGGTTTCCAGTACATCCTAGTTATGGTAGATCAGGCAACTAGGTTTCCCTGGGCTGTTCCTTTACAAAATATTTCGGCAAAAACGGTAGCATTGGAATTGGTAAAATTATTTTGTGAAATAGGTTTCCCCAGGGAAGTGTTAACAGACCGAGGGTCCAACTTTATATCTAAGTATTTAGCTCAGGTCTGGGATGCTTTTGGCATTCATCACATAAAAACATCTGCCTATCATCCTCAGTCGAACGGTTTGGTAGAAAGGTTGAACCGAACTTTGAAGCAGATGTTAAGAAGAGGTTTAGCAGGAAACTTAAAGAATGGGATATATTGTTGCCTTTTGTTTTATATGCCTGCCGGGAGCGGATTCAGGTTTCCCTAGGTGTATCCCCCTATGAACTGATGTACGGTCGAGCTCCTCGTGGTCTTTTAGATATCTTAAGGGAGCAATGGTTAGAGCCAGAATCTGAGGACAAGGGAGTTCCCCAGTTCTTGCAGGATTTGAGAGCACATTTAAATAGAGCCTCACAGGTTGCGGAACGAAACTTGCAGGACAGTCAGGTACGCCAGAAGGGGTGGTATGACCTAAAGGCCAAGCCTCGCTAGTTGACTCTGGGCGAGAAACATTTGGTACAAGTAGCAGGTAACACCCCAAAATTCGAAGTACAGTGAAAAGGGCCCTGGAAGGTAGTCAAACAGGTGAGCCCAATATCCTATGTGGTAGAAAATTCTAAGGGTCACAGGCAGACGTACCACATAAACGTCCTTAGATCTTGGCAACAGAGATCTACAACGGACAATATCCCTAAAACAAATCAGGCCGCAGATAAGCCGTCAAAAGGTAATAGTGCCCTCACTGGAATTACGGACTGCTTGGAGGGACCTTTGCAACCTCCGCCAGCCCACAATAACTTAAGCACGGGGGTATGTGATAAGGAAGCTTATCAGTGCCCAGGAAACAAGGATAAAGAGGGGGAATTTACCCTTATCAAAGGACCTGTATTGCCAGGTCAGAGATACAAAACCTCAGTTGTAGCTAGAAACCAGATTGTACCAGGCTGCAATAGGTTGCAAAGTGTCCCTAGTGGTGAGAAGGAGGGGGAAAGCAAGCTCAGAATAAGGAACCCTTACGTCACTGACCTTCCCCATTACTCAGCTGCCAAGAGGCAGACTGATTTGCAACACCTGAGAGGAGAAAGGGCTGGGTTAGAGCCTGGGAGGTTTAAAGCTAGGACAGAATATTCAGGAGGAGAGTGGAGAAGGAGTAGGAAGGCCTACTGGAGGAGAAATGGAGCTGAAGCCCTGAGAACCAAGAGCCCATGCTGGAGGACAAGACAGGGAAGCTCAGATACATGCTGGCCAGAATACGAGGGAGGAACCACTGAAACAAGCCTTGACCCAGGTATGAGTTTTCGAAGCCTGTCTGATGGGGAACATTACAGATTTGCTGGAGACAGCGCTTGTCCTGATGGGAGGCAATCAGCTAAGCCCTCTGAGACAGAAGTAGAACCCATGCAGCTAGGAGAAAAGGAATTAGTTCTGGAAGAGGATGATTCTTACATGGACTGTTCTTTATGCCAAACTGCCAAGCACAAAGAAGTCCTGAGAGGGAATACATCATAAGGGAACCTTCCAGAGCCCAGTACCCTAGAGAGCCTGTGTGGAAAAGAAAGCATTCTTTGAAAAGGAAAATACTTGTGCTGAGAATGTCTGCAGCTGCTTAATTGTTTGCTCATAGACCAGCTGAGGTCAGTGCAGTGCAGAGCTTATGCCGTACTCACGGTGGATTTAAGACGTTTCTTTTGGAACAGAAGAGAGAGCTGTTTATGTGAAGCTGATATTTTTGGTTTTGTTTTAAACAGCACTGCTAGGCACCTTTGCTAGCAGTGGCTAGGAAAAGGACTTTCTGTTTTGCATTGAAAGACATTACAAGCTGTTTGTGCTTAAGTTCAGTTATATCCTGTTGTACTAAATATAATCCTGGAGAAGAAATCCAATAGGTGACAATTTGTGAACCTTATTTGCATTTACCTCATAAATAAATTCTGTCAATGCCTTAACTCTCGACCAACTACAAAAGAGTGTTTTTCTGCCTAAAAGGTCAAGTGTAACCTGACTGGACTACCTTTCCCATGGTGCACTTCAAAGTCAGCCAGTCAGGCACATTGCTGAAGTGGTGGAAACTGCTATAACAAGCACGCCCCTCCACACTGCTGTAAGGGCTATGGGCGTGACAAATCTCACCATTTAGTTTCATGAGCATATTAAGCTGTGTGAAGAAGAATGCAATGATTTTAAAATATAATATGTGTAAGTATTTATTTACATTCTCTTATATACCGTGCTATTCTGCATCAGTGCGGTTTACATTGAACAAACTGAAATTACATTGAACAGGGCATTATAACTTGGAGATAACTATTTTACAGGGAACATGGGCTCTGGAGGGTTAAGTGGCTTGCCCAAGACCACAAGGAGCACCTGTGGAACTAGAAACCCCAGTCCTTCCAGCCCAAGGTTGCTGTCCTCTAGTGGGATTTGAACCCCTGACCTTCCGGCCTGAAGTACCTTGCCCCAACCACTAGGCCACTCCTCCACTCCAAAGTAAGTAGAGGAGAAGACAAGGAGAGATGTTTCCATGTCGTTCCATAATGTGTATTTTATTCATTTTCATTAAATAGGTAGCTTGGCCACTAAAATAGGTCCTTGCTCTTTGCGATTTATATGTGGTGCTGGCTAGGAAGGATAGTGCATCTATTTAGCCCCTGGTTCTCTATCTAAAGTGATTTTCTAGTTGGCTGTCTCCACCGGGAGTCCCCAAGTGAGGAGCTATGATGCCACTAAGTTACTACTGTAAATAGAAACATTGTCATTTGCCGCTTCTGTATACCAGATAGGCTGAGAGTTGTACAGCTGGGAATCTCATAGTAACATAGTAACATAGTATATGATGGCAGATAAAGACCAGTATGGTCCATCTAGTCTGCCCAGCATGGCGACAAGAGTAGGTGCACCTGCCGATCCGTGAAGGTCACGCCTCCCCATACCTTTGTTTAGGGGTGTACCCACCACTCCGTGTAGGTCACCCCTACTTGTTCAGATATAAGAGATAGTTATGTTTATTTTGATTTTATCCTGTTGATATAAAGGGATCCACTGTGTCTGTCCCATGCCATTTTGAATTCTATCACTGTATTTTCCCCCACCACTTCCATCAAGAGGGCATTCCAAGCATCCACCACCCTTTCAGTGAAAAAGTATTTCCTGACGTTGCCTTTCAGTTTACCCCCTTGCAGCTTCATGTTATGCCCTCTAGTTTTACAGCTACCCTGTCTTTGGAAGAGGTTTGTTTGAAGCCTTGTGGAGGGTTGGACCCTAATCGCTCATGCAGACAGGAATTTGGAGGTTTTGTGAAAGGGTACGTTTTTGATTTTATACCCTTTCTACTGTCTCCTGAGGCTGTGATCCCAGGTGCTGACTAAGGCCTAGATCCAAAAGAAAAGGGGGGTGGGGGAACTATTAGCTTTTTGTCTCCTTTTTTCCTTATAGAAAAAAAATTGAGGGGTTTGCCTGCAAAGAGCCTATGACAAGTATAGAATTTCACTTGTGGACAGGACTTGCAGTGGAAGTCTGACTAACAACCTATGACCAGAAGTGGTGCACACTGCGGGTAAGGAAGGGTAATCTGGAGAGAAAATTGAAGCTCTAAGACTAGGAGAGGATGTCTGTGCGAGATGATTTGCAGTCTTCTAAAGAGTTGGCCCTAAAGCAGAAAGAAGTTGGGAATCATTCCAATCAGAAATTTTATTTTAGTTCAGGGAGGCTGCTATAATTAGTGTGTCCCATAGAAAAGTGTTTTGCAGATTGACTGCTGGAAAGAAGAAAGAGAAGACTTTGGAAGATGATCTCAAAGTAGCCAAGTGAGTAGGAGAGGAGGAGTTCCTAATGTAGAGTGAGAGAGTGACTTCAAGGGGATGAACCCATCAATCCAGCCAAGAGTCTCAAGTTATATGGGTATTTTTAATGTTATTTTCCTGGGTGTCTGTGAATTCTCAACAGATGATTTGAATTTAATTTTTAATTCACTTAGAGCCCCATTATGGAAGTGGGACGTCCGGCCTGTCTAGATGCCCCTGCTGAAGAAGGGGCTGTTAGGACCCAATTCTGGTCCACGGGAATGAAACGTTCCTGCGGGAGCCAGAATCGGGCCCGAGGACGGCTTGGCCTGCCCCTTCTGCCTGCGGGGACGTCCTCCCCGCAGGCGCCCCTGACAAATGTGGCTCTGGCCTCCAAACTCCCCACCGCCTGACCCACGGCTGGCTTCCCACAGCTTGGTCATGCAGCAGGGACCCCCTGCACTCGTCCCCAGCCCCATGGGAGGCTGCTTTGCCCTGATCTCCCCAAACGTGCAGTTTAAACCATCTCTGAAGTGGTTTAAACTGCACGTACAGGAAGGCACGGCAGCACGTACAGGGCCGTGACCTGAATCGGCCCTGTACGTGCTACCGGGTGGCCCTCCCCCTCTCTGCCCCAAATCTCACCCCCTCCTGCCCCTGCCGGATCTCCCCATCCTGAGGCATAGAATGTATAGGGAGAGCCGGTGTGGAATTCAGGATACAGGATACTGGAAACAGGATACTGGGCTTGATGGACCTTGGTCTGACCCAGTATGGCATATCCTATGATCTTAGGTGGTTTGTGGGGCTGCACATCCTGGCGGGACATACAGCCCTGCAACCCGCCTTTGTGAATGAGTGCCATAGTAAAGATTATTTTCATCCAATGCATTTTAGAGTAGCCCTTCTTAAGAGTGGCAACTACACTAGAAAAGCTGAGAGATCTGTGATTGAGTGAATCACTGCCCACTAAAATCGAGGCCTTGGATAAAACTTCCCCCTCCACCTTAAGACCCACAAACGGAGGTTGGAAGAGGTATCCCTTTCTATTCCCTTTCTGTGGTCCCAGGAGCTGAAACTCATGGATTACTAGGAAATCAGCTATAAACATAACATTTAAGCGAGGATTGAAAGGTGTTTATGAATTTTATCTTCATATAACCAAATTCAAATGTTTGTGTTTAATCATCGTAGCTTGAATATTTGTCTTTCTGGCATGCACAGGAAGTGGAGAGAGTTTTAATCAGCTTAGTTTTCCGAATCAAGGTCCTATTCCATGGATTGCCTTCCCTGTATAATTCAAATTAGCAATAGCTTTTATTTTAGAAAATTATATCCCTTTGGAGTGAAAGTTTGGGAGAAATCAAGGTTAACTTGGTAGAGGAATTAGTACTCTAATTCCTTTTCCTTCAGGTTCATAATTTTCATCTTCAATCAGAACATTGCCTTTCCTTCTTGACATGCATTTAAAATGCCATATTTCTCCACAAAGCAAATTAAGTAAGGTTAAAGAAAAACTGAGATTTCATGTATCATAAGAACATAAGAAATGCCATACAGGATCAGACCAAAGTCCATCAAGCCCAGTATCCTGTTTCCAACAGTGTCCAATCCAGGTCACAAGCACCTTGCAGGTTCCTAAAAAGGTACACAGGTTCCACAGTGCTCGTCCAGGGGTAAGCAGTTGATTTCCCGGGCCCTCTTTAATAATAGTTTATGGACCTTTCCTCCAGGAAATTATCCAAACCTTTCTTAAATCAAGCTACACTAACAGTTTTTACTACATCTTCCAGTAATGAATCCAGAGTTTGATTACATATTGAGTGAAAAAATAGTTTATCTTATTAACCTTAAATGGGTTACATTGCAGCTTTATTGCATGTTCCCTAGTCTTTCTATTTTTTGAAGGAGTAAACAACCAGTCTATGTTTACCCATTTTATTCCATTTATTAATTTATAGACCTCTGTCATATTTACCCTCAGCCATCTCTTTTCCAAGTTGAAGAGCCCTAACCTTTTAAGTTTTTCCTTATAGGGGTATCCTTCCATCCCCTTTACCATTTTCATTGCTCTTCTCTTACCTTTTCTAATTCCGCCATATTCTTTTTAAGATATGGCGACCAGAATTGCACACAATATTCAAGGTGAGGTCACACTATGGAACGATACAGAGACATTATAATATCCTTGGTTTTATTCTCCACTCTTTTCCTTATGATTCCTAGCATTCTATTTGCCTTCTTGGCTGCCACTGCACACTGTGTGGAGGGTTTCAAGTATTGTCCACAATGATGCCTAAATCTTTTTCCTTGGTGGTGGTTCCTAATGTGGAACCTTGCATCATGTAACCATAGTTTGGGTTGTTCTTTCCTTGGTGCATAACTTTGCACTTGCCCACATTATATTTCATCTGCCATTTTTATGTCCAGTCTTCCAGTATATCAAGGTCCTCTTGCAATTTTTCATAATTCTCTTGTGTTTTAACAACTTAATAATTTTGTGTCATCTGCAGATTTGGTCACCTCACTCATTATTCCCATTTCCAGATCATTTATAAATATGTTAAAAAGCAACGGGCCCAGCACTGGTCCCTGATGCAGTCCACTATTCATGTTTCTCCATTGACAAAATTGGCCATTTAGCTCCACTCTCTGTTTTCTATCTTTTAACCAGTTCCTGATCCACAATAGTACATTGCTTCCATTCCTATAACTTTTTAATTTGGCCACAAGTCTCTCATGAGGGACCTTGTCAAAGGCTTTATAAAAATCCAGATATACTATGTCAACCGTCTTACCTTTATTTACCTGTTTATTCACACTTTCAAAAAAATATAACAGATGAGCAGGGACCACCTTCTACCTGTGTCTGTACAGTGCTACATACGTCTTGTCCAGCAGGCGTTCCTCTACAATGTCTTATTTTTTAAATTAATTTTCCTTGGAGAAATTGCTTTAGCTGTTTGGATGTATAATTCTCCTCGTTACCGAAAATCAGCTCACTGATGCAGTGTACTAGGAAGTGGGTTGTCACTGCCATGGCAGCCATAACTATGTGTTAATGACAAAAAGATTACACTGGAATATACTTTTGTCATCTTTTAGTCTACTACACTTGTTCAAAAAAACCAAGAACATGGAAATCAATGTGCAATCACACTGAAAGAACTGGGCAGTTTGGCTGAGTAGTCGCACTAGACCCATCCCCTTGTGCTGACATCATATGGAAGTTACTGGACTCTTTTAAAAGCTCTGCGCCTCACAAAGGTCCCAGTTATGCCAATTGTAATGCCATTTGAACGCTTTGGAGGATTAAGGTTTGTGAGTGGGCTGCTGGAATGGGGTGGGTGGTTTGGGAAGAAAATGTGTGGGCCATTGGAATTGTTAGTGGGATGGGCAGTGTGGGGAGGGGGCTAGAGTTTACTGGAAATCTAAAATGGGGGGTTTGATATTGAGGGATGTTATATGTGAAGGGTTGGAGAGGGGTTGGGGGGAAGCAGTTGAGTTGAAGTGTATGTTGCTTAATGCACATTTGGTAAATAACAAATGGCATATCATACATGACTTGATGGTGGATGAGGGGGATTTTTTGTTTATTACAGAAACATGGAGTGTTTAGACAGGAGGACTGTCATTGTCTTTACTCTGTCCTGTGGACTATGTGAGTCTGCATATGGGAAGGGGAGGAAAAACAGGAGGAGGGGAACTAATATTGCACACAAATGGCGGAGTGTGGATCAAAGGATTGGGAGCATCCTGAAGGATGTGAGGGGGTATTAATGGGGGGTTACAGGGTTCTAGGGATTTGGGAGTATTACAGTTGTAATGCCCACCAGGGATAGGCAGTGGGATTGAGGGATAAAGTGGCGGAATCAAGGCTAGATTTTAATGACTTGATGGTTTTAGGGACTTTAATGTCACTGGAGATAATGGGGAAGGGGGGTGTTAACTGTAATGCATGATTTTGGTGAGTCAATCCATGTTGGGGGTAATATTTTAGATTTTCATTTTGGAATGGAAGCATTGGGAATTGAAAGTAGGGAAAGTTTGGTGGGTCTCATGGTCAGACCATTCTCTGGTATCATTCAGCTTTTGGAGGGATAAACAAGGGGTTTGTAGGGGAGGGGTAAATGTGGAATTTATGAGGGGTTGTCAGACGGCTGCCTAGGGTGATAACTTACACAATCTTGACGATGCATATATTCATATGATTCTTGCAAGGTATTGTGGGTATTGTAGTTCATTCACTCCCAAACACAGCTGATGACAATAATTTGAGTTGTGAAACCAAGTGGTAAGATCAATAAAATACTTCTTTTATTGATGGGGTTTAATTCACCCAGCACATGTATGCTTGATAGCACTATAAATGAGGTTACTTGCTTGCAGTGTTTAAAAATGGATAACAAAAAGTCACAAAGTAAACCAGAAAACAACCTTCAGCTTGTCAGGCAATTAGCTAATGTTTTCTTAGCAAATAATTACCAAATACAAAAGGCACAAAGTAAAGAATAAATTTTGCTGGTTAGGTTAACTTCTGCTTATTTTCCACGCCGATCTCAGCAGTGATTCTCCCTTGCTCACACACACAATCAGGTGCAGCCCTAATTACTATCAATGGACCAGCTGAAAGCCTTTAGCTGGCTGGCTGCTACTGTGTGAGCCCAAATCCTGCTTTAAGAGCTGTTTGCAGTGGAAATAAAGAACAAAGTTAGGTTTCTTTGTGATGGCTGATGTGTTTGCTCATAGAAAACTAGCCATAGCATTTAGATAAAGAACAGTCCATGTAAATAGTTTCATCTGCTGTATTTCCCCCTGCATCAACAATCATAGGGTCAATATCATACATTGGCACAGATGAGTCTTTCATTAAGGCACTATCATGAGAATGCTTATTCCCTTGCTGCCATTCTCTATTATAGATAGGGTCTGGATCAGTGTTCATACCTGAGCCTCTCCTGCTATCATTATTCCTCTCTGTATAGCCTGGCCAATATGTAATCCAATTCTGATGTCCAGCCTTCCAATCTTGATCCCTGGACACTGGATCTTCTCTCACATACCTTCTGGCCTTGGTCTGAAAGTCCCTTCCACATGCAGTCTTCTCTCTTCCAGGTAGCCACTGGTGATTCCTATCTCTGCCACTCCATTCCTCTGGCTGAATCCAGTCCAATGGACTCTGCTGGCTTTTGGAATACCTCCCAGTATGAGTACTGCCTTGGAATCTCCCAGACCTTCCAATGGCCTTTCTTCTCTTCCTTCCAGAGAGTTTCCTTCTCTCTCTATCTGCTTGGCTTGGCTTCTGTTTCTCCAGGTGATACTGGTGCTTGTAGCCGTTGCTGTCTCTGTATCTCTTCCTCCCTCTGTAGCTTTTGCTGAAGCTCTCCCTGAAGCTGTTATCTGAAGAAAAAGCTCTACTCTTATCCTGTTCTAATGTGTGCTGCTCCCCAACACAGCGCAGCTGTCCTGAATCAGGCCCTGCCCTTTGAGATGAGTGCTTAGGGATTACCTCATAGCTCTCTTGATTGCACACACATTTTCCCACTTCAGCCTCCCTCATGGCTGCTGGAAACCTGGTGCACTCTGGGACTGGTAGTCTTCCATGCGAAAACTCTGCTTTCTTGCCTCTACCAGAACTGACAGGCTGCTTGTTCAGAGTCACATCATCTTTTCTATAGCTCCTACCTGAGCTATGATAAGCTTCCTTATCACATACCCCCCTGCTTAAGTTATTACGGACTGGTTTTACTGGTGAAACTTCTTCTCTACAGTCCGTAATACGGGAAAGTGCATCCGCATTCTTGTGTAACTTCCCGGCACGATGTTCAACCTGAAAATCAAACGCCTGTAAGGCCATGTACCAGCGTGTCAGCCTGGCATTGTGGTTCTTCATTTGCTGCAACCACTTAAGTGGGGCATGGTCCGTGACCAACTGGAACTTTCTCCCTGTAAGGTAAAACCTTAACGCCTCCACTGACCACTTGATAGCCAAACACTCTTTTTCTATCGTGGAATACTTTTGTTCAGCCAGTGACAACTTCCTGCTCAGGTACATCACAGGATGCTCCTCCCCATCATGGCACTGGGATAGGACTGCTCCTAGCCCTACATCCGATGCATCGGTTTGAACCAGAAAGGGTTTCTTGAAGTCTACTCCTTTCAGTACCGGTCCTGTACACAATTTTTCCTTTAATACTGAAAACGCTTTTTCAGCTTCTGGTGTCCACTTTATCTGGTTTGGACAATTCTTTCGCAGCATATCCGTGAAAATGGCACTTTTCTCTGCGAATTGCGGTATAAACCGGCGGTAGTATCCAATAAGTCCTAAGAAACTTCTTAGTTGTTTCTTGGTTGTTGGAGGAGGAAAATTCCTGATGCTATCTATTTTGCTTAATAGAGGTTTAATTTTTCCTCTTCCCACTAGGTGGCCTAGGTATTTTACCTCCCTATTTGCAAAGGCACGCTTCTTCGGGTTTAAAGTGATTCCCGCTTGCTTCATAGAGCACAAGACTGCCCTGATCCTCTTCAAATGCTCCGCCCAGGTGTTACTATGGATTATGACATCATCCATGTATACAAAAGCATAACTTTGGTGGGGTCGAAGTACCTGATCCACTAACCTTTGGCAGGTAGCCGCTGCTCCATGCAGTCCGAAAGGCATCCTCTTGAACTGGAAAAGGCCAACGGGGGTGCTGAACGCAGTTTTCGGCTTTGACTCCCTGGTGAGCGGGATTTGCCAATATCCTTTTGTCATATCAAGGGTGGTTAAGTATTGAGCCTGTCCCAGCTGGTCTAGCAGCTCCTCAATTCTTGGCATTGGATATGCATCAAAAACTGATATGGCGTTTACCTGCCGGAAGTCAATACAAAATCTTAAGGATCCATCAGGCTTCGGCACCAGGACTATGGGGCTATTCCAGGGACTCTTTGACTCCTCTATTACCCCCATGTCCAACATCTCCTGGACTTGTGCCACTACCTCCTGTCTTTTGGCTTCAGGCAAGCGGTATGGCCTTTGACGAACCAATTTCCCAGGTGGAGTTATTATTTCATGGGCCACCAAATGGGTCTCCCCAGGTATGGGTGTCAACACATCTGGGAATTCCTTAAGCAACTTCCTAATTTCTTCCTGTTGTACCATTGTCAGGTCCTCACCTATTTGGGGCTCTGATTTTTCTTTACAATCAGATACCTGGGGTCCCAAATCTTCCTCTTCACTCACCTCCCTCTCTCGGGCACAGGTGGCAGCTAAGCTTTTAACCCCTTTGACATCAGTAGAACCAAAGCCTTTGGCTCCACGTTCAGAATTCTCTAGGGATGTGACCTCCTCCACAGGTGGAAAACCCAGCCTCTCACAAATCAATTGGGCAATTTTGTCTCCTGTCTTCACATGATACTCATTCTGTCCAAAGTTAAACAACAGAACTTTAATATTGCCCCTGTAATCGGGATCAATTACTCCCGCACCCACATCGATGAAATATTTAAGGGCTAATCCGGACCTTGGGGCGACTCTCCCATAACATCCAATTGGTATTTCCACTTGGAGATCGGTGTCAACCAGGGCTCTCCCTTGGCTAGGTACAATCACATTTTCTATGCTGCACAGGTCAAACCCAGCAGACTGAGGGGTTGCCCACCTAGGAGCTTGGGCCTTCTCAGAGACCTTATGGTACTTTAGGACGAATATCTGCTTTGGGGTAGCTTGGTCTTCTGGACGCTTAACCATCTTTTTAGCTGGGGTCTGAGGACTTCCAAATAAAGGCCCGGGAGCTACTACCATTAAACCTTCTCCCTCCTTTTTTCCTAGTCCTTCCACTAGACCCTGCTTAAATCTTGGCCAGTCTCTTCCTAGAACCAAATCAAAGGGTAGCCTAGGCACCACTGCTAATAGGACTTCCTCTTGTTCCCCCAGGCACTTAACCTTAAACCTATAGGTGGGATATGATGTTGCAGCACCATGAATGCATCTGATGTGAACTTGGCTTTCAGGGGTTCTAGGCACAAATCTTTCTTGGGCCTCTATCCTCTTCCAAAGCCTTTTTGACATCATACTCTGGTCTGCCCCAGAGTCTAATAATGCATTTGTGGTAATTCCTTGCACATCAACCATCAAAAGAAATCCTTCCTTGGGCTGTTTTAAATCCAGACCCATTAAACTAGTGTGTGTCCGGCATCTCTTCTCTAAGTGTCCCACTTTTCCACACTTGAAACATTTCTTTCTATTCCACTGTGTCATCTGGTTTGATACAGTACATTCATTTTCAGAAACATTCTTAATTATTCTTTTTTCTGATACAGCACATCTAGCCTCAGCATCCATCTTTAGAGGGCCACCCATTCTATGGCAAGCCTGCGTGGCTTCCAAGAATCTCTCTGCTAGCATGGTTGCCTCTCCAAGATTTTGGCAATTTTGCTGTATAAGAAAAACATTCAAATATTTAGGTACCCCAAGCATAAATTGTTCCAGCATTATAATATCTAATAATATTTCTACTGTCTTTTGCTCAGGCTCCAACCATTTTACAGCTAAACTTCTGATTCTCTGACTCAGAGCCCTGGGTGTCTCACCCACTTTCAATGTAACAGCTCTAAACATTCGCCTATACTCTGAAATAGACAACCCTAGGCGATCTCTAATAGCTGCCTTTACATCCTTATAAATCAAAGCCTGGGCTGCTGGCATTGCTCTGTAAGCTGCTAGTGCCTCACCAGTTAATGAGGCTGCCAGCCTTACTGCCCACTGGGTCTCTGGCCATGCTAAAGCCTGTGCCACTCTTTCAAAAGACTCTAGAAAATCATCAACATTATCTTCTGGAGTTAATTTCCCAAAATTAAATGCCCCAATCCCTTGATTGAGTCCCACAGTGTTCACATGTGGTGTACCAGTACTAACTGCTGGTCTTGCATCTGTTCCACTTTGGCTCTGCAGCTGAACTAGAGCTTGCACCAGATCAAGCACTGGTTTCTGCTGTTCCATTAAGGCCTTCATAGCAGTGTCCTGGGCCTGCTGTGATAGCTCCTGCTGCTTGCAAAATTGGGCTGCCATCCACTGAGCCATCTCCGTCGGATCCATCTTGACCCCTGCAAGAAAAGAAAAAAAAAAAAACCAAAGAGCAGCACCTTCCAACCAGGTGTGTTTTTTTTTTTTTTCCTCAACTTTTTTTTTTTTTCAATCCACATCCACCACTAGACATGCCCAGGTACATATTACCTTGTCTCAGTGATGAATCCAGCTTTGCACAGGGTCTTTTCATCCGGGACAGCTTCCTGGAACAACCACTTTTCTTCCAAAGTGCAGATGAGGGAAAGAATTCTTCTTACAGCTTTAAACTTGACTTTTATTTGTAATCCACAACAAGTAAATCCTCTTGGTGCAAGAGCAATCCGAAAAACTACGCCATTTGTCAGACGGCTGCCTAGGGTGAGAACTTACACAATCTTGACGATGCATATATTCATATGATTCTTGCAAGGTATTGTGGGTATTGTAGTTCATTCACTCCCAAACACAGCTGATGACAATAATTTGAGTTGTGAAACCAAGTGGTAAGATCAATAAAATACTTCTTTTATTGATGGGGTTTAATTCACCCAGCACATGTATGCTTGATAGCACTATAAATGAGGTTACTTGCTTGCAGTGTTTAAAAATGGATAACAAAAAGTCACAAAGTAAACCAGAAAACAACCTTCAGCTTGTCAGGCAATTAGCTAATGTTTTCTTAGCAAATAATTACCAAATACAAAGGCACAAAGTAAAGAATAAACTTTGCTGGTTAGGTTAACTTCTGCTTATTTTCCACGCCGATCTCAGCAGTGATTCTCCCTTGCTCACACACACAATCAGGTGCAGCCCTAATTACTATCAATGGACCAGCTGAAAGCCTTTAGCTGGCTGGCTGCTACTGTGTGAGCCCAAATCCTGCTTTAAGAGCTGTTTGCAGTGGAAATAAAGAACAAAGTTAGGTTTCTTTGTGATGGCTGATGTGTTTGCTCATAGAAAACTAGCCATAGCATTTAGATAAAGAACAGTCCATGTAAATAGTTTCATCTGCTGTATTTCCCCCTGCATCAACAATCATAGGGTCAATATCATACATTGGCACAGATGAGTCTTTCATTAAGGCACTATCATGAGAATGCTTATTCCCTTGCTGCCATTCTCTATTATAGATAGGGTCTGGATCAGTGTTCATACCTGAGCCTCTCCTGCTATCATTATTCCTCTCTGTATAGCCTGGCCAATATGTAATCCAATTCTGATGTCCAGCCTTCCAATCTTGATCCCTGGACACTGGATCTTCTCTCACATACCTTCTGGCCTTGGTCTGAAAGTCCCTTCCACATGCAGTCTTCTCTCTTCCAGGTAGCCACTGGTGATTCCTATCTCTGCCACTCCATTCCTCTGGCTGAATCCAGTCCAATGGACTCTGCTGGCTTTTGGAATACCTCCCAGTATGAGTACTGCCTTGGAATCTCCCAGACCTTCCAATGGCCTTTCTTCTCTTCCTTCCAGAGAGTTTCCTTCTCTCTCTATCTGCTTGGCTTGGCTTCTGTTTCTCCAGGTGATACTGGTGCTTGTAGCCGTTGCTGTCTCTGTATCTCTTCCTCCCTCTGTAGCTTTTGCTGAAGCTCTCCCTGAAGCTGTTATCTGAAGAAAAAGCTCTACTCTTATCCTGTTCTAATGTGTGCTGCTCCCCAACACAGCGCAGCTGTCCTGAATCAGGCCCTGCCCTTTGAGATGAGTGCTTAGGGATTACCTCATAGCTCTCTTGATTGCACACACATTTTCCCACTTCAGCCTCCCTCATGGCTGCTGGAAACCTGGTGCACTCTGGGACTGGTAGTCTTCCATGCGAAAACTCTGCTTTCTTGCCTCTACCAGAACTGACAGGCTGCTTGTTCAGAGTCACATCATCTTTTCTATAGCTCCTACCTGAGCTATGATAAGCTTCCTTATCACAGGATATATTGGATGAGGAGTTGTTCTGGGAGAAAGCATGTCTTAGAAGGAATTGCCATTGGCATTTGTGGTTGGAGAATGTGGTACAAAGTTTGATGGATGCTCTATGGGATTCCCTGGAAGAGGTGGCCCCATTACAATACATAAGGATGGGGAGTAAGAAGGATAGGAAAAGAGTTTGGTTTTGTTTCTCACTGACACATGGCTAAAGGAGGGTGAGAAGCCCCTCCTCCATTGGTATCTTCCTCCTGCCTATGCAGCCCTTTCCACCCGAGGCTTGCCATTCCAGTGGAGGGGTAGCAGTTATCTCTCCTCCTCCCTTCATGCATCCATTCTCACTGCCCCTTCTCTCTCTTACCCCGAGTTCTTAGTTGTCCACATTGGTAGACACCTACCTCTGCACTTCCTGTTAATATATGCCCCTCCATCTCTCTATCCTCAACTATGGGATACCGTCCTCCAAACTCTCTCTGAAGCTTCCCTTCTTTTTCCTAATCTTCTGATACTTGGGAGTTTCAGTGCCCACCTTTCTTTCTCCCTGAAGTCTCATCACAAATTGCTGTCTCAACTCTTCTCTTTCTCACCTCTGCAGTTAGGTCTCTTCCCAACACATGCAGCTGGCTATACTCTCAATCATGTTCTTGCCTCTCCTCCTCTCCACTCTGCTCTTTCCATGTTTTCCTCCCTTCCCCTTCCATAGTCCAATCATTTTTGCATTTTCTTCACCTGCCATTTCCCTTTGACTGCAGCCTTTCCTACATCTGGCTGCTCTCCCCCAATCTTTAGCCATGACCTCTCTATGAATTCTCTAGAAAAATTTATTTCAGCCTCTTCCAGTTTTCCTTCTGATTTCAATGCACTACCCATTGACTCCTAGGCAGATTAATGGTTCTCAACCTTATCGTCTGCCCTTAACTCTGTGGGTCCCCTCTGTCCCCATCCTTGCTGTCCCAAATGCTCCCACCCTTGGTTCCATCACAGCTTCTGCACCCAACATCACCATCTGCGCTGGGCAGAGCACCTGTGGCAGAAGTGCCCCTGCCCTGCCTCCCTTCAGCTGTTCAACTATCAAAACTCTCAGTATTGTTCTATGATCCAAACTGCCAAGAGGAAGTATTACTCCAATCTCATTTCTTCTTCTATAAATTCTTCCCGGCAGCTTTATTATGTTCTGGTTGCACTCTCGACATTGTCCTCCATGACCCACTCTACTGTCATGAACACTCTTTCCTCCCCCCATCTGCCCCCAATTTTCTTGTAAGGTCAGCGTCCTCCACTCTACCTTCCCTAACTGACCTCCTCCTCTCTCCCCTAACCTTTCTGTCCTAATTCTCTCTCCCTCTTCCTCCCATGATTCTGAAACTTTAGTTTTCACTTCCTTCATGGCTCCCCTTCCTGACCAACTATCCCCCAACTCTTCCCAGAGAGTCCTCTTTCTCTGTTATCTCTTCCACCAAACTTCTTAAGATCATTAAAACTTCTCATAAAACATCCTGTTCTTCAGACCCTATCTTGCCATTTTGGCTCACCACTCCTTTACTTGCCCTTCTACTATTAGTCCTTTCCATGTTTAACAACAACCTTTCTTCTGGTTCCTTCCCCCTTGGTTGGAAGCACACCATTATCTATCTGATATTGAAGAATCTCTTCCTTGACCCCTCTGTTCTAGCAAATTACCATCCAATTTCCACTCTTCCTATCTTGTCAAAACTACTAGAAAAACTTGTGTTCTCTCAGCTTTCTGGTTTCTTAGATTCCGTCAATGTACATCACCCACGTCTATCTGGCTTTTATCCTGGGCACAGCACCGAGACTGTTCTTCTTTCTCTCCTGAATGACCTGCACCAAACTCATGATCATGGTGATATTTCAGTGGCAGTTTCTCTTGCACTGTCCTAAGCTTTTGATCTAGTCGACCATATTATTCTCCTTTCATGATTCTATGACCTTGGTCTTCGAGGTGCTGTGCTCAGTTGGTTCCATTCTTTTCTATCACTTTGGTCTTTCTATTAGTACCCACTCTTCTTCCTCTTGATTGCTTCTCTGTGGTGTCCCCCAAGGTTCAGTCCTGGCCCCACTTTTATCTAACCCTGGAATCACCGTGATATTTTGTACACACTGAATATTGTTGGGGTCATAAATGACCCCACGACAAATTTTAATTGTTAACCATGAAAAATTTAAACTACTCTTACTTGGGCAGCTGAATACTTTTGTTTTGACATCATAAACAATAACCTAAAATAAATAAACAAAGATAAAGTTGAATAAAACGCAATTCAGTTTTACTATAGGTGTACAATAATCATGATGAACGAGCGGAAAGCCTTTAGATTTCATCAGAAATAATGAAAGAACGTATGATATCAATTACAGAAAATGTGTAATTTTCATAAAATAAGAGTACAAAAATAAATGATACATAATTAATGATAAATACCTTTGTCAAATCAAAAAATTCACAAAACTGCAAATTGTATCACGATCCAAACTGGACGTAAGCAACTGGTACTCTGTGCTGCAATTCATCACTAGCATCACCTAGCGGATGAAAATTATTCCTCTCATGGCACAATATAAAGAGAATATTGACATGTGAAAAGTCATAAAAATATTGCACTCTTGAACAACTAGTTTCCAAGATACGCATTGTGAAACTTGCAATGGGGTCACTTTTGACCCCATCGGTACTCCCAGGGTTAACATCTTTTTCACTCCTCTCACTCTCCTGGTCCAAAATCATGGTATCACTGCTCATTATGACGCTGATGATATACGTCTTGTTCATCACACCAGTCCATCATCCCCTGATCTCTCTCTGCTCAACACTTGCCTTTCTGCTATGCTATCTTGGTTCTCTGACAACTTTCTTCAACTAAATCTGAAAAGAATCTGATGCAATCTGGTTTACTTTTGGTCCCCCTTCCCCTACTATTGCCCCCTCCCTACCTGGCATTTCCATCCCTTTGGTCGACACTATCCATTACTTGGGAGTCACCCTCGACTCCTCTCTCTCATTTCATGCTCACCTGTCTTCTCTAGTTTGCCACTCCTTCTTTACATTACATCAGATTTGTGCTATTCGTCCCTTTCTAGCTCCTTCTTCCCTTGCTGCTCTCCTCTTTTCTCTTATTATTTTTTGACTAGACTACTGTAATATCATCGATCAGCTACATCTATCAGCTACATCGATCAGCTACATCTATCAGCTACATCAATTTCAACTTATTCAAAATACTGCCATCCGTGTCCTTGTCCATGCCTCCCATTACAATCATGTTTCTCTGCTTCTAATTCAGTGCCATTGGCTCCCCATAGAACATCGCTTGCAATACAAACTTTTCATGCACTTCACACTGGTTATCCCCGCTATCTCTCTGATCTTCTTCATTATTCAATCATTCCCTCCGTAGTATCCACGCCAACCATCTTTATCTCCCTGAAGTAACTCAGGCGTGCCTTGAAACCAGTCACTCATCTGCCTTCTATTTTCTTGCATCCGCCTCATGGAACTCATTTCTCCCTGCCCTCTGCTTGGAACAATCATATCCCAAATTCAAATCACTATTGAAAACTCTCCTCTTTAGTATAGCCCATAATCTGCTACCTTCTTGGTTTACCCTACATCTCTCCCTGCTGTCTTTTCTCCTATCCCCCCTGTTTTCCCCTCTCTTAAGTATGAATAATTGTAATGTTCCACCCTTGTTTTTATTGGCATTCTATTCATCCCTTTTTTTATCTTGTTTTTATCCTTTGTGTACCACTCTGTTGTTCCCACGAAGATTGGTCAATCAAAAACTAATCATAAACATAAATATATACAACTGATTTATTACAGGTAAATATGGTATTACGAAGGATTGAGAGGGGGTGGTGGAAATCGGGTTTGCAAGAAGAGAAAGGTGTATAGAGAAGGAACGAAGATCAGTATTGAAGGCTGGTGCAGGATGCAAAAAAAAAAAGGCCTGTTCAGCTTACATTTTAGCAGCAGGTAATAGACCTGAGGAACTGTACTGGATTGCAAAGCAGGAATTAGGGATGCAGACAGGGTCTGGGGTCAGGAAACCAGGGAGTATGGAGGTGGAGCAGGTGATGGATTTTTCTGAAGTTCAGGCTTCAATGTATATGGAGTTTAGAGGCTGTTGAAGGCACAGTTAGAAGGAAGCGGCATTGAAGCCTAGAAGATAAGTAGAACTTTTGATCTATGAATTTAGTCATGCAGCAGGGGCTGATGAAGGTAAAAATGCAGGAGAAGAAGCTGTTTTTCATGAGGAAAAAGATGTGCACAAGATGCACTATCCGCACAGAACAGCTAGAGGGAGCAGACGTGCACTCACAGAGCCTGAGTGGACACACTTAGCTAACCGAGAGCACCTGACAGTCAGCCCGGAAAGCTCAAACACAGGAGAGCTTTATAAACGGAAGACTGGAGACTGGAGAAGACAGAGCAGTGCTTGCAGGTGTGGAGCTGGAGGTAAAGCTGAAGGTTTACGAGAGAGAAGCACCACAAGCAAGGACCAAGCAGAAAGAAGCACTTGGGAAACTAGTGCTGGGCAAAGGAACAATCACCTTTGGAGGCAAAGCAGAGTGAAGGAAAGAAGCCTGCTTGTACCAGAGGAACCTGGGGCTAAACCGAAAGGTAACAGAAGCTTTCAGAGAGGAGACTGGCACAGGGATTGTGTTCTTGAAGAACTGCGGGAAGGAGGAAATCCCAGTTCTATATGCTGATGGAAGCCAAGGTATGCTGACTCTGTTTCTATGAAGAAAACCTTATCTTATAAAAAGCCTTTTGAAAGTAATGCTAAACCTGTGAGAAAGGAAAGCAAAGCTACCTCTCACAAGCCAAGTAGCCAACACCCGAGGGTAGGCCATGCTCATTGGCAAACACTAGAGGAACTCTTTAAACATCCAGAGAACAGGACTAGGCCCTGGCCAGAAATTATAGCCAGTGAAACCACTGATACAGGCAGGGATAATTCTGAGCCGATGCAAGTGGAACTTGTAGAGCCTAGCCTTTTATCTCAGGAAGAGATGGACTGTTTTTTGTGTATTTCAGGCAGTGCAAAGTCACTGTTAAACCTGTGAATGATATATGTTATCTTCAGAATGTTATTCATTTGCTAAATGGAAGAAGAGTGCTGAAACATTTGCTTTACTCTGGAACGCTTAACTAAGCATTGTTACAACTGTGAAGCATAACAGTTTTTCCGTTAACCTGAGTTGATTTCATTCCTGAAGTTAAGGACTTTTTCTTTAGGTTGTAACCCAGCTGAATCTTATGCGTAAAGGGAAATAAATGCCTTATTAACCCTCTACTCTGCATTCACAATTTTTCTTAGTTAGGAGCTGAACTGCTAAGACCAGGTTACACCTGGCTCTTAAAAGATCCTCCTCTCATAATAAAATAATTTTTGTGTCCCACCTACCCTTATGACCACTGGCCACCAGGGCGGTGCACGACAATTTAAAGGAATAGTAACTTGCTTTTGATACTTTGTGTCTTTTGCAGAATATGGTGGTGAACTTTCCTGCTGATGTGGTGAAAAAACAAAATGAAATATAAGCTTCTTTAGAAGAGAGATAGAAGCATTTTATTTGATATTTAAATATTTTAAACAAATAATACAAAAAAGGTACTTTTTCTGTAAGATTATTGAGTAGTTTAGTGAGATAAATTGTTATTTACAAGGGAGTTTTTGGGACCAATGATGCATGAAGCTTCAATCCCCTATGGTGATTAATTCTGCCACATAGTGGAAGGTAATGCATTAGTCTGAGGTCTTTTCTCCCATATAAGAGGTATAGTTTTATATATAAAACATTTAGGGTTAGTTGGAGGTTTGGGAGTGAGATAAGTTTAAATGTAGTTAACAAGCTCCCAGTGGCCATCCGCATGATCACTAACCTTGAACAATTTAGAAAGGCACTAAAGCACCACCTCTTTCTCTTATACTATGCTCAGGCCAACAACACATCCTCACCTGGCCCAACCTCGCATTCATCCCAATAAATAATCCACATCCTTACATATAGTAATCACAACAAGCCATGCCACTATAGACGCTGAGCAGCCACCAACACCTGTATATGCTATGTATATAGCCATATATGTTTTCCCCTGTTGTCATTCCAAGTTGTACTACCTGTTCACTGTAAGCGCAAAGTAGGCTCTTCCTACCTTGCTCAAAATTGTTGTCTGTAAACCGCGCTGATTTTAAAGAGCACGGTATATAAAAGCATTTAATAAATAAAATAAAATAATTGTAAGTCTAAGGGTGTAGTTGTTGTTTACAGCCTACTAAACCATGTAAATGCCTTAAATTGGGATATTCAAAAGCACTTCGATGGTTAGTGCCATCGAACAGCCCCTTCTAGTGCCGCTACACGTCCCGATGCTCTGCACTTAGCATCAGCCATGTTGTGGCATTCTAGGGTGGAGCGGAGGCAGGAACTGTTGCTAACTGGGTAGCAGCAATACTTGGTTAGATATTGGCACCTAAAACTAGGCATAGCAAAAACTGGCCTAATTTTGGCAGCTCTGGGATTATGTGCAGTGACCCCGTATATTCAATGCTGTTGCTGTGGCATTGAAAATCTGGGTTAAGGGTTAGCAGGAAGGCTATGCGCCATAGCGGCGCGCAGCCTGTTCAATCAAATGTTGGATCCTTAACGTTTTTATGTGCAATGGACACTTTTTACAGATATCAGGAGGGCATATTCAAAGCATTTTAGCTGATTAGGAAACCTGTTAACTGGCTCAATATTCAGCGACACTAAGTGCCACTGAATAGCCCCACAGATCACAGAAAAAATGCCCTCTTAAAGCCAGGCCAGTCGAGGGTGGTGATGGTGGCTATCAGTCAGCAGTGATATTCAACCACTAACCAGACAGCTTAACCAATTAAAGTTATGAGAGATAAATGGCTGTACTAACTTTACCAGTTAGCACTATCCGCTTAGCAGCTAAAAGGCACATTTTACAAAGAACATCCAAGTGCAATCTAGGACATCTAAGCCAGAACATCAGGCATGTCCAAGTTCAGGCACAATTTCGCAAATGTGGATATGCCCAATATGAATGTCTATGGGGACGTCGACATAGACCTGCAGAATAGTATTTCAGAAGAGGGATGTTTAATAACCTAATTAGTGGGTTAGGAGCTGGGTGACCAGGGCTCACATCCCACTGCTGCTCCTTGTGCTCTTGGGTAGTCTTGAAGGACTACCAAAATGGACTGCTACAGCTGGAAAAAAGATCTGCACTTGTAAGTATTTATTTCCTGGAATATACTCTAAATCTTGGGGAAAAAGGGAATTCTTTAGTTTAAAGCTGATAAATCTGTGTATTTTAGAATTCAGTGGGTTTTGCTGTCAGTCAGGTCTTAGTACCACCAGAGCTTTTCATTTAAATTAAATCAGAGCATAGCTTAGCATAGAAAATAAAATACAGTAAATAGTCACTAAAATAAATTTGTTTCTAGAGAGCTTTTTATTTAAATCAAATCATTGCATAGCTTAGCATACAACTAGAATAAATAGTCTCTGAATAGAAATAAATAAATTTGTTTCTAGTGACCTTTACAAAGGGGCCTTCCAGTTAGGAGGTAAAAGATCAGTGAAGTTGTCTTAATAGGTGTTAAGGCCAAGTGACAGATCAAAGGGGCAATTTGAAAGGCACCACCTATGAAACCAAGGGCTGTGTGAATCACCCAGGAAATTGGTAAGACATTATCTTGGAAGCACAGATCAGGGAACTATGTAGCAAGCCAGCTTTTATTAAGTCCCCTTTCCCTCCCACCCACCTCAGGGATAATCTTAGCTTTATAGGCTCTTAAACCTATTAAAGGGAAGAAGGTACCAGTCTTTTGCATTGAGGATCACATGTATGATTTTCTCCTATTTGGTGAGGGGTCTTACATATGCACTAAGTGCAAGGAGCTCTTTGCTCTCAAGGAATGAGTCTGATCTCTGGATGCTAAAGTAGCAGACTTGGAAGACATAAGGAAGACAGAGAGGTATATAGATGAGACCTACAGAGATGTAGTACTGAAGTCCCACATCCAGTTTGGCATCATTCCTGTTGCCATGGAAGACAGAGGTCATGTGACAGGACAGCATCACCCGGAAGTGGTAGGAAGTGATCCTGTAGCAAGGACCTGTCCTCCAGGTGACATAAAACCCTCTTGAACTGAAGAGCTTTCTACAGGACAATGTGCCCATGAGGGAAGGATTAGGATAGCCATTATAGTTGGTGATTCAATCATTAGGCATGTAGATAGCTGGGTGGCTGGTGGACATGAGGATTGTCTGATAACATGCCTGCCTGGTGCGAAGGTAGAGGATAAACCACCTAGACAATGTTTTAGATAGCTCTGGGCAGGAGTCTGCTGTCTTGGTACATGTTGGTACCAGTGACATAGGAAAGTGTGGGAGGAAGGTTCTGGAGGCCAAATTTAGGCTTTTAGGTAGGAAGTTGAAATCCAGAACTTACAGGGTATCATTCTCTGAAATGCTTCCCATTTCATGTGCAGGACCCAAAATGCAGGCAGAGCTTTGGAATCTCAATGTGTGGATGAGATGATGGTGCAAGGAAGAGTATTTTTGAACTGGGAAACATTCTGGGGAAAGGAGGGGCTTTTCTGAAAGGATGGGCTCCACCTTAACAAGGATGGAACCAGGCTGCTGGCATTAACCTTTAAAAAGGAGATAGAGCAGCTTTTAAACTAGGTAATAGAGGAAGCTGACAGTCACCCAAGAGTGCATGGTTCAGAAGAATGTATCCTTTAAGGATACTAGAAAAAGACTGAAATTAGGACATATTGACAGAGAGGTTCCAACAAAGACAAAAGTAACCCAAATGCCCTTAAGTACAGAGCAGACAGAGCTTAAAGATTGCAAATTACCCTTGTCTACTAATAAGCAGATTTTATTTTTTTAGTGCCATCAAGTTAGTGTTGACTCATAGCGACCCAGCAATGTATTACCGGAAGTAGATTGCCAACCTTTTCTTCACTTCACATGTATTTTATTCAATAAGCAGATTAATATGAATAAAATACAACCTCTAAAATGCCTGTATGAAAATGCTAGAAATCTAAAAAATAAGATGGGAGAGTTAGAATATATAGCACTAAATAAGAGGTTAGATATGATCGGTATCGCAGAGACCTCGTGGAAGGAGGACAACCAATGGAGTCATATCTTGGAGTCATGCTGGACCAAAAATTCTCTCTCCAAACATACATTTCCAAAACAACAAGATCATCATACCATAAACTATGAACAATACAAAGACTCAAGCCATTACCAGACGAGAAGAGCTTCTGTACCATCTGCCAAGTCATGATTATGCCAATACTGAACTTTTGCAACTCTATTTATCAAGGCTTACCAAAACATAGCACCCAAGCTCTTCAACTAATACAGAACATGGCTGCAAGAATAATATCTAGGATACTGAAGGACACCCACATCACCCCAACCTTAAAACAATTGCACTGGCTACAAATCCTCCAAAGATCCAAATTCAAATTGCTTACCATCATTTTTAAGATAATTCACCAACTGGCACCAATCACCCTCCAACCAATGATAGAGAGAGATCCAGAAACAAGAAACAGATGATCATCTACTAAAAACCTATTGCTCATACCGAAGGCAAAAACTAAAGTAAAACAAATAACCTGCAACAGAGCGCCCTCCCTCTATGCACCATTGCAATAACGGATACCATAAGAGCTACCATGGACCTCAAGGATTTCCACAAAGCCATAGACATTCCTATTCTCTGAGCATTATGACAGCACTACTTGATGAATACCAAGAACTACTTGATGAATACCATCTAGACTTCCCCTAAACCCTAGTCCCTATCCCATACCCTCCCATTCCTCCTTGTACCTAACCCGAAAAGATTTAATATTCCGCTGTATAATGCTACTGAATAATAGTTCACCCAAGTTCATATGCTATACGTATACCTATCCAAGTTAATTCATCTATTCATTGTAAAAAAATGTTCAAGTTGTAATATAAACCGCCCTGAATGGAAGATAGGGCGGTATAAAAACCTGTTAATAGAACACTGTGATACCTGGGTATAAATTATATCGCAATGATAGAATAGATCAAATTGGTGGAGGGGGTGCACTCTATGTTAAAGAGGGCACTGAGTCACACAGCAAAGAAATTACACTGCAGAATCTCTATAGATTGAAATTTCCTGTAAAAAGGGGAAGGTGATTGTAGTGGAGGTGTACTATCAACCGCCTGGCAAGAATGAACACATGGATGATGAAATGCTCAAATAAATCATGGAAGCTAACAAAAGTTACCACACAATAATAATAATGGGTGATTTCAATTACCTCAGTATCAACTGCATCAGTGTCACTGATCATTCAAATGGCAGATGAAATTTAATGTGGACAAGTGCAAAGTTATGCACCTAGGAAAGAACAACCCAAACTATTATTACACAATTATTACACATTAGGAACCACCACCCAGGAAAAATATTTAGGTGTCATTGTGGATACCACGTTGAAATCCTCTGCCTAATGTGCAGTGGCAGCCAAGAAGGCAAATAGAATGCTAGGAATCATAAGGAAAGGAATGGAGAATAAAACCAAGTATGATATAATGCCTCTGTATCATTCTATGGTATAGCCGCACCTTGAATATTGTATGCAATTCTGGTCACCGTATCTTAAAAAGGATATAGGGGAATTAGAAAAGGTACAGAGAAGAGCCACCAAAATGGTAAAAGGGATGAGGAGAGGCTTAAAAGATTAGGGTTCTTCAACCTGGAAAAGAGACGGCTGAGGAGACATATGATAGAGGTCTATAAATTAATGTATGGTGTGGAACGGGTAAAGGTAGATTGATTGTTTATGTCATCAAAAAGCAGAAAGATTAGGGGACATGTAATGTAGCTACAGTACACTGTAACACATTTAAGACTAATAAGAGAAAATATTTTTTCACTCAACACATAATCAAACTGGAATTTTTACTGGAAGATGTAGTAAAGGCTGTTAGTGTAGCTGGGTTTAAGAAAGGTTTGGACAAGTTCCTGGAGGAAAGGTCCATAAATGATGACTTGGGAAATCCACTGCTTGTCCCAATACAAGCATTGTGGAACCTGTGTGTTTTTTGGGAACCTGCTAGGTACTTGTGACCTGGATTGACCACTATTTGGAACAGTATACTGGGCTTGATGGACCTTGGTCTGACCCAGTATGACATATCTTACGTTCTTATGTCACTTAAGTCTTCCTCTTCTCTACACCCTCTGGATGTTTTAGTCGAAAACTAGCAATTTTCTGATACCTAAAGCAGGTCTAAACATGGATGGGGTCACAGACAACCCCCGACATTTCTGAAATCGAGCATGGACATCTAAGTCCACTGAACTTCCCCAGACAAGCCTCTACCATACCCTCTGCCAATTTGGATGTCCCTATACAGGAGATGTCTTTAAAACAACAATTAATAGGAATATGCATTAGTTTTGAATGCATACTGCTATTAATTGTTGAATGACTACTTTTACATTTACTATTCTCAATTACCATCATTTATTAATTGTCTATTTATTTATAACCTATGTTTTCATGTTTTATATTTAACTATTTAGTTATCTTTTAACATTTAGTAATTATTATTTATGATGTATTGTTTTATTCTTTTTACTATATATTGTTATATATTTGGTAATTATATATTTTTATTTGACAAATGACTCATTTTTTGTGTTGCCATTCTCTTTGAGGTTACCCCCTGACAAAGGCTATGCTGAAACGTGGCCATGTAGGGGTCTTTTTAATAAAGGACCTTTTACCTTCTTGCCCAAATCATGACTAATGGGTGTGTTTACTAAGCAGCGGTAGCAGCCTCCGTGCGGTATCAGAGCCGCAGCCTCATTGAATTCAATGGGGCCGTGGCTCCAATACCGCATGGCAGTCGCTTCCACCCCTAAGACTTTTAAAATGACCCCTTAAATATTGCTACTAACTGGATAGTGGCACTGGTGTGCGGTGAGCCCAGATATACATTGGCAAAAACTGGATATGTTCCACCATTGAATATCAGCGGCAGCAACTAGGCACTTTAATTAGCCTAGCTGCTACTGCTGCTGAATATGCCCCCATCCTCTTAGACCACCAGAAGAAATATATTCCATGCATTAGAAACGGCCAACAAAGGACCAAAACACTGCCAATATCATTAAATGATAGATACTCGTAGAAGAGTCTATTCATGCTAAGACATTTTTATCATAAAGCTCATACCTTTCCAGCAGTAGATCAAGGCAAGTTACAGTCATGCGCTGTATGCATTTTCCTGTCAGGCTTACAGTCTAAGGTTGTGCCTGAGGCAATTGAGGGTTAAGAGACTTTCCCAAGGTCACAAGGAGTGCCATAGGAAGCAAACCCATATCTCTTGTGCACTAGGCTGTTGCTTTAACTACTAGGCTTCTTCTCCCTCATTTGAAGCAAAAGAAATTTAAGCTGACCTAATAGATGATCAAGGATTAAAAGGTAGTACAAACCCATGACAGAAGAACTAAGAGTCTTACATTAATACAATTAATGTAAGAAAAAAAATTATGTTGCATTTAATTAAGGGCTCAATTGTTCGGTAGGTGTATTTATGATGGTAGGTATAAATGAGCCAGTTAAAAAGTAGAAATACTAGGGGAGATGCAATGAAGCTACAATGTAGCACATTTAAGACCAATTAGAGAAAATATTTTTTCACTCAATGCATAATCAAACTCTGGAATTCATTACCAGAGGATGTAGTAAAAGCTGTTATTGTAACTGGGTTTAAAAGAGGCTTGGGCAAGTTCCTGGAGGAAAAGTCCATAAACCATTATTAACCCTTTGAAGGCCTACTTTAAATTTTTAATCCACATTCTGCAGCCGGGTTAATTTTTGCATATTTCAGAAAATTGTACCCGTCTTATTCAATATGTTCTAATAGTGATTTTTCTTCTGCTATGGTCATGTATTATATACCATTTGATAGGAATATTTAGTCAGAATTTTGGATCCCGAGAGTTTTGGGCTCGACCTGGAAAGGGTTAAAGAGGACCCAGGAAATACACTGCTTACCCCCGGGATGAGCATTGTGGAACCTGTGTACCTTTTGGGAATCTGACAGGTACTTGAGACCTCGATTGGCTACTGTTGGAAACAGGATGCTGGGATTGATGGACCTTGGTCTGACCCAGTATGGTATGTTCTTATGTAAATATGGAATGTTTATCAGTCAGGTTTGTGTGGTAAAATCAAGACAACATCTGTCTTTTTACATGATTTACTGAAAAATATAAACTACATAACATAACACTGATTCTCTAAGATGCCCTGTCACCTGATTTCATTTATAATATTTATTGTGATGCTGTATTATTATTAAATGCTTTAACTGAGTGCACTGCTGAATAGGAATTTTAGTATTATTAGTTTGGAGGGAAGGGGGTGTTTGGTTATATAATGCAACTTATCACTTCCTTAGAAATAGAGTAGTTACTCACCTGTAACAGGTGTTCTCCAGGAGCAGCAGGAATCAGTCCTCACATATGGGTGACATCGGCGCCGACGGAGCCCTCGTGCGGAGCATTTCCCCAGCTTTCAAAGAAAGCCTTTGGGAATGCAGCGCGCATGCGCGGTCCCCTTCCCACCCAAGGGTGCCATCTTGCTCAGTCTGATGACATAGCTAAAAAACAGCAAAAATCAAAATAAAGTATATGACTGCAACTCCAGGGGAGGAGGGAGGGTCATGAGGACTGATTCCTGCTGCTCCCGGAGAATACCTGTTACAGGTGAGTAACTACTCTTTCTCCAGGACCAAGCAGGAAGTCAGTCTTCACATATGGGACTCCCCAGCTTCAGGCTACCGGGAACCCAAGCTGAAAAATAAGCTCCCTCTAGAGCGTCAGCATCCGTGAAAGAATCCTTTCTGAGAACGCCCCCCTACGGTAGCCCAACACAAGGGCCAGAGGGTAGGAGTTGCCTAAACTTCAAAGAGATTACGGAGTACCGCCTGTCCGAAAGCACTGTCCCTATGGGACTCCCTCTCGAGGCAGTAGTGAGCCGTAAAAGTCTGGCTTGAAGACCAGGTAGCGGCCCGGCAGATGTCTGCCAACGGAACAGAGCGGAGGTGGGCTACTGACGCGGCCTTCGCCCTGACACAGTGGGCCGTGACTCGACCCTGCAAGGAGAGGCTGGCTGCCCTGTATGCCCAGGCAATACAATCCGCTACCCAAAGGGACAATGTACGCTTGGAGACAGGCAATCCCAATTTATTAGGGTCAAAAGATACGAAGAGCTAAGCAGCCCTTCGATGCCCCTGCATACAGTCTATGTAAAAAGACAACGCCCTTCTACAGTCCAGGGTATGCAGGACTGTTTCAGCCTGGCTGGCATGCGGCCTGGGGAAGAATGTTGGAAGAACCACCTCCTGATTGAGGTGGAAGGAGGAGACAACCTTCGAAAGGAATTTAGGGTGAGTCCGCAAGACCACCCTGTTCTTACTGAACTGCATGTACGGTCTGTCAGAAACCAGAGCTTGTAGTTCACTCACACGCCTGGCCCAGGTAAGAGCCACTAAGAACAACGTCTTCCAGGAAAGGAAGTGTAAATGACAGGTAGCCATCGGCTCAAACGGTGGGCAAGTAAGTTGCTGCAAGACCACATTCAAATCCCACTCAGTGGTTGGTGGACGGATCGGAGGCTTGAGCAAAAGCAGGCCTCTGAGGAAGCGGGACACCAAGGGATGGCCCGACAGAGATTAGCCCTCTGCCTGTGAGTGGTGTGCTGATAGGGCACTGAGGTGGACCCGAACAGAATTGGATTTAAGGCCTAGGTCCGAGAGGTGGAGCAGGTACTGCAGCACCACTGGAACCAGGCACGAAAAAGGATCCTCCTGGTGCTGAGCACACCAGGTGGAGAACCTACGCCGCTTGAGGGCATAAGATTTCCAGGTGGATTGCCTCCTAGAGGCCAAAACCACCTCTTCCACTTCCTTAGGAAGAAGTAAGGGGGCTAGAACTACCCTTTCAGCAGCCAGGCCATCAGATTGAGGGATTTAAGGTTGAGGTGCAGGAGAGATCCCTGATCCTGAGACAGGAGACCGGGTTGCACCTCCAGAGGGAGTGGAGTGTCCACTGCCAACTGCAGAAGGAGTGGAAACCACGGTTGCCTCGGCCATCTGGGGTCTACCAGAATCACCGAGGCCTTGTCCTGACGAACCTTGAACAAGGTTCGGGCCACTAGAGGCGTGGGAGGAAACGCATACAGTAGGCCCATAGACCAAGAGATTAGAAACCATCTGCTGCTATTCGCAGAGGATGTGGTTGTCTGGAACAGAACATGGGTCGCTGATGGTTCAGTGGACTCGCAAAAAGATCGATGGTTGGAAGACCCCATCTTAGAAAGATCCCTTGGACCACCAGAGGATTCAAATGCCATTTGTGAGGCTGTAGAATCCTGCTCAATCTGTCTGCCAGGCAATTTTCCTGGCCAGGCAGATAAACTGCCTTGAGAAACATGTTGTGTTTGATTGCCAAGGAGCACAGGGCCTGTGCCTCCTGACACAGAAGTTTGGAGCCTGTGCCCCCTTGCTTGTTCACATAGAACATTGCCACTTGATTGTCTGTCTGAACTAAGACAGACTGGTGAGAGAGGACATGAGAGAAAGTCTGTAGAGCTAAGCGGATAGCTCGCAACTCCAACAGATTGATCTGCTGTGTGGACTCCCAAGGAGACCAGAGGCCCTGAGTGCAAGCCCCCTGGCAATGTACACCCCAGCCCTGAAGGGAAGCATCGGTTATCAGCACCTGTGTGTGAGGAGGGGCTTGAAAAGGCACCCCCTGGACCAGGTTCGGGAGATGCAGCCACCACCATAGGGAGGCTGCCAGCAGTTTGGACACCCTTATCTTGTCTTTCAAGTCGCCTGTGGCTTGCACCCACTGAGCTCTGAGGCACCATTGAGCAGGTCACATGTGCAGGCGGGCATTCGGAGTTACATGGACCGTGGATGCCATGTGGCCCAAGATCCTTAGGAAGTTTCTGGCAGAGACCAGAGAACCGCTCTGGAAATGTTTGGCCAAAGCCATCAGACTGCGGGCCCTGTTCTTGGGCAAAAAAGCCTTTGCCTGGAGGGTATCCAATCTTGCACCTATGAACTCCATGTCCTGTGAGGGGAGCAAAGTGGACTTTGCGAAGTTTACAACGAAGCCTAGATGCTGGAGCAGAGAAACAGTGTGTAGGGTGGCCTGTCTGGCCTCCCGTGGAGATTGACCCCTGATGAGCCAGTTGTCCAGGTATGGAAAGACAAAGATGCCCTGGTTTCTGAGATAGGCTGCCACCATCGCCAGGCACTTGGTGAAAACCCTGGGGGCGGAGGTGAGGCCAAATGGAAGTACTCTGTATTGAAAATGACTTCCTCCCACTACAAATATGAGATATTGTCTGTGGTCTGGATGAATGAAGATGTGAGTATAAGCATCCTTCAGGTCTAAGGAGCATAGCCAATCTCCCTGCTGGAGGTAGGGCAGCAGTATTCCAAGGGTAAGCATCTTGAACTTTTCCCTCTCCAGGAACATGTTGAGATTTCGCAAGTCTAGGATGGGCCTGAGACCTCCAGTCCTTTTTGGTACCAGAAAGTACCTGGAATAGAAGCCTCGCCCTATCAGGTGGTGAGGCACCGGTTCCACCGCCTGCTCCTGTAGAAGACTTGCCAACTCCTGAAGGAGGAGGTTCCTGTGCAGAGGGAGTCTTGGAGGCTCCCCTGGAAAATATGAGGGGGGTAACGGGTTGAAGTGGAGCAAATAGCCCTTTTGGACTATGCTTATTACCCAGGTATCCCCTATTATGGCTGACCACCTGAGGGCGTACAGTGTTAGCCGGCCTCCTGTGCTGAGAGGAGCCAGCTGAGGAAAGGCTATGCAGTGGGAGTCAAAACCCCGCTTCCTGCTGTGCAGGAGCCGGAGCTGATGGCTTGGGGGTTTTCTGCCTATGGGGCCCATGTCCCTGCCCCTTGGCCTGCTGACCCTGATGGGGAGCTGTAGAGGCCTGAAATTGAGGGTAGGATTTGTAGGCAGTAGCCTTCCTCGGGTAAAAGGGTTTTTTTCCACGAGCCCTTCTTCTTCTGAGAAGGGGCAGAAGTTTTCCTGGACAGCCTTGTCCTGGTGAGAGTCTCAGACTCGGGTTCTGCAGCCTTTTCAGCCATGGGTTTGCCAAAAAGGTTCTCACCTCGGCAAGGGACATCAACCAACTTGTCCTGTACCCATGGCTCGAGGTCCGATGACTGTAGCCAGGCCTGACAGAGTGCACCGATGCCGGGTGCGGCTACTCGGGCTGAAGCCTCGAAGCCATCATAGGCTGCTTGAGAGATAAACTTTGAGCACTCTCGAATCCCGGATGACAAAGCCTTAAACCTCTGCAAAGTTTCCTCGGAGAGGCCAGCTGAGAACCCGTCAACCTCCTTTGCCAGGTCTCAGAGGTACATGCCCATGTACAGCTGGTAAGTCTGAACACGGCAAGCCAGCATAGAGCCCTGGAAGCACTTTCTACCGAGGGCATCCAGGTTCTGGGCCTCCTGGCTGGGAGGCACCGAGGAGTGCATCTTCTGACTCTTCAGACAAAGCATGGCCGATTCCACAACCATGGAGTGGTGCGGTAGCTGTGCCTTCTGGAACCCAGGGCTCTTACGGACTCAATAAATGGAATCAACCCGTTTGCTGAGAACCGGCGCCGAGGCCGGTGCCTCCCACATGTGGAAGAGCAGCTGTTCCAGCATCGGAGGAACCGGTACAGTAAAGGCCTTCTTAGGCCGAGAGTCATACTGGAGGGCCTTGAGCTCTTCGGCTCGAGGCTCCTCCTGGGGATCCGTGGGGAAGGCCAAGGCTTTGGCCATGTCCCACATGAAGTCCGAGAACCGGGTATCCTCTGGTGAGGACCGTCTCCGAGGCTCGGACACCGGTGAGTCCGATGGGATGCACCAGGTCCGGAAAGTGTCCGGGGACTCCTCGTCCTCCATCTCCCACTCCGACCCCTCTGAGGAGGAATCGAGCGGCTCCGGCTGGGCGGGCACTGATGCCATCCACCCCGATGCCAAGGGCACCAACGTTGACGACCTCGGCTGAGGATTGACTCGAGACCTCATTGACTCGAAGATCGGCTTGGCCTCCGGGGTCGACTTGGACATCGAGGTCCCGGTGGTCGGGGCAGATGCACCGGTCAAACCGGTGATCAGTATCCTCTGCTGCTCCATGAAGGCAGCCAAGCTGCTCTCCAAGGCCGTCAACCTGAGACTCAGCTCAGGAGACTCAGCAGCTCCCGAATCAGGCCCCGATGGCGTCGGGTCCGACGTCGGCTCCCCCAGAGGGGAGTCTATGAGGACAAGAGCACTCACGTGACTCGGGGACTCCGGCTCCACTCGAGGCAACTTGGCAGGCCTCTCTGACCCTGAGGATCTGGGATGGTGGTTGGGGCTATGCGACCTGGCCCTCAAGGGGCCAAGAGCATCCACCGAAGCCACCCTCGTGGGTTTCTTCTTCCTTCTGTGTTCCCAAGAAGGAGACCCCCTTTAAGAGGAGCCTCGATGGTGCTTGGGGTCAGACTACCGAGATGTTGAGGCCTCTAACGAAGTCCGGGCCCGGCCATACGCAGAGTCAGAAAAGAGTCTTTCACGCTGATGCTGACGGCTCCTCAACGCCTTAGAAGACATTTTGCCACACGGGACACAGATCACCTGGTCATGGTCGGGCCCGAGGCACCAGAGGCAGAAGTCATGTGTGTCGGTGAGAGACATAAGCTTCTTACACCGATCACACTTCTTGAACCCGCTAGCAGCCATCGGGGGAAAAAGGGCCCCTGCAAGGTCAAAAGACCGGGCTGCCAGTGAAAAAGAGAAAAAAGCATGAGCGCTAGTCACGAAGGACAAAAAACGAAAACCTAGCTCTGGGCTCGATACCAGTGTACCGGGCCCAGGCGGGAAGGGGAACCGGCATCGAACTGGGCAAAAACCACGAATCCAACGCAGGAAAAAACAACATTTTACTGGGTGACAATGACACACGTCCATTGGGCTCCACGGAAAAAAGAAAACTGAGCAAGATGGCACCGTTGGGCGGGAAGGGGACCGCGCATGCGCCCTGCATTCCCAAAGGCTTTCTTTGAAAGCTGGGGAAATGCTCCACACGAGGGTTCCATCGGCGCCGATGTCACCCATATGTGAGGACTGACTTCCTGCTTGGTCCTGGAGAATTAGTAGGTCTACATCAGAGATTTTCATTATTGTATCCATGATATTATCTGTTAAACTGATGTGCTCTATTTTTTATGGATACCGTTTTGGGTCTCCATTTTGGGAATTAGAAGTATTTACAAGTTTAAGAATAGAAGAAACTAGATACAAAAGAAAGCAGTTAGCGGGCTATACAAAGAAACGATTCCTGTCATACTGTGAGGGGAAAGGGGTTACAAGATTCAAAGAAGTAAGATATCAACTTCAAGTGTCTCTGAAGTTGCTGATGATGTATCTAACTTAGAAGAGGCAGACCCTGACTGTATCACATGAATTACATGCACATTTGTAGTGGACAAGAAAGAGGTCATGTGCAGTGTTGGGGATTAGCTGGTGGATCAGGTTTCCAGATGCAGATCACCAAGAAACAAACTAACTGTGGTGTGGTTGTGGCGAGCAGCTTTTGAGAATGTTGATGTCTGAGGGTTTTAGAGATGCTATTGCTTTAAGGCTTCTGTCACTTTGGTTTTGAGATGGGTATTATTGGGGAGCTGTTTATTGAATCTATGAGGTTTAGGGTGGGGTGGTTGGTGATTTACCTTTTGAATCATTGCATAGGCGTGTTTTATTGGTGTATTGTGAATCACCTCAAGCTTCTTGCAGAAATGATCAATAAATCTCAACTAAATAAATAATAAATATATAAGTAGTATCAGCTGCCAAAGAGCAATATATTCAGCCTCAAATTCAATAACACTAGACAAATGTGCAGTCAGTAAAAACTCATCATAGGAGAGGAAATGAAAGGAGAAAGGCAGACAGGGAGGAGGGGAAACTCGCATACTCTAGAGACACAGACAATAAATATACTAGAGCAGTACTTAGACAGGTTCCCTTAAGATTCTTGTCATAAAAGATATAAGCAGGGAACTGGCATCACTTGAGAAGGACAGAAGGCCTAGGGATGTGCACAGGACAAATATTTTCAGTTCACTGTTGGGTTGGCAATTTCTCCTGTTTTTCAGATATTTTTTCAGTTTCTTTCACACTTTTGTTCATATAACAACTTTTTAACATAAGTTAATTAACTTATAGTGTGTTAATTTGTAGTGTAATGAGTGTTATATTGAATTAGGGTGCACTCAAGTTTTTAAGGCACATTAATGAACCTTCAACTGTCCTTGGATGATCTCTGAAGATAAACAGGGTTTGCCTGGCTAGTACTTAGATGGGTGACCACCTTGGAATACCTGGGGCTGTAAAAATATTGTGTGGAAGAAAAGCCTGTCAATCCGCTTCAGGTTGACCTAGCCAAGAAAACTCAGGGGCTGGGTCATCAGGGGACAGCATTGACTAGGTGGCACACACTGCATTTGCAATGAATCTAAGGCAGACTAGTGAATGTGCATCTGTAAGAGAGGCAACGTTTTCTGCCTGGTTACCTAAAAATCCTTTCCAGCAGAAGACAAAATGTATTCAATGTTATTAAATCACAAGCAGATTACAAGAAATTGCAGGAGGACCTTTCAAAACTGTGGAACTGGCCATCTAATGGAAGATGGAATGTAAAATGTACAGTTAAAAAGTGATTCACGCAGGAAAAACAAATTCTAAACACAGGCACATGATTTTGGGCTCCATGTTAGCAGTCACCACCGATCCAGGAAAAAGAACTTGCCATCGCTGTGGACAATGCATTGAAATCCGCAGCAAAGAGTTCAGCAGCAGTCAATAAAGCAAATAGAAAATTAGGAAGTACCACGGAAGGAATGGAAAATAAAATGTAAAATTATCATAAGGCTTCTGTATTGCTCCATGGTGTGACACATTATGAGTACCTTGAGCAGTTGTGGTCAACATATCTCAAAAAAGGTAGAGCTAGAAAAGGTCGGAGAAGGCAATAAAAATGTTAAAGCGGATGGAGTAGCTCATCTATGAAGAATGGCTAAGCAAATAAAGTTCCTTCAACATCTAGAAGAGAGAGATGAGAAGAAATATGATCAAGGTCTATAAAATCATGAGTGGGGTGGTTTACTCTTTCAAATAGTATAAAGTGAGGGGGAGCTAATAAAGTAGATTAAATGCAATCAGAGAAATATTTTTTCACTCAATGCAGAATCAACTGGTGAAATTTATTGAGAGAGGATGTGGTCAAGGCAATTAGCATAGCTAGGTTTAAAGAAAGTTTAGACAAATTCCTAGAGGAAAAGTCCATAAACCATTATTAGCCAGGTAGTTTTAGGAAAACCATTGTTTATTTCTAGGTATCAGCAATATGGAATGGATCTGCTCCTTGGGATACTGCCTGGTACTTGTGACCTGCACTAACCACAGCTGTACACAATGCAGTGGACTCAATTGGCCTTCTTTATGAACCAGTGTGTGGTAATTATTATCTTTGTATCCTCTTGAATTGGGCTAGTCCTGATTTCAACCTCTGGTAACCATCTTAACCTTAATTGAAAACCTGAGTACACATAAAATAAAATAAAAATAAAAAAACCTTGTTTAGGAATGAGATTCATTGCTGTCATGATATGCACAAAAGTAGCCAAACTGGAGACATTGCCCCCTAAAAATATAATCAGGGAGACTTTATAAAAATTTCATACTACAGTTTTTCCTTGTTTTCCATTCTAATGGTATGTTGGGAATAAATTATACGTGGAGGCTGATCCAGGAAGGGGCACATCCAGACCATCAAGATATCCCAGACCAGGACGGGCCTCATTGTACCCAATTCTGCTCCACAGAAGCAAGATGCTCCCATGGTAGCAAGATTGGGCAATGGGATGGCCTGACATGCCCCTTCAGCAGCCACGGGGGATGTACAGCTTCCCCCCGCTCCTGCAGCTGCGCTGGTGCTGGACACCCTGCCTGACCAGCTCTCCCACCAACCGACACCCAGAGAGTCTGCTGGGGCCAGGATCAGGCAGCAGGATAGTACCTGCAGTGACTCCGTTGCGTTGGGGGGCTGCCGGGCTGGGGCGCATGGGCTCCCGGTGTTTATTCCACCTCTGTGCTCCCCGGATATACTGGGCCATGACCTGAGTCAACCCTGTATGTCCAGGTGCCTGGCCCACCCATGCCCCACCCCCGTGCCGCTCCCATCCTGCTTTCCCCATACAGCGGCTCTGTGCGTGCGGGGAGAGGGGCTGTCAGAATTTGGGCAGGACAGTTAGCGGGGTTGCATGTTCCACCAGGATGTACAGCCTCACTAGTCACCTTACAGAATCGGACCCAATAGGGTGGCAATTTTATAAAGGTGAGCTGGTGGCTATTTTAGTCATTTATGTTCATATGTGGCCACATACACATATAAATGACCACATATACTGACTGGCATTGAAATAAATGTGTTGTTTGGTGTACTTTACTAGCGGATATAATCATGGGTGAAACATGAGTGGAAAGCACAGGTGTGAATCTATATTACGAGTGTGATTACAACATTTAGGCAGAGGAATTTACACCTGTCCTAAAGCTACCGGGAGTTAAGATGCAATTTATGCACTTAGGGCTAATATTCTATAAGACAAGTAGGTGTATACTTGTTTTTATAAAATAGACTTAAAATGCATGTAATGTGCTGTTGAGTCAGTGCTGACTCCTGGTGACCCAGCAGCCCCTGGGTTTTCATGGCAGTGTGACCAGAAGTAGATTGCCAGGCCTTTCTTCTGAGGAAATGGAGGGTTAAGTGACTTGCCCAAGGCCACAAGGAGTGCTAGTGGGAATTGAACACTGGTCTCTTGGGTATCAAGCCAGTGCTTGAACCACTAGGCTACTCCTCCACTCCAGATTTAAAATAGCACACTCAAATAATGTTTTAAGTGCTCTATTATAAGTGCTCTGATCCCACATGCCAGCAAGATTCTACTGAAGATTATTCAAAAGAGACTACAACCATACCTGGAACAAATCATCAGAGAAGCAGGATTGTATGAAGACAACAGAGGTGTGAAGATTGGTGGAAGACTCATCAACAACCTTCGCTATGCTGATGATACCACATTACTGGCTGAAAGTGAAGATGATCTGAAACATTTGCTTCTCACAATCAAAGAACATAGTCTCAAAATAGGCCTGCACCTTAATGTAAAGAAGACAAAGATCATGGCAACTGGCATAATCAACAGGTTCATCGTTGAAGGAGAAGAAATTGAAATTGTGAACAACTTTAACCTACTTGGATCAACTATCAATAAAGAAGCAACAAGCAGTCAAGAAATCAAACGACGCATTGCTCTTGGCAGAATGGCTATGAAAGACCTAGATAAGATTCTCAAGAGCAAAGATGTCTCTCTCCATACAAAGCTTCGACTTGTTCAAGCCATGGTATTTTCAATAACCTCATATGGATGTGAAAGCTGGACAGTGAAAAAGACAGATAGGAAGAAAATTGATGCCTTTGAATTATGGTGTTGGCGGCGAATACTGTGTATACCATGGACTGCCTGAAGAACAAACCAGTCGGTACTAGAGGACATCAAACCTAAGCTTTCTTTAGACGCTCAGATGACAAGAATTCAACTTTCATACTTTGGACACATCATGCGAAGAGAGAAATCATTAGAGAAAGACATTATGCTTGGCAAGATAGAAGGTCAACGCAAAAAAGGAAGGCCAGCAATGAGATGGATCAATACAATAACAGCAGCTACGGGTACCAGTCTGTCAACAATGAGCCACCTGACTGAAGACCGAACACAATTTAGGATAGCTATCCAGAGGGTCGCCATGAGTCGACTTCGACTCGATGGCACTTAACAACAACAACAACATTATAAAATTACACTCAAGGTGTCAAGATGGGCTGCCTGTGGTAAAGTAACTGAAAATTTAACAGATGAGGATCAATTTTGTTTTGGGTGAAAAACCAAGAAAGATGATTATCTAGCTCAAACATGGGTCAGATCAGATGAAGGGTTCCACAAGAAAACAAAAGAAAAACCTCTCCCCAAAAATGGTTCAATTCATTTCTATAGGAGAGGCATTTCCAGCAGCTGAAGCATAGCAACATTGCTACACCAAAACATGGCTGCTAGGGAATTGCTCCTATGCAATTACCCCTTCCCTCACCTATCTTCTCCCACTCACAATCAAGGAGCCATCTGAGCTAAGTACATGAAGACATACACATATACATGTATTATTATTATTATTAATTTAGCTGTATTTATATTCCACTTTTCACTGGGTCAAAGCAGTCAATTGGGGGATACATTTAACACGAGGGGATATGATGCACATACGTTAATACTTACAGGGAACATGGGCAATGGAGAGTTAAGTGGCTTATCCAAGACCACAAGGAATGCCTATAGGACTAGAAATCCCAGTCCCTCCGGCCTGAGATTGCTGTCCCCAGGTGGGACTTGAACCCCCGGCCCTCCGGCCTGAAGTACCTTGTCCTAACCACTAGACCACTCCTCCCTGAGTATACAGATATACACTCACATAGGGATGCATAGATACATATACACACAAATACATATGTGGTATTTTCACTAAAGGGTAGTGGGGGGTCATTCTGTGCCATGAATAGTGGGGATGTATGTCCTATCTGGACGTACATCCCTGCTATTCATTCCCCTGCCGCTCCTGGTGCAAAGGCTCCCTGTATGAGCAGTGCTGTTGTATGGGGAGCCTTAGATGGGGGCTGGAAGGGGTGGTCTGGAGGGGGACTGAATACAGGGCATGGGTGGGCCGTGACCCCAGATGTACAGGGCTGATTCTGAGGTCGGCCCTGTACATCCAGGGTTGGCCACATAGACGGGGGATGCCAGAGCCAGGGGGAAGCGATGAGGTGAAGGGGTGCAGGGGGATCCCTGCAGCCCAACCCTGACTATGGGATGCCGGATCATGGATTGGGATGCAGGGAAAGAACATTGTGTCTTGCAGTCGATGATCGCGGCTCCTGATGGAGCCGTGGTGCCATGGCAATGGGCCGGCATGGCACTGCAGCTCCATCTGGGAGCCTGGCTGAGTTAGCCAGGGATCTGCTTGGCATGCAGCCCATCAGAATCAGGACTCAGCCTGCACGTCCAGGCCAGTAGACCCAGTTCTGATCCTACGGCCACGTCTAGCCCCTGCAGGATCATAATGAGATGCTACCGCTATACGCCCTGATTCTGAGGGGCCGCAAAAGGGGCATGGTAGCCAGAATAGAATTAACCTCATTGTGGGGTTATCACAGGGATAGTGCATGGTTTGGCCGGGGTTCTACAAAATAGCATGTGGTATGGCTACAAAAACATTGGGCTACCCTTATAGTGCACATCAGAGCAGTGACTGACTGGGATGGAGCATTCCCACTGTGTTGCAGTTAGCATGGATGTTTGCACAAGTAGTGTGGGAATAACTAATACCACCTCAGGAATGGCATTAGTTGCTTCTGCAGCTTGTTTGCCGTGTTGATGCATGGTAGCTGCAGGAGGACAGATATACCCACCTACACACACTTAGCCCGAAGCCCCTCACTGGTAACTCAGCCCACATGCACATTACGATGCGGGACATAGTAAACATCCCCATAGAAACATAAACGCACACAAATACATACGCAGACAAATGCAGACATATACACATAGACATAGACATACCCAAAAACAAAGAAACACATATATACATGTGTAGTCATTTGAAATAACACAGGACATGTCATTTTGTTTTCAAGCAAAAATGAAAGTAAAAATGGTGACATTTTGCAGCTTTCGATCCGTTGTTAATAGTGCACACTATCGAGCAATATCGTACGCTATGGGTTCTTAGCACATAACATTTGGAAATAGCTAGTAATAACGTTTCTTCCCAAAATTAAATCTAAAAAAAAGAATAATACCACAACTAACATGGAAAACTAACCAAAATGTAACTTTGGCGTGCACATACACACACAACCATGCAGAGAGAATGGAAATAATTCCATCAACTGGGCTCTATATGCTCTTCCTGCCATATGCCTCCCTCCCACTTCAACATCCCTATCCCTAGTGGGATGGCTCTTAGTGGTTCAGAAGAGTGTTACATTTTTTTTGTTGTAAATTCTACTGTGAAATCTTGTTACAGATTGTATAGCTTTCTTAATGGCGACTATGTACAATGACACCGAATAAGTGAACCGGGTAGTATGCTGCTGGTTGCTACATGTTTGGGCTACCAATGGTGGAGAAGCACAATAATACCTGTTGTGTTGGGACACTGGTGCACTGTGGTTAACCTCAAAAATCCATCCTCTGAAATCCGTAGAGAGTGACAGCTAATGGGTTTCATTTTATTATTCTTTCCAAACCAATGGAATGTTTAAAGATTGCTCCATTCAAACCCTGCAGATACATAGGCAAGTCACTTAGCCCTCCGTTGCCGCAGGTACAAACTTAGATTGTGAGCCCTGTGGGGACAGGGAAATACCTAAGTACCTGAATGAGACTTGCCTTGAACTACCACTGGAAAGGCTATTTTTCCCAAGTGGCATATTTGAGGCAATAATGCATTAGTTGTGAATGATCTTCGTTCCACAAACAGTAGCAGAAACAACCCAGGATCTGGCACTCTCTATAATACCAGTGCCCTGGTCTGATCACAGCTTACTCAGATTCTACATACCCACCCGATATTGCAACCGGACCACCAACAGAGCTAACGCCCTTCTCAGATTACCAGAGAAATGTTTCTGGCCCTTTGTTAAAGAAGAAATACTTGAGAAGGTACTTCCACTCCTCAATAACACAGCCCATGATCTAGATGATATGATATCCAACTGGGACGACGGCTTCAAAGCTATATCCTGCCTACCAGTCACGAACAATAAACCAAGGAAACGAGAGCATGCAGCATGGTACACTAAAGAACTTAGATCATCACTCCTCCACCTGCGCAAGCTCGAGAGATGATGGCGCCATTCACGATCCACTGAAGCACAATGTGCATACAGCTCATACCTACAAATACACCAAGAAGAAATAATGGAGAGGAGGAAACAGTTCCATATAGATATTCTTAAGCGCTCAATAAATAGGCCACACGACCTTTCAACATTGTAAAGACTCTAGCAAGAGAACCAGCACCAGACCAACCACACATGCCTCAGCCGCAGGCCTATTCCGACTACCTACAGTCAAAAATGATCCTGACTGACAAGAGCACAAACCCTACAACCCACACCCCACCGCATAAACCGTCACAGCCAACACCACTGTCCAATTTCAACAATCTATCAAACAAAGAGATTGAAGACATCATTGCCTCCATCAACACTACCACTGCTCCCAATGACCCCTGTCCAGCGCTCTGGATAAGAGAACTATGTTGTGAGTTAAGCCAGTTCATGGGCAAAATACTGAATGAATCACTCTCAACGGGATCCTTCCCACAGAAATTAAAACACACATCAATCAGACCTCTATTGAAAAACAACAGACTCGACCCATCAAAAGTTGAATCCTATAGACCGATTTCAAGCATCCCACTGTTTGCCAAAATACTTGAAAAACTAGTCCAACGCCAAATCCAACACCATATCGATACCAAAGCCCCACTGGATTCGTCCCAACATGGTTTCAGAGAAGCACATGGCATTGAAACCCTCCTCACCACCCTCTTTAATAACTTAATCTCTGGAATTGATAACATTCGCCAAGGATTTGCCCTCATCTTTATGGATATTGCAGCGGCCTTTGACTCAGTGAGCCATGAGATACTCATAGCACGCCTCGAAGAAAAAGGGATACAAGGCACTGCACTAAACTGGTGCAAATCCTACTTATCCAACAAATGGCAACACGTGAAGACCGGCACCACGACCTCAGAACCATTTCTACAAAAACAAGGTGTACCGCAGGGATCCTCATTATCAGCACTGATGTTTAACATTTATATGCAGCCCATCTGTGCCTTGATCAGATCTTTCAACGTCGAATGTCTTGTGTATGCAGACGATATCCTTCTATACATATCATTTACGTTTGAACAGCCAGATTTCTCCCCATTAATAAGATGTTTTGACGCAGTCTCAATGTGGCTCCTTACGCAAAATCTCCGGATCAACCACAACAAAACGGATATCCTTTTCATCACAAAGAACCAGGTTTTTACCCCGCCAGCCTCACTGAAAGTCAAAAATGCAGAACTGAAAACCAAATCTACAATCCATTACCTTGGTATTACCCTTGATCAACGTCTGGACATGAAAACACACATAAGTAACACTGTGAAAACGATATACCATAAAATACAGACATTACGCCACTTACGACCACTACTTGACCTCAGCGACCTTCGAACAATCTACCAAGCCCTAGTAATCCATCACTCTGATTATGCCAACGCAATTCTACATGGACTCCCGCAGGCAACACTAACCCCGCTCCAGCTTGCGATGAACACAGCTGCAAGAGTTCTAACGGGAATCAAGGACGGAGCACATCACTCCAGTTCTGAAAAACCTTCACTGGCTACCTATACAGGCTAGACTTCATTACAAGATCTTAGTCCTGACCTTCAAAGCCTTAAACAACAAGCCCCCCCACATCCATCAGCCAGATGATCCACACCGTACCTCCTAATAGAACCAGAAGGTCCACAATGACTAACACATTGGTAGTCCCAAAAGCAATGACAAAATGCACAAAGACAATGACCAACAGGGCTTTCATGATCTACACACCCAGAGCCTGGAATGCCCTCTCCACAGACATGCGAAACATCACTAACCTGATCCAATTCAGGAAAGCGCTGAAGCATCATCTGTTCACAAGATACTACCCCAAAACCAGCTCTAGAAATCAAGCAACAAGTGCTCCGACCAGTCACCCACAGCACCCTAATAAATATACCCAACAAGAAAAAGGTTAGCTAGCCCAATTTCCCCAGCCCCGATTTTCCCCAGCCCAAATAAACCAGAACCGGAAAATATATACATCAGTGTAAATAGTTTGTAGATTAGTTACCCCCAGTTATATCCAGGTTTACTGCCCCTGTTCAATGTAAATGCAATGTGGTTCCTCCGCATGTATAATGTTATTGTTGAATGTACACCGCGCTGATGTGAATAGCGCGGTATAGAAGAAAAGTTAAATAAATAAATAAATTGATTCCATCTAAGCGTTCATACAGAGCTAAAGGAGGTTTTGTAAGTCTAGAAAACCACAGAGTGCAAAATAATCTCTTTCCAAGCTCAGGAGTACACCAATTTCATTTCTGAGTCCTTGGATGTTGTAAAGACATGAAATCTAGTTATAGATACATTTCATTTATTAAATTTATCATCTACCTATCATTAAACAGATTTCATCTCGATTCACTCAATTGTGCACAGGTAAAGAATAAAAACCAGACCATCCATTCAGCTTTCAGGATCTCTGTTAAGCAGGTGCTAAGAAATCCAGACACATACATCTCCAAGATAAGTATTCCAGTCCAGCTCCAGATAGATGTGGCAGCTTGCCAAGAAAAGAATAGTGAATATATCAATCGCACTGCTGCCAAAGCTGTCTTTTTGAAGTTCATGTTCTCAGTGGTCAATCTGCTTCTGAAAAGTATAATGTCAACACCGTGCTGATTCCTCAGTAAGAAAATATTTAACCACACCTGGATTTCGAGGTTCAATAGGGTAAAAAACAGCTGAAAAAAATGTGAATGCACTGACAAGTCCAACAATGTCTGACAGAAAAGATGAATCTCCTGTCACAGATACTAACAATTACAGGGGCGTCCAATAAATTATGTCAATGCCTATTACAGGTTCTTGGGGTAGACGTCAGTGGGGTCCTTTAATTTGAGGTAGGAAATATTTCAACAGAAGACGCCAGTGGGCCTGTGTCACTGCCTTATATTTAAGGGGAACTTATGAGGCTATATGTTGGTGAATCATATAAATGCCCCTCAATCTGCCTGCCAGGTGAGACCTGTAGGCCTGGGCTCATTGCACAGAGGAAGTCTTCCCATAGCTTCATCCCCACCGCTACACTCCTCAGGCTTTCCAAGCCTCATCACTACTTTATTTCACTAGCATGCTTCTTATCTGCAAGCTCTTCTACCCCTAAAGAGTCTTCAAGTAACAGCCTAGGGTTGGATTTGGTAAAATATAGGTAGATTATATTCTGAGAACTGACTGTTTTCTGTAAGTGAATGTGAGCACTGTTCAAAGCAATGCCGAAGCATTCGAACAGATTAGCATGTTAAGTGGATCCTATTGTCCTTCTCTGCCTGACTAAAAGCACCAACTGGCTTCCACACAAGACAGAATTTTGAGCAGAATTGTAGGAAGGAATCTCCAGGGGTGTATTTAGACCGCAGGAGGGAAGTATCTTGTAGACATCATATTTCAAAGACATGCATGCTATTTTACCCATCTTGGCCATCTGCACAAACCAGCAGATGCAAAGTATGAGGATGCTCTTAAGGCACATGGTGTATGCCAACTTTCAAAGACAAATTTCCCAGCTAGTTTCTAGTGGACAGTATGCTGAGGGTAGGAGAGGAGGGCTTACTTCTCAGAAAGACACATATGCATGTAGTTTCCCTCACCCAACCTAAACAAGCCCCTGGGAATGACTCCTTGTAAATGCTGTGAAGGTTCACATATACTTCCATCAGGATGCATCTGTGAACCACATATAATGTCTCACAGATTTGCGGTATATAAAATCATGTAAATAGATGTCCAAAAATAGCCAGTTCTCTTTTATTTATCCCCAGGGATAAGCAGGGTTTTCCCTCGGTCTATCTTAACAGCAGTTTGCGGATGTTTCCTCTAGGAATTTGCTCAAATCATTTTTAAACCCAGCTACACGACGTGCTGTTACCACATCCTCCGGCAATGAGTTCCACAGCTTAAGTATATGTTGAAAGAAAAAAATGTTTTCTCGTAGCTTCATTCTGTGTCCCCTAGTTTTTGTATCGATTTGTGTTTTCCTGTTCCACTATACTCAGGATGTCATATCTCCCCTCAGCTGTTTGTTCTCTAGGCCAAAGACCCCCTACACTCTTTAGTCTTTCCTCGCTTATCATTTTGGTCGGCCTTGCTCAGGTGTATATGTTGCCTTCACAAAACAGGGAGCACATTATACATTTATTAATCATTTAAAAATATTTCTATACCACCATATGCCTCAGCATTCAAGGAGGTTTACAAACCATATTTAAAACATGCATATACAACACTCAGAACTGTATAAACCTAAATATTTGCACCACATGCCCTTCGATACCTACTCCGCTTCTGCAATTCCTAACTGTTTAACTTGGGAACAAAAAGGTTTTTGAAGTTTTTCTAAAAATCATTAATTCTGCTCTTTCCACAACCCTTCTGGTAGTTTATTCCACCAAGTCACTGCCGTTATCACAAATGTTCTCTCTCTCTCTCCACTTCTTTGGCACTTATGCAGCTAAAAGCATCGCTGAATATGTGGTTACCTTTATTTGAAGAAATGTACGTGGGTGAATTTAGGACAGGTATTTCCCAGATCTTCGCTGACCACCTCAAGAACAAAGTCACTGCAACACCCAAGAACAACAGCGCATCACGAAATACAAGACATCCGAACCTGAACGGAGCTGGGGCGCATTCGACATCCCATCGAATGAACAACTCTCCAAGATCATCACTGACCTCAACACCAGCACCGCCCCTACAGATCCCTGCCCAGTAGCCTGGATCAAAGCAACAAAAAAGGAACTAACACAAGTCGTACGTAAAATAGTAGATAACTCCCTCTCCAAGGGAACAATGCCAAACTCCCTGAAGCTAGCCACAATACGTCCAATCCCCAAGAAAACCACCCTGTCTAAAACTGACCCAGCCGCCTACAGACCCATATCAAGCTTACCATTCCTGTCCAAGATCATCGAGAAAACAGTCCAACACCAACTCCAACAACACATCGACATCTACAATCCACCGGACCCCAATCAACACGGTTTTCGACCCAGACATGGGGTTGAAACCATACTGATCCAGCTATTTGACAGCCTTTTGAGGACAATAGACAACACCAGAATGGGCGTCATCATGATATTCCTAGATATCTCCTCAGCTTTCGACACTGTCTGCCACACAACCCTACTAAACAGACTACAGGAGGCAGGCCTACACAGTACTACTCTGAGCTGGTTTACATCTTACCTCACCAACAGAAAACTACAAGTCTTGTGTGGAACAAAGACCTCTCAACCGTTCAGAGCCACTCAAGGAGTCCCACAAGGCTCAGCTCTCTCCGCCCTGCTATTTAACATCTACGTACAACCCATATGCACCATCATCAAGGACCACAAGATTCAATACACCATATACGCAGATGACATAATGATATACACACCAATCAAACTGGACAACCCAGACTACTCCAACATAGCCAACTGCTTCCAACAAATGGCAACCTGGCTGCAAGAAAACAACCTATCAATAAATTACAACAAAACCGAAGCTCTATTCATCACAAGAAACCAGACATTCTCACCATCGGCCACCATCAACCTAAACAACACCATCATACCGGTAAGACAAGAAATAAAATACCTGGGAGTAACGCTCGACAAGGACCTCAACCTCCAGTCCCACACTGCAAAAATAACAAAGAGCGCTTACATCAAAATGAGGACAGTCAGAAGGCTCAAACCCATCCTCGCCCATGAACACTTCCGAACAGTCTGTCAAGCCATCATCACTCCAACCCTAGACTATTGTAATCACATCTACCAAGGACTACCTAAAAAGACAATAAAACCACTACAGCTAGCACAAAACACAGCCGCACGACTCATGACAGATCACACAATTCACGATCACATCACCCCCATACTGTACCACCTACACTGGCTCCCAATCAGCTCCAGAATCCAATTCAAAGTACTTCTACACATATTTAAAATAATACACAACCTATCAGCAGACAGCCTACGCCCTCTCATAAAAACCGATGACAACAGGAGACCAAGAAGAAAAGGAACCTCAGACACCATCAGAACGCCAAAAGAATTTGCTAAAACAAGGCTGGCCACATCAAGGAGGGCACTCTCCCTGGCAGCACCCACTATATGGAACTCTCTCCCAGACCACATAAGATCAACCAAGAACCTCAAGGACTTCAGAAAACTTCTTAAGACTGATCTATTTACAGTACATTTCAAGGACCTCACATACATTTTCTACCTCAAGACATTACAGGATCACGATCCTACCTCCAAGACATTACAGAATCTCAATCCTAGCATGCCTCTCAAACAGCCCCATTTTGTATATATGTATATAGCTCATTATGTAAATAGTTCACCGATATAATCTAACGCACTGCCCCACACACTACACTTCTCAGTTCTCACACTGCATGCTACAAACCACACTTTATTATTGATTTTGATTGATGTGGCACACCGCCTTGATTTAACGATAAGGCGGTATACTAAATCCTTCTAAATAAATAAATATTTTGTGCAGCCAGAGTGGTCCACACAAATCTAATTCTATAGTACTGAATACCACATTACTTAGCTATGTTTAATAATCCTGTCCTGAAAATGCCTTAACCCAGCCTCTTTCTTACCTTAGTAAATCTGGGCAGATAGTCATTTTGATGATTTTAGTCACATAGATCTTTTGAATTTCCATCCATAAGATTTTTTTTGTTTTGTTATAGACACAGAATGAGGGAAAAATGTTAATGAATCAACATTGATGGTTATTGGGCCTTATGCTCTAAAATCAGCTCAATTATTTTTTTAACATACACAAGTGTATATTGCCTAATTGTCCCACCCCTTGCTGAATGAATGGAGAAGAAGGCGATCTCTAAAATTCAACATTTTTCAGAGGAGTTGAGAAGACTTGACTCAGAATAGAAACAGCTTTAATAGCATTTTGTTATGAGGTCTGGGATGACTACAGTACATCTTACTGGTTCTCTGGGATCTTTGAAATGCTTTTGATACTAAGGACCATATATTACATAGCTGATTTAGGTTTTAGTGGACTGTCTTTTCCATAGGTCTTATTCTATGAACCCATGGGGGTCCTCTCACCTCTATATTACCTAAGAGCTGCATACAACCCCTCCAAGCCAGATATCAGGAAGGCCATTGTGAGAGCTTTGAGCAGTCTGAGGGTCACCCAACAAGCCACGAGCACCAGCACTGTGACATGAGGGGGAAGCCATAAGGAAGTGTATGAACATTTCAGCATCATGAGAACCACTCCCCTGCTTCCAGTGGCTCAGAGATTATGTACGGGTAGAATCAGTACCACACCGATTTTCTAAACTTTCCTATTCACAGATAATGCCAGGGACCATGACAACCTTTTGGGCAATTAGAAGTGCAAAAACACATGACATGTACATTGATTTCTGAGCTGGGCTGCAAATAGCTATGTCTGTAATTTAAAATCAAGTAGATAGGTATACATGCCTTTATGTATTTAAAACATTTATACCCTGATCAATGTACCAAGTCCTTAGTGAGTAACATAAAACATAGATGTTCTGTATTCAAACAAACATTAGCACAAAAACTTACATTTAAAAAGCTCTTGAGGATAAATATGTTTCACAGTTTTTTATGAAAGGTAATTAAACTGAAATATCCCTGATCACAGATGGGAGGGATGCCACGGAAAACTCCGTAAGTCGCTCTCTTCTACATCCACACAGGCCTGTCATAGGAGTGGCCTAGTGGCTGGGGTAAGGGCCAGAGGGCCAGGGGTTGGAATCCTGCTAGAGGACAGCAACCTTGGGCTGGAAGGACTGGGGTTTCTAGTCCCACAGGTGCTCCTTGTGGCCTTCAGCAAGCCACTTAACTCTCTGTTGCCTCAGATACAAAAGCAAAGACTGTGAGCCCCTTTGGGGACAAGAAAAAATATATATACAGTACCTGAATGTACACTGCTTTGATTGGTAGAAAAGCAGGTTATAAGCCTAGAAAAATAAATACTACACACCAATGTTCCATGACATGCTTTAAACATCATTATCAATCATTTATATTTTATCTGGCAATTCACTGGAAGCCAATGTAATTGCATCACATCAGGTATAATATGATCAAACCAGGAACAATCCAGCATAATCTTTGTAGACAAATTTTGAATAATTTGCAACCCTTTAGGTGCAAATTTGGAAGTCCTGCAAATATAATATTAGCATAATCTAAATCATAAAAATAAAACCTTGAAACACCATCCTAAAATCATTTGATGGCAAGAATGGCTTCAGCCAGCGCAATACACACACTTTATACAAAGAGGTATTTATCACCTTTTTGAATATGTTGCTTTAAAGTCAAATACTCATTCAATATCACACCCAAATACTTAACTTCTGTCGTTACAGGAAATTTAATATCACCAGTCTGAATCTCAGCAATCTGTCAGATGAGCAAGAAGAAGCACAATTTTCTTTAAATAGATCACAAAATGTTGAGTTATTTTGCTCTTTATAATACTTTCTACCATGTTGCCTGGTGCAGACATCAGACTCACTGGTCTCTTGTTTCCTGCATTGTTCAAACAGGATCGTTCATTGTTTAAAAACATGTCACTAGCAACAACTGATCAGTACCCTTAGTAATGGAAAATGGGGCATTTATTTAGATAGTTCATTAGTTAGTTACCTACTTATTTATACAAACATACAAGCTTTATATCCATGTGGAGGCCGATTCTGCATCCGGTACATCCAGCCACATTGCCCAGCAAAACCTGGACGTGCCAGAGATACCCCAATTCTGCCACCCATGATGGCAGAATCGGGGACAGATGCCTGGGAGCTCCTCCATATGCTGAGCAGATCAACGTATGGGGAGCTGCCCATCCCAACTCCAAAACACCATGGCATACATCTACACCTGCAGCCCACTGTCCAGCCTTCTCCGGTGGCCGCTATGGGCCAGATCCAGTCTGCAGGGGCACAACGTGGTGATTTGACTGTTGTGTGAGGGTGTGTGGCACACTATGTGGAAGGCACCCATGACTTATTGCACCTTTAGGGTGAAATAAGCCGTGTGTCCAACCCATTGCCAGGGAACGTATTGAGGCATGACCAGAATTACCTCTGTACATACCGGCTGGTGGCCACTCCCCTGCACCGCAACCGCTCTGCACCAGAACTGTCCCCTCCCACCTATGTCCAATGCTCCCCGCCCAAACACAGTGTACTTGCAGGGAGCACAGGAGACAGAACTGGCTTCAGGAACTGAGTGTGGGTTTGACGTCCAGGCAGTAGTCCAACCCCGCTATTCGTGTTTCTGAATGCCAGTCATAATGTCATCAGCATAAGATGATACTATATTCCAAAATTCATAAATACCTCACACAACAGCAGCAAATAAATGATGACAAATAATGCCAACAGATACAATCTGTGCAGGATCCCATATTTACACTCTAGCTATAGAGAACTGATTATCCATTCTAACTTGCTGAAACCTTCCAGTTAACTAAAATGTAAACCAGCTCAGCACTAAAATTCTGTCCTATTTCCAGTTGCCATAAAAGTTTCAATAGAATTTGATGATCTACACAATCAAAGGCAGATAATATATGCACAATATCGATAGATATGCGGTATCTGGACTAGCAGGAAGAACACCATTGTTGAGAAATGCATGTGAAAAGGTTTGCTGCACTTTTACTGGGTGATATGTGGGGGATGGTCCAAGGATAAAGGTTTGGTGTTTTTCAGCTCTTAAGGCACATTAAGTAGAATGTAGTGTCTGTGGGTGTACTTAATATCTGCTCTCAAAATGATGTTTACATTTCCACACTATCTGCAGCTTTCAGAGTTAGCATGCAATACTATACTGCACATTAACTGCAAAAGTTCAGTCCAGTCTATAACTACTCCTGCCTATTCCACCCCCCTTCCGAGCACTAAACATGAAATGATTCTTTAGTACATGCTAGTGTTTAGGGTTGGCAACTTTTTCACCGAGAAAAACCCGACACCTGTGGCTCGCCATGCTCCACCTATTCTCCGCCCCTAGTCCCACCCCTGCCCCGCCCCATCCCCACACACAAAAATTACCGAGGATATGTGTAGGCTAACTCCCTTGGTCAGATAATAATTAAACTGGGAACCCCAAAAGCCAAACATGAAATGTACAACACTGGAGAAATAAAACTATAAAGTAATTTCCTCTTGCACTAAACAAAAACGCAAAGATGTTAGCAATACACACTTCCCAGACCAGACATATTCCAGTTAATAAATTCAAAATAAAAAGTATTTTTCTACCTTCTGTTTGGGCATTTTATTTTTCATTTGCAATTGCTCCAATCACTTTCTTCTGATTTATTTGCGTCTTCTGCGAGCTATCCATTTGTCCTTTCTTCTCTTTTAGATGTTTTCCATTCTCTCTCTATATCTGCTTTAACATACTGATCGTTTCCCTTTTGCTCTTTCCCCCAATTCTTTCCTTATTCCTTTATCATCCACTTAAATTTCACCCTTCCATTCTCAGTCCCCTCTTACTCTCCCAATACCCGGCCCATCGTAGACTTTTCTTCCACACAAAATATCTCTTCCCCTCTCCATTCTCATTCCCCATCCCTTCTAGTCCTCCCCCAAAATCAGCTCCCTTATAGTTCTAGACCCACCCAGCATCCGCTTCCTTCTAGTCCCATTCTCCCATGCCCCACATCAGCCCATTTCCAGTCCTATTCCAGCTCCTCATCAGCCCATTTCCCATCCTAGCCCCACATATGCTCTTTTCCAGTTCCATTCTAGCCCCCCATCAGCCAATTTCCATTCCAAGCTCCCCCATCAGCCAATTTCCAATCCTAGCCCCCTCGTCAGCCCACTTCCAGTCCTATTATAGCCCCTATCAGCCCATTTCCAGTGCTAGCCCTCACATCACAGGCCATTTGCAGTCCTAGCCCCCCCCCCCCAATCACAGCCCATTTGCAGTCCTAGCCCCCCTAATCACAGCTCATTTCCAGTCCAAGTTCCCCCCTCCATAGCCCATTTCCAGTCCAAGTTCCCCCCCATCACAGCCTATTTGTAGTCCAGGTTCCCCCCCCCCCATCACAGCCCATTTGTAGTCCTTGGCCTCCCCTCCGACCAGCACCACGGCTGTCTGAGGGGCTTCAGAGGGAGCCGGGGAAGCCTGTGCGAGGCCCCGGCTCCCTCTGTACAACCGCCAGCATGATGATCCTTTTCCTTCATGCTGACGGCTGTTTCTGTGAACCCGCGATTGCTGGGAAAGGTTAAATTGCTTTAACCTTTCCCAGCAATCGCGGCTTCACAGAAACATCCGCCAGCATGAAGGAAAAGGATCTTCATGCTGGCGGTTGTACAGAGGGAGCCGGGGCCTCACACGGGCTTCCCCGGCTCCCTCGGAAGCCCTCCGGTGTGCGGGCTGGCCCTGGGTCTTTTTTTTTTAAACTCCACGGACTTCGGATCGGAAGAAAAGCCGTTTTTTTTGCTCTGGCCACTCCCGATCTTGCGGCCAGAGCAAAAAAAACGGCTTTTCAAGGGCCGGTTTTACATCTGCGCCGGCAGCCAGCCTGGCCATGGAAAAAACGGCCAGGCCGGCTGAAAACCGGCTGGTTGGCAACCCTACTAGTGTTAGTATCTGGTAGCCATTACTGCATGTCTGCACTGTTAGCATGCACTAAAGCACAAAGGGCCGATATTCCAAAGACATTTACACAGTTTACTGATCTGTAAACCATGTAAATGCTGCTGAACGGGATATTCAGTGGCACTAACATCCCCAATGCTATACTCCCCGATGCTAACATCTGCTACCTGGTTAGTGACAGACCAATGATGAAACTTGAGCCTGTAGTACAGGCCTACTGAGCCGTTATACTGGAAGGTTGCGCTTCGATCTTGTCCAGCTCATATTGTGAGTTGAAGTCTTGTCATGTGTTATAAAATTGGGTTTGGAATTATTCACCTGTATGAAAATGTTTTATTTGTAGTGGTTAAAATGTATAGTGAAGGACTGTGATTTATATTGTGGGTTAAATGGTACCTTTGCTGTTGGCTTTGTGGTGTATCATCTGTGAGTAAAATTAGGCAAAGCAAAAGCTGACCTAGTTTTACCCACAGGAGCTAACCGGGTAGCAGTGTAATATCGCCACTACCCAGTTAACCTTTGTGGCATTGAAGGCTGTGTGGTGACTCTGGATATTCAATGTAGGGACTGCATATGATCCCGTCTGGAGTTAGTGGAGCTATGTGCCATAGCGGCGCATAGCCGACCAATTGAATATCGGTCCCAAACGTTTTAGTGCATTTTGGCTTTTCTGCTGTTACTTTATCTTCCCTGAGCCATCCTTTTATCCTTTGGTCATCTAGTGGTCCAATTGATTCTCACTTGGACTTTTTGCCCCTTTGGCAAGCTTTTTTTCAAAGTCTGTCTTGGCCTAACTTATTACTATGTTTCATCTGACTTTCTATTGCGTTTTCTCATTTCTGTTTTTCTCTTTGAGGTCTGCTTTCTATCATTTGGTCTTATTTAATTCATGGATTATAGGTTATCTGGGCATCCAAAGTACCATTTTTAAATAATGTCCTTGCCTCATGCAATCCTTTAACCCTGGCAGCGGCTCTGTCCATTTCTTTTCTAAATAAAATGATACAGCAGTTAGAGGATTAGTGGGCGTGAATTTTAGAGATCATATAATCCCTATATTAGAAACATTACTATCAATTAAATATGAGGCCCAAATTAAGGGCTAGATTTGCCTTGTGGCAAATAACATGCAATAATGTGTGTTAGTATTCAGTAACACAATAGTGTTTTTCAGTAACCCTAGTCTTAAGATTCTAATAATGGCTTTCGGAGTCATGCATCAGCTGGGATCTATTTATCTCTCAGAATGGTTTGATAATTATATGTTTGTTTAAGATTCTTGCTTTGTGTTTCTGGTATTCCTGAAGCTCAGTTGGTTGTCACCCATGAAAAGCCTTTCCTCGTAATTAGACTCCATTTATGGAACAGTCTCCCTGGTGAGATGCATGACAAGACTATCTGATGTTTCATCGGGAGGTTGAGGCATGTCTAGTTATGTTTACGTTTTACATTTCATAGGTCTTGCTCTTCTCATTTTCTATGAATATATGACGCAAAGGCCCCTATTGATTAAAATGCAGTTACCATATATTACTTGTTGGGAGCATTTTCAGTGTTTTTGGGAGGTCTATCATGCAATTAATAGAGAAAACATTACTATTGTTTTGTTAAATGCATGTCAAATGGCATGCAATGCAATTAGCTCCATTTTGGAAGAGGCATTAATTGCTCTGTGTTATCCGTCATGTTAAAAGTTACCAACCTTCACATGAACTATAAGATGTTGACCATTCTGTTAATTTTTTAATTTGATTTATGTGAAATATCAATATTAAATAATAAAATATTAAGCAGTTTTCAACACTAAAAATACAAAATTTAAATGATACATCCATCAAATCACAATAAAACCCTAATCAAAAGCCTGGTTTCTCAACCTACCAAACAATCCTGCCCCCTCAAATGACTGGTAAAAAATCTAATCATTGACATGCTCCCGAAACCGGGAAAAACTAGTTTCCTTTTTATGATCTTCAGGGCCAATGGAAGGGTATTATGTTTATGTTTATTAAAAACTTGTTATACCGCCCAACACCATAGGCACCTGAGCGGTTTACAATAAAACTCTAAAACAATGCCATACATCCCACCCCACCCACACCCATTCACACTGAGCTTCCCCACTCCCCCAACCCAGACCCAGAAGTATTCCGCCCTCTTTCTCTCCCCCCATAAGATACGCCATGTTGTGTCACACCAAAAATCTATCAAACCCAGTGCCCAGTTTCCAATCCAGGTCACAAATACCGTCAGGTTCCTAAAGGCTAGCCAGAGATAAACAGTGGATTTCCCCAGTCTGCTTTAGTAATGTTTATGGACTTTTCTTCCATGAACTTGTCCAAATCTCTTTTAAACCCAGCTATATTACTACATCCTTCTGCAATGAATTCCAAAGTTTGATTACACATTGAGTGAAAAAATATTTTCTCTGATTAGTCGTAAATGTGCTATATTGTATCTTCATTGTGTGTCCCTAGTTTTTCTACGTTTTTGAAGGAGCGCGTACAGTTTATAGTTAGTTTATTAGAATTTGATATACCTCTCTTTGAACCAGCAAAGTGGTTTACAATAAAAACAAATTACAAGAGATCAGAAAGGAACTCCATTAGTCATGATAAAGGAGGCAGAAGCATTCATACCACATTTTGACAGTATTGGGGACTTTCCCCAATGCCGGGATCATCTGAGGGGAAGTATCAAACTTCCTCTCAGATGATCCAGGCATCGGGGAAAGCCCCTGATGCCATCAAAATACTGTCAGGGGCCGGTGCCCCTGACAGAAAGCAAATTCCCAGGCCACCAGGCCAAATAAGAAACAAGGCTTATTTTTAGTTGGGCGGGTGGGGGGATCAGGACTGCAGGGTCCACTAAGCTTTTTTTAGTTTATTTATTTATTTATTTATTTAATGCTTTTATATACCGCGCTTTTTAAAATCAGTGCGGTTTACAGAAAACTCTTTGTACAGGGTAGGGAGAGCCTACCTTGCACTTACAATGAACGGGTAGTACAACTTGGATTGGTAACAGGGGAAAGCATATACATAGAAAGCATAGTTGGGAGGGTGGGGGAATCGGGGCAGCTCGGCCAGTGATTTGCTTTCTGTCAGGGGCACTGGCCCCGACAGTATTTTGATAGCACCGGGGGTTTTACCTGATGCCTGATTCATCTGAGGGGAAATGACAAACTTCCCCTCAGATGATCCAGGCATCAGGAAAAGCCCCCAACGTCATCAAAATACTGTCACGGTGCATATGCAAAATAGCCTCACAGTGCCCCTGTTTTTCTGGTAGAGCATGCCAAACGTGCGCCGATTTCTGTGCGCATGTGTTTGGCTTGCTGTCTCAGTTTAATGCTGCCATCTGCACCAAGTTTAACGTGTGGCTAACACATGATTAATTTGTATATGAGCCCCTTTCTCCAAGCTGACGCTGAAGTCGCGCACTATCGGTGAGCTGCAAAGAGGCGTACAGAATTGATAGCACATGAATTTAGTACTGGCTTTCCACATTGGCCTGATATTTTATAGACACCTATCATGTCCCCTCTCAGCTGTCTCTTTTCCAAGCTGAAAAGCTCTAATTTTTTAAGCCTTTCCTCGTAGGTGTAACCTTTCATCCCCTTTATCATTTTGTCACTCTTCTCTGTACCTTTTCTAATTCTGCTATTCCTTTTTTAGATATGGTGACCAGAAAAGCATATGATATTCAAGGTAGGTCAAACCATGAGGTGATGCAGAGGCATTATGATGTCATCCTTTGTTTTATTCTCCATTTCTTTCCTTATGATTCCGAGCATTCTATTTGATTTCCGGATGGCCACTTTGCACTGAGCAGAGGGTTTGAATGTATTATCGATGATGACACCTAGATCCTTTTCCAGGGTGGTGATTCCCAATAGGGAAACACTCAGTATAACTTTAGTTGAAGGACTACCAAAAGGGACTGCTACTGATGGAATGAAATCTGCACTTGTAAGTACCTGCTGGGAAATCCTCTAAATCTTGGGGAAAAGGGAATTCTTTGGGTTAAAGCTGATAAATTACAGTACAGTAATAATGGGTGATTTCAATTACCCTGGTATCGACTGGGTCAGTGTCACAGCAGGACATACTAGGGAGATAAGTTTCTAGATGAAATTAATGACTGCTTCTTGGAGCAGCTGGTTCATGAACTGACCGGAGGGAAAGCCATTTTGGACCTAATCCTTAGTGGAACACAAGATCTGGTGCAAGAGATAAGGGTATTGGGGCCACTTGGCAATAGTAATCATAGTACTAGTACTATCTTTTAAATTTCAAAAGGGAGACAATGATAAAATGAGGAAAATAGTTAAGAAAAAACTAAGGGGTATGTTTACTAAAACCCCGGTAATGTGCGGGCCGTGCTAGTGTGCGGGTGCCATATAAGGAGTGGGCATTTCTAGCAGAAAAAAGAAAAACCGGGATTAACCATGCGCTAATGTGCGCTGCGCCCATGTGCACCCCGCACATTAGCGCATGAGAAAGCTGTGCGGGAAGCATAAGTGGCGCACTGATGCTCAAGCACAGGAACAGAGCCACAGCACAATGGTTAAGACACTGACCAATGGTTCAGGGATCAGGGGTTCAATCCCCCACAGTGCCCAATGAACAAGGCTGGCTGAGGCATTATGTATTATGGGGAAGATTGCTTTAGGAGGCATTTCATTTTTATTGTAATTATCACTACTAGCAAACGCACTCTCAAAGCGTGTTAACATAAGGTGCCCCATAAGGCACATTGTAAAGTGCACTGTCCGCCAAGGCACCCTAGAATGTTGCTTATAGGGCGCTTTATAGGGTGCCGTATGAGGTACCGCAAGGTCAGACTACTGTTTTTGATGGCAGCACTGTGCAGTTTAAGGAATGAAAAGCATAAGTAGGTGCGCTGACATGCAAGGAGGAGCAGCAGTGGAGCACAATGGTTAAGGCACTGACTGCTGATACAGGGGTCATGAGTTTGCTCCCCAGTGTGCCTAATACGTAAGGCTGGCTGAGGCATCAGCTTTGCAATGTACGTTTTGTTTCCTGCAGCACTTTATTTTTATTTTATTAATTGCTGCCAGCAAACACGCCGTCACGTGCCGTAATTGAAGGTGCCGTATAAGGCACCCTATAAGGCACTCCATAGGGCACATTATAAAGTGCACTGTCCACCACGGCACCCTAAAATGTCCCCTATAGGGCACCTTATAAATTGCGTCACAGATAATGTATAGTGCACCTTATATGGACGGTAACCATAAGGTGCCCTATAGGGCGTCCTATAAAGTGCCCTCAGAGGCACCTTATGGGTACAGTACGCTGAGGGTGTTTTTGCTAGCAGCAAAAATGTACATTAAAAAGAGATAATGCTTTGGGCAGCCCTATCAAATAACCCCACTGTGGGTTTGAACCCATGATCTCTGGCTTCACAGGCAGTGAAGTAACCATTGGGCTACAGCTCTACAGCTGCTAGCAAGCCCCTGGCTGGCTGCAGAGAGCCTGCACGTCACCACACAGACAGTCTGCTGTGGTCACCAGGATAGAGTTAGCACACCCGTACCCATGATGCACTGCACATGCAAATCAGCTGTCCACAGATGAACACAAGATGGGGTATGCACCCCCACAACACCTCGACCTGGTAGGGGGAACTGACCATGTCCACCCCCACAGCACCTCGGCCTTGTAGGGGGTACAGACCGTGTGTTTTACTGGCACAGAGTAGCCACACACCGTCACATTGTGCGGGTACTGTGCTCACCCTGAGGGTGCAGTGAGGTGCCCAGCACCAGGTCCACAGCACCTTCCATGGCAGAAATAGGCCATGATGCAGGTACAAAGCAGTGTTAATGTGTCAGATAGGTAGTTTCTGCAGAAACACCTTGGATATATCTGTCTGTCTCAGTCAGGTGTAGCCCCTATGGACCCCTAGGAGGATTATGGTGGTAAACAGGGTCTCCCATCAACAGATCCACATTCTACCTCCCTGCAATGGTGGCAGTAGAGGGGACCATCAACCCCAGTCCTGCTGTGGAAAAGACACCCTTCAGGGCAGTCAATGCAGCTCTGTACATATCCATAACACAATAGCAGACAGACATTAGGCCTGTATATGCTAAGCTGCACCCCACCACTATCTGATATTCTCCTGCAGCAAGCCTTCAGCCGCTGCACCCTGCAAGGCGCTCCATCAAGACTCATACCAGCTGCAAACAGTCTGCTAGTTAGTCCATAGTGCATGTTCCTGGTGGAAATGCATGCACCCAGAACTGAGATGGCAGCACACACAACAAGCAGATAAGTCAGTAACTGGGCCCCAAAAGGAAACCCATAAATATCACATGACAAAAATACTATATAGCACTATGGGGGTGCCTAGCCATGCTGTCGTCACTGCACAGTCAGGGTTAGAGTGATCTCCCAGCAGGACATACTGAGGTCACCCTGTCTGTGTAGGTGGTGGCCGGGCACTAAAATGTCCCAGTCAGTGCCCTATGCCCTGTGCAGATGCACCCTGGCCAGGCCACCCTGTCAGGGCTATACCCATGGTACCTTGCTCCTCATTATGCACATTGGCAGGCCAATACTGGCAACAGTGCTGGCAGTGTGGGCTGTGGAAGGTGTTTGCAGCCACCACACACTGTATAGACAGACACACACTCCGACACTTATGCCAGCATTGTGCTACTATAGAGGAGTTCAGCAGCCCTGCCCACCACACCAGTCCTGGGCACAGTACAGGCATGGATATGGTACGCAATACTGTTGGGGGTCACTCCCCAGGGTGGTAAACACTGTCAGAGACCAGACCTGAAACACACACCGCAGACATCAGAAAGATTGTTATGATGGAGCTCAATCAGCAAACTGTGCTTAACGTAGGAATTTCTATCTGCCAGTACTCATAGCAAACTTTTGATAGCTGTGTACCATATACCTAGGTGTAGGGTGGCATTGCTAAGGTATGCAAGTGCTAGTATTGGGAGATGCACGCATGGCCCAATGTCCTGCCTCTCCAGGAGGCATTAGCCAATGGGGCCTGTGGGTGTGGGTGTGGGTGTGTCTGCCCCTGTTGGCTGCTGCTTTACGGCAGAGGTTCCCAACTCCAGTCCTGGTGTGCCAAACACTGTTCGGGTTTTCATGCTGTCCCTCATGAATATGCATAAGATACATCTGCATACCATGGGGGTGGTGCATAGATATGCAGCACAGGCATCTTTATTAGAGGCAGCATGGAACCTGAATGGTGTTTGGCCCTCCAGGACTGCATTTGGGAGACTCTGCTCTAGGTAATGCCCCTGTTTATGGTGTCTGTGCGGGTTGGGGTAAAATATAGGCGTATTAACCATGCCTATGTTCTCTGCAATAATGGTTCAGTCTTTACTACCATGTTTTCTTCATGGGTAAAATAAGGGGACTGGGTTTGCAGGAGCCCCAGCTGGGATTTGAACCTGTGACTTTCTGGTCCTAAAGGCACTGGCTGTGTCCACTGCATCACCATCTTAGCACAAAAACAGTGCATTCCCTGGGGAGTCCATGGCTGTTTGTCAGACAGGGCCTGTCTGTTGGAGTGCACTGCATCCACGTGAGGGGGCTAGGCCACCGTCTGCTGTGAGCAGCAGCCACTGCCCCCTCCACCAACGGTACCCCTCCACCACCATGCTGACATGGCCTTATATTGGTGACAGCATCACAGCTGAATGATATGTGGCCCTCCAGGACTGCATTGAGGGGACTGTGGTCTAGGTAATGCGCATGTTTCTGGTGTCTGTAGGGTAAAATAGAGGTGTTTGGACCATGCTTATGTTATCTGCAAAAACGGTTGGTCTTTACTATCATGGTTTAGTGGTGGGTAAAATATGGGGACTGGGTTGGCAGGAGCCCCAGCTGGGACTTAAACTGGTGATCTTTGGCTCCTGAACACACTGTCTGTGTTCACTGCACCACACTGTGGCCACAGAGACAGTGCAGTCCCTGGAGATAGGAAACCTGGCCGAAGGAGTCAGAAACCCTGCTCTGCACAATTTCACTGTGGGATCATTCACCTTGTATGGGGACGGAGCGTAGACCCTTCTAAAATTCATATTTCTTTTTTGGGGCTTTCTTGGGAGTGATTTTTGATGTTTTCCATGACTATCACTGTTGCCCAGCTGGATTATAATTTTTTAGAATTTTGTTGTGGTCATTTTCAGTTTTTATTTGCTATTTTGTTCTGTGCACATGTATCACACTGCTCACGTTTTTTAGGTTTCCCTGGTTTTGCTGTACATTGCTGACAGAAATGGTTTCTCTTCCCTTTAAATCGGCTCTACCGCGAGGTTTTCACTCACGGTATTTTTTAATCGAATTTCGTCCCCGCTCCTGTGCGGGGAGCCTCTCCCCTCCCACTCTCCACCCATTGACCCCGTCTCTCCGCCCCTGGGGAGCCTTCCTCCGCCCTCCGGGAGCCTTTCCATGCCTCTATCGCTCATTTGCGCAACACGCACATGAGCGGGCCCATTAGTGCGGCGCGCACGTGTGCGGGGCACAAAAATGCATCATTATCGTGCGCTAAGGTACCTTAGCGCACGCTCAAGTGCGCCCCGCACTGTAGCACAGTTTAGTAAACATACCCCTAAGAGGAGCAGGTGCAAAGATTAAAGATTTGCATCAAGCATGGGTGTGGTTTAAAAATACTATTTTGGAAGCTCAGCCCAGCTGTATTCCATGCTATAAGAAAAGTGGAAGGAAGTCCAAAAAATTGCCAGCATGGTTTAAAGGTAAGATCAGAGAGGCTGTTGTTGCCAAAAAAAGCAACTTTCAGGAAATGGAAAAAGGAGCCAAATGACAAAAACTAGAAACAGCACAAACACTGGCAAGATAGATGCAAGGTAGGCAAAGAGAGAATTTGAGAATCTTGCAGTAGAAGCAAAAACACGTAATAAAGACTTTTTCAAGTAAATTTGTAGAAAAAACCCTGTGACAAAGTCAGTTGGACCATTAGATGAAAGAGGGGTAAAAGGGGCACTAAGAGGGGACAAGGCCATAGTGGAGAGACTGAATGGATTCTTTGTTTTGGTCTTTACTGAGGAAGATGTAGAGATGTTACCCATGACTGAAATAGCATTTAAAGGCGATGCCACAGAAGAATTGAAAGAAATATCGATACACCAGGAAGATGTATTACAACTATTTGATAAACTGAACAGTAGCAAATCACCTGGACCAGATGGTATACATCCAAGGGTGTTGAAAGAACTAAAAGACTCCTTACACAAACATGAATGTACAATAATCCCATCCACTATAGTCTATATGTACGTCATATCGCCCCCCTGTTTAATGTTGTCCCAACCAGTGTAAACAACCACTTTGATTGAAGGAGAAAGTGGAATACAAATCTGGATAAATAAATAAATAAAATATGAGATTGCAGATCTACTATTAATTTGTGAACTATCATTAAAATCATCTCTAATACCTGAAGATTGGAGGATGGCCAATGTAACGCCAATTGTTAAAAAGGGTTCCAGGATTGATCCAGGAAACTTCAGACTGGTGAGACTGATGTCAGTACTGGGAAAAATGATAGAAACCATTATTAAAAACAACATTTCTGAACATCTACATAGTCATGGCTTAATGGGAGACAGCCAACATGGCTTTAGCCAAGGAAGGTCTTTTCTTACTAATCAGTTGTGTTTTTTTGAAAGTGTGAATAAACAGGTAGACAAAGATGAGTCGGTTGATATAGTATATTGGATTTTCAGAAAGCCTTTGACAAGGTCCCTCATGAGAGACATTTAGCAAAATTAAAGTGTCATGGGATAGGAGGCAGTGTACTATTGTGGATCAGGAAGTGGTTAAAAGATAGAAAGCAGAGAAAAGGGCTAAATGGCCTATTTTCCCAATGAAGAAAGGTAAATAGTGGCGTACCCCAGGGATCTGTGCTGGGTCTTCTGTTTTTTTAACATATTTGTATATGACTGGAAATGGGAATAATGAGGGAGGTAATCAAATTTGCAGATGACACAAAACTATTCAAAGTTGTTAAAACCCATGAGGATTGTGGAAAATTGCAAGAGAACCTTGATAAATTGGAAGACTGGGCATCCAAAGGACAGATTAACTTTAATGTGGATAAGTGAAAGGAGAGCATCACCTTGGTGTGGCAGGAAGCGATCCTGTAGATAGGATCTATCCTCCAGGTGATGTAAAACCTTCTCGCACTGAAGTGGTTTCTCCAAAGACATGTGCCCATGAAGGAAGGGTTAGGACGGCCATTATAGTTGGCGATTTCATCATTAGACATGTAGATAGCTAGGTGGTTGGAGGACGTGAGGATTGCCTGGTAACATGCCTGCCTGTTGTGAAGGAAACAGACCTCAAGAGCCACCTAGACAAAGTTTTAGATAGTGCTGGGGAAGAGCCTGCTGTCTTGGTTCATGTTGGCACCAATGGCATAAGAAAGTGTGGGAAGGAGGTTCTGGAGGTCAAATTTAGGTTTTTAGGTAGGAAGTTGAAATCCAGAATTTCCAGGGTAGCATTCTCCGAAATGTTTCCCATTCCATGCACAGGACCCAAAAGGCAAGCTGAGCTCCATGCATGGATGAGACAATTGTGCAAGGAAGAGGGTTTTGGATTTGTTAGGAACTAGGCAACATTGTGTGGAAGGAAGGATGGGCTCCACCTTAACCAGGGTGAAGCCAAGCTACTAACACTAACCCTTAAAAGGGAGACAGAACAGCTTTAAAACTAGACAATAGGGGAAAGCCGACAGAAGGCAAAGAGTGCATGGTCGGAAGGATATATCCTTGAAGGATACTAGCAAAAGAGGGAAGTTAGGGCATCCTCATAAGGAAATTTTGCAAAACAAGAGAAAAACGTCTTCAAGGAATTAGATCAACAAACAAGAAAAGACAAGTGGCAGATGCACAAATACAGTGGGAAAGACAAAGGGGAATGTTTACTAAACCAGGCTAATGGTTAACCCGGGCTATCTGCAGCTAGGTCCCATTGAATAATATGGAGTGGAGGAGTGGCCTAGTGGTTGGGGCAAGGTACTTCAGGCTGTAAGATCAGGGGTTCAAATCCCACTAGAGGACAGAAACCTTGGGCCAGAAGGACTGGGGTTTCTAGTCCCACAGGTGCACCTTGTGGTCTTGGGCAAGCCACTTAACCCTCCGCAGCCCATGTTCCCTGTAAAATAGTTATCTCCAAGTTATAATGTCCTGTTCAATGTAATTTCAGTTTGTTCAATGTAAACCGCACTGATGCAGAATAGCACGGTATATAAGAGAATATAAATAAATAAATGATCACATTTGATTTAATAAATGGAGGGAGTTTGGCAAGGAAATCCACAGTATGTTTATGTTTATTTAAATTTGATATAAGATAAAATGAGGAAATTGTTAAGAAAAAACTAAAAGGAGAAACTGCAAAGGTTAAAGGTTTACAAAAAGTATGGAAGTTGTTTAAGAATACTATTTTGGAAGCCCAGACCATATGTATTACTTGCTTTAGGGAGAGTGAAAGGTAGGCCCAAACAACTGCCAACATGGTTTTAAGCTGAGATCAGAGAGGCTGATGTAGCCAAAAAAGCATATTTCAGGAAATGAAAAAGGAGCCAAATGACAAAAACGTGAATCGGCATAAGCATTTGAAAGTTAGATGCAAGGTATTGATTAGGCAGGCAAAGAGAGAATTTGAAAAAAAGCTTGCTGTGGAAGCAAAAATGCACAATAACAATTTTTTTTTCATTGCAAAAAACCTGTGAGAGAGTCAGTCAGACCATTAGATAACAGAGAGGTAAAAAGGATGCTAAGGGAGAAGAAGGACATAGCAGAGAGACTGAATGAATTCTTTGCTTCAGTCTTTACTGAAGAAGATGTAGGAAAGTTAGCTATTCTTGAAATGGAATTTAAAGGTGATGTATCAGAAGAATTGAAACAAATTTTGATAAATTGGTAAGATGTATTACAACTATTTGATCAGCATTATTTTTAGTGCTATCAAGTGAGTGCTGACTTCTGGCAGCCCAGCTACCTCTTAGTTTTCTTGGCAATTTATCAACAGAAGTAGGTTGCCAGACCTTTTCTTCTAAGCAATGGAAGGGAAAGTGACTTGCCCATGGTCACAAGGAGTGCCAGTGGGAATTGAACCCTTGATCGTCTGGGTACTAGGCAGTTTCTCTAATCACCAGGCTGCACTCCACTCCTTTGATAAGTTAAAGAGTAGCAAATCACCTGGACCGGATGGTATACATCCAAGGGTGCTGAAAGAACTAAAATATGAGATTACAGATCTACTATTATTAATCTGTGAATTATCGTTAAAATAATCTATAGTCCTGAAGATTGGAAAATCATCAATGTAACGCCAATTTTTAAAAAGGGTTCCAGTGGTGATTTGGGAAACTACAGGCTGGTAAGCCTAACATAAGTACCGGGTAAAATGGTTGAAAACATTATATAGAGTAAAATTACTCAACGTGTAGATAGTCATGGTTTAATTGGAGGCAGCCAACATGGATATAGCCAATAAAAGTCTTGTCTTACTAATCTGTTAACATTTTGATACCTCTTCCCTGCACCTGTTCTAATTCTGCTCTATCCTTTTTAAGATATGGTGACCAAATTGCATGCAATATTCAAGGTGTGGTCTCACCATGGAATGATGCAGAGGCATTATAATATTCTTGGTTTTGTTCCCCATTTTTTCCACATGATTCCTAGCATTTCTTTTGGCTGCCACTGCACACTGGGAAGAGGATTTCAAAGTATTATCCACGATGACTTCTAAATCCTTTTCCTGGGTGGTGATTCCTGATGTGAAATCTTGCATTGTGTAAGAATAGTTTGGATTGTTCTTTCCTAAAAGCCTGATTCCATCCTGGACTTCAAAGCCCTCTGTATGTCTAGTCTTAACTGAACGTACAGAGGGCGTTCGCTATTCTGATCCTGCGGGGCACATTTAGCCCCATGGGATCAGAATCACAAACAGTCCTGTACGTGATTCAGCCTGGACTGCACATACAGGACATGCCCGACTAACTCAGTCTGGGCTTATACATGGAGCCACGGTGCCATGGCATCTAGTTGCCATGACACCGCGGCTCCATTTAAAAGCCAGGATCCCGGCCACCGGGTCCTGCAGCTAATTGCCCGAAGCCCTACCTCAGATCCGGCAACCTACAGCCAGGGTCAGGCAGCAGGGAATGTCCTCACCCCCTCCTCGCCCCATCCGAGCCTCGGGCCCACCGATCCACTACGTCCAGGAAAGTTCACTGGCCCTGGACGTACAGGGCTGACATTAGAATTGGTCCAATATGTCCAGGGCCGGCTACCACCCAATGTCTACCCCCTTCCTGCCCCCATCTAATTTCCCCATACAACCAGCGGGGAAGTTAGATGCCGGCGGGGGCAGAATAACCCTCTAACTGCATAACTTTGCACTTGTCTACATTACATTTCATCTGCCGTTTGGACATCCAGTCTTCCAATTTATCAAGGTCATCTTGAAATGTTTCACAGTCCTCTTGTATCCCAATAACTTTGAATAGTTTTATTTCACTGCAAATCTGACCACCTTACTCATTATTCCCATTTCCAGGTAATTAATGAAGATGTTAAAAAAAACAGCAGGCCCAGCCCAGATCCCTGGGTACTCCACTATTCACCTTTTTCCATTGAGAAAATTGGCCATTTAGCTCTACTCCCTGCTTTCTATCCTTAACCATTTCCTGATCCACAATAGTATACTGCCTCCTAATCCATGACTTTTTAATTTGGTCAAGAGTCTCTTAAGAGGGACCTTGTCAAAGGCTTTCTGAAAATCCAAATACACTATATTGACTATCTCACTGTTGTCTACCTGCTTATTTACACCTTCAAAATTTTTTTAAAAATGAGTAAGACAAGACTTTCCCTGGCTAAAGCCATGTTGGCTGTCTCCCATTAAACTATGACTATCTAGATCCGGTCTGTAGTTTCCCAGATCACCCTTGGAACCCTTTTTAAAAATTGGCATTACATTGGCTATTCTGCAGTCTTGAGGTATTACTGATGATTTAATGATAGTTCACAGATTACTAATAGTTGGTCTGCATTCTCATAGTTCAGTTCTTTCAACACCCTTGGATGTATTCCATCCGGTCCAGGGGATTTGCTACTCTTCATTTTATCAAATAATTGTATATATCTTCTGGGTTTGTCGATATTTCTTTCAATTCTTCTGCTGCATCAGCATTAAATACCATTTCAGGCAAGGGTAACTTCCCTACACTTTCTTTAGTAAAGACCGTAGCAAAGAATTCATTCAGTCTCTCCGCTATGGCCTTGTCTCCTCTTAGTACCCCTTTTACCCCTCTATCATCCAATGGTCCAACTGACTCTCTCACAGTTTTTTTGCTACAAATGTACTTGAAAAAGTTTTTTTTATGTGTTTTTGCTTCCACAGCAAGCTTTTTTCCAAATTCTCTCTTTGCCTGCCTCAGCAATGCCTTGCATCTAACTTGCCAGTGCTTATGTTTCCTGTTTTCATCATTTGGCTCCTTTTTCCATTTCCTGAAAGATTCTTTTTTTGCTACAAAAGCCTCTCTGACCTCACCTTTAAACCATTTTGGCAGTTATTTGGCCTTCCTTCCACCTTCTTAAAGCATGGAATGCATCTCGTTTGAGCTTCCATGATAGTATTTTTAAATAACACCCGAAGTTGATATAAACTCTCAACCTTTGCAGTTGCTCCTTTTAGTTTTTTCTTAACCATTTTGCTCATTTTATCATAGTCTCCCTTTGGAAAGTTAAATGCTATTGTTGTTCTCCCTGCATTTATTTAATCATGATAAGTTGGCAAATGACCCCAGCACTGTTTCCTCTTGCACCAGATCCTGTGTTCTACTAAGGACTGGGTCTACAATAGCTTCCTCTCATGTCAGTTCCTCGAGCAGCTGCTTCATTTATGTCATCTAGAAACTTTATTTCGCCAGCATGTCCTGATGTTACATTAGCCAACCCGATACTGGAGTAACCGAATCACGGGGTGTATCAATTAAAAGTTCATCTGACAGATAGCTTGATACACAATGCAGAGAACTCGAAACAAACTCTTCCAGCCACCAATGCAAATCTTCCAACAAAGAGTTGCATGAAATCATCATTTATCCATCTTCAGCAACTTAAAAGCAGTATTTTGTATCAGTTGAAGCCTCTGCAGATGCACCAGAGAGAGACCAAAAAGAGAGAATTATATCATTTGTTCCACTGACAACTAATGCTAGGAAAACTACCAGCAGATTTTAAGCAATTAGCACATGCTGGTAGTACATGCTAGTTGCCAAATTAAATATTAACACAGCTTAGTAAATATGCCCACGGTATGCGATGGATGGATTGTTCTGGTTTGGAGTTATCATATGGAATCATTTTGATTACTAGTGATGGTTTTCTATAAGCTTATATTTATTATGAGCTACATTAAGTGGCTGATTGTATAAAGGGTAGATGGAAAGTTATGCTCTATTTATGCACACAAATTCTTATTCTAAAGGACACTGCATGTATTTTCATTTCAGGTAGGCATAGGGCAGATCATAGGGATTTTTTGAGGGGGTGAAAGAGCCCTGCATATGAGTACCAGCACCATTTATGCAAAGAAAAAAAACACTAGGTATAATTTATGCACGTTGCTAAAGACTAAGGGACATGCAATGAAGCTACAGGGTAAACTATTTAAGACTAATAAAAGAAAATATTTTTTCACTCAACGTGTAATCAAACTCTGGAATTTGTTACCAGAGGATGTAGTAAAGGCTGTTAGTGTAGCTGGGTTTAAAAAAGGTTTGGACAAGTTCCTGGAGGAAAGGTCCATAAACCATTATTAAGAAGTGACCGAAGATATCAATAAGACATGCCATACTGGGTCAGACCGAGGTCCATCAAGCCCAGTATCCTGTTTCCAACAGTGGCCAATCTAGGTCATACGTACCTAGCAATATCCCCAAAAGACACAGGTTCCACAATGCTTGTACTGGGTCAAGCATTGATATCCTGGGTCCCTTTTTAATAGTGGTTTATGGACCTTTCCTCCAGGAACTTGTCCAAACCTTTTTTAAACCCAGCTATACTAACAGCCCTTACTACATCCTCCGGTAACAGATTCCAGAGTTTGATTACACGTTGAGTGAAAAAATATTTTCTCTTATTTGTCTTAAATAGTTTACCCTGTAGCTTCATTACATGTCCCCTAGTCTTTCTATACTCTGATAGTGTAAACAATTGATCCACGTTTATCCGTTCCACTCCATTCATTAATTTATAGACCTCTATCATATCTCCCCTCAGCCGTCTCTTCTCCAGGCTAGAGAGCGCTAACCTTCTTAGCCTCTCTTCATAGGAGTAGCCTTCCATCCCCTTCACCAATTTGGTGGCTCTTCTCTGTACTTTTTCTAATAACGCTATGTCCTTTTTAAGATACGGTGACCAGAATTGCACACAATATTCAAGGTGCGGTCATACCATGGAGCGATACAGAGGCATTATAACATCCTTTGTTTTATTCTCCATCCCTTTCCTTATGATACCTAGCATTCTATTTGCTTTCTTGGCCGCCGCTGCACACTGGGTGGAGGGTTTTAACGTGTTATCCACGATGACTCCTAAATCTTTTTCCTGGGTGGTGGTTTCTAATGTGGAGCCTTGCATCGTGTAACTATAGTGTGGGTTGTTCTTTCCTAGGTGCATAACTTTGCACTTGTTCACATTAAATTTCATCTGCCATTTGGATACCCAGTCTTCCAATTTATCCAGATCCTCCTGCAGTTTTCCACAATCCTCTTGGGTTTTAACAACTTTAAACAGTTTTGTGTCATCTGCAAATTTGATAACCTCACTAGTTATTCCCTTTTCCAGGTCATTTATGAATATGTCAAAAAGCAGCGGACCCAGTACAGATCCCTGGGGTACTCCACTATTCACCTTTTTCCATAGGGAATATTGGCCATTTAGCCCTACCCTCTGCTTTCTATCTTTTAACCAGTTCCCGATCCACAATAGTACACTGCCTCCTATCCCATGACCTTTTAGCTTTGCCAAAAGTCTCTGATGGGGGACTTTGTCAGAAGCTTTCTGAAAGTCCAGATACACTATATGAACCGACTCACCTTTGTCTACCTGTTTATGCACACCTTCAAAAAAACATATCAGATTAGTAAGACAAGATCTTCCTTGTCTAAAGCCATGTTGGCTGTCTCCCATTAGGCCATGACTATCTACATGCTGTGTAATTTTGTTCTTTATGATGGTTTCTACCATTTTCCCTGGTACTGACGTCAGGCTCACCGGTCTGTAATTTCCTGGGTCATCCCTGGAACCCTTTTTAAAAATTGGTGTTACGTTGGCGACCCTCCAATCTTCAGGTATTACAGATTATTTTAATGAAAGTTCACAGATTACCAATAGCAGGTCTGCAATCTCATATTTCAGTTCTTTCAACACTCTGGGATGTATACCATCCAGTCCAGGTGATTTGCTACTATTCAGTTTATCAAATAGTTGTAATATATCTTCCCGGTGTAGCGATATTTCTCTCAATTCCTCTGCAGTATCACCTTTAAATACCACTTCAGTCTTGGGTAACATCCCTACATCTTCCTCAGTAAAGACCGAAGCAAAGAATTCATTCAGTCTCTCTGCTATAGCCTTAGTGCCCCTTTTACCCCTCTATCATCTAATGGTCCAATTGACTCTCTCACAGGCCTTTTGCTACGAATGTACTTGAAAAAGTCTTTATTTCGTGTTTTTGCTTCCGTAGCAAGTTTCTTCTCAAATTCCCGCTTTGCCTGCCTTATCAATGCTTTGCATTTAACTTGCCAGTGCTTGTGCTGTTTCCAGTTTTCATCATTTGGCTCTTTTTTCCATTTCCTGAAGGTTGCTTTTTTGGCAGCAACAGCCTCTCTGACCTCACCTTTAAACCATGCTGGCAGTTTTTTGGACTTTCTTCCACTTTTCCTAATGCGTGGAATACAGCTGGTCTGGGCTTCGAGGATAGTATTTTTAAATAACACCCAAGCTTGCTGTAAGTCTTTAACCTTTGGAACCGCTCCTTTTAGTTTTTTCCTAACTATATTCCTCATTCTATCATAGTCTCCCTTTTGAAAGTTAAAAGGTAGTACTGTGGATGCCTTTACTCTCTGTCCTCCACTAATTAAATCAAACATGATCATACTATGATCACTATTGCCAAGTGGTCCCAACACCCTTATTTCTTGCACCAGATCTGGCGTTCCACTAAGGACTAGGTCCAGTATGGCTTCCCCTCTGGTCGGTTCATGAACCAGCTGCTCCAAGAAGCAGTCATTTATTCCATCTAGAAACTTTATCTCTTTAGCTTGTCCTGCTGTGATACTGACCCAGTCGATACCGGGGTAATTGAAATCACCCATTATTACTACTCTGTTGTGACTTTTGTTAGTTTCCTTGATTTCTTTGAGCATTTCATCATCCATTTGTTCATTCTGGCCAGGCGGTCGATAGTATACTCCAACTGCCATCACCTTCCCCTTCATAAATGGAATTTCAATCCATAGAGATTCTACAGCAAATTTTGTTCCCTGCAAAACTTTAATCCTTTCTGACTCAATGCCCTCTCTAACATAGAGCACAACCCCTCCACCAATTTGATCAGCTCTATCATTACGATATAGTGTGTATCCAGGTATCACATTGTCCCACTGGTTATCCTCCTTCCACCATGTCTCTGAGAGTGCAATCATATCTAACCTCTCATTTAGTGCTATATATTCTAACTCTCCCATCTTATTGTTCAGACTTCTAGCATTGGCATACAAGCATTTTAGAGACTGTATTTTATTCATATTAATCTGGCTATTGGTAGGCAGGGGTAATTTGGAATCTTTATGCTCTGTCTGCTCCTTACTCAAGGACCCAGTACAAGCATTGTGGAACTTGTGTCTCTTGGGGAAACTGCTAGGTACATATGACCTAGATTGGCCACTGTAGGAAACAGAATACTGGGCTTGATGGACCTTGGTCTGACCCAGTATGGCATATCTTATGTTCTTATAAGAAAATATTTTTTCACTCAACGTGTAATCAAACTCTGGAATTTGTTACCAGAGGATGTAGTAAAGGCTGTTAGTGTAGCTGGGTTTAAAAAAGGTTTGGACAAGTTCCTGGAGGAAAGGTCCATAAACCATTATTAAGAATGGACCCAGGATATCAATGCTTGAAGCAATACAAGCATTGTGGAACCTGTGTCCCTTGGGGAAACTGCTAGGTACGTACGACCTAGATTGGCCACTGTTGGAAACAGAATACTGGGCTTGATGGACCTTGGTCTGACCCAGTATGGCATATCTTATGTTCTTATGTTCTTATGCTCTACAGCAGGCGTCATTGCCATGACTAGGCTCAAGACGTTAACTGCACCAAGGTTTACAGATTTTCCTCTACTACTCATTTCACTTCCGACCCTGCTTCTCTCTCCTCCCTGACTGCTAGCTTTTCTGCTCTTAAAATTCCCACCTACAGTGAGCTCTCTCATGCCATCACCTTATCCCGTTCCACCACTGCCCCAATTGACATTATGCCATCACAGCTGTTTAAGTTAATCAGTGCTTCATTCCTCTCTCAAATGTTTTTATTTTATCACTACATCCTTCTCCTCTGGTACATTTCCCTCCTGCTGGAAAGAAGCTATTATCCTCCCTATCCTTAAACTGGCAGCCACTTGATTTCCTCAATTACAGGCCCATCTCTCTTCTACTTTTCCTTTCTAAAGTTGGTGATTGGGTAGTTGCCCAGCAACTTCAGACTTTTCTCCTTCATTCTAGGGCTCTCCACTCAGCTCAAACAGGTTTCCGGCCCCAACTACCCACTGAACACTCTCTCTTGGCTATCACTGACTTTCTCCACACTGCACACTGGACTTTCTCTTGATCTCACTGCAGCTTTTGTTCTGGTGGATCACTCTCTTCTTCTTTCTCAACTCTCTTCTATTGGAATTAAGGGCTCTGCTTTAGCCTGGTTCCACTCTTACTTGCACATTCGCACATTCCGGGTCTCTTGGTCATCCCTGTTTTCAGCCCCTCAGTCCCTTCACTATGGTGCTCCTACGGATTCTGCCTTGGGCCCTATTCTCTTCAATATCTTTCTGGCCCCCCGGCTTATCACCTTCCTTATGCGAACAGCATCCAGCTTCTTTTTTTGCTTCCCTGCCTATTCTCCCTCTGTCACTTCTCAGATCTCTTTCAAGCTCAACAATATTGCAGATTGGCTTGCTGGACATGGGCTTAAGCTCAATATCTTAAAAAATGCATCTATGCTTATTCCTAACACTGTTTCTTCCTCCCTTCTGGTCTCCCCATCTATTTACGGTACCCTCTTTCCATTCCAGGACTCGATTAAGATCCTTGGTGTTTCCTTTGACTATCATCTTTCTTTTTCTGCCATATATCTTTGACTGTCCAATGTTGTCTTTTCATTCTTCACCTTGACTTGCCTTTCATCCTTCTGCTCATCCACTCATTAGTCATCACTCATCTAGACTATGCCAACTCTCTTCTCTCCGGTCTTCCTCAGTACCAGATTTATCGCCTTCAGTTAATCCAGAACACTGCCATAAAACCATTGCAGGGTGCCCGTAAATTTGAACACGTAACCCCCTCTTCATCACTGAACATTGGCTCCTGGTGATATTCCGCATAAGATTCAGCCTTCTCATCTTGACTTTCCATGTCCTTCACTCAGGTAATCCTGCCTTCCTGTTACAATTCCTGATTCCTTACACTCCTCAGCACTCTCTCCATTCTGCTTCACAGCATCTTCTCAAAGTCCCTAGCTTTCGTTGTGTCTGCTCTTCTTTAGCACATACTTCTTCCTTCCAGGTGGTCGCCCTCACACTCTGGAATTTCCTTCCCTCGGCCCTTATCTGTTTTAAGTTCCAAATAAAGGCCCATTTCTTCATTCTTGCTTTCCCTTCCACAGAATCCTTCTGAGTCCCATTCTTCCCTGTTGTGTTATGCTTCCTTTTCGCCGAATCAACCCTGGAGCAGCACCAGTTTCTGATATGTCTTCATCCTCCCCCCTTGCCTCTTTCCTCTTGTGTCCTCTGTTTCTCATGATATTCATTCTTAATTTGTAACCTAGGCCCCCCTTCCCCTTTTCTTATCCATTGTTTTCCATCTTCCCCTATTGTTTAACCCTTTATTTGTTATCTTATTGTATTTTAATTTTATTATTGTTTTTAGTCTGTTAACTCCTAGTTGCCTTGGTTATAGGTGGTATAGCAAATAAACTCAAACTGTAACTGTATAAGGCATGATTTTGCATAAGACATCTGGGTAGAAAAAAAAGGATATCCTAGTCTGGTTATTCACAATTCACAGATTATTTTACAAAAGTCTTGTTGAACATGGAGCCTTTTGTAAAATATCTTGAAAGCAGTGTAGCTTGCCAGATTTTATAAAACCGGATATCCAAGGGAGCCAATGAGGAAGTGAAGCTGCAAAACTGAAAGTCCTATACTTTTGGGGTGGTTTTGGATGCCAGAGAAGTTGGCACAGTTCCCCCATTACTTCTCCAAATCCCCAGTTCAGATGTGCAAGCCTCAGAGCAGGTGTAAATGCAAAATAGGAAATTCATACACATCTTTCTCAGTCCTGCACAAGTCATGCCCAGAGCATGTTGCAGACATACACGTGGAAGCAACGGCTTTTCTAAAATTACTAAACCATTTCCCTGTGTAATTCTGCTATGCAAACTTTCTAAAATGACCTCCAGATTGTATTATGTTATGTTGTAGATCCCTTTGAGCTTCATCTGCATGGAATGGCAAGTCTTATTTTCAAATAATAAAAAGATGATAGGGATGAAAACACTTCATCAGTTTTGGCCACTGCAGGCAGTAGGAGGGTAGACATTTTTTCCACAAGTAGTAATAAGCAGTTACAAATAGTTCATTCAAATTAGGTGTTTTCCCATGGGAACTGTTCCATTTTTCACAGGATAACAATGCACATATGTGTTCCCAGAAGTGATTACAGAATGAAACTAATCAGTGGCAGATGAAATGCTTGATTAGAATATGGGAGCTAATTACTAAGTTGCCTTGTGCCCTGATCTGGCAGGTTGACCCCTTGCAGTGAGACTACCACAAGGAATCACAGGTAACATCTTGAAACCAGTGATGGCCTCCCCTTAGACCATCATGGACTCAGAAAAGTAGGATCGAGTGGCCTTTAGGGGTCTGGGGAATTGTTTAGGGCAGGGGGGATGTTGAATCAGGATCTGGGGGGTAGAGGTCTTTTGGAGGAAGTCTTCTACTAGTCCCTTGGGGGGTGCCAGGGTCTCTTTGGGGGAGGACACCGGGGGGAAGGGAACTCCCGACCATTAGATTCACGTTAACAGTGCCGGACCCTGTAAAACAGAACTAGGGAGCATCAGGTTATGTGTTTGTGGCCTGATGATCCCAGCTTTGAAATGGCGTCATCTTTCCAAGAGCAACACTGCTCGCAATGATCATCGCAAGCTTCATTATACTTTTTGAATAATTATGTGGTATTTTGCATGCATTTGCATGCTTTCTGTGTTATTAATCTGAGATGAGCCTTCACTTATTTATCTGGGAACATCTTGTGTTTCTCCCATCCTTCCTCAAAATCTGCTACTGTAATTGCCACTACTTCTGGGAGGTCAGTCCATCAATACACCACCATCTTAGTGAAAGAGTTTTCTGCTGCCCCCTTGGAGCTTCATATTATCACCTCTCATTCAAAAAAGGTTTGGTTCCTGTGCATTTTACATCTTGTTCTCTGGAGTATTCTTACAGTATTTAGTGCATGCCCATTTTTTGCCTCGAGAAACTTTTGACAGAAGTGATTAATGAATTGAATAGAGCAATTTATCAAAAAGAAACTGTAGGCAAGCTACACCACAGCACAAACAGCAAAAAGACTGAGTAAAATACCAATAAACAATAAAATGAAAATAAATTTGCTACATAACAACCAAAACTGCAGCTTCACCAACACATAGAATCAAAAATCATACCTTACATACACAAATAATAAAGCAATGTGCCAATGAAAGATACAGTAAATTCTAAAAGAAAATCAAGCAAAAGAATAAAACCTACTACTACTACTTCTATTAATTCTTACAGCATTACTAGGTATATGTAGCACTGTACATATAGAGGTAGATTCGGAGCAGCTTTTAATGGGGATATACATCCAGTTTGGACTTATATGCCCCACTAAACAACAGGGGCCAATTCCCTATCCTTAGCTCCCCACATGTATAAAGGAGTTGTGTGGGAAGCTCTGAAAGGGGTTGGACTAGAGGTGGAGCGTGGGCGGCCCGAGGCATGACCCCAACCCCGGTCATACAAGGTTGATTCCTGTTGCGGCCCTGTATGTCCAGGGTAGCTGAGTTAGAAGGGGGAATAAGTCTCCCCGGGGCTGGCAATCGGCACAGGAGGACCCCCCCCCCCCAATGAGGTAAGGTGCAGAAAGAAGATCTCCGCAGCCCGATCCCAGCCTTGGCATGTCCATTCAGGGGTCAGGCGGTGGGGAACAGGTATTTGAAAATGCTTGCGACAGGACACCACAGCCCTAGGCTGCATTTAGGAGCATAGGGTGGCCTAGATGGGGGGTTTAGGCATTCAGCAGCACAGAATTGAGGCACGGCCAGCATGTCCAGGCCCTCTGAACCCAATTTTGCTCCTGCGGGAACTCGCATGGGTGCAGAATTGGGTGCAGATCCGGCCCGTACAGATTTTGTACATCCAGATGGGCCCCATTCAGAATTGACCTCATACTGTACATGTAAGGGACAATCCTTGCTCAATGTAACTTACAATCTACTCAAGACAGACAAACAAAGCAATTAAAGGATTAGCAAATATTACAGGGAATGATGAAAAACACAAATGGGTATTAAACAGGAAAATAGAAGATTAGGATATAAAAGGAAATTCAGAAAGGTGATGTTGAAAAGAACCAGAGATGAATCCTGACATACTGATTCAAGCTGGAAGGAAGAGAGTCTGGAGCTGGCAGTGGAGGAAAAGGAGACAGATTAGAGTGATTTACCTGATGAGAGGAGTTCTCAATTAGGGGTGTAGGGAGAGATAAGAGTAGAGAGGTAATGAGGAGTCTACCACATGAATACACTTGTCAGTCAGTAAGAGACATCTCAACCGTATGCAGAAACAGATAGGGAGCCACCAAAGTGATCTGAAAAGAAGGATTATATGAGTGTAGTAACATTCGGAGAATATTAGTCGTGCAGCTGAATTTTGAAAAGATTGAAGGGGATAGAGATGGTTTAGCATGAGATCAGCAGTAGTCCAAGCAGGAGGTGAGGACAGCATGGATAATGATTACAGAGAAAGAAATGACAGGATTCAGCTGCTTGTTGGAATTGAGCAGAGAAGTAAAGAGAGGAGTCAAAGATGACCCCGAGATTATAAACTGAGGAGACACAGCAAAGAGGAGGGGAGGGGTGGGTTTAAGAGGAAAGAGAAGAAGTTCCAGCTTGGCCAAGTTCAGCTTCAGATCTCTAGGCAGCAAGGTGAATCCACTGATAAATTTGCCATGCACTGAAGATAGAGAAAGCAGCAAACTTTGAGTATGTTCCATTGAAAAATGAATTTATTCAGAATAAACTGATTCTTGGCATCGCCAATGAGTACGCACGTTGCCATCTTGTAAAAGAATGTGAATTAACAACTGAATCATGCCATATTATAGAATTCACAGACATCAGCACTGACAGTGTTAATGCAACAGAAAAGATGTGGTTGGCTACTGCAACAAACAACAGCAGAGTAACTCACCTGCAACCAAATCTGCAACATGTAATTACTATGGCAATGCACATAAGCACGATAAAGAAACTGCCCAGCATATGGTAAAACATGCCAGCTATGTGATGGCCCAGATCATTTCGCGATGGATGTGCCTATCTAGCAGAGAACAGAACCCAGCAAGTATGCTGAAGGAGTTGGAAGAGATAGAGTTAGATGCTTTCTACTTGCTCAGTACTGATGCAGTTTTCTCAAAAGCGTGCCTTGACTTTATACAAGCAAAAGGACATCCCCGCTATTTGTGCCCTCTCCCGATCTTATCTAACCTCCCCTCGCGTTGTACGGGGAAGTTAGATGGGGGCAGGAAAGGGGCAGCTTGGGGGCGGTGTTACAGTGGGCAGTGGGTGGTCGTCAGCCCCAGACATACAGGGCCGATTCCTCTGAGGTGGAATAAGTTCCCCTAGTCGGCAGGGGGCAGCAGGCCTGAGACTCAGAAAGGGCAGGAGGGGTCAGAGGACACTCCCCACAGCTCGACCCTGGCCTTGGGAGGCCAGATCAGGGATCAGGCTGTGGGGAATGAATCGTTTTGTCTGGCGGAAGGGGATCGTGGCTTTTGAATGGCGCCATGGCTCCATTCAAATGCCCTGACTGAGCTATCCAGGCCGACCTGAATCGGGGTCCCGGCCTGCATGTACAGGCCTGGACGCGATTCTGATCCTGCGGGGCTAGACGTGCCCCGCAGGATCAGAATCTCGGCTAACTTTGTTTGTCCGGTTCCAGCCGGATGCACAGAGGGCTGGGACGTCCAGGACCGAATGGGGCCCTTTGTGACTCTCAGACTGAATAATATGGCACAAACTTGTCGACTAGACTCTGGGGCAACATGCAATGTCAGCTGTCTGAAAGACAACATGAGGTTGAGCCCTAGGGCACCCCTGCAGCTGAACGGCACCAAACTATATTCAGGAGAGCTCATGACATCCTTGGGACTTTTTCATAAACAATGTAGCATGTGTGGATGTACTCATAAACTTAAATTTGAGAAAATGAAAGCAAATCAGAAACCACTGCTGTCTGACTCAACATGTGAGCACCATGGGCTGATCAAATTCACCATTCCTGCAGAGCTGGGCCAGATAGAACATCAGTGAAGCATACCACTGTCAAGATAATAGCTGATAAGTGCTTATGAAGACGTCTGTCATGGCCCAGTGAAGTCTGTCCTGAGAGAAGTTCATTTTGAATTCAGTCCCAGGGTTCCACCAGTGTAATATGCTCCATGCCATGGACCAGTTGCCATAAAGCCAGAGACGAAAACCCAACAAGAAAGCATAAAGGTGATGGTCATACCCGTGACTGAAAAAACTCAATCAGCAAAAAGGACAAAATGCCGAGAATTTGTATTGATCTAAACCTTGTGCTGAAGATGTCTCATACAAACTGCCTAAGTTCTCTTTTCTAGCCTTATTAATGCATGACTGTAATATAAGTTCAATTAGAAAAGAATCTCATGACCACATTCTGGACCCCATGAGGCAGGAACAGATGGTTTAAACTACTATTTGGAGCCTCTGCAGCACGAGAGGTTTATCACTGTCTCTGACATCTATATGCACAGTGCTACGTATGCCTTGTAGCACTATACGAATGATAAGTAGTAGTAGTAATACTAGTGTAAACATTTGGCTTAGCTCAATGCCACTTAGTCAATAGCAGGTGATATGCTCATTGTTGGCTACGGTGAGGAGGCAAAGCATGGTCAAGGCGATGCCTCAGGCTCCATGTGAAGAAACTACAATTCAAGGTAAAGAAAGTCTGCCTCCCTGGACATATCTTACTTTTACAGGGCCTGAAAGCAGACCTGGACAAGATTAAAGCCATACAGGATATGCCACTGCCTGCAGATGAACAATATGTGCAGGGCTTCATTCATGCCACATTTGTCAGATATTGAGACCTCGAGAAAACCTCTAGATAGGGGTGCAGTTTGGCTCTGGCTTCCAAACCATGACCAGGCAGTATTGGAAAAAAAGCATTTGGTAACACCGAGTTCTGTTACTATGATGTCGCCAAACCTGTTGTAATGATTATCAAAAATGATCTTGGCTGCTGCATAATTCAAGAGGTTGAACCAGTGACTTTTCATCTAAGGTGCATGCCCCAGCAGAGCAAAATTATGCACAAATCTAAAAGCAATGTCTCAGCATTTTGTTTGATTGGCAATGCTTCCATCATTGCCTATATGGTGAAGAAACAAATCACAAGCCATTAATAGCAATTTTTAGAAAGTCCCTATTATGTGCACCCATGTGACTTTAGAGCAAATTGCTAATGTTCCAAAATCGCAACCTCAATGTTGTTTATAAGCTGGATCCTGAGATGTTTATTAGTGACACACTCAGCAGAGCCACTGCAATTTAGCACCAGTACTGAACACCTCAAGGTTTGCTGGATGGAACAACTACAGACTGACAAATCAACAAGGCAAATTATCTGACTATCACGGACTGGAGGCTCCAACAGGCCATACAGCACACTACAAGAGACAAGAGCTTGCAAGTATTGAAGTCTGTAGTGCAGACTGGATGGCCAGACTCGAAGGAGGAAATACAAGCTGAAATAGGAAATAATCGTCATTCAGGGTGAAATCAGCATACAAAACAGCATCCTATACAAAGGGCCCAAGGTTACTACTACTACTACTACTACTACTACCACTACTACTACTACTACTACTACTACTATTACTACTACTACTACTATGTATCTTTTATAAAGCGCTACAAGGTATACACAGTGCTGTACAAACACATAAAAAGACAGTCCCTGCTTGTAGAACTTAAAATCTAGGTAAGACAGACACTACATAACAATACAAGAGAAATAAGGGTCCAAAGGGAAAGGAGACACAAGGGAAACAAGGGATTAGGATCCAAAAGTGGCTTCAAAGAGGTAACATAGTAAATGACGGCAGATAAAGACCATCATGGTCCATCTAGTTTGCCCAGCAAGGTGGCAAGAGTAGGTGTGGCTGCCGCTCCGTGCAGGTCCCCCCTCCCCATGTCTTTGCTTAGGGATGTACCCACCATTCCGTGCAGGTCGCCCCATTTGTTGAGATAGCAGAGACAGTTAAGGTTATTTTGATTTTATCCTTTGCTATAAAAGCATCCACTGTGTCTGTCCCATGCCATTTTGAATTCTGTCACTCTATTTGCCCCTGCCACTTCCATCGGCAGGCCATTCTAAGCATCCACCACCCTTTCAGTAAAAAAGTATTTCCCGATGTTGCCTTTCAGTTTACCCCTTGCAGCTTCATGTTATGCCCTCTAGTTTTGCAGCTTCCCCATCTTTATAAAAGGTCTGTATCATATCTCCTCTGTCCCTCCTCTCCTCTAGCATATACATATTTAGGTTTTCAAGTCTCCTTTCATACGTCTTCTGGTGCATGGTCCGAATCATTTTGGTCGCCTTCCTCTGAAGTGCTTCCAGCCTCTTTATATCCTTTGCGAGATATGGTCTCCAAACCTGAACACAACATTCCAGGTGAGGCCTCACCAGCGACTTGTACAGTGGAATTAGAACCTCCTTCTTTCTGCTCGTAATTCCTCTCTGTATGCAACCCAGCATCCTTATGGCTTTGGGCACTGCCTTTTCACACTGTTTCACCATAGATTTGAAGAGGGAAAGAGAAGAGACTTGGCATAGAGGAAGTTTGTTCCAAGCATAAGAAGCAGCATGATGAAAGGAACAAAGTCTGTAGGTGGCATTCAAGGAAAAGGGCATAGAGAGAAGGAAACCAGAGGAGCCGTGAAGTTCACGAGGAGAGGAGTAGGAAGAGAGAAGAGAGGAAAGGTAATGAGCGGCAGCAGAGTGAATGCATTTCTAGGTTAGAAGAAGGAGTTTGAAATGGATACGGAAATGGAGGGGGAGCCAGTGAAGTTATTTCAGAAGAGGGGTTATATTTATTTATATATTTAAAATTGTTTATATACTGCCTTTCTACAATTCAAGGTGGTGTACATAGAACACAACAGAGCAGTGTGGGGACAACTGCTTTACAAGGAAGAGGAACAGGAATATATTATGGCACAACATGCTATGTTACATAGCTGAGATCATTGTAACAAAACTATGTACAATAGAGTAAGGGTGGGGGGTTGTGGGGCATATATTTGAGAGTGGGAGGGAGGGCAGGACTGGTTAGGCTGAAAGGCTAAATCAGTTAGGTCACATTGGGTTGTTATTCGTGGGTTACTGTTGTGGTGAAATGTTCTTGGAAAAGGTGTGTTTTGAGCTTCTTCCTAAAGGTGGAGAGGTACGAGTGTATCAGGGCTGGTAGAAGATGAGCTGTGTAGCTGAGTACTGAATAGATTGAAGAGGAGAAAGATGACTCTGTAGGAATCCAGCAAGGAGGAAGTTGCAGTAGTCAAGACAAGCGGTAACTAAACAGTGGACAAGAGTTTTAGTTGTGTGTTCGGAGAGGAATGGGCAAATTTTGCTAATGTTATAAAGAAAGAAATGACAGGTTTTAGCAATTTGTTGGATATAAGAGGAGAAGGAGAGAGAGGAGTTAAAGATGACCTCAGATTACAGGCTGAGGAAACAGAAGAAAGAAGCGTATCATCACAGTGAGGGAGGAAGGAGGAAGGTAGGATGAGGTTTTAGGGGGAAGATAAGAAGTTCAGTTTTAGCCGTGTTCAATTTCAGACAGTGGTGGGACATCCAGGCAGTGATGTCAGATAAGCAGGCAGAGATACAAGCTCGAAGTGCAGGAGAACTGACAGAAGAAGAAAGATAGATTTGAGAGTCATCAGCATAAAAATGATACTGAAAGCCATGGGAAGAGATGAGGGCACCAAGGGACTGGGTTGTAGAGAGTGAAAAGGAGGGGGCCTAGAACAGATCCTTGAGGTACATCAACCAAAAGAGGGAGGCAGTAGAGGAGGAACCACCAGAACAAACACTGAAGGAGTGATTTGAGAGATAGGGAGGGAACCGAGACAGCACAGAGTCTCTAAAACCAAGAGAAGATAATGTATCAAGGAGTAGAGAGTGATCAACAGTATCAAAAGCAACGAAAGATCAAGAAGAATAAAAACTGAGTAAAGACCTTTGGATTTGGCTAGGAACAAGTTACTGTGATCAGGGATACTAACACAAATCTATTTAAGCCGTATTGATGGTGAAGCATGTTACTGGCTAGCCTATCATAACCTTTAATGGCCTAACATGCATGGTGAGATCACAGACTTTGTGAGGAATTGTTCTACCAGCAATTAATATTCACATGACTACTGGTGCAACCTTGGCAGACTGTTAACATGGATTGTTGATAGTAGATCACTATTCAGAATTCTAGGAAATTAAACTGCTTCCAGACATGTCTGCTGATTCTCCAATCAAGTGTTGCAAAGTACAGTTTGCACGCTATGGCCAACCTGAACGAGAGATGTCAGATAATGGCCTTCAATTTACCTGCATGTAATGTGAATAGCTTTCTGCTAATTGGGGGTTTTAAGATGTTAGTACTTCACCAAAGTACCAACAAGTTAATGACAAAACTGAATCGACTGTAAAGATAGTGAAGAACCATTGCAAGAAAGCAGAAATGGATGGTAAAGACCCATGGAATTAGCCAACAAAAAGGCCCAGTCACCTGTTCAATATCCAACTCAAGTGCTTATTAATGCTTTTGGATTATTCAGTGGCATCACTCTGCTAATCAAAGTATTGTTTAAGCAGTCGTGTAAGATTCAAAATTGTAATTTTAGTCTGCAAAGAAATTTATGCTCTGTTTAAGCGGTCAGTGTATTATGTAAAAATCGTTATAGTTACTTGTAAACTGCTTTGATTTCAAAATAAAGCAGTCTATACAAATAGACAAATCAATAAATAAATAATGCATTGAAGGAACACACCAACAGAGAGCATGAAAAGCAGCTCAGTACAGCACCTGATGTCAAGTAAACAATCTCATCCGTTCCTTCAATATCTCTACACTAATCTACGCTGATGATGTGCTACTATTTACTCCGTTCAAAGTCAAACACCCGGATTTATCCAATCTTGTCAACTGCTTCAACCCAATTACAGACTGGCTATTCACCCAAAACCTCTACATAAATTTCAAGAAAACCGAAGTTCTATTTATATCAAGGAACAAGAATTTCTCCCCTCCACCCACCCTAAGAGTAAGAGATGCAGAACTTCCCATTCGAAGTACCATACGATATCTCGGAATCACACTGGACCAGCACCTTGATTTTAAGGAGCACATCAAAATTATAACCAGATCAATCTACAACAAAATCAGAACACTGCGACACCTCAAACCCATGCTACCCCCTAAGGACTTCCGCACCATCTTCCAGGCCCTGATACTACCACATTTCGACTATGCAAACGTAATTCTATATGGTCTGCCAAGGAACACCCTCAACCCCCTTCAACTAGCTATGAACACTGCTGCCCGCGTCCTCTGTGGTCTATCCAGATCAGACCATATCACGCCAATACTTCAAGAGCTCCACTGGTTACCGATATACTGCAGGCTAACATACAAGATCCTACTGATAACATTTAAGATAAACAACAACATAGCCCCCATTTCTCTCAAGAACCTTATTACACCAACTCCACAAATCAGATCTAGAAGGACAGCAACAGCCAACACATTGACCTTCCCTAAAGATTCCATAAAGTGCACCCAAACAACCAGGAGAAGAGCTTTTGCATACTATGCACTGAAATGCTGGAATGACCTCCCACCAGAAATAAGAACAATCAAAGACCTCCTACAGTTTCGGAAGGCAATAAAGCACCATCTCTTTCTGCTACATTTTGCTCAATCAGCTTCCCCGTCCCAGAGAAATCTCTCTCCTCCCCCCACAAACACCTCACTCACAACATAACACTCAGGCTTTAAGCAATCACACTCATACCCTTAAACACTTCACGTCTATTCACACCATGTAATATTTAGTACTCTATGTCAACCTGTATATACTTACCATGTACTCTCCATCTATTCTGACCAAACTCAGCGTATATATAGTTATTCTGTATTTATATCGTTAAAGATATCACAACATGTAAATAGTTACCCTGTATTGTCCAAGTTCTAACACCTGTTATAATGTAAACTCAAACAGTTTTGACTGCACTGAGCTCTCGTTGATGAATGTAAACCGCACTGATAACAAATAGCGCGGTATATAAGAAGTGTTAAATAAATAAAAATAAAAAATAAGAAAAAAGGAAGGGGGACAACCCCTACCAACAAAGGTCTACCACAAAAAGAGAAAAAGAAAAAGAAAGGGGTCCATGAGAATGCTTAGAGGCTGAATAAATGTAGTCTGTGGTATTAACATGGACTCCTTCCTTTTTTCCTGATTTCAAAGAGACTGGAAACATTTCTGATGATAGCCAGCAAGCCACTTGAGTGCTGTGTGACTGGCTGATTTTCAACAAAAGCTGCACGCCTTACTCCAGTTTCAGATACCTAAAATTCACATGTCTAACCACATGCACCTGTTAGGCACCCAGTACTGAAACTGAAAGCTAGGCAGTGAACTTAATTTTCATCATCCTGGCCTGCACCCACTTTTTGACCACCAAAATGTAGGTTCCTACTACTTTGTTAGGCACCTACATACTTTGAAAATTGACTTTTTAGCCTATTATATTTTCTTTTTTTGAATCTGTAAGTCGGACGTGAAGGCCAAAAACTGATAAATGTGCAATATGCGATGATTTCTACACGTGGCTCTGTTAAACTGGTCTTTAATGCTTTTTAACACTTAACATACATTCTTTTACCATATCAATGTACTGTAAGACAAGACGTGTTATATAATAATTTCTACACCCACCATCACCCCAGTACCATGGTCTGACCATTACTTAATCGAGACAAAACTGCAATCACAAGAAGACCGGACAAACGAAAGAGCGAACATCCCACACACACAAAGACGATTCAAGTCCTTTGACAGGGACGAATTCATACAGGACACAATACAACACTTGAACATTGACTCAGAGGACCTGGAGGAACAAGTTTCCAACTGGAACAGCGTTTTAGCTAACGCCGCCAAACCATCCGATGACAGGACCGAGAAACAACACCACAACAAGAGACAAAACAAGCCATGGTACTCAGCAAAAATATGACAGGAAAAGAGGGAGCTCAGGAAGATTGAACGGAGATGGAGAAAAAACAAAACAACTTCCGACCAACATCTTTACCTAACAAAGCAAAAACAATACAATGAACACATCAACCAATCAAAGAGAGAATTCCACACAAACCTGATAAATTCTTTCATCAACAAACCCAGAGAACTTTTCGAAATAGTAAAGACCCTGACAAAAGAGCAAGCAGCAGAAAGAGAAGTACAAGTTGATCCACAGAAATTCGCCGACCACATCAAAGACAAATTTCACTCCACAGAGCGCACAACACCCAGTGGAACCACCAGAACGAACGTACACCCCAAAACCTGGGGCACATTCTACTCACCCTCAAAAGAACAGATATCCCACATCATCTCCACAATCAACACAAGCACTGCTCCTACAGACCCTTGCCCAGTATCATGGGTCAAAGCCACCAAATCAAGCCTCATCCCAACCATTCATAAAATGGTACACAACTCACTCACTGAAGGACTCATGCCACAGCAACTAAAGCTTGCCTCAGTAAGACCAATCACAAAGAAAACTACTCTCGACAAAAAGGACCCAGCAGCATACCGACCAATCTCCAGCATACCCTTCCTCGCAAAAATAATCGAAAAGACGGTTCAACTACAACTTCAGGAACACATTGACGAACACGGAACTCTCGACGACAACCAACACGGATTTCGTCCCAACCATGGAGTCGAAACTCTACTGATCTACCTCTTCGACAGCATCATAAGAATAATTGACAACACCAGGAATGGAATTATAATGATCTTCATCGACATCTCCTCAGCGTTCGACACAGTTGACCACAATACGCTCCTGGAGAGACTAAAGAACACTGGTATGCACGGTACCACATTGAAATGGTTCCACTCGTACCTAACCGAAAGACAGCTACAGGTCAAGGTGGGACATGACACCTCCCGACCCATAAATGTCCAACAAGGAGTACCGCAAGGATCCGCACTCTCAGCACTCCTTTTTAACATCTACATCCAACCAATATGCAACATTATGAAAGAGAACAACATCCAATGCACAATATACGCAGACGACATCATGGTATACTCCCCGATATCAATCGACAACCCGGACTTCTCTAAGATAACAGACTGCCTTACCCAAATGACGAGGTGGTGCCAAAACAACAACCTCGCAATAAACTACAACAAGACCGAAGCTTTAATCATCACTCGGAACCAAAGCTTCATACACCCACCAAACATAAAGATACAAAGCACCACGATACCGATAAGATCAGAGGTGAGATACCTTGGGGTTACTCTGGACAGTAAACTCAACCTCAAACCACACATAGACAAAACAATCCAAAAAGCCTACTACAAGATGCGAATCATCAGGAGACTGAAACCACTCCTCGCCCCAGAACACTTCCGTACCGTCTGTCAAGCTCTGATAACCCCAATACTGGACTTCTGCAATCCGATATACCTTGGACTACCGAAACAAGCTCTCAAACCACTCCAACTGGCACAAAACACTGCAGCTCGAATCATATCCGGAGCCGCAAGGCGGGAGCACATCACACCTACATTAAAGGACTTACACTGGCTCCCAATCAGTGCTCGCATCAGATACAAGACTATCATAAACCTATTTAAGATAAAACAGCACACATCAGCCAACAGCCTCCACATGCTCATACAACCAGAAACCAGCACACGTCCTAGAAGAAAAGAAACACACAACCGAGTCAGTACCCCAAATGAATACAAGCACACACGCAAGGACACAACAGACAGAGCTCTCTCCATGGCTGCTCCAACAATATGGAACAATCTACCGGACGATCTAAGGGCAACTCCAGACCTCAAAGACTTCAGAAAACAGCTGAAAACCATGCTGTTCATAGAGCACTATGGTCACATCACATAACCTAAGAGAATGTATAACAGCACTCCAAACCTCCTAACACTGTATGTATATAAAATGTGTTTTTAGCACCACTGTAAATAGCCCACCTTGTACATAGCTCAAGCAAATCAAGCACCCAACACAGCCCTCACACAACTAAGTTTCACCCTCACTGCATGTATAACACACCCACTTTACCTGATTGCTTGCTGTGATACCACCTTGATTATTAAGATAAGGCTGTTTAGAAATACTGTTAAATAAATAAATAAATAAATAATAAGGTGCAAAGAAGCAAAGAATATAAATGCATGCAAAGCAGCTCACTAATGTGCAAATAGAATAATGTGACTTATATTGCACTTTAAAGCTGTACTAATCATCAAAAATACCACCAGCTTTGTTTTCTCACCCGAGGGCATCAGGCCATTAACACTTGGCGCAATGTTCTTGGAGCCATCTTCAAGGAGCTGGCGCTAAAGAATGTAGCATGTAGAACCCCGCCCCCAGCAACCCCCCCATCCCCTAAAGATGCCCCCTGACCCCCCCCAAGTTAAACCCCTATCTCTAGTCCTTCAGAAGACACCCCTAGACCTTCAGCAAGACTCCCAATGCTCCACACCCCCTAGACTTTAGTGGGTAAAGCAGGAGCCATATCTAGTCACTCTTGCCCCATACTGTAAGAAGTTGAGTTTCATCCCTAGCAGTAATCTTGATGTATAACTGATGTCATGGTATTGTGTGTCATGTGTTGTAAAGATTGAGCAATATTGTAATCTGTCAGGAATTTTCTAAGAAAAGGTGGAACAGAAATTCCAATAAAGAAGGTTCACTCATTCCATTGGTCTGTGCTCCTTCACCTCTTCTCCCAGAAGCCTGATTCCAGGAAGCACAGAGAATGGTGGTCCCTTGCCAATCAAAGTCTCAAAACTCAAGACTCCTTTTATTGTTTTGGTATGAATTAATTTATTGTGCAAATGGCTCTAATTTGTATGTGTCCAATTTCTTAGTCATCAACAAAGATTGAAATGTAAAACATGAAAAAGTGAACCAAGGAATACATCAAAAACAGTATGGGGTCTATTCTGTACCATGAATAGCGGGGATGGATGTCCCACTATTCACCCCCTTCCAATCCCAGCAAAAGCCTTTCCGTATTAACAAGGAGTTTGTACTGGGAGGCTTTGTACAGGGCTGGGAGGGGGCATTGTGAAGGCAGATTGAGGGAGCACAGTGGGCAGTCTGAGGCCCCAGACATACAGGACCGATTCTGAAGTCTGCCCTGTACTTCTGGGGCCATGGATCTAGATGGGGGAGGTGGAATAAGCCCCCCTGGATGTCGGGGGATGGCAGGCCTGGGCAGCGGCAAAGATGTGAGTGGGTGCAGAGGATTCCCTGCAGCCCAACACTGGCCATGGAAGGCCAAATTTGGGGTCAGGCTGCCAGGAATGAAATTTGTGGTTGGCGATTGTGGCTCCTGAATGAGCCTGACTGATTTAGCCGAGCAGGGGTCTGTACATGCAGGCCAATCTAAATCGAGTCCTGGCCTGCACGTACAGGCCCAGACCCGATTCTGATCCTGCAGGGCATGTCTAGCCCCAGCGGGATCAGAATCAGGTCTGCCTCTGTGCATCCTGATTCCGATCGGATGCCTGCACACACTCATTGGAATGTGCCTCCATGGACCCAATATTCATCTGGGCAGGACTAAGCGCCATAGCTGCCGATCCATTAACCCCAGATAGTCACTTCCACGGCGACGGAAGTAAATATCCTGGTCTGACCACAGTGCCTGGTAGCCGCTGAGGCTAATTGTGCAGCATCGATATTGGATGCTTCTCAGTTAGCGTTCAGCACCTATAAGGTAGGCAAGGTTTTTCCTCACCTATCGTATAGGTACTGAGCACTGACCGTGGAGCTTCCAATATCGGTGCTGTATGGCTCCACCTTGGAATGCCCTCGGCACACGCTGATGCTATCCGGCTAGCATCAGGGTGTGTAGAGGCCTTAGTTGGGGATATTCAACGGAACTACGCGTGTAAGTGCTGTCGAATATCCGGTTAGCAGGCATTTACATGGTTAACTGGCAGTTAACCATGTAAATGTACTTGAATATTGGGCCCTATATTCCTAATACAGCATAAACTGTACCACTCTGCCGAGATGTGATTAGTATGCTAACCATAATCAAGGAAACCAATGGTGAGCTTCTAAAGAGCAAAGTAACTCTATTGCATGGAAGGGGTTCTGGCACTGACATTTCATATACGCTCTTTTGTATAACGTTCATTGAAAAAGCATAATTCTTTTTAGAGCTTCTATAAAGAAAACTGAAAAAAGCAGAAAGATCATTTACTTCTATCTAATGCATAATCAACTACAGAAGCACTAGAACATTTAATAAATCAGCACAATTTTATGAAAGTTCTGAATTGCATTTTCTTGACATTATTTCATGTAGGGCATATATATCTTTTAAACATATACAAACACAATAGCAAATGACTACCTACCTCGGTTAGATGTGGTGTTGGATTAAATCCACAGAAATTGCACACTATACTCTTGCATTCTGTACATGAATTAAAGTTGGGAGGATTTTTAGAACCAATATTTAACTCAGCTTTACAAAGTGGGCATATTTTTTTAGTCAGAGCAATCTTTTGTAACTCTGGTTGTCCAGAAATGTCCTTTGATTTCACCATGTCAGGTTTTCTGTCTTTAGCAAAAGCCCCTTTCTGTTCTAGTTCGGTCTCCTTAATCATTACAATGTCGTGTGCTTTGGATGGCTTCTTCTCTAGATCTCGGGGTCCAGAAACCTCTTTAGATTCCATCAAGACAGGTTTGCTGTCTTTAGCAAGAACCAATTTCTGTTCTAGTTTTGTTTCCTTACCAGTTACGTCACCTGCTTTGGATGGCTTCTTCTCTAGCTCTGGGTATCTAGAAACCTCTTTATATTGCATCGCTTGAGGCTTGCCATCTTTAGCAAGAGCCGGCTTCTGTTCAGTTTTTGTGACCTTAACCATTACAGTTTCATCTGCTTTGGGCAGTGTTTTCTGTAGCTCTGGCTGTCCAGGAATATCTATAGACTCCACATGAGATTTACTTGTTTTTGCAGTGTCCTGTTTCTGTTGTGCTTTTGCATCTATAGCAGTTGCAGTGATATCTGTTTTAGGAAGCTGTGTTTTTTCTTTTTTAATTGGTGCTGTTCTTGGAGATGATGGAGCCTGGTTGACATCTTTGGGTGGCTGTGATGGAGATGGAGGAGGCTGTTTACTAACAGACCCTTGAGCACCCTGGGACTGACCGCTTCCTTGGGTTGCAGTAGAAATAAAACTAGAGGCCTGACTGAATACGGACACTCCAAATCCAAAGAGTTTCCCTGTTACGGTTTCTTGAGGGGTAGTAGGCTGGTATTTAGGGGTTTCAGTCATGCTTCCTAAATTAAGACTAAAACGCCTTGGCTGATCCTTAGGTTTTGGAGGCTCCTGAGTTTGTACCAGACTTGGTTTAAGTCCGACAGATGGTTGTGGTCCTTTTGGCACTTGTTTGGCCTCAGATTTAGGGTTCATTTTAGCTTCAGTTTTCTTGGGGTCCTCTTTCACTAATTTTGGTTCTATAGGTTTTTGAGCCCTTGTGTCTTGTACAGAGTCGGACTTTAAAGGCTTAGAATCTGCTGCTTGGTGAGAAAGATACGGTTGGCATCTGGGATTATCTTTATGCTTGTCTGGAATGATAGCTTGTGATGGCTTGGCTGAATCAGATTTTTCAGAATCGACTAATTTAGGCAGGACTGATGAAGGTGCTTTGAGAGCTGGTGATTCTTCTTTTTTCGGAGAAGTTGGAGGGATAGATGTTGTCTTAACATCATGTTTCTGCATATTGGATTGTACCAAGCCATCCTTCACCATTTGTTGCTGTCTCTGATCTGATATGAGATCGGGCTTTAACTCTTGAGAACATTTTTGGGCTTGAGGGTCAGTAAGTGACTGCTTTGACTTCAGTGGAGGAGAATCTGCTATTGATGCTTGTTTGGTTAGACCTGTTGGCTTTTTGGGTTCTGTAGGTTTGGTATAGTCAGGTTTCTCAGCAAAATGCTTCTTGTGCTGTGGTTGCTGTGGCTGGGACACTTGTTTACTTGGTGGAGAAGCAGGAACAGTTTTTTGCTTTGGCTGAAGAGGTTGTGAGACTGGGCTCGGACCAGCCTCCATAGCTAATGCCCGTTTCATCTGGCAATTCAAGCAAAGCCATTCTTTGATCTATGCAACAAAGAAATGACAGAATTTATTATGTTATCAAAACCATGAATAAAATACAATTAATGAAAACAATAACAGTTATTACCATGCAGGCTCATTCCGAGCCACGAATAGCAGGGATGGATGTCCTAATGGGACATCCATCCCCGCTATCTGTGCCCCCTCCCGCCAGTGTCTAGCTTCCCTGCCAGTTGTATGGGAAAGCTAGATGGGGGCGGGAAAGGGGAGGATCGGGGGTGGCATTAGGGTGGGCAGTGGGCAGTCACTGGCCCCGGACATACAGGGCCAATTCTAATGTTGGCCCTCTATGTCTGGGGCTGGCGACTTGAACATGGAAGTTATTCCACCTCTGAGGTGGAATAACTTCCCTGGATGTCGGGGATTGGTGGGCCTGGGACCGGTAAGGGCAGAGAGCATTCCCCGCAGCCCGACCCTAGCCCTGGGAGGCCAAATCGGGGGTCGGGCTGCGGGTAATAAATTGTTTGTTCTGGTGGCCAGGATCGCGGTTTTTAAATGGTCGTGGTGCCATAGCAACTGGACGTCATGGCGCCACGGCTCCATTTAAAATCTCTGACTGAGTTAGGCAGTGCCTGTACATGCAAGCCGGGCTGAATCACAGTCCCGGCCTGCACATACAGACCTGATCGTGATTCTGATCCCGTGAGGCTGGACTTGCCCTGCGGGATCAGAATCACAACGCCCTCTGTACATCCGGTTCAGACCGGACGTACAGAGGGTTCTACGTCTGGGACAGAATCAGGCTGATACTGAATAGGCTTGCAATAAATGTGGAACTGATACATTTTAATTTTCTCTGTTGCAGCCAGTTCAAATTTAGGGTCTCCGCCAAAGTTTTGCTCAGAGTCCCCCTAACAAAGCGAAACTCTCTCCATCCCAAGACTTAAATTTAGACAGAAGCAGAGCACAGGGACACTGTATTGTCATGAAGCCTACCAAAATTTGTACTAATTTAAATGAGATTATTTCTCCCCACCCCAGAGAAGAATTTGAGCACATCATCCCCAGTTGCTGAGCCATGTTTTGCAATAGGAGTCATGTGATTTTGCATTTCTTATCATGAGACTTGACCCAGCTACTGAGGGAGGAATCAACTAACTTTATTGAATGCAGACATCGGAAATTGGCCCAGCATTACTGTTCGAAGAGAATGATAATGTTGCCCTACTCTGCTGCCTTTGTCCCCATTGTGTGGGGGTTGCTATCTTGACTGCCTCCCCACACTGCAGGAAGTATTTGGACAGAACTTATGCTATTGGTTATAAGCACTGGCAATATCAAGATGCTTCTGAGGTTACATTTAATGAGATGGTGAATATGAAAGGCATATTTCATTCAGTAGGAAATTCAATTTGAACTTAATTTAGCTTGTTTCAGATTAAGTTAAAAAGTACTCATGCAATGAAAGTTATCTAACTAATGCTTCTATGACATCAGTATTACTCCTTTTCAAAAATCTCTCCAGCAGCTGAACAAGAATATCATTCCTGTAGCTTCTATTTAAATTGTTTATGAAAGAACATCACACTTAGAAGGACATAGTCCCAGGCTTTGGAGAGCCCTCTATTTCCAAGTATTATGGGGGTCATTTTACTACTACTATTTATCATTTTGAAAGCACTACAAGCCATCCACAGTGCTGTACAGATACATTTAAAAGATGGTCCCTGCTCATCAGAGCTCACAGTCTAGTCAAGACAGACAGCTCAACAGCTGAGTACAAGAATATATCTAGGGAAATGGTAAGAAAACACATAGCTGACTAAGCAGATCAGGATCCAAAAGCAGCCTAGTCCTTAGTGGAACACCAAATCTAGTGCAAGAGAAAAGGGTGTTGGGGTCACTTAACAATAGTGATCATAGCATGATTGCCTTTGATTTAATTAGTGGAGGAGGGATAGTAAGGAAATCCACAGTACTACCTTTTAACTTTCGAAAGGGAGACTATGATAAAATGATGAAAACAGTTAAGAAAAAACTAAAAGGAGCAGTTGCAAAGGTTAAAGACGTACATCAAGCTTGGGTGTTGTTGAAAAATACTATCTTGGAAGCCCAGACCAGCTGTATTCCACGCTTTAAGAAAAGTGGAAGGAAGTCCAAAAAACTGCCAGCATGGTTTAAAGGTGAGGTCAGAGAGGCTGTTGTTGCCAAAAAAGCATCTTTCAGGAAATGGAAAAAAGAGCCAAACGACAAAACCTGGAAACAGCACAAGCACTGGCAAGTCAAATGCAAGGCATTGATAAGGCAGGCAAAGAGAGAATTTGAGAAGAAGCTTGCTGCGGAAGCAAAAACGCGAAATAAAGACCTTTTCAAGTACATTCGTAGCAAAAAACCTGTGAGAGAGTCAGTTGGTCCATTAGATGATAAAGGGGTTAAAGGAGCACTAAGAGGTGACAAGGCGATAGCGGAGAGACTGAATGAATCATTTGCTTCGGTCTTTACTGAGGAACATGTAGGGATGTTACCCATGACTGAAGTGGTATTTAAAGGTGCGGAAGAATTGAAGGAAATATCGATACATCGGGAAGATGTCTTACAACTATTAGATAAACTGAAGAGTAGCAAATCACCTGGGCCAGATGGTATACATCCAAGGGTGTTGAAAGAACTGAAATATGAAATTGCAGAACTGCTATCAGTAATCTGTGAACTATCATTAAAATCATCTCTAATACCTGAAGATTGGAGGATCGCCAATGTAACACCAATTTTTAAAAAGGGTTCCAGGGGTGATCCGGGAAACTACAGACTGGTGAGCCTGACGTCAGTACCGGGAAAAATGGTAGAAACCATCATAAAGAATAAAATTACTCAGCATGTAGATAGTCACAACCTAATGGGAGACAGCCAACATGGCTTTAGACAAGGAAGATCTTGTCTTACTAATCTGTTATGTTTTTTTGAAGGAGTGAATAAACAGGTGGACAAAGGTGAGTCGGTTGATATTGTGTATCTGGACTTTCAGAAAGCCTTTGACAAGGTCCCTCATCAGAGACTTTTGGCAAAACTAAAGAGTCATGGGATAGGAGGCAGTGTACTATTGTGGATCAGGAACTGGTTAAAAGATAGAAAGCAGAGGGTAGGGCTAAATGGCCAATTTTCCCAATGGAGAAAGGTGAATAGTGGTGTACCCCAGGGATCTGTGCTGGGTCCGCTGCTTTTTGACATATTCATAAATGACCTGGAAAGTGGAATAACGAGTGAGGTTATCAAATTTGCAGATGACACAAAACTATTTAAAGTTGTTAAAACCCAAGAGGATTGTGAAAAATTGCAAGAGGATCTTGATAAATTGGAAGACTGGGCATCAAAATGGCAGATGAAATTTAATGTGGACAAGTGCAAGGTTATGCACCTAGGGAAGAACAACCCAAACTATGGTTACACGATGCAAGGTTCCACATTAGGAACCACCACCCAGGAAAAAGATTTAGGCGTCATTGTGGATACCATGTTAAAACCCTCGGCCCAGTGTGCAGCGGCGGCCAAGAGAGCAAATAGAATGCTAGGTATGATAAGGAAAGGAATGGAAAATAAAACAAAAGATATTATAATGCCTCTATATCGTTCCATGGTGAGACCGCACCTTGAATATTGTGTGCAATTCTGGTCGCTGTATCTTAAAAAGGATATAGCGATTTTAGAAAAGGTACAGAGAAGAGCCACCAAAATGGTAAAGGGGATGGAAGGATACTCCTATGAAGAAAGGCTAAAAAAGTTAGGGCTCTTTAACCTGGAAAAGAGACGGCTGAGGGGAGATATGATAGAAGTCTATAAATTAATGAACGGAGTGGAACGGGTAAACGTAGATCGATTGTTTACCTTATCAGAATATAGAAAGACTAGGGGACATGCAATGAAGCTACAGGGTAAACTATTTAAGACTAATAAAAGAAAATATTTTTTCACTCAACGTGTAATCAAACTCTGGAATTTGTTACCGGAGGATGTAGTAAAGGCTGTTAGTGTAGCTGGGTTTAAAAAAGGTTTGGACAAGTTCCTGGAGGAAAGGTCCATAAACCATTATTAAGAAGTGACCGAAGATATCAATGCTTGACCCAGTACAAGCATTGTGGAACTTGTGTCTCTTGGGACAAACTCCTAGGTAAATATGACCTAGATTGGCCACTGTTGGAAACAGAATACTGGGCTTGATGGACCTTGGTCTGACCCAGTATGGCATATCTTATGTTCTTATGTTCCTATGTTCAGCCTTGAGGAAGTGAGCTTTCAGCTTGTATTTGAAAACAGCCACAAATGAAGCCTGAAACACAGACTCAGGTAGTTTGTTCCAGGCATAAGGAGCAGTAAGGTGGAAGGATCAAAGTCTAGAGTTGGCAGTTGAAGAGAAGGGCACAGATAGAAGGGATCTGCCAGAAGAGCGGAGGTCCCGAGGAGAGGTGTAGGGAGAGATAAGAGTGGAAAGGTAGTGAGGAGCAGCATAATTTTAGAAGCCTTATTTGTCCTCTGGACATCTGAAAATGGTCATAGAGATGTCTCTAGAGCCATTTTAGAAGCCGGCTCTGGGGACATCAAAATCTGAATGGAGTCATGGAAGAAGAGTTGGGGGGCATTCCCAGGAACCAGGACATCCCTGCCTAATCACAGAAACATCATGGATCTCCAGCATTACATCTAGATTTAGACCTGCTCCAAGGCATGAACAGTGACAAATAAGTATCTGAAAAGTGCTCGCTTTAGCTGAAAAACATCCAGATGATATAGAGAAGAATGCAATCACTCATCCTGGAAGGAGCCCTTATCCATGGAGGATATGTTTGCAAGCTTATTGAACTGGCAAGCTGCTGTGTGATTGCCATCATTTGAACACTCACTTTTCTTCACCAACTAAGTAACATAACACATTCTTGCTCAATTAAGAAAAATATTTTTCTCAACAGACATTGTGACTGCTGTGAATGACTTTGGGCACCCTCTGTAATGCTTTTACTAGTTAAGCAGCATTGTGCTTGTAAGCTTAATATTGTTGTAAATGTTTTTGGCTGTAGCTGTAATATCTTTAATCACTCCTAATCGTCGTCTACTCACAGAGGGTAGCTTCTAGTGAAGAAAATATATATTTTTCTCTCCAACGGTTTTCTAGGCTATGCAACTCTGTTATTGCACCTTCTCATTCACACACATTGTTTATTTCAAGACTATATCGCAGATCTCAGGAATATACAGGTCTCAGACTTCTCACAGCACTGGCTATACCAGACTTCGTCCTTAGCCACAGTGCCTCTTTGCATCAATGACATTTATTAATATATTAATTATTATCTTGCAATTAATCTCTATACGCAGATCTCACTAATATAAATTCTTGTGCTTATCTGATCATATTTGAACGCCCCGACGCCACCATCCGGTTCCATTCGTGCATTTCACAGACGTAGGTTCTTCAGGGAGAATTTTTTTACCCAAGCGCTTGATATGGTATCACTTCTCTAATTGTTCAGTGTATGCATTTCTTCAAGATTACAGCACTATCAATGAAATGGTCACAATTAATTCTATTAGCTTGCCTCAAATCTTATTATTACTTAAAAGAATTATCCAGCCAATTCATATGCAGTTATGTTGTCATACCTCTACGTTTCTCGCTGTTAAAGCTTCTCTCCGAGCCAGCCGGTCACAGAAAAATGCCACGCATGCGGGTCTTAGTCCCTACCGGCTTTTTAAACATCACGTCGGTACGTACTGCAATGACTACGTTACACACTTCTTTATCACACCTTTTACCTCGAGACTTCATATTTATGTTAGTGATGGTACATTCTCTTCCATGCTTATATGATCTTATTCAACCTTATATTATCTTCCATATCTCTCTACATAGTTAATCACCGATATTCAATTCCTCACCGAAAGATTCATAACTATGAAACTTGATTTCCAGACATTGCTGGTATACATGCTCCCCATTCGATATTGTTGTTTAAACCTTTAGGATGTACTGTATGTAATTTGTAGATCCACCGCTGTTCACAAATCAGCAATGTTTGTTGCTGCGATTTTCTTTCTCTGCCTGTCACCACTTTCTCAAGACAAAAACATCTGAGATCCTCAAACGTATGTTGCTTCTGTATACAATGCGCTACTATCGGAGCTTCTGTAACCTTGCATTTCAGTGTACTTCAGTGCTCACTCATTCTGATCTTGAAAGATCGTATGGTTTTCCCAATGTACCGTAGACCACAGGGACAAGTAATGCAGTATACTACGTAACAAGAGATACAGGAAGTTTGATGTCTTAACTTATATACTGTTCTACGATATTCAAAGTCCACTCTCTCTTCCGATATTAGACATACTACAATTTCCACATTTTCTATGGCCCTGCACTTCATCCCTTAATGGATTTAATGTTGAGCGTAATACAGCAGGGCTGAGCCTCTCTTTCAGATTCCTTTGTCGTGTCCAAACACACCGAATTCTATATTGTGTTAATCCAGGAACAGTGGCTAAAACATTGCTATGTCGTTTTATAATTCTTTTTATGTACCCACTATTAGGTGAGAATTTCGTAACCATATTCACTGTGGTGTCTTCTATAGGTTTATTCATGCGAGATTGTAAAAGTAATCCTCGATTAATATATAGCGCTCTTCTGTAGGCTGTTTTAACTACATATTCTGGGTACCCTCTCTGTCTGAAATCTTGCATTAATTTCTGTGATTGCTTTTTGAAATCTACCTGGTTTGAACAATTTCTACGAAATCTAATAAATTGTGATAAGGGGAGACTATCCCTCAGCTGTTTCGGATGACTACTGCTGTAATGCAGAAAGGTGTTTCTATCTGTTTGTTTCCTATGTATTGATGTGATCCACCCTTCATCACTCTTCTGAACGGTCACATCTAGAAAAACTATACTTTCTTCATGATACATATAGGTAAATTGTATGTTCCAATCCAGAGTGTTCAACCAATTCAGAAATTTCCCTAAAGTAATTATAGACCCCTTCCAGAGCATAAATATGTCATCAATATACCTCCACCAGAGGATTATTTGTTATTTATAGGGAGATGTATCAATCCATTTACTTTCATATGCGGCCATAAACAAATTTGCCACTGAAGGGGCAAAGGTTGCCCCATGGCGACCCCTTTTAACTGCTGATAGATATTATGCTCAACATAAAATAGTTTTGAAAAAGCATTATTTTAGCTATTCGTGCCATAAACTCCATATGTTGAGATGTTAAATCCCCTCTGTTAGACAGAGATGTCATAATAATTTCATATGCAGCCATTTGGGGAATATTAGTATAGAGTGCCGAGACATCCAGCGTCACCAGCACTGTTTCCTTATTAGATGCCCAAACTGTATGTTCACTTAATATTGGCAAAAAATGTGTTGTGTCTCTAATATATGCAGAAATATCAACCAATAATGGCCGTAAGAAAGAATCTACATAAACTGAAAGTGGTTCTAAAATACTTCCCCTGGTGGAAACTATGGGTCTCCCTGGGGGATCTAGTAAACTTTTGTGTTTTTTAGGCACTAAATACAGTTTTGCTACAACAGGATCATCTTGATTCAAAAACTTCCATTCCTTTTTATTTATTAATTTATCGTCTAAAGCTCGAGTAGTGACTTCTTTAATTATTTATTCAGCTGCATTTATATCCCGCTTTTCACCGGGTCAAAGCGGTTGGGGGATACATTTAACACAAGGGGATATGAGACACATACACTAATACAGGGAACATGGGCAATGGAGGGTTAAGTGGCTTGCCCAAGACCACAAGGAGCACCTGTGGGACTAGAAACCCCAGTCCTTCCGGCCCAAGGTTGCTTTCCTCTAGTGGGATTTGAACCACCGACCTTCCGGCCTGTAGTACCTTGCCCCAACCACTAGGCCACTGCTCCCTCCCTCTTTAATTAATTTTTGTAAACCAGAGGTCGGGTCTTCTATCAACAGCTTATAAGTTTCAGTTTGTGACAACTGCTTAGCTGCTTCCCTCAAGTATTGTTCTCTATTCAATACAACTATGGCACCCCCCTTGTCCGCTCTACGTATGACAATGTCAGTTCGTTCTTGAAGATTTTTCAATGCTAGATTTTCGTCTTTTGTCAAAGCCTTGAATGATTTTCGCCTTGTGGCTTCGAGCTGTTGAACATCCTTCAGCACTAGTTCTTTAAACACATTCAAGGCAGGGTGTGGAGGTCCCGGAGGCATCCAAGATGACTTTAATGGCAGTTGTACCCGCCGTGCATTTGCAGTGATCACTGGTTCTATTTCAGATAACTTGGATGCAAAAAATGCTTTTTTAATTTAATTTCCTTACGAGATTCTCTAAATCTATCCTAAATCGAAAGCTATCAAAAAATAGTTCAGGAACAAACGAAAGGTCTTTGCTTAACATGTCAAGTTGTATGTTAGGTAATTGCACATCTGATAAATTCACTACTATTGACGTTGACATTCCACTCTGTAAATCATTTCGTAATTCTCTTCGTGATGTAATTTGTGTACAAGATTTTTTCAAATCTTCGTTCTGTTGCATTGTTTTCCTCGGCCTCCATTTTTCTTTTTGATTTTTCCATCCGTGTCGTCTGAAAAATCCTCCTTGGATTTTTTACTTGAATCTGTTGTACTAGTATCCTCCGAGATCGTATCAAACTCTACTTGTTTCCTTGTTTTTTTTGTTAACTTTCTTTTCAAGTTCATCTAGGGGTATACATATCCAGATGTATAATCCCTGTGATCTCGCTTCAATTTTTTAGTTTTAATTCTACGTACTTCCTCTTTCAATGTCTGGATTTGTTTATTAATTTCCACCGATTTCTCCTCAAACTTTTCAGCTTTTTCAACCTCCTTCAGACTATCATACCCTCCATTTCTTGATTCAATCCTTCTAAACTGCTAGCAGTGGTATCAATTATAAGCACCATCAGATCTAATGAACATTTATTAAGAATACCATTCCATTTATTAATGAAGTCTGGATTCGTGATAAACATTCGTGGTTCTTTATACATTTTGAGACCCCTCGGGATCTGTTGTCGACGTATATATTCAATCAATGACATCCTGTGGAGTTCCAATCGTGTAATTCATTTCTGGATTTTTAAGAGCTCTTTCCAGGTTCCCGTATGTAACATTTCATCTCCATCGCTCTCTAGCATGAATGGTGTTGGATCCTTACATAAATTGGCTATATTGTTTTCCTTAAAACTAAAGATCTCTTTCCAAGAATGTTGACTTTTGTGGTACTGCAGAGCCTATTCAAACAGAAAAAAAGGTTTTAAATCCAGAAAAAAGATTCCAACACCAGATGCGACATTACAAGGAGCCAGATAGGGGGAGCAAGAGAGACCTTCCAGGGCCTAGAGAACTGCACCCCAGAGCTGGTGATGTAATGCCGGCCAACAGCCAATCCAGGAAAGGGGGAGTTCCTCTTAGGAAAGGCTGGGAAGTTGAAAAGGAGGAAGTAGGACAAGCAGAGGCAGAAGCAGAAGCAGAGGAAGAAAAGGAGTCTTGGCAAAGAGACCAGAGAGGAAGGAGTTCCTGGCAAGAAGACACAGTGAGTCCGGTGCAGCAGAATACCAGGAGTTCTTGGCAAAGAGACACTGGAAAGAAAGGTACCAGGAGAGAAACAAAGGTCAGAGTTTTATATGAGGAACCGGTACCAGCAGATGCAGGACACTGTGGAAGTTACCAGAGAGATGATGAAGTCATTGCCATAAGGGGTAACACTCTTCATTCAAGGAGCAAAAGGTGTGGGTGTGAAAGAGTGGTAACTCCACCAGAAGGCCAGCTGAACAGTGGGAAGCCTACTACTCAAGTAAGGCTGAATTACAGCAGGACTAGGCCTCAAGACTCAGCTAACTGGGATAGGCCCAGAGAACAAGGTAAACCACATTTTTATTCTAATAAGCGTTATAACTTGCTGACACAGGGAGCACAAGGAACAGAGGTGTGCACTCCTTACCAAGCTGTCTGTAAGACAAGACACAAGCTTTTATCAAAAGAAAGACTGTTTAATACAAGGCACCAAGACAAAGGAAGATACGTTCATAGCAAGCATTCACATGACCAAAGCCCAGACTTAGGCCCAGAACACTGGAGGCTAGTGCAAGCGGTATATGAGAAGCCTCAACGTATTCCCCAAGAATATACTGATACAGAGTCACAGTTATCAGACCCACAGCCTATGCAGGTGGAATTCAATGAGGACCCTCCTGAGATAGCCATGGATTGCAGCTACTGTCAGGCAGGAAGCCTAGAGTCTCTGCCTGATGTGTAAAGCAGGGCTCAGTAGCAAAGCCTGTGTGTTTTATTTGTATAAGGTCCTGTGAAGTAACAGTAGACAAAGCAATATCTGAATATGTTTTCTTTTCTACCTGAAGCAAGGTTTCTTTATGTTGATGTAGACTCCACTATTTGAACCATTGTACATTAGGGGAAATAAAAAGCCTTTCTTTCCCTACCCTCGGACTTTGTGTTCACTTGAAGTTTTGGTACACGGTAGGTCCTGGGAACAGGTACCCAGACCCCGCATACAAGGACCAAACTCAAAAAAATAGAAAAATAACTCATGTCCACCCGACCTGCCTTAACCACCCTTGGCCACTAGGGCGGCGGTGCGACACTTTCCATGGTTGTGTTAAATCACTCCTAATCGTCGTCTACTCACAGAGGGTAGCTTCTAGTGAAGAAAATATATATTTTTCCCTCCAACGGTTTTCTAGGCTATGCAACTCTGTTATTGCACCTTCTCATTCACATACAGTATTTATTTCAAAACTATATCGCAGATCTCAGGAATATACAGGTCTCAGACTTCTCACAGCACTGGCTATACCAGACTTCGTCCTTAGCCACAGTGCCTCTTTGCATCAATGACCTTTATTAATATATTCCTTCTTATCTTGCAATTAATCTTTATACGCAGATCTCACTAATATAAATTCTTGTGCTTATCTGATCATATTTGAACGCCCCGACGCCACCATCCGGTTCCGTTCATGCGTTTCACAGACGTAGGTTCTTCAGGGGGAATTTTTTTACCCAAACACTCGATATGGTATCACTTCTCTAATTGTTCGGCGTATGCATTTCTTCAAGATTACAGCACTATCAATGAAATGGTCACAATTAATTCTATTAGCTTGCCTCAAATCTTAATATTACTTAAAAGAATTATCCAGCCAATTCATATGCAGTTATGTTGTCATACCTCTACGTTTCTCGCTGTTAAAGCTTCTCTCCGAGCCAGCCGGTCACAGAAAAACGCCGCGCATGCGGGTCTTAGTCCCTACCGGCTTTTTAAACATCACGTCGGTACGTACTGCAATGACTACGTTACACACTTCTTTATCACACCTTTTTCCTCCAGACTTCATATTTATGTTAGAAGCTAATATCTTTAATAGCTATAAAGTCTTTGCTATATGTTTCACATGTATTATGTCCAGGTGATGATGTTGTTATGAAGGATGCACTTTTTATAACCTTCTATACTATGCTTACTCAAGTTTTAATATATGATAGTAGAGATATAATTGATGCTTGTTATAGTTTTAAGAGAAATGAAATAATATATATTAAAAATGTCTCTAAGCTAAGTGGGTTGGGAATTCACATGGAGTGCAATTGAGCCAATGACTGATAAACAGAGCAGTGAGTGACGTGGATTTCTCATAGGAGTCATAGCTCCCGAGCTGAGATCCCCCCAATCCATTCTGATGGTTCTTTCACTTTCCTTTTTTATATACTGTGTTATTTTTTGTGCTATCCTACTATAGTAAGGTATTTGGCTGTTATTTAAGTTAAACTAGGGCAGTCTGTGGGTACATTCAATATTCAGCTGCTAAACAGATGGGTTAAAGTTAGGTCATCTAAATGTCTGTTCTCACTATCTGGTTAAGAAATGAATATCGCTGCTAACTGATAGTGATGTTACTGTCTGACAAAGACGGATAGTCAGCGCTGGAACCAGATAAGTTCTAGTACTCAATATCTGGGTTTATTAAAGTGGCAGTGGCTAGGCGCTTTATATAGCCTCGCTGCCACTGCTGAATATGTCACCCCCCCTAGTCAAGTTTCCAGTTAGCTCCAGATTCTCTCAGTAGAGTTCGCCCAGTTCTTCATTTGCCCAACTGCATTCAAGGAACTGTAGTTCTAATTTCCCAATTGCATTCACAAACAAATTCCCTGCATGTGGTAGGGTAAACACAGGACTGGATAACCCTGTTTGGTGAAAATGGAGCCAGTTGAAAAACTTACAACTACGTTAGCTAGGCATCTGCAGACTTAGTGATACTATCATCTTACTGCTGAATTTACTACTGCAAGATATGAAGTGATGCTGACTGCAATATTCTGGTGATTACTGACAGAAAGAGTTGCGGAACACTACTTTGAGCACACAACAGAATTTATGTTAGGAAATGACATATCTTGCCTATTTCTGCTTTGTAATAGTAAACTTTTGTTTAACACAAAGATTATTTTTGTCAGTTTCTTCATAATTATTTCCCAAAGTAATTTATGAGGTTGAAAATGTCTCTTGCCTTCTCATGGCAGCTTGCTGTAGTTGAACATGTTTCGAGACTAGAAGCGCTGTGCTACTACCCTACTTAGCTAATTAGCTCATTTGAAACATCTGATGTGTGGTATGACTCATTGTTTCTTTTGTGGAAGACGAAGGAATGAGAAACTTTTCTAAACATAAAGGGCCCAATATTATACTGAGACAGCTATGCGCTGCTAAGGTGCATAGCCATCACCGCAACCTCTAACCCCAGATATTCAATGCTAGGATCATATGCAGCCCTAGCATTGAGTATCCAGGGTGACCGCACAGCCTCTGATGCCACAGAAGCTAATCAGGTAGCGAAAATATTGCACTGCTACTTGCTTAGCGATCTGCAGGTAAAACTGTTGTTGTTAAGTGCCGTCGAGTCGGAGTCGACTCATGGCGACCCTCTGGATAGCTATCCTAAATTGTGTTCGGTCTTCAGTCAGGCGGCTCATTGTTGACAGACTGGTACCCGTAGCTGCTGTTATTGTAGCAATCCATCTCATTGCTGGCCTTCCTCTTTTGCGTTGACCTTCTATCTTGCCAAGCATGATGTCTTTCTCTAATGATCTCTCTCTTCGCATGATGTGTCCGAAGTATGAAAGTCGAAGTCTTGTCATCTGAGCTTCTAAAGAAAGCTTAGGTTTGATCTCTTCTAGTACCGACTGGTTTGTTCTTCGGGCAGTCCATGGTATACACAGTATTCGCCGCCAGCACCATAATTCAAAGGCATCAATTTTCTTCCTGTCTATCTTTTTCACTGTCCAGCTTTCACATCCATATGATGTTATTGAAAATACCATGGCTTGAACAAGTCGAATCTTTGTATGGAGAGAAACATCTCTGCTCTTGAGAATCTTATCTAGGTCTTTCATAGCCATTCTGCCAAGAGCAATGCGTCGTCTGATTTCTTGACTGCTTGTTGCTTCTTTATTGATAGTTGATCCAAGTAGGTTAAAGTTGTTCACAATTTCAATTTCTTCTCCTTCAACGATGAACCTGTTGATTATGCCAGTTGTCATGATCTTTGTCTTCTTTACATTAAGGTGCAGGCCCATTTTGAGACTATGTTCTTTGATTGTGAGAAGCAAATGTTTCAGATCATCTTCACTTTCAGCCAGTAATGTGGTATCATCAGCATAGCGAAGGTTGTTGATGAGTCTTCCACCAATCTTCACACCTCTGTTGTCTTCATACAGTCCTGCTTCTCTGATGATTTGTTCTGCATATAAATTAAACAGGTAGGGGGAAAGTATGCAGCCTTGTCTTACACCTTTGCTTATTTTAAACCATTCTGTTTCTCCTTGTTCCGTTCGAACTGTTGCTTCTTGATCAATGTGCAGATTACGCAAGAGAACGATCAGGTGTTCTGGTATACCCATGCTTCTTAATGTGGCCCAGAGTTTCTCATGGTTTACACAGTCAAAAGCCTTGCTATAGTCGATAAAGCACAAATAGATATCCTTTTGGTATTCTTTAGTCTTTTCAAGGATCCATCTCACATCCGCAATGATGTCTCTCGTTCCTCGCCCTTTCCTGAAACCTGCTTGCACTTCAGGTAGTTCTTGTTCTAGGTATGGCTGTAGTCTCTTTTGAATAATTTTCAGTAGAATCTTGCTGGCATGTGGGATCAGAGAGTTTGTGCGATAATTTCCACAGTCAGTTGGATCACCTTTCTTTAGTATTGGTATAAACACAGATCTTTTCCAGTCAGTTGGCCATGATGTTGTCTTCCATATTTCTTGGCAGAGCCTTGTAAGTACGGTAACAGCTGCATCAGATTGCTGCAATACTTCTATGGGAATGCTATCAATGCCTGGTGCTTTGTTCTTTGATTAGGCTTTCAATGCTGCTTCAACTTCTTCTTTCATCACCAATGGTTCCTGATCATACGGTATAGGTTGAAACGGCTGTTGGTCCACTTGATCTTTATCATATAAAAACTCTGTATATTCCTTCCACCTTTTCTTGATCTTCTCAGCATCATTCAACATAGAACCTTGAGCATCTTGTAACATTCCAATTCGAGGCTGGAACTTTTTCTTTAACTCTCGCAGCTTTAGGAAAGCCGATCTTGTTCTTCCTCTAATAGTTTCTGCTTCTATTTCCTTGCAAGTGTCATTGTAGTACTTTTCCTTGTCCTGTCTTGCTGCACGTTGGAAATCTCTGTTGAGTTCTGCGATTGTCTTTCTTTCTCCTTTGGCTTTAGCTTCTCTGCGTTTCTGGGCAATCTTCAGAGTTTCTTCCGTCATCCATTTTGGCCGTTTTTGCTTTTTCACCTTTTGTAGAGACTTCTCGCTTTCTTCCAGCACAACCTTCTTGATGTCATTCCATAACTCTTCCGGAGCTCTGTCATTTGTATCTAAGGCAGCAAATCGATTTTGCAGGCAGTCTTTAAATTCCAGTGGTATATTCTCAAGGTCATATTTTGGTGCATTCATGAGTGGTTTGCTCTTTTTCAACTTTAGCTTGAGTTTGCATACTAGCAGTTGATGATCTGTACCACAGTCAGCTCCAGGTTTTGTCTTTGTTGATGTTACAGAGCTTTTCCATCGTTGACTTCCACAGATGTAGTCAATTTGATTTTTATACAATCCATTGGGTGAAGTCCATGTGTACAGTCGTCGCTTGTGTTGCTGAAAGAAGGTGTTTGAGATGAATAGATCATTGGTCTTGCAGAATTCTATCAATCTTTCTCCAGCTTCATTTCTGTTGCCAAGTCCATATTTTCCAACTACTTTGCCTTCTTCTTTGTTGCCAACTTTTGCGTTCCAGTCACCCATGACTATCAGGATATCCTGTTTGCATGTTCTGTCAATTTCAGCTTGTACTTGTTCATAGAACTCTTCAATTTCATTCTCTTCTGCAGCTGTTGTTGGGGCATATACTTGAATTATAGTTGTGTTGATAGGCAATCCTCATAGACGAATAGAGATTAAGCATTCGCTGACTGCATTGTATTTCATTACAGTTCTTGCAAGTTTCTTCTTTATTATAAATGCAACACCATTTCTTCTTTGTCTTTCATTTCCAGCATAGTAGACCATGTGATCATCTGATGCAAAGTGCCCGATGCCAGTCCATTTCAGTTCGCTGACACCCAACAGATCAAGTTGTACACGTTCCATTTCATTCTTGACCACTTCCAACTTCCCTTGGTTCATGCTTCGTACGTTCCATGTTCCAATGTGTAAGACATCTTTACAGCTTCTGACTCTCATTTCATGCGCAGCTACATCAGCAGTCAGACTTCCCGAAGGCTTTGATCCAACCACATCATAAATGCTGGCTTTACTCTGAAAAGTCTTCAGCTCTTCCCCAGTAGCTAGTTGAGTGCCTTCCTACCTGGGAGTCTCATCTTCCAGCACCATAGCACAATTTGTTTTGTTGTAACTATCCATTGGGTTTTCATGGCAAGATACAGAAGTAGATTGCCAGGCCTTCCTTCCGCGCAGTTTAAGTTTGGTGTTGTTGCCGTTGTCACAGAAATGTGATCCTCCGCCGTCAACACTATCCCATTCTGCTGCTGCCCAGATGGGTGGTTTGTCTTCGTCTGGCACCTCAGCTGAGACCTGTCCATCTTGGGAGACCCTGCCAGTAGTTAAACTACCGATAGTTTAGCTCTCAGCATCACTGATGCACACAAGCCCTCACAGCACGACAAGCTGCAAACCAAGTGAGGTAAAACTAGGCATTGCAAATGCTGGAGCTAACCAGATAGCAGTGCAATATCGCCACTACCCAGTTAGCTTCTGTGGCATCAGAGGATGTGTGGTAACCCCAGATATTCAATGCTAGGGCCACATATTTATTTTTATTTAGATCTTTTTTATACCGCGCTACTTAGAATCAGTGCGGTTTACAAGTAACACAAATTTGTACAATGCAGGTTGAGTACATACATTGAACTTTACAAAAAACAGGTATTACAGCTTGGGGTTCAACAGGGGTAACTATATACAACTGAGCAATTGTGTCATGGATATGTTTCTGTCAGTTTGACATGCTCTGTTAGCTATTTACATGATGAATATGTCAATGTGACGTATGTGTGCTTGTGGTGTCATCATGATGGGTGGGAGGGTGTGCTGGGTTGTGTTAAGTCACCGGTATGGGCATAGTGTTGAAAGAATAGATGGTGCTTTAGTGCCTTCCTGAATTGCGCGAGGTCAGTAGTAGCTTGGATAGTGGTTGGGAGGGAATTCCAGAGTGTAGGTGTGTAGTATACAAAGGCTCTGTTCTTTGTTGCAAGGGAGCATTTTGTTATTGCATGAGGATTGTGAGTGTGTTGGTAGCGAGTGACCTTCTGGATCTGTTCGGAGGAGTGGGGTGGACAAGGTCTGTGAGGGAGGTGGAGGACAGTTTGTTAATGGCTTTGAAAGTCAGCAGTAGTACTTTGAAAGTGAGCCTGCAGTGGATCGGTAACCAGTGGAGGTGTTTCAAGATTGGGGTTATGTGATCTTTTCTGGAGGCTCCATGCAGGATGCGGGCAGCAGTGTTCATTGCTAGTTTTAGTGGGTTCAGTGTTCTCTTAGGGAGTCCATGCAGAATGGCATTGGTGTAGTCGAAGTGGGGGGTTCCCAGTGCTTGGAAGATCGTCCGGAAGTAATCAGGCTCCAGTATTATTTATATTTTATTTATTTATTTTCATTTCTTATATACCGCGCTCTTTTAATCAGTGTGGTGTACATATGAACAAAAAACAAACACAATGTACAAGGCAACATTGGTTTTTACAATGAACAGGGTAAACTAACATGGAGATAACTGGGGGAACTATATACATGGTATGATAATTAATTACATGGTTGTAGTAAATACATTACGAGTGCAAGCGCTGTATATCAAAAGGGGTAGAAACAGGGCGTGGTGAGTGTAAGGGTCGTGTCGATTAACCGTTTTCTGAAGGGGTCATAGAAATGGAGTCGCCTGGGGAGCAGTGCTCACTGGGTGTAGATTCTGAATAATATATTAGAAACAGGTGGTATTTAAGAGCTTTCCTGAATGACATTATGTTTGTGATGGCTCTGATTTCAGGTGGGAGGGCATTCCAGGCTCTGGGTGCGAAAAGGGAGAATGCTCTGCAGGCTGTTGTTTTAGAGCATTTTGTCAGCAATCTTGGAAGATCAATGGTGTTCAAAGAAGAGGGCCTCCTGGTTCTATTAGCTGGAGTGACATGTATAAGATTACTGATGGGCGAGAGGGGTTGGATCCTTGAGGCCTTGAATGTCATGACTAGAGCTTTATAGAGAGTTCTGGCCTGTAGAGGTAACCAGTGTAGGCTCTTCAAGACTGGCATTATGTGGTCGGAACGTGATACTCCTACGAGAACTCTCGCAGCTGAGTTCATGGCCAGATGGAGAGGGTTCAGTGTTGATTGTGGGAGCCCGTGTAGGGGTCGTAGGTGGCGAATAGTCCGTATTTTGTGGTAGATTGCCTTGATGGTGTTACTTATATGTGCTTTCATGTTGAGCTGTTGGTCTAGGGTGATACCCAAGTAGCGGATGGTGGGTCTGCTCGGGAGTTCGGCGTCTCTCACCTTAATCGAGATGGGAGAGGTGAAGGATTGATTTCTGGTGATGAATAGGACATCCGTCTTATTGAAGTCTTTGCAGAGCAGTGTAACAACAGTGCGTTTGAAGGTAGCAGGAACCTTTCATATTAAATGCTCTCATAGCCTCCACTGTTGATTTCAATACAGGAAATTTCTGAATCAAGTGAGGGTGTTTTATAACGCCAAAATCATTCATTTGATAGGGTTAATCTAGGGCCATTCCAGTACCACCCAATTAGGGGTCTCAAAAGCCTGATCTAAAGGCTTAAGCCATTGAGCCCCTTACCAAAACATAAAGTTCTTATGATATTGATAAATATCAGGGACGTTCTCCCCCCCCCCCCCCAACCTGGTTGCTTTGGTCTCTTCAATACTTCTAGTGTAATTCTAGATGGCTTCTCCACGATAGAAAATTGGTTAATATATGATCTATTTTCCAAAATATTCCTTTATGAAAGACTATCTGTGGTGCAAGCATCATCTTGATGGTTTCCACCTGATTCCTCCATGTAAGATACAAAGGGGAACATCACTCCATTTGTTCCCAGAGGAGTAGAAGCAATTATTCAGCTTCCATTTCCATAATTATAGCTACATCATTATAACAACAAATTACAAGGTATTTCAATCCCCCTGATTCCTGTCTGCATTCTACAAGCCTAACCTGAACTTGGTAAGTTAAACTGTTGAGCACAGAGAGCTTAGCTTTGTCACAGTTATCATGACAGCTGGAAATAAATGCATAAGTTTTGATATATGGGAATTAGATTTAGCTCACACCTTTCTCAGAAGTTCAAGGTCTGTTACATTCAGTTACTTGTAGGTATTTTCCTGTCCTCCGAGGGCTTACAATCTAAGTTTGTACCTAAACATAAGAACATAAGAAATGCCATACTGGATCAGACCAAGGTCCATCAAGCCCAGTATCCTGTTTCCAACAGTGGCCAATCCAAGTCACAAATACCTGGCAGGTACTCAAAGTCCAAAGCTTCCACAATGCTCGTCCTGGGGTAACCGAGGCAGGTCGGACCCGGTGCTAACCTTCTCGCACCCCCCTCGCAACCTATACACCCCCAAAAAAAATCTCCCTTACAAACAAACACTGACACAAGTCTTGGGCTCATATGGTCGCAGCTTTATTAACAATCTGAACATTCCAAACATTTCCTTGAAACACAAACTCCTTAATAATAACACACGAGCGGAACGAGCCATCACCCGCCATACCACTAGCAAGATGACCCCCAGCTGCAACAACTCTTCACTTATACCCACCCCATCCAAGGAAGGGCGGGCGGGTGGGCAGCAAGAACCGCCTGCTCCCACAGCTGTCCTCGCCGCTAAAGATCGCCGCCAACGTGCGCCTTCCCATAACCCCCCTGGTCCCGTGCTTTCCATTGGCTCGCCCTGTTGTCTATTCCCGGCGAGCCAATGAGTTTAAACAATGCCCCCCCCATGACCGCCTCTCTCAGTGCCGCGAGCAGGGTCCCTGCACCGAGCCTCGCGCCCGGTTGCCGCCGTCCGCTGGGGACCCTGCCCCGCGTCCTCATAATACCCGAGGCAGGTCAGACCCGGTGCTAACCTGTTCGCACCCCCTCCCAACCTATACACCCCCCCAAAATCTTCCATACAAACAAACACCGACACAAGTCTTGGGCTCATATGGTCGCAGCTTTATTAACAATCTGAACATTCTAAACATTCCCTTGAAACATAAACTCCTTAATAATAACCCACGAGTGGAATGAGCCATCACCCACCATACCACTAGCAAGATGACCTCATTCCACTCCCGCCACGGCCGTGCCAGCAGCAAACGCCAACCCCCCCTTTTACCCGGCCTCGCCATATTACTAGCAAAGACCGGCCAGGGGTCATCTGGGTTGGGGGCAACCGTCCCCGCCCCAATTCCAGTTAAAGGCTCCGGACCCCGGAAACCTCCGGGATCCCGCCACCCGGCGCAGGGAAGCTCGCGATCCTACGCCGCCCCCCCAAGACCAAACTGTGACCATTTAGCCTCCCACTGCATGACCCATTCCAAAGCCTCCTGCCAGTCATTGAGCAGCAAATCCATTCCCACCGGGGATAAATGCACCCCGTCCTGTCGATACAATCCCCCACAAGTAACATCAACCCAGGGGTGCAAGACTTGATATCCCCCATGGTCACACACCCACCGCCCAATCTGCCGGTTGATTTTTGCCAGCCCACGAGAGCAGCGCCGCTGATGCTGGCAAGTAGGCCTTGGAATGATGTCCGACCACAACAAAATAACTTCTAGAAACATCCGAAGAACTTCAGCCAAATCCCTCTTTGCTGCTCGGATCAACTGCTTACAAGTCCATCCGCCCAAATCATTTCCTCCCACATGCAGAAGAATCACTGCCGGCTCTTTCCGCACTCACTGATGGTGCCGAAGCAAAGGTAATAGCTGTGGCCATCGCAGACCACGCTCGCCCAGCCATAAGATGGACACCATTTCCGGGTCAAGACCCAAATTGCACCCCAATGGCCGTTCAGCTGCCTGCAGTCCCGCCCAATGCACGAATGAATGTCCGATCATCCAGCATCCATGCGGGCACCACACAGCATCTGAAAAAGAAAGCATAAGTTAGCCATCCAAACCTAAATCTCTCTTACAGGCGCACATAACCTTTAAAGGCCTGCGATCTCCATCTGCCAATGCTCTGTATTTCTGCCTCCGAGAGCCCCACCGCAGCTGCACTGGTGGCAGCTCCAATACAAAAGGAATGCGGTGCAAATCGCCGATAATCCATGCCTATATGGCTCAGGGCCATCCTTAGCATGGCCGCTACTTGGAAACGCGTTACCCCACGCGAATCCGCATGCAAGAAAAACAGCCTACCCACCACCGGGCGCTCCAACATGTATTCTCTCAAGGCCGACACCTGGCAAGTAGGCAGCGAAACAACCTCATGCAAAACCACCCATAGCCCCTTCCCCAACTGGTCCGTCTTTGATTTTGCCAACCTTACCCAAAGTTGCCCCTTTCGGACCTGCACATGACTGCTCAACAAGCCACCACTACCAGTAACATGACTGGAGCTCACCACCAACTCCCCCTTCCGTAAAGCTCCAAAGAAAGCCAGACAAAAAACTGCCCTGAAGAGTGTAGCCTCGTAACGCGATGTGGCCACACTCGGCAAAGCCACACAAAGCCTGACCAGCAGTTCATGTGTTACTGGCAACTTCGAGTCCCGAGGAGACGGGCAGGTGCGCTCCCATCCATGTAACAACTTCCTAGCTAAAAACCCAGGGGCTGAGTCAGCCCAACCAGCCGCTCTAACAAAAAAGGTGAAACCAGCTAACTGGCTCCGTACAGACGTTCTGGAAGCCCCATTTCCCTTCGCCAGCACTACAAAATGCCCCAATAAATTGTCCGCAGCCATTCCTAGCTGCCACCCCTGAGACTCCAAATATTCCACCACTGTATCGAAACCTCTCCGATACGCTGACCACGTCAATGCCGTCACGGAATTTCTCAACAACAGTACCATTTCCGCTGGCCAATCCGCCATAAGTGCTCCGGAACTGCCAACCCTTCATCGTCCGCTTCTGGTGCCAAGGTCCAGAACAGCTCCCACTTGGAACGAGAAAGGGCATCAGCAATTCTATTAGTTCATCCAGGAATATGCCTAGCCTTCACACACAAATTTAAACGCAAACAAGTCAAAACGATATCCCTCATCAACCCCGTGACCTGCGCACAACACGGCGTAAACTGATTAATTACAACAATCACAGCCTCATTGTCACACCACCACACCACTCTTTGGTTTCGTAGCTTGTCAGGCCACAAATGCAACACAACCAACAAAGGAAACAGTTCCAAGAAGGTAATGTTACTAGTTAAACCAGCTGTGTGCCATGCCTGTGGCCAACTGGCCGAACACCACTCCCCCCCCCCCCCCCGCAATAAATGCCCAGCCCTGCACTACCAGCCGCATTCGTATACAACTGTAAATCTGCGCTGGACATCTCCGCCTCCATCAGGACCGATATCCCAATAAAACCTTCCAAAAACTCATCCCAAACTCGTAAGCCAGCCCCTTCATGACCTTGGACATTCTGATCCGATGATGCGGCTTCCGAACTCCCGCTGTGGCCACAGCTAACTGTCGCAGAAAAACACGGCCCATCGGTATGACCCTGCAAGCAAAGTTCAATGAGCCAATCAATACCTGCAACTCCCGCAATGTTAACTTAGTGGACGCCAACCCGTTAGCCACCAACACTCGCAACCTCAACACTTTGTCCATTGGTAAGCATGCCATCATTTCCACAGAATCGAGCTCCACCCCCAGAAAGGTAATACACATGGCCGGGCCTTCCGTTTTACCAATGGCCAATGGAAGCCCGCAAGCGCGAGCCATATCCACAAAACCCCCCAACAACAGCTGACACTCCGCTGACTGCGCCACCCCCACAAACAGAAAATCATCCAAATAATGCACCACATTCCCACAGCCAACCCTCTGGACCAAATTCCAGTGCAAAAAGGAACTAAACATCTCAAAATATGAACAAGATACTGAACACCCCATAGGCATGCACTTATCAACATAGAATTCCTCCTCAAAGCAGAAGCCTAACAAATAGAAATCAGCTGGATGCACTGGCAGCAGCCGAAAAGCCGCTTCAACGTCCACCTTAGCCATCAAGGCTCCCGGGCCGCAACGTCTGACCAGCTTAACTGCCTCATCAAATGAGGCATAATGAACCGCACACAACTCCTTCGGGATATGATCATTCACTGAATCCCCTAACGGAAATGACAAGTTATGGATCAGGCGAAACTTCCCTGACTCCTTCTTTGGCACTACCCCCAATGGAGAGACCACAAAATTCGCGAAGGGCCACTCCGCAAAAGGACCTGCAATTCTGCCCAACCGCAGCTCAACCGCCAACTTATCCCGAACTACCATCGCCAGACTGAAGGCGAATTACGCCCAGGCCTACCCGGCACAGCCCCAAGCACCGGGATACGGAAACCAACTTGAAACCCCCATTCCAAAACCTCCCTATCCCGCCCCCGCGGATACCCGCTCAACCATTCCCTTATAACCTCCTGCCGAATCAGAGTGGGCGCCATCCCCGACACGTCCGCATTACTTGGAAACTGCTGGGGGGATGCCCGCGCCGCCTTTTTTAACACATTTACTAGCTGAATGTCCACCACCGCAGGATGAGCAGGCATGACGAAATTTACAATCGGGGAATGGGCACGAGGACTTATTGAACCCCCAACAGATGTCCCCCACTCCCCCGACCCCTGCTTTCTGAGGGGGGTTACCCCCCACCGCCCAAAAGGGCCGACCCGTTCCCAACCCATTACCCGTGAAGGCTCTCACCCCACCACCCCCACCAGCACCTGCCCTAACCGACATTTGGGTCAGCCATAAATTAATATCTTGCGTACCCCACGTCAACCACTTACTCTCCTCCATCTTATCCCTAAACTTCTCATCATAATTCAACCAAGCGAATCCATCATGCGTCTGTGCTGCTTCCAATATGGAGTCCGCATATGCCAACAACATCCCATAATCCTCCGGAGACTGATGGCCCCACTCGCTTGCCAATCTCAGAAAGGCTCTGACCCAATTTACAACATTATGCAAAACCTTCCTTAACCGGCCCGCCTTATCATCCTCCTTTCTCTTCTTTCTGCTCTCACCCGAATGCTTCCTGCCCTCCAGCAGTCTGAAAATGTCTATATATCGCCTCTTCCAAATCTTACGACGTAAACTCCTGGGCACCCCTTCCCATAACTCCGTGAATGATACCAATGTAGGCCTGCCCTTCCCACTGGACGAGCCAACCTGTGCCTGGCCAGCCCCCTGCCCCGAACGGGAGGTTCCCAATGAAGATGATGACGAGGAAGAAACGGACGAGGAAGAAGACTCCGAGCTGCGGCGACGACTATGGGAATGCCTTCTCTTCTTCTTCGCCTTCTGTCCAATCCCCTCCTGCACACCCGTCAAGTCTGACCCGGCCCCCCCGCCTACTTGAAACTCACCTGCCGCTGCCACGTCACCAGCCTGCGCTTCCCCCGGCAGTCTCTCTGCTTCCTGAATCCTCGAGTCCACTTGCTGCATCACATAGCTATCCACCACGCTGACCGGAATCTGCTGTGCTCCTTCTGATGCCGCTCTGGCCCCCCCATTCACCACAACCCGCTGAACTCCTGAACTCTGCCCCACAGCCTGAGACATCGCTGTAGCCTGTGGAGACAAAAAAGGAAAAGAAGGAGGGGAGACAACCGGGGAACCGGCCGGCTGCCAAGCTGCCAACCACTCGGCCCTCGATGAGCCCAGCCCCCCCACCCACCAATGGTCCCAAGATGCCGACCCACCAGGCCGCACAGCACCGGCTAAACCACCAGCCCAGCCCATAATAACAGGAGGCCCGTGGCCAAAACCATGGGTACCGTGCCATGGCGTGGCCCAACCATCCACCCCCGACCCTCCTAGCCCCTGCCCACCCCAACCCTGGACACCAATCCCCCTCCACCAAGTCCCAGAACTCCCTTGAGATGCACTAACACCCTCCCCCTCACTAAGAATCACCTCACCAGCAACCCCAGCATCAGCAGTGCTCATCTCCTGATCATGCAAACCGCTCACCCCTAGCCTAGTGGTTGGGGCAAGGTACTTCAGGCCGGAAGGTCGGGGGGTTCAAATCCCACTAGAGGGCAGCAACCTTGGGCCAGAAGGACTGGGGTTTCTGGTCCCACAGGTGCTCCTTGTGGTCTTGGGCAAGCCACTTAACCCTCCATAGCCCATGTTCCCTGTAAAATAGTTATCTCCAAGTTATAATACCCTGTTCAATGTAATTTCAGTTTGTTCAATGTAAACCGCACTGATGCAGAATAGCGCAGTATATAAGAGAATGTAAATAAATAAATAAAATAAATAAACCCTTTGCCCTGTAATGCCAACCCCATCCCCCCTGTGCCCCCACAGAGATGGTCCCCTTATCCGCCTCCCGGTCAGGGCAGCCACCTTCCCCCTTCCTGCCCTGGCCCCTCTGCTGCATATAGAACCCCTGCCCCCAACACCATGAGCTGCCCTAGCCACCGAGCCGCCCCCCGCTGCCCCCCTAGTGTTCCCTCCGGGCTCCCTCTCTGTGGGTGCTGCCTGCCCCCTCTCCTGCCCCTCACAGCCCGTCCACCCCTGCCAGAAACTCTGAGCCTTCCCTGCCGCCCCCTCTGCAAAGGCATTCTTCTCTAACTGCACCAATAATGCTGAAATTAAAATCCTTCAATATGCCTGCTCCCCCACCGAAGCCCCAATGTGTTATATATATCCAATTTATGATATGAACCCACACCCTACTTGCCTCCTCCTCCAAACTCCACCAGATCAAGACGTCCTGACCAACTGTAGCCACTCCGCAACACGCCGGACCCGCTCAGGCCGCCCGACCTCAGCCTCACTCTCGATCAAAATTCTCCGGGTCCCGTGATGCCGCCGCCGATTCCAAGGGGCAATAAAAGGCCTCGCAGCAAGAACCCCAGCAAGAACCGCCTGCTCCCACAGCTGTCCTCGCCGCTAAAGACCGTCGCCAACGTGCGCCTTCCCATAACCCCCCTGGTCCCGCGCTTTCCATTGGCTCACCCTGTTGTCTATTCCCGGCGAGCCAATGAGTTTAAACAATGCCCCCCCAAACGACCGCCCCTCTCAGTGCCACGAGCAGGGTCCCCGCACCGAGCCTCGTGCCCGGTTACCGCCGTCCGCTGTGGACCCTGCCCCGCGTCCTCATAATAAGCTGTGGATTTCCCGGGTCCTCTTTAATAATGGCTTATGGAGTTTTCCTCCAAGAGCTTGTCCAAAACTTTTTTAAACCCAGCTACACTAACAGCTTTTACTATATCCTCTGGTAATGAATTCCAGAGTTTGATTACGCATTTAGTGAAAAAATATTTTCTTTTATTAGTCTTAGGGGTATGTTTACTAAACTGCGGTAATCGTGAATAACACGCGTAATGTAACGTTAATGATCGTTCGCACGTCATAACACGCGTTATGACGTGCGAACGATCGTTAACGTTACATTACGCGCGTTAACCGTAGTTAACGATCGTAAACTCCCGCGGCATGCTAAAACACCGCAGAAGGCGGCGAGAGGGCGGAGAGAAGGGGTCAATGGGCGGAGAGTGGGCGGGGAGAGGCTCCATTCATGCTAACGCGCTGATCTGAAGAGCTGAATCCCAACGTGAATGAAAACCTGCCGTTAAATGCACATTTGCAGGGGAGAGAAACCATCTCAGTGTCAGCAATGTACAGCATAGGCAGGGAAACCTACAAAGCGTGATAAGTGTGATACATGTGCACAGAACAAAAGGTCACATAAACATTGAAAATGACCCCAACAAACTGGAAAAGAACCATAACCAAGCTGGCCAATAGTGATATCAATGGGAAACACCAACCTCCCCCTCTGAGAAAGCCCCCAAAAAAAGGATATTAATCGTGGAAGGGGCTATGCTCCGTCCCCATACAAGTTGAAGGAGCCCACAGTGAAATAGCGCTGATCAGGGCTTTCCCTTGTCAGTGAACAGATGTCCTATGGCGTGCACATGTTCCGCAACAGCAGGGTGGGCATGTCGGAACGGGCAACTGGACAGATTCCGGAAAAGGGGATACAGAGGGCCACAGGCGGCACATGCTGTGGTGCAGCTCGGCCACAGTGTGGACTAGGGTGATGCCTAGCTGGCCCATATGAATGCTGAAACAGTAGAGCAGCCAGACAGCAACTGCTGAAGGCCCAACATGGGCATGACTGTGCTTTCCACAGTGTCACAGGGGACAGTACCCAGCAGCTACCCCCAAGGGCACGGAACATTGGCAGGCGGGGCTGGGGGGGAGCGTGGACGTCTATGCAGGCACCCCTACCCCAGAACCCGCACCATAGACAGCCGCCTACCCGCACACTGGATGGCCTGAGACTGCGCACCACCAGCTCCACCAGCAGAAGGGCATGTCAGCATGGTGGCTGAGGGATACTGGTGGTGGAGGGGGCAGTGGCAGCTGCCCAGAGCAGACCGTGGCCTAGCCCTGTGTAGGTGGGTGCCATGCACTGCAACAGACAGGCCCTGTCTGACCAACAGTCATGGTATCACCAGGGAATGCACCATCTCTGTGATAACATGGTGGTGCAGTGCACAAAACCAGTGTATTCAGAAGCAGAAGGTCACAGGTTCAAGTCCCAGCTGTGGTTTCCGCCAACCCAGTCCTCATATTTTACCCACTACTATAACGTGCTAATACAGACAGAACCTTTCTTGCAGATGACGTAAACATGCCCAAAACACCTACATTTTACCCTACAGAGCACAGACACCATAAACATGCACATTACCTAGAGCAGAGCCTCCCAAATGCAGTCCTGGAGGGCCAAACACCATTCAGGTTCCATGCTGCCTCTGATAAAGATGCCTGTGCTGCATTTCTATGCGCCACCCCCATGGTATGCAGATGTATCTCATGCATATTCATGAGGGACAGCATGAAAACCCGAACAGTGTTTTGCACCGCAGGACTGGAGTTGGGAACCTCTGCCGTAAAGCAGCAGCCAACAGGGGCAGACACACCCGCACCCACAGGCCCCATTATCCAAAGCCTCCTGGAGAGGCAGGACTTTGGGCTCTGCGTGCATCTCCCAATACTAGCACTTGCATACCTTAGTAATGCCACCCTAAACCTGGGAATATGGTACACATCTATCAAAAGGTTGCTATGATTACTGGCAGATAGCAATTCCTAGGTTAAGTACAATTTTCGGAGTGAGCTGCATCATAGCAACCTTTCTGATGTCTGTGGAGTGTGCTACAGGTCTTGTGTCTGACAGTGTTTACCAATCTGGGGAGTGACTCCTACAGTATTGCGTACCATAGCCATGCCTGCACTGTGCCCAGGACTGGTGTGGTGGCCTGGGCTGCCCAACACCTCTATAGTTGCACAATGCTGGCATAGGTGTGGGGAGTGTGTATCTGTCTATCCAGTGTGTGGTGGCTGCCAACACCCTCCACAGCCCACACTGCTAGCACTGTTGCCAGTATTGGCCTGCCAATGTGCATAATGAGGAGCAAGGTACCGTGGGAATAGCCTGGATAGGGTGGCCTGGCCTGGCCGCATCTGCACAATAGGGCAATGGCTCGGACATTGTAGTGCCCGGTACCATCTGCACAGACAGGGTGGCCATAGCATGTCCTGCTGGGAGGTCACTCTCACCCTGACTGAGCAGTGTCCATGGCATGGCTAGGTTCCCCCATAGTGCTATATAGCATTTCTCTCATGTGATATTTATGGGTTTTCTTTTGGGGCCCAATCACTGACCTATCTGCTTGGTGTGTATGCTGATATCCCCGTTCTGGGTACATGCATCTCCTCCAGGACCATGCACTATGGACTAGCTGGCGGACTGTCTGCAGCTAGTATGTGTCTTGCTGGAACACCTTGCAGGGTGCAGCGGCTGTAAGCTTGCTGCTGGAGAATGTCAGATAATGGGGGGGGGGGGCAGCTGAGCATTTCCAGACCTGCCGTCTGTCTGCTATTGCGTTATGGATGTGTACTGCTCTGCATTGCCTGCCCTGTAGGGTGTTTGATCCCTAGCAGGACTGGGGTGATGGTCCCCTCTACTGCCACCATTGCCGGGGGGGGGGGGTAGAAAGTGGATCTGTTGGCGGGAGATCCTCTCCCCCACCCTGAGCCCCAGAGGGTGGTTGGGTGGTGGTATGTAAACTCCCTGTGGGTCCCAACACACACCCCCTTCACTTACATCATGTGACCATGGCACCCACACAGGGTATGCACTTTTCTGGGTGCATCATAGTCCACAAGGGCTAGATATGACATACAGATGAACACAGGCATATCCTAGGGGTGTTTGCAAGGACTACCTATCACACATTGGCACTGATGGGGACCTGCAGCATAGCCTATCTCAGCACAGCCAGGTGCTGTGCGAATGATGCTGGGCACCATACCTCTCCCTCAGGATGAGCACAGGACCCGCACACTGTGACGGTCTGTAGCTACTCTGTGCCACTAACACACACCGTCGGCACCCCCTACCAGGCTGAGGTGCTGTGGGGTGCATACCCCATCTTGTGATCATCTGTAGACTGCTGATTTACATGTGCTGTGCATCCTGGGTACGGATAGGTTGACCCTATCCTGGTAACCACAGTAGAATGTAGGTGTGGTGCCGTGCAGTCCTCCTGTAGCCAGCCAGGTGTTTATTAGCAGCTCTAGCCTACTGGTTACTTCACTGCTCATGGAGCCAGAGGTCATGGGTTCAAAACCCACAGTGGGGTTCATCGATAGGGCTGTCTTAGGCATGGTCTATTTTTATTGTATATTAGTGCTGCCAGCAGAACCACAGGGTACTGTCACCTTAGGGTGGCTCATAAGGCGCCCTATAGGGCGCCTTATACGGTGCCCTATAAAGCGCCTTATAAGGTGCCTTATATGGTGTCCTATAGGGGACATTATAGGGTGCCTTGGCAGACAGCGCACTTTATAATGTGCCCTATGGAGTGCCTTCTAGGGTGCCTTATGTGGCACCTTAGGTTACGCCACTGTGAGGGTGTGTTTGCTGGCAGCACTATTAAAGTACAACTAAACTTCCTCACAGCCCAATACTTAACCCTTTCCAGGCCAAGCCCAACACTTTCGGGATCCAAACTTCTGCCTAAATATTCCTATCAAATGGTATATAATACATGAACATGGCAGAGGGAACGTCACTATTGTAACATATTGAATAAGACGGGTACAATTTTCCTGACATATGCAAACTTTAACCCGGCTGCAGAATGTGGAATAAAATATTATAGTAGGCCTTCAAAGGGTTACACATGACGCCTCAGCCAGCCTTATTCATTAGGCACACTGGGGAATCAAACCCATGACCCTTGTATCATCAGTCTGTGTAGTAACCATTGTGCTACAGCTCGGTTTCTGTGTTTGGGTGTCAGCGCGCCTTCTTAAGCTTAACGTGCAGTAACGCGCCCTGTAACGATCGTTGCTCCGTGGCGCCTTATAACGCGCGTTATCGGTAACGATGTACCGCCCATGTCCTTTTTTGGCATTTCTTCTACTAACACGGCTCCTAACATGAATCACACTAACACAGTTTAGTAAACATACCCCTTAGTGTACATATCATATGTCTTCAGTAAACTTAGTTGAATGATATTGAGATTCAGAAATGAAAGAAAAATTGGGTGATGTTGGTATACTTTATTCATCTGCAGAGCGGAGACATGCTAGAGTGGCCGTTCAAATTTATAAGGGTATGGCGTGTAGTAAGGGTGCAGTGTGATCCACCGTGTGATCATAAATCCCAATGGATGCTATCTTATTTTGGTGATTACACTGGCATAGACAGACTTTTCTGCTTGCCAATACTTGAGGCAATGCTGGACTTTGGGTGAGTTGCCCATTATTCTAGTTGAAGATTTGAATTTAGTCATGGATCCAAGTATGGGTCAGCCTACCCAAAGTTGCGGGTGCAAGGGAGAACAATATATTTATCCCATTTTGTAAATAGTCTGAATCTTGTGGATGCATGGAGGATGATTCAACTGAGGGGGGGGAGGGTACTAATTTTTCCAGAGCTCATGATGTGGCCTCAAGATTGAACTGCCTCTTTGGTTCTTGGGACTGATTCTTTAAAGTCAAGTGAACAGAAATTGGAACCCTAGCAATGTTTGATCACATCCCAATATAGCTGGATAGAGAGGGGCGAACTTTCAGTGGAGCCTAAGATAGGTTTTTCCTCATGCATTGTACTATGATACTCACTTTCAACCTTATCTTTTCAGGAAATGGGAAGTCTTTCATCACAACAATATAGCCCATAAAATGATACCCTCCTCTTCTAGTAAGGACATTTGCATGGATATATTATAGGGGCTTGTTTACAAAGCCACGGTAGCGGTTTCCAATCGATTTCAATGGGGCCGTGGCTTCTATAACAATCGGAAACCGCTACCACAGCTTTGTAAACAAGCCCCATAGTGTAGGCAGTGAAGAAGAGGGCACAGGAACACACTATTCTTCAGTTGGAGAGATAGCTGCAAAACTTAAAAAGACATATGAGTGCTTCCCAACCCAGCATAATAAAGATCAATTTCTTGCTCTGAAGATGGCCTTCAATGCTCAAATTCATGACAGCAGCAAGAAAGACCTTGCTTATTGCAAATATAAGCTTTTAAAATTTGGTAATAAGCTTGATCGTTTGCATGATTGATGTAAGTCATAGCTGGGTCCAAAATTTGTTGAGGCTTTGGCAGATGCTAATGGCCATATGATAAGTACTCGCTCAGAGATTGTTCAATATTTTGTAGACTATTTAGTTTGACTTTACATGGATACCGATATTGATAAACAATGTATTAAAATTATTTGGATAAATTAACCCTTCCTAAATTGCAACAACAGAGCAAGATTTGCTAAAGAGCCAGATGACTGTGGAGGATATTTGGCACATACAAAAAAAATAAAATACTACCTTATATCATCTAAAGCTCCAATGCCAGATGGACTATCCAGTGAATTTTACAGGCTATTAGAGCTCCAGCAGTATGGTCCTTTGGAAAGGTATTATTCAATGGAAATAACTCAGACGTTTTTCTCGAATACAAATTCCTCCTTGATAATGTTTATTCCTAAATTATGGAAAGATCTCTATTTAATAAAACCATATAGGCCCATATCTCTGCTTAATGTAAATATAAAGATTTTGGCTAAGATATTAGCAAACCAGCTGGCCAGATAGATCCCTTGCTTGATTAATGAAGCTCTTTGGGTTTGTGTGAAGTCAATATGCTATTCAGAATGTGAGAAAACTACTGGCTGCCATGAAACATTGTTCATATTATAACAAGTCAGCATTAATGATTAGTTGCAACACAGAAAAGGCCAAGTGCACTGGAAATATCTTTTTTTTAGGCATTGGAATATTTTAATATCCAAGGTTATTTTTGGTTTGCAGCTTCTCGTGCTGTGAGGGCTTGTGTGCATCAGTGATGCTGAGGGCTAAGCTATTGGTAGCTTAAGTACTGGCAGGGTCTCCCAAGATGGACAGGTCTCAGCTGAGGTGCTGACAAAGACAAACCACCCATCTGGGCAGCAGCAGAATGGGATGGCGTTGGCGGTGGAGGATCACATTTCTGTGACAATAGGAAAAAGTACTAAAATTAAACTGCATGGAAGAAAGTCCGGGCAATCTACTTCCGTATCTTGCCACAAAAACCTAATGGATAGTAACAACAAAACAAATTGCACTATAGTGCTGGAAGATGATACCCTAAGGTTAGAAGACACTCAACTGCCTACTGGGGAGGAGCTGAAGATTTTTCAGAGTAAAGCCAGCATTTATGATGTGGTTGGATTAAAGCCCTTGGGATGTTTGACTGCTGATATAGCTGCACATAAAATGAGAGTCAGAAGCTGCAAAGGTGTCTTACATATTGGGACATGGAACTTATGAAGCATGAACCAAGGGAAGTTGGAGGTGGTCAAGAATGAAATGGAACGTGTACAATTCGATCTGCTGGGTGTCAGTGAACTGAAATGGATTGACATCGGGCACTCAAATGGTCTACTATGCTGGAAATGAAAGACAAAGAAGAAATGGTGTTGCATTTATAATTAAGAAGAAACGTGCAAAAACTGTAATGAAATACAATGCAATCAGTGAATGCATAATTTATATTCGTCTACGAGGAATGCCCATCGACACAACTATAATTCAAGTATATGCCCCAACAACAGCTGCAGAAGAAGATGAAGTTGATGAGCTCTATGAACAAGTACAAGCTGAATTTGACAGAACATGCAAACAGGATATCCTGATAGTCATAGGAGACTTGAACGCAAAAGGTGGCAACAAAGAAGAAGGCAAAGTGGTTGGAAAATATGGGCTTGGAACAGAAATGAAGCTGAAGAAAGATTGATAGAATTCTGCAAGACCAATGATCTATTCATCTCCAACACCTTCTTACAACAACACAAGTGCTGACTGTACATGTGGACTTCACCCAATGGATTGCACAGAAATCAAATTGACTACATCTGTGGAAGACAACAATGGAAAAGCTCGATAACATCAACAAAGACAAAACCTGGAGCTGAATGTGATCAGATCACCAACTACTAGTATGCAAACTCAAGTTAAAGTTGAAAAAGAGAAAGCCACTCATGAATGCAGCAAAATATGACCTTGAGAATATACCACTGGAAGTTAAAGACTGCCTACAAAATCAATTTGCTGCTTTAGATACAAATTTATTTATTTATTTATTTCTTCTATACCGCCCCTTCCAGAGATCAGGGGTGGTTTACATGGAACAATTCAACAACTTATGTATACTGCTGTATACGTTACATTGAACAGAAAAAACTTTCTAACTTTTTTACATGGAACAATGTATACAATATATAGAGTAGATAAACTTTCTAACTTTTTTACAAATGATGACAGGTGTGGAAGACTGTCAGAACTATTTACATAAGGTATTTACAGGTGGTTCTTTATTGTTTTACAGAATACTCGTGTGCCATGTGTAGGTGGTTGAATTTATTTCCATTTTTTATCATAGTTTTTTTGTGTGTGTGAGGCGGTGTGTGGGGGACTGTGTGGGGTTATCTAGTTGTGGTTTTGGGAGTTCTGCGTTGGTGTGTCTGTGGATGTTGTGGGACATGGTTTGGGGGGGTAGGGGATTTGGAAATGTTCCGAGAATAAGTAGGTTTTGAGTTCCTTTCGAAATTGGGAAAGGTCTTTTATGGTGCGGAGGTCTAGTGGGAGTTCATTCAAGAGCATGGGGGCAGTGAACGTGAATGCTCTGTCACTTGAGGATTTTTAGTCTTCGTGAATGATTTTGGCATATCAAGTGAGTGGGCTGCATTTTGTCTGCGAGCTCTTGATTTAGATGGTGTTTGTAGTAGTGTTGAAAGATGTGATGGGGCGATGTCATTTAGGAGCTTGAACGTTGTTAGGAAAATTTTGTATCTAATACGGCTATTTATAGGGAGCCAATGTAGTTCTAGGAGTATTGGGGTCACATGGTCTGTTAGATGAGCTTTAGTAATTACTTTTGCACAGATGTTCTGTGCTCTTTGTAATAGGTATGTGTTTTTCTGTGGTAAGCCAATTAGGAGACTGTTGCAATAATCAAAGTGGGGTGTGATAAGTGTGTTAACAACCGATCTAAAGTCATGTGTGTCCAGGAGGGGCCTTAGGTGTTGTATGGTTTTGAGTTTATGAAATATGGTTCTTACTGTTTGCTTTATGTGTGGTATCATGGTGAGGGTATGATCTATTATTACACCCAGATATTTTACTTCTTTTTTAACAGGTATAGTTGTATTATTGATTGATATCGTTGTTGGAAAAGTATCCTCATTCACAGGTGTTCTTGTAACGAACATTGCTTCTGTTTTTTTGAGGTTAATGCTGAGGTGATTGGTTTCCATCCAGGAGGTGGTCTCAGCCATGCATTCAGCTAGTTTGTCGTATGTGTGGTTTTTTTGTGGTTATGGGGATAGCGAGCATGATATCGTCTGCATATATAAAGTGATTAATCATGTGTTTTCTGAATATGTTTGTGATAGGTTGCAGGTATAAGTTGAATAGGAGGGCAGAAAGGGCTGATCCCTGAGGTATACCTTGTCCTTGGTGGAATGATTCGGATACTTCCTGATCTATTTGGACACGTATTAGTCTATGTGTGATGTAGGACTTGAACCATTTGAGGACAGTTCCACCTATCCCTAAGTTTTCTAGTCTGTGGATCAGGGTGGGGTGGTTGATGTTGTCAAAGGCGGCCGAGAGGTCTATGAAGAGTAGTAGGAAACCTTGGTTGTTGGTATCTGTGCCTTTGATGAGGTGGTCCAACAATGTAATCAAGAGGGTTTCCACTCCGTCGAATGGTCGGAAACCGAATTGATGTGAGTCAAGGGGTTTATGTTCATCGATATGCTCTTGTAATTGTAATTGGATTGTTTTTTCTATTATTTTAGCGATAAATGGAATGCTAGCTATCGGTCTGTATGAATTGGGGTCTTTAGAGTCAAGCTTGTTGTTTTTTATTATTGGGCGAAGCGTTGTGAGCTTTAGGGCATCAGGCATGATGCCTTGAGAAAGGGACTGGTTCACCATGTGTTGGATGTTTTCGGCGAGTTCTTCCTTTGTATATTTAATACAAGACACAGGACAAGGATTGAGTGGGGAGGTTGTAGTATTGATCATTGTTATGATTTTAATAAGTTGTTTTCGGTCAATCATGTGGAACGTTGTCCAATTGTTGTTAATTTCAGTGCTACTGGTTAGTATTGGTGTTAGAGCATTGGGTTTAAATTTTAGTTTTTCTGCAAAGTGATTTGCTAATGTTTGAATGCTTATTACTGGTAGCTTAGGATCGGAGTTCTTTGTTTTGGTCAGTGTTTTTACAATTGCAAATAGTTCTCTAGGTCGGTTGATGGCTAGATTTATTACTTTAGAGTGGTAATCTCTTTTCGATTTGTTTATTGCGTTCTTGTATTCATTAAGTGTGTTCATGTATTGTAATTTATTTTCATCTGATTTAGTTTTCCTCCATCTCTTTTCCTGTTTCCTTAGTTGTTTTTTTAGGTTTGCTAGATCTTTAGTGAACCATTTTTCTGATTTTTTCGTTTGTTTGTGTCTAGTGTGTGTGGGGATAGCTGCTTCATGTATTGTTAGATTCCAATGATTTACGGTGGAATTGATGTCAGGGAAGTTTGAATTTAGTACTGGTAATACTTTGTCTAGGAAGGTATCCTTGTTAAAGTGTGCAAAACGTGATAAATGAGGTGATGTGCTTGTTGTAGTTGGTGTTGCTTGTGCTGGGAGGTGGAGGGTTATGAGGTGGTGGTCTGACCATGGTACTTCTGTTGTAGTTGGGGGGGGTAAGTTGTTGATGATTATTAAGGGAGGAAGGGAGGAAGATGAGATCTAGAATGTTGCCTTTTATGTGTGTGGGGGTATGAACTATCTGTGTGTATCCCATTTGGTTCATGGTGTCCATGAAGTTGTCTGATTGGGATTTATTTAGGGAGGGGAGGTTTAGATCACCTAGGATTATTAGAGGTTTGTTTTGTGATGCTGTGCATGCAAGTTCAAGGATGGAGGAGAGGTTGTTTTGATCAGCTGAGGGTGGCCTATAGATAAGGGAGAGAGCCAGGGTTCTGCTTTGTATATTAATGATGTCCATTCCATCTATATTATTTAAGCTTGTTAAGGTGTATTGTAGGACTTTTTTGGTGAGTATGAGAGCGCCACCACCTCTTTTTACATCTCGGTGGCAGCTGAATATATCATATTGATGTGTGGTAAGTTGATTTAATATTATGGTGTCTGTGGGTGAGAGCCATGTCTCTGTGATGCAGATAATATCTGGGTCTTTGTCCTTTATCATGTCATTAATTATTGGTATTTTGTTTCGTATGGATCTGATATTTATTAGGAAGAGCTTGGTTCTAGTATCTATGTTAGTTGGGTTGTCCTTTATGTTACAGATGATATGTCAATTTTGTTGACAACGCTCAATGGGTTATTGACAATAGAATAACAGGGTATGTGGGTACTGACAGAGATATATAGATTACTGAACTCAGGGTTACTGGCAACAGTGTAGGAGACTGCTATTAATAGTACATTAATGGTACATAGTCTACTGGCAACAGTATAGAAGACTGCTAATAATGGTACATAGACTACTGGCAACAGTATAAGAGACTGTTGTTAATAGTACATTGGCTACTGGCAACAGTATAGGTGATTACTAATAGTTACAGTATATGTGTCTTATTGAGAATCGCTATAATTTGGAGTGTAAAATGTTATACTTGCTGTGGTCTGTCTTCTGAGATTGGGTGTCGATGAATCCGTGTGTCCTTGCTTCTGGTCCAGGCCCTCAGGCGCGGGCGCGCCTGAACAGCGCGGCGCTTTTAAAATGGACGTCGGCTGCCCCGATTGGGCAACTCCTCACGTGGTGGTTGTCTCTGCTGCACTGGCCCGCTCTATCCCCGACTGGGAGAGCTGCTGGAGGAGGGCCGGAGTGGTGAGGAAGAGGCCTGCGCCTGAACAGCGCGGCGCTTTTAAAACGGACGTCGGCTGCCCCGATTGGGCAGCTCCTCACGTGGTGGTTGTCTCTGCTGCACCGGCCCGCTCTATCCCCGACTGGGAGAGCTGCTGGAGGAGGGCCGGAGTGGTGAGGAAGAGTTCCAGAAGAGTTATGGGTTGACATCAAGAAGGCTGTGTTTGAAGAAAGTGAGAAATCTCTACAAAAGGTGAAAAAGCAAAACCATCCAAAATGGATGACTGAAGAAACTGAAAATTGCCCAAAAACGCACAGAAGCTAAAGTCAGAGGAGAAAGAGAGGCAATCGCAGAACTCAACAGAGATTTCCAATGTGCAGCAAGACAAGACAAGGAGAAGTACTACAATGATGCATGCAAGGAAACAGAAGCAGAAACTATTAGAGGAAGAACAAGATAGGCTTTCCTAAAGCTACAAAAAGAAAAAAATTCCACCTTCAAATTGGAATGTTACAAGATGCTCAAGGATCCATATTGAATGATGTTGAAAAGATCAAGAAAAGGTGAAAGAATACACAGAGTCATTATATGATAAAGACCAAGTGAACCGACAGCCATTAAAACCTATACCTTATGATCTGGAACCATTGGTGATGAAAGAAGAAATCAAAGCAGCATTGAATCCTTATCAAAGAACAAAGCACCTGGCATTGATGGCATTCCCATTGAAGTATTACAACAATCTGATGCAGCTGTTACCATACTTACAAGGCTCTGCCAGGACCTTGTACAGTTAAGTGCCACTATTTACATGTTCAGATGCCCAAGAGATAAAGGTAGTTTTGTGACATGGCTATTTGCAATGCAAGTGATACCAAATACATGTATATTTTCCATGGCCATATATATATATACTTTACAAAAAGTTCCATGTTCAGTGAATCTTTTGGAAAATACCTTGCACATTGGATGTCCTGTTTCCTACCTAAACCATTTATGCAAAATCAAGTTTATTGCTATGTATCACATGCAAGCTTTTCATAGTTTTTAATACGTGGCTCTGCTGACCAGTTTTCTTATTTTTATTTTAGAATATCAATCGAACAGTCTTAAATATTAAAATACATGCAGAAATTCAGGCCAGTCAGGATGATTTTTCAGCAGAAATTCAACTATGTGATTTGTCACAAAAAATTGATTTTTCATCCATAGTTAAAGTTCTGAGTTGCTTTACTCTCATTCGCACAATTATTCAAGCGGTAGATGAGAAGCATATGAAACCTACTTATTACCCTCTCTTCCCTTGTTAATCTTAAAAATATTTTCTGATAGATTTTTCATCCATTTTCCATTTTATAAAACAAGCCATATAATGGCAGTCTGCCAGCTGCACAAATTGCCTTCTCACTGGACCATCACATCCCGTATGTCTGTCACTAGTGACTAAGGCCTCCCATTATTTGATGCGATTATAAATAAGCTTTGTCACTAAACTGCTTCCATTTTCCTGAATCTTAACTATTTAATTTAAAGAAGTCACTGCTGCCAATTGGCTCCACTTTAGTGAGACAGGCTGATTCTATCCTGGTTATATGGATCTGCAGCCTTGATGGTTTTAAAGCAATGCAATTGCCATATTGGTCTACAGGTAGTTAGAGAGAAGAAGAAACAGAAAAGGAAAATAAGATGAAACCTTTTTATCGGAGAGGAGTTTCTCAAACAATTTCACATTTATTTTAATACATCCTATCCCTCAATCAGATTCAAAATTGACTACTCCAAAGAAAAGGTTAACTTCCTGGACACCACGATTTTTAACAATGGCAATATACAGACATGTATTTACAAGAAACCAACCAACAGATGCAGCTACCTTCACAATTCCAGCTTGCACCCTTCACATACAAAAAAGGCTATGAAACACATCACAGCATATGCTCTGAACCCAAAGACAATAATAAACACCTCTAAACCCTGGCTGAATCCTTCAAACAAAAAGATTACAATCCCAAAAACATCTCCAAGAAAATTGCTTCTTCATTCAAAACACCCAGAGAAAGCCTACCACAATACAAAGAAAAGGAAACCTCAAAGAGAGTCCCCCTTGTAGTGACAGAGCTGAAAAAATATGAGAAAAATCATAAAAGACTTACAACCACTACTTTGGGGATGAATTATTGAGAGAGATATTTTCCGCTCCACCAATGTTGTCCTGACAACCATGGAATCATATAGATCCCCCAACATGGACACCCAGGCAGGCATCAACACAGTCATGCCCACTACAAAAAGAGGGGTGGGGACATCTATCACATGCTAGTTTGCATATGGGAACCTCCATCAGCGTGGCAAAATGAAAACAAGAGCCTACATTCCCCACCAATGTTTGTGGTCAACATGACAAATATAGAGAACTTCCTTCGTCACATCCTCCAGACTTTTGGCAGACAAAACCAGAAATTTTCTGATGCCTATTCATGTCTGGAGCAGGTATAAACTTGGACGTGGCTCAGGATATGCAGCATGTTTCCGAAATCGGACAAGGTGAAATTGTGTAACATAGAAACATGATGACAGAAAAAGACCACATGGCCTATCTAGTCTGTCCTTCCATAACAACAACTACAACAGTCCACTTTTTACCTTTAGAGATCCTCTGTGTTGGTCCCATGCGGTTTTGAATTCAGTTACTGTCCTCATCTCTACCACCTCCACTGGGAGACTATTCCATGGATCCATTACTCTTTCCGTAAAGAAATATTTTCGCATATTACTCCTGAATCTATCCCCCTTCACCCTTATCCCATGTCCCCTCGTAGCAGAACTTGCTTTCAATTGAAAGAGGCTCTCTCCCTGAACATTTAAGCCACGGAGATATTTAAACATCTCAATCATATCACCTCTATCCTGCCTTTCCTCTAAGGTGTACATATTAAGATCCTTAAGTCTGTCCTCATATGCTTTATAATGAAGCCCACTAATCATTTTAGTAGCCACCCTCTGCACCGACTCCATCCTGTTCACATCCTTTTGAAGGTGCGGTCTTCAGAATTGCACACCATACTCCAAATGAGGTCGCACCAAAGACTTATACAGAGGCATTATCACCTCCTTTTTTCTGCTAGCCATTCCTCTCCATATGCACCCAAGCATCCTTCTAGCTTTTGCTGTCGCCTTTTCTACCTGTTTAGCTACTTTAAGATCATCAGACACAACCACACCTAGGTCCCGCTCTTCTTTAGTGGACAAAAATACTTCACCTCCTATACTGTATTGCTCCCTTGGTTCTTAGGTTCTTAGGAACATCCCAGACATGCCTACACCATACCCCCATTCTCATTTGGATGTCCTTGTGCTGGGTACGTCTTTAAAAAACACTTTCTAAAATAGCTCCAGGGACATCTCTGTGTTTCGGATGTCTCCATGCCTATTTTCAGATGTTCAAAGCATAAATAAGGCTTCTAAAATAACACCCTTAATGGCACAAGTAAACATACATAAAAACATATCATAATTAAAATTAAGAGCTCCATTACTATTCATAGCACAATTATATGACAATGCAGCAAACAGCCTGTACCAAAGATCTTAGAGAACAACTGTTTTAACCTTCTGAAGAAAAAACAATAAATCTTCACCTCTCATATTTAAATGGCTGTTCCTGCTGCAAACAATTTGGCCCCAATTCTGTAAGGCGAATAGCAGAGCTGAACGTCTCAGAGAGAGTGTATGGGATAATTAAATTAACTAATCACTTGAGACCGGTGTTCTGCAGAACCTTAAAGACTGTAAAAAAGTCAATAACTGAGCTATGGAATTCTGCGTGCACTGCATCAATAAATAGTCCAACAAGCAATAATAAAAAATCAGGAATAAGGAATTCTGACATACTGTGGTTAAATTGTCAGGATCTAAAAATAGTTTTGTTTTACAAAGTAACCGCAATTTTAAATAAAAAGAGTTAATTACATTCTTCTACTGGGATTTCATGAAACGTTCACCATCCAGCGCCACCCTCCCCCCAGATAAAGAACCTCATGCATAAAGTGCAAGCCATTCACATTTACCTTACTTTGCCTTTGACCAAGTAACATAACTGGTGTTTTGTGGCATTAAGGGCCAGGTGGTCAGTTACTCTACTGAGAGAATCTGCTTCACTGGCTTTAAATGTAAAATAACACATGATGTCATCTCCATATGGTCTATAAGTCACACCACAGTTCTTAGCAGATAACAAATCCTTTCTCCTCACCTACTGAAATCTGTTATTCAAAAATGATGAAAACCATAGCAAAAAGGAAGTACCTATTCTCAATTTCTTTAATCTATCCTGTAAAATCTGATGATGTATAGTGTTGAAAGCTGATGAAATATTTCAAAACAGCATAATGATGGTGGGCGGGATATTCAGCACTGGTGGATAGTGCTGCTAATGCGGTCAGCCACTGGCACTAGAAGTTAAACTCAGATATTTCATACCAGGGTCATATTTGGCCCTGGCATTGAATCTATGGGTTTGACGGATTGTCATGAGGAAATATTGAGCCACTGCCAAATTATCTAATGCGGCAAAAGTTAGGTCAGGGTTTCCTGTGCATGGCTTTTGCAGCATATTGATAATCGGGCAATGGCCCAATATCACTGTCGTCCAGTTAGCAAAGGATGCTGCCTCCGCTCCACCCTGGAATGCCCTGAAGCTAACATCGGAGAGTGTAGAGCCCCTAAAATCTCTGCGGCAATGAAGGCCCGGACCTCTGCCGCCTCTCTGACATTGCTGCTTGGATGTCTCACCGCTGCTTGAAATTGAACATGGTCATTACTGAGCTAAATCCTTCTCTTCCTTTCTCAATCTCTGTGGATAATTCTCTACTCTCTGTTTCCTCGACTCACAACCTTGGGGTCATCTTTGACTCCTCTCTCTCCTTCTCCACACACATCCATCTGATAGCTGATGTTTCTTTCTCTATAACATCAACAAAATCCACCCATTGCTTTCTAAACACACTACTAAGACATGTATCCACTCTTTAATCACCTTCCATCTTGACTATTGTAACCTACTCCTTGCTGGTCTCCTTCTGAACCATCTCTCTCCCCTTCAATCTGTTCAACACCCTGTTGCACGGCTAAACTTCTGCCATCCTCGTCATGCTCATATTACCCCTCTTCTCAAGTCACTTCATTGGCTCTCTCTCCGTTTCTGCATCCAGTTCACACTTCTCCTACTGACCTATAAGTGCATTCACTCTGCGGCTCCTCACTACCTTTCCTGTCTTATCTCTCCCTACACCCCTCTTCGGGAACTCCGCTCTTACTGGTAAATAGCTTCTATCTGTGCTCTTCTCTTCTATTGATAACACCAGACTTAGCTCCTTTCACCTTGCTGCTCCTTATGCCTGGAGCAAACTACCTGAGTCTGTATGTCAGGTGCCTTCTCTGACCCTTTTCAAATCCAGGCTGAAAACTCACCTCTTCGCTACCCCTTCCAGATCTTGATTCACCTAATCTTCTTTGTATTTCCTTACCATTATCCTGTGTCTACAGCTACTGTGTTGTCTGTCTTGGTTAGATTGTAAGTTCTGATGAGCCGGGGTCATCTCTTACATGTGTCTGTGCAGCACTGCATACGTCTTGTAAGTGATATACAAATGATCAGTAATAGCAGAACTGCACCCGGGGATATTCAGGAGCATTAACCATGTTAGTGCTGCTGACCATTCCGAAGAGCAGCATTTACATGTTTTGCAGGTCTGCAAACCATGTAAATACCTTTGAAAATGCCCCTTAGTATGTTTTGCATGAATCATTTGCAAACATCATCAACAACAGATGCTAACAAAGTCTCTGTTCCATGTGATGCACAAAGCCTGTACCGATTCATATCAAAGACACTATATTCCTCCAAAAATTCTGAAGGAATAGTTAATTTAACCAAAAAAGGCAAGTTTGATATTGGCCAATAATTAACTGGTTCCTCAGAATCCTGCTTAGCTTAGTACAGGTTGCAAATCACACATATTGCCCAACCCATATGTAAGGGCCTTAATCATTCAGACCAGGCCTATATTCACTATGTCTATGTTTATTTGTACTTTCTATAGCACCTGTCGCTTAGCCATCAGAACAGCTGACAATATTAATAATAATAAAGAAAAAAAAGAGAAAAGGTAGTAGTCCTCACTTGTCGTCATATTTAACAGCTAGATGCTGACAAAGATTTATTTAATGGGACATTAAAATCCTCAAGGGCAATGCTTATAAAGCCAACCAATCCTATATTATAAAAACAAGGGAAAAAAATACAAGGAAAAAAAATAACAAATACTACCCAATAAATCTAGGCAAACCACTGATACAGAAAGGCACCCTAACTGGCACATGAATATGCAATACTATTTTATCTGTTTGTGAATTCTTTGTATTTGCAAAGCATCTGATATGATACTGTAATTTTCCATATTGTTCATATGATTTCTCTGATATTATCTATAACTTGGAGGCTGCAGTATGGGCAATAACGTAAAGTACATAAAATAAATACAAAAATTCTTATCTAATTGAAAAATAGAACCAACTAACTCTCATCTGAAATGCACACGAGACTATCCATCCATCTGCTGGTTTTGCAGTACAAAGCATTGCAAAACATTTTGGACTACTTAGGTGATGCAACAGGAGGCATGGAAATACACGATGCTGAAGTGAAATCAAACAGGAAAGTTGCTACAGTAGTGACAGTTGGGTTCTGCCAGTAAGTCATACTCTAGCATAAATTGGGTCATGAAAATACTGGATTATAAGTATTTGAGGTTCTTCCCCCTTATCTTTAAAAATCAACATTTACAGAAAATATGTTACAGATATTGAATGCATATTAAAAATTCTTACCTCTTGTATATGTGGATTGGGATTAAACCCGCACAGGCTGCATACTGTAATTTGACACTGGGTGCAAGTGTTGTAATTTGCCTTTTCTAAAGTGTGCAGAAGCAGTTCAGTTGTGGTGCAGAGAGGACACATTTTCTTCTCTGGAATGGAGCCTGGAATCTGAGCTGCAGGGTCAGCTTGACATGCTTGCTGATGTAAAGGTTTGCCAAGATCTGCTCGATCAGCTGGTAGTTTTGAAGGCTGCTGGAGTGATAAATTTGTAAATCCTGGTAAAGGCTCTGCAGTCTCTGGATGCTGGGACGGTCGAGGTAATGATTTTATAGGTGATTGTTTGATAGATCCTGGATGCTGGGATGTTTGTTTTGCAGGGGGGAGTTGAGGTAATGATTTTATAGGTGATTGTTTGATAGGTTCTGGATGCTGGGATGATACCTGTGTGTGCCCTGGAGGTTGCCCTAGTTGTTTTGTAGGTCCTTGTTCCTGAGGAGATGGTTTTGAGGGTCCTTTTTGCATACGTTGCTTTACAGATCCCGATTGTTGTGGTTGTGTCTTTGAAGGCTCTGGATGCTGGGGTAAGGGTTTTGCAGGCCCATGTGGCTGGAGTGATACTTGTTTTGAAGTAAGGGATGATTTAGAGGAGCTTGGTTGTTGTGTAGGTTGTTTTACAGGCCCTGGTTGATGGGGTAATGGTTTTGTAGGCATTGGTGTCTGGGATGATGGCTTGTTTGGATCTGAGTGATATACTAGTGGTTTTGTAGCTTCTGGTGGATGTGGTAAAGGCTTTGCGGGAGTCTCATGTGGAGGAATGGCATGCATGAGCTTTGACGGCTGAGGATGAGACTTTTCATGTCCTGGTTGTTGAGTTGATTGTTTAATTTGCTCTCTTTTAGGCCCTGTTGATTGAATAATTTGCTTTGTTACCCCAGGTTGCTGAAGTGTGGTTTTTCCAAGATGTTGCTGTTGCAGCTGAGATTTGGGTTTCATAGGCTCTGTTGGCTGGGGGGACTGTTCATCACACCCTTCTAACTTGATTTTTTGTTTGGGAGATGATTGTTTAAGTTCTTCTTGCTCTTTCAGAACAATTTTTTGTTGTTTGGTGGCCTCTTCCTGTGCTGAATCTGACTTTAAATCAAAAGGATTAAATTTATTTACCACCGAGGAAACTGCACTTAATGGATTGCTGTCTGTAAGAAAGCTGGGCATCATGCTTGATTTCTGCTCTTCTTTCAAGTCAGTTCGAAGACTCATGGAAGAAGGGCTCCTCCCAGGCACCTTTTCTTCTGTTCTAAATGCATCTACAGTTCTGCTTTTGCTCAGAAGGGCTGGCCCCGGGTCAGGAGGTATGCCTGGCTGTCTTGGATAATGTTTTGCATCAACCTCAGGATCCCTTAAAAAAAACACAAAAAGTAAAGTATGAAAAGTATTGCACTAATAGGCAGACAGATGGACAGATGGACTGATGTATGACAACCCAAGCATGCAAGTCTATGGCTGAAAGCAGTCTGTGTAATCTTCCAAATTTTTCTGATTTAATGCTATGATCTATAAGCCAAAACAAATTCCCCAAAACTATAAACTGATATATGGTGATGCTCTCTTTTCACTCACATTCAGTACCTATCCTTTCAAAGACTTTCACCTAAACTGTGCAAATTCCCCTTCTTCTTGCTAACCCTAGGTGTTCTTTGCATCTCATGTGTGGAAATATGGGAGCTTAGAGTTAATAAGGGGGGGGGGAGGAGCAGATACAGGGTCAGGTGGAAAGCTGGGTTTGGAGAAAGGAAGGGCTACCAAGGGAGGATTGTGCTGGGGAAAAGTCAGGGGATAATGTAATATAAGGGGTGTTTTTCCATGCTGTGTAAGGGGGACACTCAGTTTAGTTGCATTTTAGTTGCATTGGGGAGGAGTGGCCTAGTGGTTAGGACAAGGTACTTCAGGCCGGAGGGCCGGGGGTTCAAGTCCCACCTGGGGACAGCAATCTCAGGCCGGAGGGACTGGGATTTCTAGTCCTTTAGGCACTCCTTGTGGTCTTGGGCAAGCCACTTAACCCTCCAATGCCCATGTTCCCTGTAAGTATTAGCGTATGTGTGTCATATCCCCTCATGTTAAATGTATCTCCCAATTGACCGCTTTGACCCGGTGAAAAGCGGGATATAAATACAGCTAAATAAATAAATAAATTTTCCCATTCACAACTTGAGATGCCTGGGGCCAAGTATCGGCGTCTGCATTAGCCAGGGAAAGTCAACCATCTCCTCAGGGAAATTCTTGCTCATCTGCCCCATTAACTAGCATTTTACCATAGGCATCCCTAGTATTGCAAAACCAGTATTTATTAAACTGTGGTACTGCTTTTAGCATGATAAAACTAATGCAGAATAGTAAATAGGCCACTGCATTTGTGAGGGCATACAGTACACTGAACATGGAACCAGGCTGCTGGCATTAATCTTTAAAAATGAGATAGAGCAACTTTTAACCTAGAAAATCAGGGAAAGCCAACAGTTGCGTGAGAGCTCATGGTTTGGATTGATGTATTTTAGAGAGGTTCCAATAAAGGTGAAGATAATCCAGATGTCTTAAAGAAAAGAGCAGATGGAGCTGAAAATAGTAACATAGTAACATGACAGCAGGTAAAGTCAGTATGGTCCATCCAGTCTGCCCAGTAAGGTGGCTAGAGTAGGTGCACCCGTCACACTGTGCAGGTCACCCACCTCCACACTTTTATAGTTAAGTTTATTTTGATTTTATCCTGTTGCTAAAAAGGGATCTGCTCTGTCTGTTCCATGCCATTTTGAATTCTGTCACTGTATTTGCCCCCATTACTTCCATTAGGAGGACATTCCAATCATCCACCACACTTTCAGTGAAAAAGTATTTCCTGACATCGCCTTTCAGTTTACCCCCTTGCAGCTTCATGTTATGTCCTCTAGTTTTACAGCGTCCCCGTCTTTGGAAGAGATTTGTTCATTAATACCTCCCCTGTCCCTGCTGTCCTCTAAGGTATGCTGTACATATTTAGGTCTTTGTCTCTTCTCATATGTCTTCTGGTGCAGGCTCCAAATTATTTTGGTCGACTTCATCTGAACTGTTTCAAGTCTTTTTATATCCTTTGTGAGATATGGTCTCCAAAACTGAACATAATACTCCAAGTGAGGCCTCACCAATTACTTGTACAGGAACATTAATACCTCCTCCTTTTTGCTGGTTATTTTTCTTTGTATGCAACCTACCATACTTCTGGCTTTGGCCACAGCGTTGTTGCATTGTTTTACCATCTTGAGATCCTCAGAAACCACCACTCCTAGGTCCTTCTCCTGGTGGGTGCACACCAACCTCTCACCCCCTATTGCATACAATGCCCTTAGATTTCTGCATCCCGAGTGCATGACTCTGCACGTCTTCACATTAACCCATAACTGCCAAGCATTAGAAAATTCTTCCAACTTTAATATATCTTTCCTCGTGTTGCCCATTCCCTCAGAGGACTCCACTCTGTTGAAAATTCTTGTGTTATCTGCAAAAAGACAGATTTTTTTTCTCTTCAATCCTTCAGCAATATCACTCACAAATACATTGAACAACACCAGTCCCAGAGCCAATCCCTGAGACACACCATTATTCACCTTCCTTTCTTCCAAGTGAGTTCCGTTTACTACAGTCTTCTGTTCTCTGTCAGACAACCAATTTCTGATCCGTTCAGTACCTTGGGACCTATCCCCAGGCTGCTCAATTTTTATAAGCCTCCTATGAGGAACAGTATCAAAGGCTTTGCTGAAATCTAGGTAGATCACATCCATTGCATGCCCTTGATCTAGTCCTCTGGTCATCCAGTCAAAAAACTCAATCAAATTTGTTTGACATGATTATCCTTTGGTAAAACCATGTTGCCTCGGATCATGCAACCTATTGTTTTCGAGAAAGTACACTACTCTCTCTTTCAGGAGTGCCTCCATTACTTTTACTCTTACTGAGATAAGGCTTAGTGGTCTATAGTTTGTCACTTCTTCCCTATTGCCACTTTGAAGAAGAGGTACCACATCAGCCCTTCTCCAGTCCTGCGGAAATTCTTTTGTCTCCAAGGATCTATTAAAACATCCTTTAAAGGCCCTGCCAGACCTTCTCTGAGCTCTGTCAGTATCTTGGGATGTATCCCATCTGGTTACATGGTCTTCTCTACTTTCATTTCTTCAAACTGTTCAAACACATGATCTGTGAATGGTGTGGTATCTGTTCCATTCCCACTTGTATATTTGTCAGTCATACATGGTCCTTCTCCAGCATTTTCTTTAGTGAATACAGAGTCAAAGTATTTGTTTAGTATATTTGCTCTTTCAATGTCACTTTCCATGAAGCCACCTCAAAACTTTTGAGCCTTGGAATTCCACCACTGATCTTCCTCTTCTTCCTAATACTTGAAAAATGTTTTGTATCCATGCTTCACATCTTTAGCCATCATTTCCTAAGAACATAAGACATGCCATACTGGGTCAGACCGAGGTCCATCAAGCCCAGTATCCTGTTTCCAACAGTGGCCAATCTAGGTCATACATACCTAGCAATATCCCCAAAAGACACAGGTTCCACAATGCTTGTACTGGGTCAAGCATTGATATCCTGGGTCCCTTTTTAATAGTGGTTTATGGACCTTTCCTCCAGGAACTTGTCCAAACCTTTTTTAAACCCAGCTATACTAACAGCCCTTAACAGCCCTACATCCTCCGGTAACAGATGCCAGAGTTTGATTACACGTTGAGTGAAAAAATATTTTCTCTTATTTGTCTTAAATAGTTTACCCTGTAGCTTCATTACATGTCCCCTAGTCTTTCTATACTCTGATAGCGTAAACAATTGATCCACGTTTATCCGTTCCACTCCATTCATTAATTTATAGACCTCTATCATATCTCCCCTCAGCCGTCTCTTCTCCAGGCTAAAGAGCCCTAACCTTCTTAGCCTCTCTTCATAGGAGTAGCCTTCCATCCCCTTCACCAATTTGGTGGCTCTTCTCTGTACTTTTTCTAATAACGCTATGTCCTTTTTAAGATACGGTGACCAGAATTGCACACAATATTCAAGGTGCGGTCGTACCATGGAGCGATACAGCGGCATTATAACATCCTTTGTTTTATTCTCCATCCCTTTCCTTATGATACCTAGCATTCTATTTGCTTTCTTGGCCGCCGCTGCACACTGGGCGGAGGGTTTTAACATGTTATCCACGATGACTCCTAAATCTTTTTCCTGGGTGGTGGTTTCTAATGTGGAGCCTTGCATCGTGTAACTATAGTGTGGGTTGTTCTTTCCTAGGTGCATAACTTTGCACTTGTCCACATTAAATTTCATCTGCCATTTGGATGCCCAGTCTTCCAATTTATCCAGATCCTCCTGCAGTTTTCCACAATCCTCTTGGGTTTTAACAACTTTAAACAGTTTTGTGTCATCTGCAAATTTGATAACCTCACTAGTTATTCCCTTTTCCAGGTCATTTATGAATATGTCAAAAAGCAGTGGACCCAGTTCAGATCCCTGGGGTACTCCACTATTCACCTTTTTCCATTGGGAATATTGGCCATTTAGCCCTACCCTCTGCTTTCTATCTTTTAACCAGTTCCCGATCCACAATAGTACACTGCCTCCTATCCCATGACTTTTTAGCTTCGCCAAAAGCCTCTGATGGGGGACTTTGTCAAAAGCTTTCTGAAAGTCCAGATACACTATATCAACCGACTCACCTTTGTCTACCTGTTTATGCACACCTTCAAAAAAACATATCAGATTAGTAAGACAAGATCTTCCTCCGCCTTTGCTTTTGCTATCCTTATTTCTCTCTTTGTTATCTTTTAGCTTTATCCCGTATTCTTTTCTGTGTTCCTCTGTTTGCAATCTTCTGAATTTGATGAAAGCTGTGATTTTTGCCTTTTTTGTGCAGTTACTTCTTTGGAGAACCATAGAGGTTTCCTTTTCCTCTTGTTTTTATTTACTTTCCTTAAATATATAACTGTTGTCCCTTTTATCGTCTCTTTTAGTTTAGTCCACAGCATTTCCACTTTCCTTATTTACTCCTACCCTGACAACTCCTCCTTCAGGCACTTTGCTATTTTATTGAAGTCAGTGTTTTTGAAGTCTAGGACTTTGAGTTTGCTTTGACTGAACTCTGCCTTTGCTTTTACCTCAAACCATACTGTGTGATGATTGCTGCTGCTCACATGGGCACCTATCTGGATATTCTACATGCAATGTCCCCTGGCGAGTACTAAATCCAGCATCAAACCTTCCCTGGTAGGTTCCATCACCATTTGTCTGAGCAATGCTTCATGGAAGACTCCACAATCATATTACTTTTTTCCATATTTTTAGAAGAAATACTCCAAACCACATCTGATAGATTAAAGTCACCCAATATGATCATTTCTCTCTTCATGGCTACCTTTGCAATATCAATGATCATTTTTCTGTCCATATCCTCTGTTTGAGTTGGAGGCCTGTAGACTACATCCATATGATATTAGCGCCTTCTCCTCTTTCTAACACAATCCACAGCGCTTCTTCTTTTCCCCACATCACCTGCATTTCAGCAGTTTTAACTTTACTTTTTTGACATATAAGGTTACTTCTCCTCCTTTTCTGACTTTTCTGTCTCTTCTAAATAAATTATAGCCAGCTTTGGCTATATTCCATTCATGCGACTCATTAAACGATGTTTCTGTAATGGCCACAATGTCCAAGTCCATTTCCACCATTAGGGCTTCCAGGTCAGGAACTTAGTTGGCTAGACTTTGAGCATTTGTACTCCTTACCTTCCAGCAATTGTTGACTGGCTTGCTTCTATTTTGCATGGATTTTATTCTACACTCCTCTTCCCAATTGCCATTGATGTGTGGGTTAGCATGGTGACTGTTTCTAAAGTTATTATATTTTTGCTGGGAGTGATGTCCTGAACTTGATCTTTTCCATCTGTCACCCCCTTTCTCTAGTTTAAATGCTTGTCCACATATTGCCTGAATTTTTCACTTAGAATCCTTTTCACTGTCACAGAGAGATTCAGTCCATCAACAAACTATAACCTCTTGTTGTTCCATCTATCTCACCAGTTTATATTTTTTTACAACATTTATAAACCACCTAATCACAAAAGTTCAAAGTGGTATAAAAATGTATAACATATTTGATAACAAAAAATAAACAAAATCAAGTGCCAAACGTTTGACATAACTAATGGCTCTTCAATAGCCGACGAAAAGACAACACATTCAAACAACTATGTAAAGAAGCTGGTAAATTGTTCCATAAAACAGGTACCACCAAAGCAAAAGCACAAAACCCTGTAATCTTCAAGCTAGACTGAAACAAAGATGATACAAGAAGAGTATCACTCGAGCCTGGGTGAATCGGATGGGAAGAGGTATGCCATGATAACAACTCTGCCAAACAAGCAACAGACAACCCCAACCAAAGCTTCAAAACCACACAGAGAACCTTAAAAACAATCTGCTGTTGAATAGGTAATCAATGCAATGAACCCTTGCCGCAGCATTCTGTGCCAGTTGAAGCACCAACAAGATAGAAGCAGGCAAACCCAATAACACCACATTGGCATAATCAAACGTTGGTGACAATACTGCCTGAAACACAGAGACAAATGTCAGATGGTGGCAGCAAGGACTGAAAATGGCACAAAAGCCGAATAACAAAAAAAGAATGACAAACAAGTTTAGCTACATGACCCCTTATATTCAGGTGTGAGTCCAAAGTCACACATAAACAATTTCCTGATGAACAAAAACCCTATGATCATTCAACAAAGGACAAAGATAAACAAAACCTCTGTCTTCCGATAATTAATGCTCAGCCCATGCTGTGCAAACCACAAAGAAACAACCTCCAAACAATGCAACAAGGGCAAAGAGGCATACCCTGCCATTTGCCTATATATCTAAATCCTTCTTGCTAACATCAAGTTTGGAGCCAGGTATTAAAGTTGGTTATGATGAAAGATTCCATGTTATTCCTGTCGACTGATAACCAGATTGTTAATATGAAAAACATATTTTTTTGAAATGCCTGTATGCAAAAGCTAGAAGTCTAAAAAATAAGATGGGAGAGCTAGAATATATAGCATTAAATGAAAAATTAGATATAATTGACATTTCAGAGACCTAGTGGAAGAAGGATAACCAACAGGATACTCTGATACCTGTGTACAAATTATATTGCAATGATGAGGTAGATCACATTGGTGGAGGGGCAACGCTCTATCTTAAAGAGGGCATTGAGTCAAACAAGATAAGAGTTTTGTAGGAAACAAAATACACTGTAGAATCTCTATGGATAGAAATCTCATGTAGAAAGTGGAGGTTAATGGCAGTGAGGTGTTCTATTGTCAGCCTGGACAGAATGAATAGATGGATGATGAAATGCTAAAAGAAATCCTCACTTGCCGATGAACTTGACTCCAGCACTAGATGTCTAAGTGCCAAGGGACTAGCCTGCCCGGGACCTCCTGCATTCTCAGGCCCCCACTGCTTCCACATTACAACAACCAGAGAGCACAGAAGACTATGAGAGGCACTGCAGCAACCAAATGAAAATGCCAGCAAGCTCTGCCTACCAGAGGCATCCTCACTTGCTGATGACCCTATTTCACCCCACTTCCTGCCAGGCGGGCCCTCGCTGAAGGGACCTTGGGTACGGCCCTTAGCACAGAATATCATGTGCAAGAGACACAACTGTAACAACAACTACAGCAACTAATTCAAAAAGACAACTCCACTAGAAGCCACACCTGAAAGACTTACAATTACCGTTCATTACCACCATGGACAGCACACACCAATACACTAATAGGCAGTGAACTATTGTGTACTATTGTGGATCAGGAACTGGTTAAAAGATAGAAAACAGAGAATAGGGCTAAATGGCCAATGTTCCCAATGGAGAAAGGTGAATAGTGGAGTACCCCAAGGTTCTGTGTGCAATTCTGGTCGCCGTATATTAAAAAGAATATAGCATTATTAGAAAAGGTACAGAGAAGCATTCCGCAGAGTTAGGATCATATACATTACAAAGGATCACCGGATTTCCATCCACTGACCCCCCACAAGATAAGAAACTGGCCAGAAGAGTCAGAGACCACAGTGCCACACTCAAAACAAATGGTCTTGTGAAGCAGAATAACCATGTCTCCCTTCTTTCCAACCGCGGGGGCACCAAAAACCTGACCAACTCAGTCCCTTCGCAATTCATCATGTTCCAATGCTGTTTGATGTATCTCCTGGAGAAAGGCCGTATCACAACGCTGGTGTGCTTGATCGGGGAACCTAGTCCACACACATTCCAAGAGATTACCTTCAGCCTATGTCCCAAAATCTATGGCTCAACCCATTAGTAAAGCAGGTTCAACTACCAGGAGGATCTCCCCAGCCTAAGATCCACCTTGCATAACCTGCAAACAGCCAACCACCCAGTCAGACACATCCACACTTTAAGAAAAGAGGAAAGAAGACCAAATGATTGCCGACATGGTTTAGAGGTGAGGACAGAGAAGCTGTTATAGCCAAAAACATCTTTTAGAAAATTAAAAAAAGAAGCCAAATGATGAAAAAAGGAAACAACATAAGCATTGGCAAGTTAGATACAAGGCATTGATAAGACAGGAAAAGAGAAAATGTGAAAAGAATCTTGCTGTGGAAGTTAAAACTCATAAAAAAAACATTTTCAAGTACATTCATAACAAAAAAACCTACAGGAGTCATTTGGAACATAAGGTGATAGAGGAGTAAAGGGGGGTACTAAGATAGTAATATAGTATATGATGGCAGATAAAAGACCAGTATGATCCATCTAGTCTGCCCACTAAGGTGACTAGAGTGTTTGTAACTACAGCTCCGTGCAGATCCCCCCCCCCCCCATGCCTGTGTCTAGAATTGCACCTCCTGCTCCGTGCAGGTCAGCCTCCTTCATTAAAAGATATTTAAGTTTGCTTTGATTTCATCCTCTTACTATAAAGGAATCCACTGTGTCTGTCCCATCTCATTTTGAATTCCATCACTGTATTTGCCCCCACCCCTCCATTGGGAGGGCATTCCATGCATCCATCACCCTTTCAGTGAAAAAGTATTTCCTGATGTTGCTTTTAAGTTTACCCCCTTGCAGCTTCATTGTATGCCCTCTAGTCTTATAGCTTCCCCTTCTTTGAAAAAGGTTTGTTTATTCATTGATACCCTTTAAATATTTAAGTATGTATGATATCTCCCCTGTCCCTCCTCTCCTCTAGAGTATACAGATTTAGGTCTTCAAGTCTCTTCTCATATGTCATCTGGCACAGGCTCTGAATCAATTTGGTTGCTTTCATCTGAACTGTTTCAAGTCTTTTTATGTTCTTTATGAGATATGGTCTCCAAAACTGAACACAATACTCCAAGTGAGGCTTCACCACGACTTGTACAGGGGCAGTAATACCTCCTCCTTTCTGCTGGTTATTCTTCTCTATATGCAGCCCAGCATCTTTCTGGCTTTGGCTACTGCATTGCCACATTGTTTCACCACGTTGAGATCCTCAGACACTAGCATTCCAAGGTCCTTCTCCTGGCCCATGCACACCAACCTCTCGCCCCAGTTGCATACATTTCCTTTGGATTTCTGCATCCCAAGTGCATGACACTGCACTTCTTCACATTACACCGGAATGGCCAAGCATTAGACCATTCTTCCAGTATTTTATTTTTTTAGATCTTTCCTCATGTTGTCCACTCTCTCAGAAGTGTCCACGCTGTTGCAAATTTTTGTGTCATCTACAAAAAGGCAGACATTTCTATTCTATCCTTCAACAATGTCACTCAGAAATACATTTATTTATTTATTTTATTTTATTTATTACAGTTGCTTATATACCGCACTATTCAATATCAGCGCGGTTTACAATATAACAGAACGACCAAGACAACAGTCAGTTTGGTTTTACATGGAACAGGAGTATCAACTTGGCTAACAGGGTTGAACTATATACATGAAATAATATTTACAAAGAGCTACGTCAAATGCAATAATCATTTGGGGTTAGGAATATATCAACACTAAGAATGGATATCTTCTTAGGTGGGGTTACTTAGATTCCATTGCTGGCTGGGTAGTATTGGAGGAAGAAGTGAAATTTGATTGCCTTCCTGAATTGAGATAGGTCTACAATGGATCGAATGTCTGGAGATAGTGCATTCCAGCATTTGGGGACATAGAGACTGAAAGCCCTATTTGCAGTTGTACTGTTGCATTTGGTCAAGGCCTTCGGGGTTATTAGCAGGTTTAGGGCTGTTGCCCTTCTGGATCTGTTGGGGGGCACTGTGTGAATGAGCTCCGTAAGTGCCGTGGAAGAGAGGCGATTGATGGTCTTGAATGAGAGGAGTAAAGTTTTAAAGATAATCCTTCCGTGTATAGGGAGCCAGTGAAGCTGTTTTAGAATAGGAGTCACATGGTCACTTCTAGAGGCTCCGTAGAGGACCCTTGCTGCGGTATTCATGGCCAGCTGTAACGGGTTCAGTGTAGATTGAGGGAGACCTTGTAAGATGGAATTAGCAAAGTCAAAGTGGGGTAAGATTAGAGCTTGGAATATGGTTCGGAAATCATCAGGGTCCAGTAGGGAGCGCAGATGCCTGAGTGAACGGATTTTGAAATAAACAGCTTTGACTATGTTGCTTATGTGAGATTTCATGTCTAGATGTTGGTCTAGGGTGAACATTGAACAGTATCAGTCCCAGGACCAATCCCTGAGGCACACCACTATGCACCTTCCTGTCTTCTGAATGAGTTCCATTTACCACTACCTTCAGTCGTCTGTCAGTCAAGGAATTTCTGATCCAATTCACCACCTTGGGATCTATCACTGGGCTGCTCAATTTATTGATAAGACTCCTATAAGAACAGTATCAAAAGCTTTGCTGAAATCTAGGTATATCACATCCATCACATGCCCTTAATCTAGTTCTCTGGTCACCAGTCAAAGAACTCAATCAAATTTGGCATGATCTGCCCCTGGTAAAACCATGCTGCCTTGGATCATGCAGTCCATCAGTTTCCAGAAAGTCCACTTTTCTTTCTTTCAAGAGCATATCCATTACTTTTCCCACCACAGAGGTAAGGCTTACTGGCATACAGTTTGTAACCTCTTCTCTATTATCACTTTTGAGTCTTACATTTCCACCTCTGATCTTCCAAATACCTGAATTTTGTCTCCACGCTTCACATATTAAGCCATCATTTCTTCTGCCTTTGCCTTTGCTATCCTTATTTCTCTCTTTGTATAATTTAGCTTTATCCCATATTATTTCCTCTATTTCTGTTTGCAATCTTCTCAATTTTGTGAAAGCTATGCTTTTTTCCATTATATGAGCAGCCATAGCAAAGAACCTGAATGAATTATTTTCTTCATTGTTGATTGAAAAAGATGTAGGGAAGTTACTCATGTCAAAAGTGATATTTAAAAGTGATGAATCTGAAGAATGAAACAAATCTTGGTAAACCTGGAAGATGTAATACAGAAATTTGATAAACTGAAGAGCAGCAAATCCCCTGGATCAGGTGGTATATATCACAGGTTACTGAAAGAACCCAAAAACAAGATTGCAGACCTACTATTAGTAATCTGTGAATTATGGGGGTTGAAGGGGTGTCGCAGCTGGGGGGGGTGGGATCCCGGAGGTCCAGGGTCCGGAGCCTTAGGCTATACTTGGGCCGGGGGCGGGGTGCCCCCGACCCGGACATCCCCTGGCTGACTTTTGCTAATTCATGGCGAGGTCGGGGAAAGGGGATTAGGAAGATTGCGGTTGGCATGACCGCGGCAGCAGCGGAGGCGGGGTCACCTTGCTAAGGGTATGGCTGGTGAGGCATTGCTCCGCTGCGGGTCACCTTGCTAACAGCATGGCTGGTGTGGTATTACTCCGAGGTTTATATTGTTAAGAGGATTATTCTTGAACTGTAATGTTCGGTATATTATAAAGTTAATAAAGCTGCGACCGGTGTTTTCCCAAGAATGGTGTATGTGTGTATTCTGTGGGAAAGGGGAGTGGGACTGAAATGGGGGAGGGGGCGGGGGTGGACGGTTAGAGGGGCCCGGAGCACCGTGTCCGAGCTACCTCGGTTACATACTGTTTTGTTTTGCATTTATATTGTAATGTATATTTAATTTCACTATGATATAGTATTATAACATACTGCTTTGTTTTGCATTTATATTGTAATGTATATTTAATTTCACTATGATATAGTATTATAACATACTGTTTTGTTTTGCATTTATATTGTAATGTATATTTAATTTCACTATGATATAGTATTATAACATACTGCTTTGTTTTGTATTTATATTGTAATGTATCGTTTTTGTTTTCACATACCCTCAATATGTAAGCCTTTGCTGTCTTGTCAACCACTTTGATTGAAGGATAAGGTGGTATACAAAACTGGTTAAATAAATAAATAAATAAATAAATAACAGAGAGCAGGATTAAATGACCAATTTTCTTGATGAACAAAGGTGAATAGTGGAGTACTCCAGGGATCTGTGCTGGATCCTCTGCTTTTTAACATATTCATAAATGACTTGGAAATTGTAATAATGAGTCAGATGATCAAATTTTCAAATGACACAAAATTATTCAGAGTTGTTAAAACACAAGAGGATTGTGAAAGATTGTAAGATGACCTTGAGAAAGTGGGAGATTGGCATACAAATGACAGATGAAATTTGGACAAATGCAAAGTAACCAAGGGAGAGCGGACTCACTGCTCCTGATACCTTCTTACTTACTCACTTTTCATCCCCCATTGCTCCCCCCTCCCCTTCTCACGGAACCGCAAAAATCTGACAAAACTCCAAAGTTTGGTAAACAACTGGTCGCAGCTTTATTAACCATTAACACATGAACAATCAACTCGAAATATATAACAGCGGAATGATGCATCACTAGCCATATCACTAGCAAAGTGATAGCGCCTCCGCTTGACACTTCTTTCCCCACCTTAGCCCCCGACTTCGCCATGTCAGTAGCAAAAGCCAGCCAGGGGGTTGTCCGGGTCGGGGGTACCCAACCCCCATCCCAAGCTTATCCTAAGCGTCCGGACCCCGGAAACCTCCGGGATCCCACCACCGGCGCAGTTGACCCTGTCGTCATTGCGCCGCCCCCCCTACCAAAGCTGCGACCAGCGAGAATCATACAAAGCCACCCACTCCACTGCCTCCTGCCAGTCATTTAATAATAAATCCAACCCCACCGGAGATAAATGTACCCCCATCCCTGCCGTACAGACCCTCACAGCTCACATCCACCCATGAATGCATTATTTCGTAACCGCCATGTGCAAAAACCCACCTGACGATTTGTCGGTTTATCTTAACTAAATCCCGAGACCAGCGCTGCTGATCCCGACAACTCGGCCGTGGGATAATGCCCGACCACATGACTATCACATCCGGGAATAATTGAAACACTTCCCCCAAATCCCTCTGCACAGCCCTGATCAGCTGCTTGCAAGTCCAAGCTGACAAATCGTTGCCTCCCAAATGGAGTAAGATCAAGTCCGGTGAACTCCGAATGCACTCATGGTGCCGAAGCAAAGGGAGCAACTGCGCCCAACGGAGACCTTGCTCAGCCAGCCATGAAACGGTCACCACCACGGGATCCAGGCCAAGATTCAACCCCAAAGGCCGCACAGCCGCACGCTGACCCGTCCAATGCACAAATGAGTGGCCGATCAGCCAACAGCTATGCGGGTTCCTCCTCCGGTCTGCAAAAGAAAACACAATTAGCCAAATGCATCCCCCTCCCCAAACCGTCATCTTAAAGATGGACATAGCCCAACAAAGCATTAGACCGCCATCTCCCTATGCGCTGTACCTCCTGACTGGATAAACCCGCTGCCACGGCACTAGTCGCCGCACCTATATGAAAGGAATGTGCTGCAAACTGAAGCGGATCCTCGCCCATCCGCTGCAGCACCATTCTTAAAACTGCTGTCACCTGAAACCTGGTGACTCCTTTCGCATCGGCATGCATAAATAGCACACCTCCGACCACCAGACAAAGCCGCAGATATTCCCGCAATGCTGCCTCCGCGCAAGTACTCCCCCCTTGGATTTCTCGCAATACCACCCATCGACCCCTCCCCAGCTGATCGGTCTTGGACTGGGCCAACAATACCCGTAGATTACCCCCTTCTATCTGGACATGCTGGTAGAGAAGCCCTCCTACCCCAGACCCAGCCGATGTAGCAACTAACTCCCCCATACGAAAGGCACCGAAAAAGGCTAAACAATATATAGCTTTAAACAGAACCGCCTCGTATCCTGACGACGCCACCGAAGGAAGCGTCGCGCATATCCGCACCAGCAACTCGTGTGTGATCGGCCGACGGTAGTCCCCTTGCCTCAGCTCCACCCTCCCCCACCCTTGCATCAGCCTCTGAGTTAAAAATCTTCCCGCTGCGGGGGACCAACCCGCCGCCTTCGCAAAGAACAGGAAGCCGGCCAGCTGCGACCGAACCACATCTTTGGATATCCCTTTCTCTTTTGCGTCCACAATATAATGAGCCAGCATCCAATCGGATAGCGTTTCAGGCCGCCACCCTCGGGCCTCACAGAATTCCACAATCTTATCAAAACCTCACTGATATGCTGCCCATGTTGCCCATGCCACAGAGCTCCGCAGCAAACTCAACATCCCTCCAGGCAAATGTTCCATAATCGCTCTGGGACCTTCCATCCTGATGCTTCTGCTCCTGGCGCCGGCTTCTGAAACCGGGCCCACTGAAAATGAGAAAGAGCATCAGCTACCTCATTCCTGCACCCCGAGATATGCCTGGCCTTAATCACCGCATTCAAGCGTAGACAAGCTAACACTACCTCCCTCATGAGCTCCGCCACCTGCTTGCATCGCGGTGAATAATGGTTTATCACGCTAACCACCGCTGTGTTATCATACCACAACAATATTCGCCGATTAGACAGGCATTCTGGCCACACTTCCAAGACTACTAATATGGGAAACAGCTCCAAGAATGCCACATTATTCACCAACCGCGAATCATGCCAAGACTGCAGCCATTTCTCAGCACACCAGGCTCCCGCAAAATAAATGCCTAAACCTATTCCTCCTGCCACATCAGAGTACAACTGTAAGTCCTCTGAGGAAATCTCCTCCCCTATCATAACCGAGGTCCCATTAAATTCCTTCAAAAATTTATCCCATATCCTCAGATCAGCCTGCATTGCACCGGTCACCCTGATACGATGGTGAGGTTTTTTGACCCCCGCTGTGGCCCTGGCCAAGCACCGTAGAAACACCCTACCCATCGGGATGACCCAGCATGCAAAATTCAAAGCCCCAATCAACGCTTTCAACTCCTTCAACATCAACTTGCTAGACGCCCTGGCATTGGCTACCAACACCCGCAACTTGACCACCTTCTCTCGTGGTAGCCAGACCACCATCTCCCTGGAATCCAACTCTACCCCTAGAAAAGTCAACTGCCTTACCAGACCCTCTGTTTTACCCACTGCCAACAGCACTCCCATCTTGCTTGCCAAGTCCAGAAAACCTGACACTAGCCTCTGGCAATCCCCAGAATGCTCTGCACCTACAAACAAAAAATCATCCAAATAATGGACTACGTTCGCACAACCCACGTCCTCCATGAGCGCCCAATGCAGAAATGTACTAAATTTCTCAAAATAAGCACAAGACACTGAACAACCCATGGGCATGCACTTATCAAAATAAAAGGTATCTTCAAACCGAAAACCCAATAACCGAAAACTATCCGGGTGAACAGGCAGCAGCCAAAATGTGGACTCACTGTCAACTTTTGCCATCCAAGCCCCTTGCCCTTCTTGCCGCACCAATTCAACTGCCTGATCAAATGAGGCGTAACGTACCGCACACGTATCCCGTGGTATCTGATCGTTAACCGAAGTTCCTTCTGGAAAGGACAAATTATGAATTAATCGAAACTTCCCCACTTCCTTTTGGTAGTTTCCCCGTTAGGGATTATACCGAAAGTCTGGAAACGACTTCCGTGCAAAGGGGCCTACAATCCGTCCCAACTCCACTTCCGTGAACAACTTTGCTCGGACCATGTGTGCTAACCGCCACACCAAAGGGGCATTGCGCGACATCCTGCCTGTAACCTTGCCCACTACCGAGATAACAAACTCCTCCTGAAACCCCCTGTCCAAAACTACCCTGTCGCCCTGCTTAGGATAACGCAACAGCCTGGCCCTCAATGCCTCCACCTTTATCGGGGTAGGGGCTAAACTACCTAACTCTGCCTTACTTTGGGACCGTCCCACCAGATGTGACGGTGACTTTCTTGCCGCACTTTGCTGCCAAATGCCCCCCTCCACAACTGGAGCAGGCATGCCAGAATTTGCAATCCGGAAAGGGGCAAGGGGCCTTATTGAATCTCCAGCACACATCCCCTGTTCCTGCCCCTCCCCCTCCCCCTCTCTGCGGCACGACAGCACCAGCCGGCCAAAAGGAATGACCCGCACCCCCCTGAGTAGCTCCCCCTTGCTAACTTCCACCTAACCCTCCCGTCCCCCCTTTAGCCGACATTTGCGTTAGCCATAGATTAATGTCCTGCGAGCCCCAAGACAGGGACCGGTTCTCCTCCATTTTATCTCTAAAGCGCTCATCGTAATTCAACCATGACCAGCCTTCATGTGTCTGCGCTGCCTCCAAAATAGAGTCTACGTATGCCAGTAAAATCCCATATTGCTCGGGCTGACGATGTCCCCAGAAACTCGCTAAATGCAAAAACACCCGCGTCCAGTTCACCACATTCCGGGACACCTTCCTCAGCCGCCCCACCTTCTCATCCTCTTTTCTCTTCCTCCTACTATCCTCTGAATGCCTCCTACCCTCCAACAAACGGAAAATGTCAATATAACATTGTTTCCATATCTTACGACGTAATTTCTTTGGGACCCCCTCCCACATTCTGTCTAAGCTGCTAAGAAAGGAGCTCCCCCCAACTGCTTACCTAACCCACCGCTGCTCCCTCCGCTCGCCTTCCCTGCCACCCCCCCATTCGAGGACGAGGACCAGCTAGATGATGACGATGTGGAATCCGACTTATGCTGCTTTTTTCCTCCGTGCGTTTGCTTCCTATGCGCATGCCCCTTTCCTTCCTCCGAATCCCTCCTCCCTGCCGACAACTCATCCCTTTCGCCTGTGGACTCACCTGCCACCCCCACATCCCCGTCACCTACAGTAGACACTCCTGCCGCAGTCCGTCTGTCATCCTCCTCTGGCTGTTGCTGCTCCACAGGTCTCGTGCTTGCCATCCCTCCTCCCGCGTTCCGCCGCTCATTGGTCAGACCTGCTCCCAGAACGCCACCTCTTCCGGATTTTGCAGGGTACGCGCCCCTAGCTGGCACCTGCGAAGACATAAAGGGGAACACAAAGAGAGGGACAACGCAGGCCAAGCCGGTTGCCATCCCCCCAGCCACTCCACCCCCGATGACCCTTGCCCCCCTCTCAACCAGTGCTCCCAAGCTAGCATACTCACTGACGGCCACGAACCTCTGCCCCCCCCCCAGCTAGCCGCCATCAGGTGCAGCCTGTGCCCCATGGCAATGTCATATGCTTGCCTTGGGCTCCCGAATCCACACTCCACCCCTCACCCAGTGTGCCCCCCTCGCCCCCCATGATCCCCCAAGTGCCCCACCCCCTTCCATGCCCCCTAATCCACTGCCTTGCAGTGCGAATGCTTCTCCCCCTGCCCCCCTCCTCCTTGCCCCTGATCGTGACCTCTGTGCCAGTCTTCCTCTTCTCCCCACTCCAGGCTCCGCCTCAGCACCCCTCCTGGGCCTCCGCATGGACCGCCCCCTCTCGTACCTCTGTTCCCCCTTCCCGCACTAACCTCTCCGCCTTGATCACCCCTGCCACCTTCTTCAATCATCTGTCCCCGATTCCCAGCCACCTCAGTCATAGCCCCCCTTCCCGTCCGTCTGGACCGCCTCCCCGCATTTTTTTTCGGCTCTCCCAGGCCCCTTCCCCCGCTGCCCCCTCGTGCCGGCATTGCTTATCCCCTTATATGCCCCCACAGCACCCCAGCATTTATTTCTACTTTTGCTTTTATTTTTTTTAAAACTTATGTTAAGCGCTACCGTGCCCCCACTTGTCTGCCAATCTCTGGTGATCCCCCACGCCGCCGAAGCTCCAGCCCTGCCGCCGACCACGTGCTGATCACTTGCCAGATGCCTGACTCGTGCCTCTCCAGCTTCCCACCACACGCTGCGCCGCCTACCGCCGCCATCCTCTGAACGCCACGAAGCTCCTTCACAGCGCCAGGCTCCCGCAAGCAGAACAATGGTTTAATTTTTCTTTTCTTTTCTTTTGAATCTGCCACGAAGTCGATGACCACACTGGCCTCCAGGCTCCTCTCCTGCTCATTTGGGGCCGCCAGGGCAGACTCAGAGCTCACCTCTTCCTTCCTTTCCTCATTGGCTCCCCTCCTGCTTCCCGCAGGGAGAGGAGCCAATGGGTTTAAATGACGCCCTTGCCCACGTCACTCCTCTCCCCCCACCTCTCCCCGTGGGCCTATGTCGCTTCTCGCCACTCCGCCCGGTTATGGGCGGCCGGCATGGACATGGCCACGCGGCCTTCACTTATGCACTTAGGGAAGAACAACCTAAATTACATTTACACAGTGCAAGATTCCACCTTAGGAATCACCAACCAGGAAAAGGAGCTAGGCATCGCCATAGATAATGCACTGAAACATCTGCCCAATGTACAGCAGTGGCCAAGAAAGCAAATAGAATGCTAGGAATGAGAAGGAAAGGAATGAAGAATAAAACCAAAGATATTATAATGCCTCTGTTTTGCTCTATAATGCCTCGGTTTCCCCTATGAAGAAAAGTTTAAAAGGTTATGGTTCTTCAACTTGCAAAAGAGATGGCTGAGGGGAGATATAACAGAGGTTTACAAAATAATGAGTGGAGTGGAATGGGTAAACATAGATTAGGGAGGGAGAAGTGGCTCAGTGGTTGGGGCAGGTTACCTCAGGCCAGAAGGCCGGGGGGTTCAATTCCCATATGGGGACAAGCAACTTCAGGCCGGAGGGATTGGGGTCTCTAGTCCCATGGCCACTCCTTGTGGCCTTGGGCAAGCCACTTAACCCTCCATTGCCTCAGGTACACTTAGATTGTGAGCCCTTTGGGGACAAGGGAAAGCGTAGTTACTCACCTGTAACAGGTGTTCTCCAGGAGCAGCAGGAATCAGTCCTCACTTATGGGTGACGTCGGCGCCGACGGAGCCCTCGCAGAGCAATTTTCCCCAGCTTTCAAAGAAAGCCTTTGGGAATTGCAGCGCGCATGCGCGGTCGTCTTCCCGCCCGAGGGTGCCATCTTAGCCAGTCAGATGACATAGCTAAAAAAAAAAAGACAGCATAAAAATTTGCAAAAAAACTAAAGCAGACGATTGCAACTCCAAGGGGAGGAGGGAGGGTAGTGAGGACTGATTCCTGCTGCTCCTGGAGAACACCTGTTACAGGTGAGTAACTACGCTTTCTCCAGGACCAAGCAGGAAGTCAGTCCTCACTTATGGGACTCCCAAGCTCAAGGCTACCGGAGACCCTAAGCACAAAAATGAGCTCCCTCTAGCTCAGCAGCACAGAAGGATAGAATCTTCGCTGAATTATCACCCACCGGTAGCCCACATCCGGGATGGAGGGTAGGAGTTGCTCAGACCTCAAAGAGATTACGGAGGACTGCCTGTCCGAAAGCACTGTCCCTACGGGACTCCCTCTCGAGACAGTAATGGACCGCAAAAGTCTGGCTCGAAGACCAAGTAGCGGCCCGGCAGATGTCTGCCAGCGGAACAGAGCGGAGGTAAGCCACTGACGTGGCCTTTGCCCGAACGCAATGAGCCGTGACTCGACTTTCTAAGGAGAGTCCGGCTGCCCCATAAGCCCAAGAGATACAGTCCGCAACCCAGATGGACAGAGTACGCTTGGAGACCGGGAGCCCCAATTTATTGGGGTCAAAAGACACAAAAAGCTGAGCAGCTTTACGGTGCTCCCGCGTACGGTCAAGGTAGAAGTTCAATGCCCTTCTACAGTCCAGGGTATGGAGGACCGTCTCAGCTCGGCTGGAGTGTGGTCTGGGAAAGAAGGTTGGAAGTACCACCTCCTGATTGATGTGAAAAGGGGAGACCACTTTAGGCAGAAATTTTGGGTGAGTCCGTAGGACTACCCTATTCTTGTAGAACCTAGTGTAAGGGGGATCAGACACGAGGGCCTGCAATTCACTCACGCGTCTAGCGGAAGTGAGGGCTATCAAGAACAGTGTTTTCCAAGACAGAAAACGGAGAGAACAGGTAGCCATAGGTTCAAAAGGCGGACAGGTGATCCGCTGCAAAACCACATTCAGGTCCCAGTCAGGCGCTGGCGGGCGCAGAGGTGGTTTAAGTAGAAGGAGACCTCGGAGAAACCTCGCTACGAGAGGGTCATTGGAGAGAGGTCTGCCGTCCACCGGCACATGATGTGCTGAAAGAGCACTGAGGTGAACTTTGACGGAGTTGGACTTAAGTCCCAGATTAGAGAGGTGGAGTAAGTACTGCAAGACCACCGACACCGGGCAGGAGAAGGGATCCTGAGACTGTTGGGTACACCAGACTGCAAAGCGACACCATTTAAGGGCGTAGCATTTGCGGGTAGAAGGCCGTCGCGAAGCCAAGACGACCTCCTCCACCTCCGCCGGCAGGAGAAGGGGAGCAAGGACTACCCTCTCAGCAGCCAGGCCATGAGGTTGAGAGACCTGAGGTTGGGGTGCAGGAGGGACCCCTGATCCTGAGTGAGGAGATCCGGTTGTACCCCCAGAGGGATTGGATCCTCCACCGCCAGTTGCAGCAGGAGCGGAAACCACGGTTGCCTGGGCCAGCGAGGGGCCACCAGGATCATGAAGGCTTTGTCTCGGAGAACCTTGAAAAGAGTCCGAGAGACCAGCGGGATGGGAGGGAAAGCGTACAGAAGGCTCCCCGACCACGAGATCAGAAAGGCGTCCGCCGCCACCCGAAGGGGGTGTGGCCGACGAGAGCAGAAGCGAGGAAGTTGCCGGTTGCGAGGACTGGCAAAGAGATCCACCGTGGGGAGACCCCACTTGAGGAAGAGCTTCTGAACTACCAAGGGATCCAGACGCCACTCGTGCGGCTGGAGGACCCTGCTGAGTTTGTCTGCAAGGCAATTTTCTTGGCCCGGGAGATAAACTGCCTTGAGGAGAATGCCGTGACTGACGGCCCAAGAGCAGAGCTTCTGTGCCTCCCGGCAGAGGAGGAAGGAGCCCGTGCCCCCCTGCTTGTTCACGTAGAACATGGCAACTTGATTGTCCGTCTGGACAAGGACGGACTGTTGGGAAGTCAGGTGGGAGAAGGCCTTGAGAGCCAGGCGGATCGCCCTGAGCTCCAGGAAGTTGATCTGCTGAGCAGACTCCCACGTGGTCCAGAGGCCCTGAGTACGCGCCTCTTGGCAATGTGCTCCCCAGCCCAGGAGGGATGCATCGGTGGTCAGCACCCGGGTCGGCTGAGGTGACTGGAAAGGCATTCCGAACATCAGGTTCGGCTGCCGGAGCCACCACCGGAGAGACGAGACCAGCGGCTCGGAAACGCGCACTAGGTCTGCTAGGCCGCCCGTGGCTTGTCGCCACTGCTGGCGGAGACACCATTGCGCAGACCGCATATTCAGGCGGGCATTGGGGGTCACATGGACGGTGGAAGCCATATGGCCGAGCAGTCTCAGGAAGCGCCTGGCGGAGACCAGGGGCTGGCTGCGAAAGCGGTCGGCTAGGTCCATGAGCCGTTGAGCCCTGTCGAGCGGTAGGAATGCTCGTGCCTGAGGAGTGTGCAGCCTTGCGCCGATGAACTCGAGATCCTGTGAGGGGAGCAAAGTGGACTTTGCGAAGTTTATGACAAAGCCCAAGTGCTGCAGCAGAGTCACCGTGCGGCACGTGGCGTTGGTGACCTCCTGAGCGGACGCTGCTCTGATGAGCCAGTCGTCGAGGTACGGAAAGACATAGAGGCCGTGAAGCCGGAGATGGGCCGCCACGACCGCGAGACATTTTGTGAAGACTCGCGGTGCGGAGGACAGGCCAAAGGGCAGTACTCTGTACTGGTAATGATTTCCTGCCACCACGAACCTTAGGTATTGGCGGTGGCTTGGGTGGATGAGGATGTGCGTGTAGGCATCCTTTAGATCCAAGGAGCATAGCCAATCTCCCTGCTGGAGGTAGGGCAGAAGGATTCCAAGGGTAAGCATTTTGAACTTCTCCCGCACAAGGAACTTGTTGAGGTTGCGCAAGTCCAGGATGGGTCTGAGGCCCCCTGTTCTCTTTGGTATCAGAAAATACCTTGAATAAAAGCCTTGACCTCTCAGGTGGTGTGGCACCGGCTCCACCGCCTGTTCCTGCAGAAGACCTGCTAACTCCTGAAGGAGCAACTCCCTGTGCAGAGGGGGGCGCGGAGGTTCTCCCGGAAAATAGGAGGGAGGGACCTGATGGAAGTGGAGAAGATAGCCTTCTCGCACGACCTGAAGCACCCAGGCATCTGCGGTGATGCTGGACCACCTGTGGGCGAAGTGAACCAGCCGGCCTCCGGTGCTGGAGGGAACCAGCGGGGGGGGAGAGGCTATGCTTAGCGAGTCAAAAGCCCCCACCCTGCTGAGCAGGGGCTGGTGGTGCAGGCTTGGGGGCTTGCTGCCTACGGGACCCGTTACCCCGTCCCTTGGCCTGCTGGCCCTGTTGGGGAGCTGCAGGGGCCTGATAATGGGGGTATTGTTTGTAGGCAGCCGCCTTCCTCGGGTAAAAGGACTTTTTCCCCGAGCCCTTCTTTTTCTGGGAAGGGGCGGAGGTCTTCCTAGAGAGCCTGGTCCTTGTGAGAGTCTCAGTCTCAATTTGTGCAGCCTTTTCCGCCATGGGCTTGCCAAAGAGGTTTTCGCCTCGGCAGGGGACATCGACCAACTTGTCCTGCACCCAGGGCTCAAGGTCTGATGACTGAAGCCAAGCCTGTCGGCGGGCACCGATGCCGGCTGCGGCCACTCGAGCCGAGGCTTCAAAGCCATCATAGGCTGCTCGGGACATGAACTTTGAGCATTCCCGAATGCCAGTGGACAAGGCTAGGAACCTCCGCAAGGGCTCCTCGGAGAGACCAGCGGAGAATCCGGCTAGCTCTTTAGCCAGATCCCGGAGATACATGCCCATGTATAGCTGGTAAGTCTGGACACGACATGCGAGCATAGAGCCCTGGAAGCACTTCTTGCCAAGGCCATCCAGGTTACGGGCCTCCCTGCCAGGAGGCACCGAGGAGTGCATCTTCTGGCTCTTAAGACGGTGCATGGCCGATTCCACTACCATGAAATGGTGTGGCAGCTGTGCCTTTTGAAAGCCAGGGCTCTTGCGGACTCGATAGATAGAATCGACCCGCTTGATCAGGACCGGCGAGGAGGCCGGACTCTCCCACATGCGGAAGAGTAGTCGTTCCAGCATAGGAGGAACCGGCACAGTAAAGTGTTCCCTCGCGGGAGAGTCATACTGGAGGGCGTCGAGCTCTTCGGCTCGAGGCTCCTCCTCGGGATCCGCAGGGAAGGCCAAAGCCTTGGCCATATCCCTAACGAAGTCCGAGAACCGGGCATCCTCCGGGGGGGACTGCTTCCGAGGCTCGGACCCCGGTGAGTCCGATGGGACACACCGAGTCCGGAAAGAATCAGGTGACTCTTCCTCCTCAGACTCCCAGACCGACTCTGACGAGGACTCGGTGGGGTCGGCCCGGGCAGGGTGCGGCGCCAGCCGCCCCGACGCCGAGGGAGTCGGCGTCGGCGACCTCGGTCCCGAACGGGAGGCCGAGGGCGACCTCGACCGAGGATCGACTCGAGTTCTCATCGACTCGAGGATCGGCTCGGTCTCCGGGGTCGACTTGGACGTCGACGTCCCGGCGGTCGGGGCAGCGACGCCAGCGAAGCCAGCGAGCAGTGCCCTCTGCTGGTCCATGAAGGCAGACAGTCTGCTCTCCAAGGCCGTCAACCTGAGTCCGAGCTCAGGTGACCCAGCAGCCCCCGACTCGGGCCCCGACGGCGTCGGGCCCGACGTCGGCTGTCGCGGAGGCGAGTCCAGAAGGACCACAGGACTTACCCGGGCAGGCATCTCCGACTCCAGGCGAGGTCGCTTCGGGACGTGTTCCTTCTCCAAGGACCCGGGGCGGCTGTCGGGGCTATGCGACCTGGCCCTCGCGGAACCAGGAGCGTCCACCGACGCCGCCCTCGCGGGTTTTTCCTTCCGACGATGGTCCCCGGAGGGAGAACCCCGGTCGGAGGAGCTCCGGCGACGGTCCGAGCTGGAGCCTTTCGACACGGAGGCCTCCGACGAGGTCCGGGTACGGCTGGGGTCAGCGAAGATTCTCTCACGCTGATGCCGCCGACTCCTCAACGCCTTTGAGGACAGTTTGCTGCAGGGCCCACAGATCAGTTCCTCATGATCCAGGCCCAGGCAGCGGAGGCAAAAGTCGTGTGTGTCGGTTAGTGACATATTTCGGTCACACCGACCACACCGCTTAAACCCACTGGCAGCCATCGGGGGAAAAAGGGCCCCTGCGAGGTCAAAGGACCGGGCTGCCAGGGAAAACGAAAACGAAAGCTGACTAAGTCAGAAAAACCGAAAAAAGTAAGAGGACTCGAGACCGGCGTCGCGAGTCCGGGCGGGAAAACGATCGGCGTCGAACCGAAAAAAAAAAAAGGATAAAACAAAGAAGAAAATCAACTTTTTCGCGGGGACAAGACGGGGACGTCTGTAGGGCTCCGCGGAAAAAAGAAGACTGGCTAAGATGGCACCCTCGGGCGGGAAGACGACCGCGCATGCGCGCTGCAATTCCCAAAGGCTTTCTTTGAAAGCTGGGGAAAATTGCTCCGCGAGGGCTCCGTCGGCGCCGACGTCACCCATAAGTGAGGACTGACTTCCTGCTTGGTCCTGGAGAATAAAAAGTACCTGTTAGTATACATGTAAACCACACTTATTCTAAAGAGCATGATATAAAAAATAAATAAAATAAATTAGTTGTTTACAAATTCTTCAGAAAATAGAAAGACTAGGAGACAAGCAATGAAGCTACAATGTAGCACTTTTAAGACAAACTGGAGAAAGTATTTTTTCATTCAATGTGTTATCAAACTCTTGAATTTGTTACCTGAGGATGTCCTAAATGTTTTTAGTGTAGGTAGGTTTAACACTAGAAGTCCCAAAAGACAGTTTACCTAGAAAACACCAAAGTGCGTCAATTGACGCATTATCACGATGACTGCATTTAGCATGAAATGCAGATGTGAATTAATGTGAAGTTATTTATTTGTTAAATACGTGCATTATGTGACGTCATTACATGACATCATCATGTGTTTATTGTTTGTAATGTCGGAGTAAAACTGTAAGCAGTGATTGAGATGCGACACCTAGCGGGAACATGAATTTATACCTAGAAGCCCCAAAGTTCGTCAACTGACTCATCCAAGTCAATTGAGTGCATCAATTGAATTACTTTGGGGCTTCTAGGTATAAATTCATTTTCCTGCTAAGTGGTGCATCTGTCATTAATTTTCGATGCATATATTTGAACATCTTGACTTTGCTAACAAAGTCATGGAACATTACTGACACGGTTCTAGCAGTGGCACTGGTATACAACTTCGAAGATGCATTTGCGTCAATTGACGCACTTTGGGGCTTCTAGTGTTAAAAGAGGTATGGACGAGATAATGAAGGAAAAGTCATAAGAACATAAGATATGCCATGATGGGTGAGACCAAGGTCCATCAAGCCCAGTATCCTGTTTCCAACAATGGCCAGTATAGGTCACAAGTACCTAGCAATTTCAAAAGCAGTGGATTTCCCAGGACCTCTTTAATAGTAGTTTATGGACATTTCCTCCAGAAACATGTACAAATCTTTTTTAAACTCAGCTACACTATCAGCCTTTATTACATCTTCCAGTAATAAATTTCAGAGTTTAATTACGTGCTGAGTGAAAAAATATTTTATCTTATTAGTCTTAAATGGGTTACACTGTAGCTTCATTGCATGTCCTCTAGCCTTTCTATTTTTCGATGGCGTAAACAAACGATCTATGTTTACCTGTTCCACTTCATTCATTAATTTATAGACCTCTATCATATCTCCCTTCAGCTGTCTCTTTTCCAGGTTGAAGATGACCTAGATTGGCCACTGTTGGAAACAGGATACTAGGCTTGATGGACCTTGGTCTGACCCAGTAAGGCATATCTTATATTCTTATGTTCTTAACCTTTTAAGCCTCTCCTCATAGGGGTATCCTTCCATCCCCATTACCATTTTGGTGGCTCTTCTCTGTATTTTTTCTAATTCACTAAAGTCTTTTTAAGATACAGCAACCAGAATTGCAAACAATATTCAAGGTGAAGTCATAGCATGGAATGATACAGAGGCATTATAATATCCTTTGTTTTATTCTCCATTCCTTCCCTTATGATTCCTAGCATTCTTTTTGACTTCTTAGCAACCACTGCATACTGGGGGAAGTTTTCAACATGTTATCCATGATGACACCTAAATCTTTTTCCTGGGTGGTGGTTCCTAATATGGAACCTTGCATCATGTAACCATAGTTTGGGTTGTTCTTTCCTAGATGCATAACTTTGCACTTGTCCACATTAAATTTCATCTGCCATTTGAACGTCCAGCCTTCCATTTTATCAAGGTCCTCTTGCAATTTTTCACAATCCTCTTGGGTTTTCACAACTCTGAATAATTTTGTGTTATCTGCAAATCTGATTACCTCACTCATTATTCCCATTTCCAGGTCATTTACAAATATGTTAAAAAGCAACAGACTCAGCACAGATCCATGGGGTACTCCACTATTCATCTTTCTTCATTGAGAAAAATTGTCCATTTAGCCCTACCCTCTGCTTTCTATCTTAACCAGTTCCTGAACCACAATAATACACTCACTCCTATCCCATGACTTTTTAATTTCACCAAGAGTCTCTCATGAGGGACCTTGTCAAAGGCTTTCTGAAAATCCAGATATACTTTATTATGGAAGTGGGCTGGGGAAATCCATTGCTTACCCCTGGGATAAGCAGCAGGGAATCTTCCTACCTTTTGGAATCTGACAGGCACTTGCGCTTTAGATTGGCCATTGTTGGAAACAAGATCTGGGTTTGATGGACCTTTGGTCTGACCCAGTATGGCATATATTTTGGTGCTACCAAATCAGTAATAATCAAATTGTTAATCAATATTGCAAAACTGCAGATTATGAAGCAAAAAACATACAGTCCACATAAAAATAAAAATACTCAAGTCATTAATAAACTCTGAGAGTTACAAGAAGCTAAAACAGCTTTAAAATCCCAAAGATAATTTGTATCATGTCTCATTCTCTCTACTCCCTTGGAACTGTTCACTTTGTTGAAGGGCTTAGTATCATCTGCACAAGAACAATATCTTTCACAATAATATTGAAAAGAACCAGTCTCAGGACCAGTGCCTAAGTAACTCTGCTAATTATCTCTTTCCGCAGTGTGAGTTTGTTTTACTATCATCTTCTGTCCTCTATCACTCAACCAGTTCTTAATCCAGTCCTCCTGCTTTAGACATACTCCACTTTGCCCAGTTTAATGATGAGCCTTTCTTGCTGGGCAGTATCAAAAGACTTGCTAGTTAAAAAGAAGAAAATATGGTGATATCTTCTTATTGGACTAACTTTGTTTAGTCCAGGGAGTGTAGGAGTAGCCTATTGGTTAGAAAGCTGGCTTGATAACCAAGAGACGAGCAATTGACTCTCATTAAACACTCCTTGTAGCCTTGGGCAGGTTATTTAACCCTCCACTGCCTCAGAAGAAAGGCCTGACAATCTACTTCCAGTCACACTGCCTAGCAAAACCCAGGAGCTACTGGATCACCAGGAGTTAGCACTGACTCACAAAGGCACACATTGTATCGCATTTGCATTGTTTAGTCCAATAAGAAGGTATCACCATATGTTCCTTTTTATTTTTCTTCTTATTTAATTACCATTATAGTGGACTAACATGGCTGTCATGCTACATTATCCAAAAGACTTGATGAAATCCAAATAAAGCATATGCAACACATATCCCAGATCTAATTCTCTAGTCACCCAATCCAAGAAATTAATCACATTAATTTGACATGATCTTCTTCTGGAAAAGTAATGCTGTCTCAGATCTGCAACTCAGTGGTCACAGACAGTTCCCTCTCTTTCCTTTGGTAAAATCTCCATTAATTTTCTTACCAAAAAGATGAAACTAATGAGACTCTTGTTTCCAATCTCCTCTCTATGATCACTTTTATCAAAAGAGATTATAGCACTTCTTCTTTAGTCTTATGGAACCACTACAATCTCTAAACATCTAATGAAAACGTCTTTCAACAAACCTGCAAAAACCTATCTACATAAATCAAGTAAATATATATCAGAAAATTGTAGTTGTCATATTAATTACTTGTATACATGCAAATGAAGGTCAACAAGCAAGTTGTAGTTAATACTTTTTATTGGACTAACAATATAATTTTAACAAGCTCTTGAGAACTGATGAAGAGAGTATAGCTCTTGAAAACTTGTCAAAATTATATTAGTCAAGTAAAAAGGTCTCACCTACAACTTGCTATATATCAAAGAGGCATAGCGCTATATAAATAAATGTTTAACTATAATAATACATATAACAATTATTGAAGAAAATAAAAAATATGTAAATCTCAAAAATACCTGCTCAGATCCCCTTTCTCACTTAAGGGCTAAGAATTCAATACAAATTATAAACTATTATGTCCTTATACCATCCAGAATATATCATCACATTGGTTAACCCTAGTCTTTCCCTCAGAGAGGGATAAGGGGAAGAAGAGAACATTTCCTATTTCAACCAAAACTGATTACTAAATACAACTTCCACCTCCCCTAATCTCACAAGCTAGGCAAACAATCCTCCTGAAATATCTCCCAAACTGCCTACTCCAACCTAACTGCCTGCTTCAAAGAAATAGTCTGTTGGCTCCAACACCACAACTTTGCAGTTAACTTCAACAAGACGGAGATTCTCCATGTTACCAAGGACTACAAAAAGGGACTAGAGGGAGATCTGCAATTGTAAGTATTTACTTCTGGGAATTTTTCTAGATCTTGTGGAAAAGGGAATTCTTTAGATTAGAGCTGATTAATCTGTGTAAATTAGAATCCAGTGTATTTGATAAATCAGTCATGGCCTAGTATCAGCAAAGAGGTTTTAGTTAAATTAAAAACTCTACAGGTAGCTTTTAGTTTAAGTTTAAAACACAGCAGAGGGCTTTCAGTTTAAATTCAGAGCCCAGCAGGGGGCTTTCAATTTAAATTCAGAATACAGCAGAGAGCTTTCAGTTTCAATTTAGAACCCAGCAGTGAGCTTTCAGTTAAATTTAAAATCCACCAGAGAGCTTCTAGTTTAAATTGAATACTCAATCAGGGCTTAGTATCAGCAAAAGCTATAATTTAAATCAAATCATAAGAACATAAGATATGCCATACTGGGTCAGACCAAGGTCCATCAAGCCCAGTATTCTGTTTCCAACAGTGCCCAATCTAGGTCATATGTACCTAGCAGTTTCCCCAAGAGACACAAGTTCCACAATGCTTGTACTGGGTCAAGCATTGATATCTTCGGTCACTTCTTAATAATGGTTTATGGACCTTTCCTCCAGGAACTTGTCCAAACCTTTTTTAAACCCAGCTACACTAACAGCCTTTACTACATCCTCCGGTAACAAATTCCAGAGTTTGATTACACGTTGAGTGAAAAAATATTTTCTTTTATTAGTCTTAAATAGTTTACCCTGTAGCTTCATTGCATGTCCCCTAGTCTTTCTATATTCTGATAAGGTAAACAATCGATCTACGTTTACCCGTTCCACTCCGTTCATTAATTTATAGACTTCTATCATATCTCCCCTCAGCCGTCTCTTTTCCAGGTTAAAGAGCCCTAACCTTTTTAGCCTTTCTTCATAGAAGTATCCTTCCATCCCCTTTACCATTTTGGTGGCTCTTCTCTGTACCTTTTCTAAAATCGCTATATCCTTTTTAAGATAAGGCGACTAGAATTGCACACAGTATTCAAGGTGCGGTCTCACCATGGAACGATATAGAGGCATTATAATATATTTTGTTTTATTTTCCATTCCTTTCCTTATCATACCTAGCATTCTATTTGCTCTCTTAGCCGCCGCTGCACACTGGGCCGAGGGTTTTAACATGGTATCCACAATGACGCCTAAATCTTTTTCCTGGGTGGTGGTACCTAATGTGGAACCTTGCATCGTGTAACCATAGTTTGGGTTGTTCTTCCCTAGGTGCATAACCTTGCACTTGTCCACATTAAATGTCATCTGCCATTTTGATGCCCAGTCTTCCAATTTATCCAGATCCTCTTGCAATTTTTCACAATCCTCTTGGGTTTTAACAACTTTAAATAGTTTTGTGTCATCTGCAAATTTGATAACCTCACTCGTTATTCCACTTTCCAGGTCATTTATGAATATGTCAAAAAGCAGCGGACCCAGCACAGATCCCTGAGGCACACCACTATTCACCTTTCTCCATTGGGAAAATTGGCCATTTAGCCCTACCCTCTGCTTTCTATCTTTTAACCAGTTCCTGATCCACAATAGTACACTGCCGCCTATCCCATGACTCTTTAGTTTTGCCAAAAGTCTCTGATGAGGGACCTTGTCAAAGGCTTTCTGAAAGTCCAGATACACAATATCAACCGACTCACCTTTGTCCACCTGTTTATTCACTCCTTAAAAAAAACATAACAGATTAGTAAGACAAGATCTTCCTTGTCTAAAGCCATGATGGCTGTCTCCCATTAGGTTGTGACTATCTACATGCTGAGTAATTTTATTCTTTATGATGGTTTCTACCATTTTTCCCGGTACTGACGTCAGGCTCACTGGTCTGTAGTTTCCCAGATCACCCCTGCAACCCTTTTTAAAAATTGGTGTTACATTGGCGATCCTCCAATCTTCAGGTATTAGAGATGATTTTAATGATAGTTCACAGATTACTGATAGCAGGTCTGCAATCTCATATTTCAGTTCTTTCAATACCCTTGGATGTATACCATCCGGCCCAGGTGATTTGCTACTCTTCAGTTTATCTAATAGTTGTAAGACATCTTCCTGATGTATCGATATTTCCTTCAATTCTTCCGCGCCTTTAAATACCACTTCAGTCATGGGTAACATCCCTACATCTTCCTCAGTAAACACCGAAGCAAATAATTCATTCAGTCTCTCTGCTATCGCCTTGTCGCCTCTTAGTGCTCCTTTAACCCCTTTATCATCTAATGGACCAACTGACTCTCACAGGTTTTTTGCTACGAATGTACTTGAAAAGGTCTTTATTTTGCGTTTTTGCTTCCGCAGCAAGCTTCTTCTCAAATTCTCTCTTTGCCTGCCTTATCAATGCCTTGCATTTGACTTGCCAGTGCTTGTGCTGTTTCCAGGTTTCGTCGTTTGGCTCTTTTTTCCATTTCCTGAAAGATGCTTTTTTGGCAACAACAGCCTCTCTGACCTCACCTTTAAACCATGCTGGCAGTTTTTTGGACTTCCTTCCACTTTTCTTAAAGCGTGGAATACAGCTGGTCTGGGCTTCCAAGATAGAATTTTTCAACAACAGCCAAGCTTGATGTACGTCTTTAAGCTTCGCAACTGCTCCTTTTAGTTTTTTCTTAACTGTTTTCCTCATTTTATCATAGTCTCCCTTTCGAAAGTTAAAAGGTAGTACTGCAGATTTCCTTACTATCCCTCCTCCACTAATTAAATCAAAGGCGATCATGCTATGATCACTATTGCCAAGTGGCCCCAACACCCTTATCTCTTGCACTAGATCTGGTGTTCCACTAAGGACTAGGTCTAATATGGCTTCCCCTCTGGTCGGTTCATGAACCAGCTGCTCCAAGAAGCAGTCATTTATTTCATCTAGGAACTTTATCTCCCTAGCATGTCCTGATGTGACACTGACCCAGTGGATACCGGGGTAATTGAAATCACCCATTATTATTACTGCGCTGTAACTTTTGTTAGCTTCCTTGATTTCTTTGAGCATTTCATCATCCATTTGGTCATTCTGGCCAGGTGCTCGATAGTATACCCCCACTCCCATTGCCTTCCCCCTTTTATATGGAATTTCAATCCATATAGATTCTACAGCAGATTTTGTTTCCTGCAAAACTTTAATCCTTTCTGAGTCAATGCCCTCTCTAACATAGAGCGCAACTCCTCCACCAATTTGATCAGCTCTATCATTACGATATAGTTTGTACCCAGGTATCACAGTGTCCCACTGGTTGTCCTCCTTCCACCATGTCTCTGATATTCCAATCATATCTAACCTTTCATTTAGTGCTATATATTCTAACTCTCCCATCTTATTCTTTAGACTTCTAGCATTTGCATACAAGCATTTTAGAGAATGTATTTTATTCATGTTAATTTGGCTATTGTTAGACATGGGTAAATTGGGATCTTTAAGCTCTGTCTGCTCCATACTTGAGGGCATTTGGGCTACTTTACTCTTTTGTGGAACCTCTCTGCTTTTGGTAGTATCCTTCAAGGATACATTTTTCCGAACCATCCGCTCTTTGGCGACTGTCGGCTTTCCCCTAATATCTAGTTTAAAAGCTGCTCTATCTCCTTTTTAAAGGTTAATGCCAGCAGCCTGGTTCCATCCCAGTTAAGGTGAAGCCCATCCCTTCGGAAGAGCCCCTCCTTTCCCCAGAATGTTCCCCAGTTCCTAACAAATCCAAAACCCTTATCTCTGCACCATTGTCTCATCCACGCATTGAGACTCCAGAGCTCTGCCTGCCTTTTGGGTCCTGCGCGTGGAACAGGAAGCATTTCGGAGAATGCTACCCTGGAAGTTCTGGATTTCAACTTCCTACCTAAAAGCCTAAATTTTGCCTCCAGAACCTCCCTACCACATCTTCCTATGTCATTGGTACTGACATGTACCAAGACAGCAGACTCCTCCCCAGCACTATCTAATCAGAGTACAACTTAGCATAAAAGGAAAAACGGTTAGTATTCTTTGAGTAATAAATTGTTTCTAGGGACCTTTACAAAGAGGTCTTCTAGATAGGGGGCAAGAGAACTGCAAAATTGTTTTAAATACGTGTTAAAGCCAAGTGACAGATCAGAGGAGCATTTTGAAAGACTCCCTTTATCCAAGCAAGGGTTGTGTGAATTACCCAGGAAATTGGTCACAGATTACTACAGAAGCATAGGAGAGGATGCTGTGTAGCAGCAAGCTTTTCATAAGTCTTCTTTACCTCCATCCCTCCCTCCCCAACTTCCACCCATCCCTGGGATAATCATAGCTATATAAGTGCTTAAACCTCTTAAAGGAAAAGAGGTGTCATATTCACTCTCAGGTACAGTTGTTTATCCTCATCAGGCATACATTAAGGACCTCAGATTAAATAGGCTTGAAATTAACAAAGTTTCAAAGTTTTATTCAGGAAACAATATATGTGTCAATATTTGATAGGGTGTCCATGATTTTTCAGCACAGCCTGGATTCTTGTAGGCATATTGTTAACTAGCGTTTTACAGTATGCCAGAGTGATTTTGTTGACCCATACATGCTTGAATATGTCCTTTAAATCTGCTTCTGAAGTTGGGTGGTGTGCTGCCACCTTTTTCTTCATAAGATTCCAACAGTTTTCAATTACATTGAGATCCGGAGAGTTTGATGGCCAACTTAGTAGCAGTTCGATCTTGTTATCCACGAACCATTTTTTGACTGTTTTTGCAGTGTGGCATGGTGACGAGTCCTGCTGAAATATAGTTGTGCCAGAAACATTCATGTGCATTTTAACTTTACTATTCAGCACGGATATGTATTTTGCAGCATTTACTCTTTCACCATTCTCAAAAATGTGCAGGCCATATCGTCCATTCGCCGAGATACCACCCCATACCATGACCAATAGTGGGTGTTTAACAGTCTTGATTGTGTACTTCGGATTTAGTCTCTCGCCTGCTGGTCAATGGACGTAGTTGTAGCCACTCCCACGTACTTGGTGAAATTTACTTTAATCTGTGAACATTACCCTCTCCCACCATTTAGCAGATTTGTCTTTCATCTTGCTACAAAACTGTATGCGGGCAGCAATTTGTTTCCTTGTGATCATAGGCTTCTTGGCAGGTTTTCTAGCCACAAGTTTGAATTCATCCACAAACCATCGTCAGACAGAACTGGCACTTATCTTTATTCCTCGATCATTAGCTAACTGAGCCACATGTTGAGATGAAGTATGTGGATTAGATGTAATAATGCTTTTGAGGAATCGGTGATCTCGTCCAGTAGTTATCCGTCTGCACCCACATTTCGAACAATGTGTACGGCCACCTGATTTCAGAACATTCTGAACTGCACACCTTCATATATGCAAATGTTTTGCAATAGCACATTGCAAATATCCTTCAACATGGAGTGTGACAACTTGTCCCTTTACAAAGTCATTAATATTGCACTTTCTACCCATCTTGATTGTATATTTCACATGTAACTTTCAATCTTTTCCTAGTTGTAAAAATTCAAAACTTCATCCAAGAAACCTACTACAGAGTGTAAGTAAACTAAAATGGACGCCAGACACATGGTGTGACTAATCGCCATGCTGATTAAATAAGTAAGCACGTGTAACATCTTCACAGTTCATTATTTAACAATAAATTGTAGAAAGATACCTGCCTTAATTTTTTGGCCACTACTGTAATGATAGAGCAGATCAAATTGCTTGTGGTGCACTCTATGTTTGAGAGAGCATTGAGTCACGAAGGATTAAAGTTTTGCAGGAAACATAATTCACTGTAGAATCTCTATGGATTGAAATCCCATGTAAAAAGTGGAAGGGGAAGGGGAAGGTAATGGCAGTGGGGGTATACTATCGACCACCTGGCCGAATGAAAAAAAGGATGATGAAATGATCAAAGAAATCAGGGAAGGTAACAAAGGTTACATCACAGTAATAATAATGGGTGATTTCAATTATCCTAGTATTGACTGAGTCAGTGTCACGGCAGGACATGCTAAGGAGATAACTGAACTGAAAGAACTGAAATTTGAGATTGCAGACCTACTATTACTAATCTGTGAACTATCATTAAAATCATCTGTAATACCTGAAGATTGGAGGATGGCCAATGTAATGTCAATTTTTAAAAAGGGTTCCAGGATTGATCCAGAAGACTACAGACATCAGTACTGGGAAAAATGGTAGAAACCATTATAAAGAACAAAATTACTGAACATGTAGATAGTCATGGCTTAATGGGAGACAGCCAAGGAAGGTCTTGACTTACTAATCTGTTATGTTTTTTTGAATGTGTGAATAAACAGGTAGACAAAGGTGAGTCAGTTGATAAAGTGTATCTGGATTTTCAGAAAACCTTTGACAAGGTCCCTCATGACCCTTGCCGAAATTAAAAAGTCATGTGATAGGAGGCAGTGTACTATTGCCGATCAGGAACTGGTTAAAAGATAGAAAGCAGAGGGTAGGGCTAAATGGCAAATATTCCCAATGGAGAAATGTAAATAATGGAGTACCCCAGAAATCTGTGCTGGGTCTGCTACTTTTTAACATATTCATAAATGACCTGGAAATGGGAATAACGAGTGAGGTAATCAAATGTGCAGATGACACAAAATTATTCAAAGTTGTTAAAGCACATGAGAATTGTGGAAAGTTGCAAGAGGACCTTGATAAACTGGAAGACTGTGCATCCAAATGGCAGATGAAATTTAATGTGGACAACTGCAATGTTATGCACCTAGGAAAGAACAACTCAAACTTTGGTTACACAATGCAAGATTCCACATTAAGAACCACCACCCAGAAAAAATATTTAGGCATCATCATGGATAACATGTTGAAACTCTCTGTCCAGTGTTCAGCAGTGGTGAAGAATTCAAATAGAATGCTAGGTATCATAAGGAAAGGAATGGAGAATAAAACAAAGGATATTATAATGCCTCTGTATCGTTCCATGGTGTGACCACACCTTGAATATTGTGCATAATTCTGGTCGCCGTATCTTAAACAGGATATAACATTATTAGAAAAGGTACAGAGAAGAACCACCAAAATGGTAAAGGTGATGGAAGGATACACCTATGAAGAGAGGAAACGAGGCTGAGGGGAGATGCAATAGAAGTCTATAAATTAATGAATGGAGTGGGACAGATACATGTAGATCGATTGTTTACATCATCAGAATATAGAAAGACTAAGGGACATGCAATGAAACTACAGGGTATTTAAGACTAATAAGAGAAAATATTTTTTCACTCAATGTGTAATCAAACTCTGGAATTTGTTATTGGAGGATGTAGCTGTTAGTGTAGCCGGATTTAAAAAAGGTTTGGACAAGTTCCTGGAGGAAAGGTCCATACACCATTATTAAACAGGACCCAGAATATCCACTGCTTACTCTAATGCAAACATTGTGGAACCCATTTCTTTTGGGGAAACTGCTAGTACTTGTAACCTAGATTGGCCACTGTTGGGAACAGAATACTGGGCTTAATGGACCTTGGACTAACCCAGTGTGGCATAGCTTATGTTCTTATATTCTTACGGCTGCAACATCACAACCTTGCAGGTAACTTCAACAAGACTGACAGCCTCCATTTTACCAAGGACCCCAATTTCACACCATCCTCCTCCATCAAAATTGAAGACACCGTATTATAGGTCAAGTCACAAGTTAAATATCTTGGTGTCAGTCTGGATCACCAACCAAACTTCCAACCACATATAAAGAACACCACTAAGAATATCTACTTCAAGCTCAGAACCTTCCACAACCTATGACCCTCCTCTCCCCTGAGAGCATCCACGCCTTTTGCCATGCTTTGATTACCCCACTCCTTGATTACTGCAACTCCATCCTTCAAGGACTTCCCAAAACTACCACCATTTCACTACAGTTAGCTCAGAACACAGCATCATGCCCCATTGTCGGAGCCTCCAGACACCCCTACATCACTTCCATATTGAAATCCCTCCATTGGCTTCCCATACCATCAAGAATCAAACACAAAGTTCTCAGTGTTATCCACAAGGCATGTAACAACACCACATCTGAGCACCTTTAGATGCTTATCAGATACCCTAACTCCAATAGACCACACAGGCAAAGCATGCTCAATCTTCATCTGCCACCTCAAGTACGTAAGAGCACACAACGTTCCTGCATGAGAGTCTTTGAACTCTGTTTCCACCCTCTGGAACACTCTACCTCCTACACTACGGAGCATCCAGTCACACCAAGTCTTCAAAAGACCCCTCAAGACATACCTCTTTGAAGACATTACAGCACATCCCCTCCAACTGACTCTCAGCTGGAACACCAGCCACTCTCGCAGATCATCCCCCTATCCACCCTCCCTCATCAGCCATCCGACATATTGTTCTGCTTTACACTAAGTATTTTCTTTACCATCTTGTGTATTGTATTATAAGTTCTTTAATAACGCCTTGTTCATTGTATAATAAGTTCTAATGTTATAATGATCCTGCATGCTCCCTTGATCCCCCGGTTATACTCTATTCTATGTTCAATAAGTTTGATGTAACATGCATGTCTCCTTGTTTGATGTAAACCATTTTAACTGGTAGAAAAAAGGTATATTAAAACCAGTTAAATAATAAATTAATTAATTAAATAAACTCAAAAGGTGGTGACCCACCCTGAGAGTGACCTGCACCCTTGTGGTGGTATGTAAATATGTATATATGTAAAGACACCCCTTTTCAATCAAGTGTACATTTAGTAATCCATCTGCTGTGATGTGTGTGTATCCCCTTAATCGAAATGTTTATCATGTTGATTTGTACTGTATTGAACCTTATATGTATAGTAAACCGCTGCTGATCGCTGGAAGTAGCGATATACAAATGTACTCTAAATAAATAAATATCATGAGGTCGGTGGAATGAACATATCACAGGTAGTGCAGACATTCTCTTCACCTGGGAGAAGTCAGATTGCAATACTTTTCCTCCATCTCAGCATAGTTTCAGTGGCTTTTAGGCAATGTTGTGTTCACTCCTTTTTCTGGATAGTTCATGAAGATGTTCATAGGGGGCCAGGACAGAGCTCAATGGAGCTGTAGCAAGAGGCATACCAGCCTGGGCAGGCATCCTCTCCAATGAGGCTTATTTCTAAGGGCCCATGTTACTAACACATAGATCGAACTATCTACTGCATGGCACATTTTATTCCAATGGGCTATGTGGCAGACAGCGTGAGCTAAGTGCTAGCAAAAGGGGTCCTAAATGTTCATTTGTAAATTATAGAACATTTGCTAAATTCTCCATTTAAACACCAAGTATTACTTATTTTCTGTTTGGGCAAGACACATGGGTATGGCTGCTTGCTGGATTTATTGAGATATAGGCACCTTGAAGTCCATATAAAGTAGGTATTTGTTCAGTGATGATACTGGCTGCAAAAGTGGCTCTTTAAAAAACAAGTTCTGCAGCCAAAAAAAGAGAATGTTTTAGAGTGGACAAGGATTGCATAAAACAAATGCTCAGTGGCTAAATTCAGCTGCTGAACGTCTAAGTTATACTCTAGGTACTAATGGGTACACAGCAGGTATAATCTTAACCATGAATTAGACATTGATTGTCAGTGTTGGCCCTTATACGTTATCTGAATATTGAGCTCATTATACTTTAAGCAATAACAAGATGTGAACCATTCTCCCTGCACTGTCATACATGTGTTAGAAACTTCCAGAGGGGCAGCTATGTTAGTCTGGAGTAGCAAGCAGCACCTTATAGACTAAACAGTTTATTGAGGCGTGCGCTTTTAAGGACAAGTGTCTACTTCGTCAGACGCATGAAGTACCCATGCCTCACAAAATGGATTCGAATATAAGGCACAGTCTGCTTCTGGTGAAATGTTAAAGTCAGTTCCTTAATGTGACTGTATCTGCTACTGCTGCAGTTTCTTGACTATCAACCCCTTGCAATGGTAGCAGCGTTCTGACCTACTTCCAATTCTTCAGCATTGTGGTGACTTTATTATTACTTCCTTAAGATGAACCCCACAGCTCTTATTGCTTCTAGGAAATGTTCCTGATTAATTTTGTTAATAAATAAGACAGTTTTTAAATTACTAATTGGCTGTGCTATAATCTATAATTTAAAGCTCTTTTTTTCTGTTAATTTACACAAAATCATTTGCTAGTCTGCACTGGTATCTAATATTCCAACTTTTAATGTTTCATTTAACAAATACTTATTTTGAAAGACCACAACACAGATTGTCACGCTGTCAATCTTATAGGTGTTAAGCACTGTTTTATGTCTGAAGTGCCCCTATCCTGGCTCACATACCTTGGACCCGATAGTCAAAGGCATTTGCAGATCTGTAAACCATGTAAATGCCCCTAGCAGCACTAACATGGTAAAAGGGTAGCGCCACCATCTGCCCTGACGCTAACTGGTTAGCACTGGAGCATTCCAAGGGTATTCTGTGAGCAGTACCTACGGATAACCGGGGGGGGGGGGGGGTGGCAATATTCAACCGCTGTCCAATTCTCTCTCAGCGGAAAAAACTGGCCTAACCTTTGCCGCTAAGGCTAACTGGGCGGCGGCTGACTCCGATTATTCAATGCCGGTGAACAGATATGGCCCCAATATTGAATATCCGGGTTTAGTGTTCTGCGGTGATGGCGAGATGCTGTAATTGCACTAGCCGCCACCAATGAATATTGGGCCCCTTATGTTTAATTCAATTTCTAGGAAAACCGTTGCATTTTGTATTTCATGAATGTTTGAATTTAATTTTAATTTAATTTAGAAATTATATACCGCAGATTCGAAATCGCCTGTACAATATCTATGGTTTAGAATAGACATAAAAATAACAGTAGAAATCATAAAATAAAAATCAAAACAAAATCAATAACATAATATAAATAACATAACATATTATAACCAAAATTATCTGAAGGCTTTGCCAAAGTAAACATTTTTTTTTCTAAAATCGAGATAATCTTGAAGAACACGGAGCTAATTAAATGCACCAGACAGTATTAGATACTTCTTACCAGCGGCTTCCCAATTGATATATATTTAATGTTTTCCTGAAGAGGTTACAAAAGAATCTTTTATGTTCAAATTGAATGTATGTATAACACCTGAGGCAGGCAATTAGCTGAAACATGGCCATGTTGGGTCACTAATAAAGTTTTACATCCATTTGTTGCACATCTTGACCTGGTTTCTCCTCCACTCTGTGTTTTTGTTTTGCATGTTTCTGATGCCTATTTTATAAAGTCACATAACACGTGTACTTTCCTTTATAAAATATAGGCATATGTGGTAGAAAACATATGTACATTTAGATGGGCATTCTGTGCTGGCTGTTTCCCCTTTGTACGGCCAATCAGAATCAGGCCATACAGAGGTAGACCCGATTCTGAGAGCACAGGGGCTAGAACCATGGGATCAGAATTGGTTCTATGGCCTGGATGTGGAGGCCGGGCCCCGATTCAGATCGGCTGCACGTCCAGCCCACATACCTGGCCTACTCAATGGAGCTGCAGTGCCGTTGTGTCCCATCGCCATGGCACCACTGCTCCATTCAGGAGCCGCAATCCCCTGCCACAGAAAACAATCTTCCATGGCCAGGGTTGGGCTGTGGGGAACTCCTGCACCCCCTTGCCCTCCTTACCAGTCCCAGCTACATCATTTTGTGCCTTCCAGAGGGACATATTCCACCTCTGAGGTGGAATAAGTCCCCTGTCTCTGTGGCCGACCCCGGACATACAGAGCCGACCTTGGAATCGACCCTGTACGTCCGGGGTTGCTCTCCTCCCACCACCCACCCTCATTCCACCTCTGTCCCACCCTCTCCCTCCCATGAACAGAGCTCACTGTACAAATCGCCTGTTCATATGGGGAGCTTTACCCCCGCCAAGCTGCCCAGCCATTTAGTGGGTCTGGACGTCTGGGTGTTCAGGATGACCCCATTAAGGGGTGAACAATTACACTAGCTCTATGGCTGGCATAGATGCCCATGCCTTAATTTTTCAATAAAGTGTGTAAATATAGTATTTTATAATTTATGCACTGTTGTAGCTGCGGGACACTACAGATCAGTTCTGGACCCTTGGGTTGCCCATCAGATAATGTGACCTTTCCTTCCCACTGGCTGTTAATAACTTTCAGCACAGAACATACTGGAATTACACACCATCTCCTTATGCAAACAAACTTATTCCACAGCTTCCACAAAATAAGATTTATATAAACTAAAATAGTGCTGATTTGTTCTCAAGTACTCAATACTATGGATAGCAAAAATGTTACTATCATGTGAAATGTCCGAATGTCCAGCAAGTTCCTGAGAATCTCTTTCAAATGCTCCTCACGTTTACCTTCGCCAATAAGGCAAGAGATTTAAAACATCACCCTTGGCATGAGCAATCCCAGTTCCAAGTACATTTGAGGCTTCTACATCTAACGGCACTTGTATTCTTAGCACAGTTTAGAAACTTTAGCCCTAGCCTGGCACTCTGAATCAAGGGCTATTGCATTCCTGAGCTGGTTGCAAAAAATCCTTTCCACTTCTTCTTTCACTCTCCACACAAAGAGAGGAAAATACTAGAAACAGTTCCTTAACTCACTTCATTTCATGGATAACTTCTTCTTTAGAAGGGATTGTTAAACTCAAGTTCATTCTCCAAACTTCACCACAGTTCCTTATTTCAATCCCTTTCATTTAACAACACCTTTAACAGATAAAACCTCAGGCATTTTTTTCAGACTCCCCTCCATCCACATGCACATAGATGGAGCACTGCTCTGCCCCCTAACTCTTCATTGCTAAACTACAGCAGTGTGACCTCCATTGACAGCAAAGACAGTGGGCTTAACATTAACAATTCTCCTTCCAGGTGTAGCCTCTTCTTTTGACATAAAATGAAATCATTAAAAGGTAAAGGAAAACTTGTTTCATCCACTGTTTCTGGGAATAACGTATAAAGTCTGCCAATTTCCATCAAACAATGGTTTAATGGTTGTGAAGGGTCAAAGTAAGCTATCAGCTGGATATCATCAGCAAAATAGTGAACACAGATGCTTACTGACTGTATTTATTTATTATACTGTGCACTTTAGAACCAGTGCGTTTTACATGTATACTAACAGGTACTTCTTATTCCCTTGTCCTTGAAGGGCTCACAATCTAAGTGTACCTGAGACAATGGAGGATTAAGTGGCTTGCCCAAGGCCACAAGGAGTGGCCATGGGACTAGAGGCCCCCGTCCCTCTGGCCTGAAGTTGCTTGTCCCCATGTGGGGATTGAACCCCCGGCCTTCTGGCCTGAGGTAACCTGTCCCACCCACTGAGCCACTCCTCTCTCTACTGTGCTAAAGATGCCAGCTGTTGCAAGAAAATGTTGAATACGGCAAGGGAATAGGAGCAAGCCTTGAGGGACTCTCCATACCAGAGAGTGTGCGTTGAATACGGCAAGGGAATAGGAGCAAGCCTTGAGGGACTCTCCATACCAGAGAGTGTGCGTTGAATACGGCAAGGGAATAGGACCAAGCCTTGAGGGACTCTCCATACCAGAGAGTGTGCGTTGAATACGGCAAGGGAATAGGAGCAAGCCTTGAGGGACTCTCCATACCAGAGAGTGTGCGTTGAATACGGCAAGGGAATAGGAGCAAGCCTTGAGGGACTCTCCATACCAGAGAGTGTGCGTTGAATACGGCAAGGGAATAGGAGCAAGCCTTGAGGGACTCTCCATACCAGAGAGTGTGCGTTGAATACGGCAAGGGAATAGGAGCAAGCCTTGAGGGACTCTCCATACCAGAGAGTGTGCGTTGAATACGGCAAGGGAATAGGAGCAAGCCTTGAGGGACTCTCCATACCAGAGAGTGTGCGTTGAATACGGCAAGGGAATAGGAGCAAGCCTTGAGGGACTCTCCATACCAGAGAGTGTGCGTTGAATACGGCAAGGGAATAGGACCAAGCCTTGAGGGACTCTCCATACCAGAGAGTGTGCGTTGAATACGGCAAGGGAATAGGACCAAGCCTTGAGGGACTCTCCATACCAGAGAGTGTACGCTGGATACCAATGACTGAGTTGAGATGAAAAAGTTATGAAAAGACACAAAGGAATCAAACCAAGCCTTGTAGTCCCAGGCTATAGAGATGGGAAAGGAGCAAGTGATAGTATGGAAGGTTGAAGGCTGACGATAGATCTAATGACACAATCAGTGCAAATTTTATCTTATCCAATGAACATCTCATTTCATTCAGAAGTACCGTGAGACAAGTTTCAGTTCTATACTTAGCCTGGATCCCAATTGGTGAGGATGCAGTAAATTTGTACTGTCCAATAAGGTTTTTGGTTGGAAAAAAACTGTTTTCTTTACTATCGTAGCTATAAATGGGATGTCTCCAATAAAGCTGAGTCAGGTGTAGTTCATTTCAAGACTGGGTTAATGACTGCCATTTTTCATACTTTGGGAAAAGCACCTGTCCCCCAACTGACATTGACAAGAGATAATAGTATGGGATGTACCCTGATCATATAGGTTGTTGTTTTTTTTAAATAAACTTAGACGGAAGGATATCTAACATAAAGGAAAACAGGTTAAGGAATGAGAGAATTTATTCTAATACAAAGACTGAAATGGGATTGACGTTGTTCCAAATAGATGGGTGGGCAGTGCCTTCATCTGTTGCTGCCTCCAGAGAGACATAGAGAGTCTTGGAAGGCATGCCTGAAAAGATGATAGTGGCTAAAAGAGGCTCACCTAAATGTCTTCAAAGTGCCTGAGTATATGACTTGCTGGCTTCAGCTTCAGGTGACAAGCTGAGGTTTCCTCCTAGCCCAAAGGAGTCTCTCCGATTCTTTGTTTAGGAAATAGTTGGCAAAATTCTCAGCTAAGGGTATGTTCTCTTTGGATGAGACTGAGGAGGCCTTGACAGTTAAGTCATTGAAGATGCTGAACAAATATGTAACTGGAACTCTGATTGAAGGATAAGGTGGTATATAAAACTGGTAAAATAAATAAATAAATACATTTACCTACACCTCTGCCTTCAGGGTTACAGCTCCTGTCCTTTGGAACTCCCTTCCCTTCCACTTACACGGTCGGTTTTCTTTTGACCATTTCAAAGCCCAACTTAAGGATCATCTTTTTTCACAGACTTTTCCTCCTCCTGTTCCCTGACTGGTCTGCCCTCCACCCTTCTTTGGTCTACTTCCGAGGCACTGTCTTGGATGCACTTTCATGCTTACCCCACTCCCTCCCCTTCTTGCCTTTTGTCTTGTCTGCTTCCCTTTCCTTCCCTTCCATTTGTGGTCTTAGGAATCCACTTGCCTTTGTAACCTAGGACCCCTTCTGTTCTTGTTGTGTCCTGTCATTGTTCCTTCGTCTACTTGTTTATTGTTATAATTGTATTGTACAATGCCAAGGTATGGTCCATGGTATATCTGCTGGAAGAAGAGGGCCTTTTTGGCTGCTTAAATATTTTATTGGTAATCTGTATGTCGTTTTTTACAAATCAGTAGGTTGTTAGGAGATTTGGTCTTTTTTCATGTACCTTCAGCCTTGGGATACTGTCCATTTAGGAGATGAAGTCCTTGGTGATAACCAAGGGTGGTGATGCTTACTAAAGTAAACATGCTTCTTGGAGAGTGCATTCTTATTATGAGCTTGCTCTAAGCTGCTATGCCACATTACTGCAGAGCTTCATAAGGGAGAGTAGTGAAATCATCGAAAATTCTTTGACATTCAGCCTCTAATTTTCAATGTCAATATTGCTAATATTTCTCAACTGAGTTACTACTATTTTTAGCAACTACAGTGGTTAATGGAAGAATAACAAGAAAGTGATCTGATAAGGAGACTGGTAGTATGCTGGGACATCCTACACATGGACAAGTGAAGAAATCCAATATATAAATCCTGAGATGTGGAGGAAGATTCCATAATATGCACATCCGGCATGCAGACACATCTGAATTGAAAACAGGCCCTGTTTGAACCTAATTCCACATCCATGGGTCTAGATATGCATGTGGGTCCAGAATCAGGGAGGTAGATGTGTCTGGCACAGCACAGGCAAAGCATTATTCAGCATGCATCCCATGCCCAGCCCATGTGATATATTATTTATTTATTTAACAATGCTTATATACCACTTTTCACCGGGTCAAAGCAGCATACATTCAGATATGGTATATATTTCCTTTGTCCCCGAAGGCCTTACAATCTGTTTTTGGAGGGTTAAGTGGCTTGTCCAAAGACACAAGGAGCTCCTTTGGGACTAGAACCACCAGCCCCTCCAGCCTGAGATTGATGTCCTCCAGCACAATTTGAACCCCTGGCCCTAGGCAACTTGACCCAACTACTAGGCCACATCCCGCATCAATATTATGTGACACGGATACACATTTTGGATGTTCCCGTGCCCACCATATTTTCAAAAGTTGCACGCTTCGGATCCTGCATGTCTCCTCTCTGTAGCTGTGGACACCACGCCTCTTCGGTAAAGGCAAGCATCTCCTAAGCTGCTCTGCACACTGACAGTAGTCTGCTGATGAAAACTAGACATAAATACTAATGAGAAATGACTGCTGCTGCAACGTAGACCATATATCAGTCCTCTTCAGACCCTGAAAAGTGCTAGGTAATCCCAGTGTATCCTAATATGCTATAAGAGAATGTAAATATGAACATGTATGTCACGACATACCTTGCATGAAATGTACTTGGCATTATTCCCATTTCCAGGTCATTTATAAATATATTAAAAAGCAGTGGGCCCGGAGGCGGAGCCAGCCTAGGGGCAAGATGGCTGAGTAGGAGATCCTATTGTATAATCCTGTCCTCACCGGCGCAGGAGGAGACGGAGTGTAGCTGCATTGAGCCTGTGACTTGCTGAGTATGTCTGGCACTAAACAGACTCGGCTTGATTTCGTCAGCCAGCAGGGTGCTGGCTCAAAAAGATCCAAATCGGACCCCTTGTCACCTCTCAAGATGGCGTCACAGGCAGAGGCCTTGGAGGGAGCGGCGGAAATTTTGAAAGAGATTCGTGCGGTACGCAAACGGGTGGAGGCAAATGGTGAGTCCTTGGATGAGCTGCAGGCCGACTTCAAAGAGATGAAGGAGCAGATCGTGATGCTCACAAGTAGAGTGGAGAAGACGGAAGGGTCTGTTACCCTGCACGAAGAGCGGCTGCGACAGTTGGCCCAAGCAGTGCAGAGAGTTGAAACGTTAGAGCATAATTTGGAGGATATGAACAATCGTGCCCGGCGAAATAACATTCGCATAGTCGGGATTCCTGAAGGAGCGGAGGGGAAGGATCCTATAAGATTTTTGCAAGAGTGGCTCCCACGGGCTTTGAAAATGGACTTTCAGTCTCCTTTCGAGATAGAGAGAGCTCATCGGGTTCCTTCTGTTCTGTCTACACAAATGAAGAAGCCGAGGCCTTTGATATGCTGTGTTTTGCGGTATCAGCAAGTTGCTCAAATAATGTCGGGGGCGAGATCTGCTTCGGAGCTGCAATTTGAAGGTCATCGGTTTGCTTTGTACCCTGATTTCAGCAAGACGACGGTCGATAGGAGAAAGCAATTTTTGGCGCTCAGGCCGAGGCTCCTTCATCTGCAAGCCCGGTTTGGGTTATTCTACCCGGCTCGTTTTAAAGTAACTGAATAATTCTACTAAAACTTTTGATGATCCTAAAGTTTTGGAGCAGTTCCTTGAAGACCAGGAAGCCTTGGCTATGCAGTGAAGAGTCTCTATTTTGTCTTTCTTTTACAAGCCTGTTGGGATATAATGGACATGTTGCAATATGGCTTCCTATTGGCAGTGTTTGGCAGTATGGCTTTGCTACTAAGTGGGAATGACTTTTAGAGTATCGTCAGGCTGTGGACAGGCCAAGGGAGCTAGCAAGTGCTCGTTGGAGGAGGAAACTCTGCTGCAGCCGATTGAAGAGCTTTGGGTGTGAGCTGAATGTGGCTACAGGAAGGTTCCAGAGTCCTGCGCAGATGAGGACGTTTAACAACTTATTTCTTTATCTCTTTTGTTCTAAGGGTCTGGGGGGTTAGTCCGTGTGATAATTGTTTGGTTTCAGGTTTTATACTAGTCTTCTTTGCCTTGGGCTGCCTCACCTATTGAATGGGGCCTTTATTTGTTAGGGTTAATGGGTTGCTCTTTGGGGACCACTGTGATTTGATGTATGTACTTAGGAGTTTTCTAGGCACCAGGTTCGGTTTTATCATTATAAACTATGGCTAATACTATTAAATTTTTATCTCTGAATGTAAAAGGCATTGTGAACCCGGTCAAGAGGAAAAAGATCATTGCATATGGTAAACAGCAGCAGGCAGACCTGATTTTGCTGCAGGAAACGCATCTGTCCTCAGCTGAAACTATAAAATTGGAGGATAGACAATATTTGTTAATTGGTCACTCTCCAGCAGTTCATAAAAAGAACGGAGTGGCAATACTTATGCGTAAATCCTTAGGGTTCAAAGTAGAGGGTACTCGTTGTGACACAGCGGGAAGGTGGGCGAAGTCTGTTATTTCAGTGGGGGGTGTTAGGTTGGTAGTCATCAACGTTTATGCCCCCAATAAAGATGACCCTGGCTTTTTCAAGGATCTAGCGGGTATTATGCTGGAAGAGACTCCAACTCCAAATATCGTTGGGGGAGATTTTAACTTAGTCTTAGATCCGGTACTGGACCGGCTCCCTCCTAGAGTAGAAAATACTGCCAGAGCAAGGGTGGCTCTTGAAGCCCTAATGGAATCCATTGGTTTGATGGATGTGTGGCGGATTTTTCACCCTACCGAGAAAGATTTTACTTATTTTTCACCACTGCATAAGTCATTATCACGAATTGATTTTTTTCTGATTTCAAGATCGCTGGTGGCAGACGTCCGCGATGTTGAAATCCTAAGTATGCATATCTCTGATCATGCGGCTGTCAGGCTTACAGTCAGGCCTTTTGAAAGGCTTCAGCAGTCACAGACTTGGTCCTTTAATAGGTCTTGGTTGGCAGATCAAAAGGAAGTCAGATTATCTATTAGGGAATATTTTGAGATAAATAAACTTGGGGACACCCATTGTTGGGCATGGTGGGGGGCTTTTAAAGCACACATCCGTTCTGTAATCACGAGTTATGCAATCAGGGAGGCTAGACGGAAGAAGGCTCAGCTAGTTACTCTTGATGAACAAATTAGAGCTGGCGAGCATTTGTGGCAAAAGTATTCGGATGCTGGTATAATGCTGCGTCTGCAGCGATTAAGGTATCAATACAATGAAATACTGAGCGCAGGGGTGGAGCAAGTGATGTTTAAACAGCGTGCGCGTTATCATGTCGAGAAAAACAGGATGGGTCGGCTTCTAGCCAACGAGTTGAGGGGGAGGAGGGAGAAATCGCGTATTATTGCTCTTTTTGATGGGTGTCTTGGTAGTTTGACTGGGAATGAGCAAATTTTGGAGGCGTTCTTTGCTTATTATCAGAATCTTTATGTATCAGAAATGGTTTCTGATTCGGATTGTGTCTTGGACTTTTTGGGAAATTTAACTCAGCCTACGGTGAGTAAGCAACAGAGGAGGGACTTGGATAAGCCCATTTCAAAATTGGAGGTCTGTAGGGCAATTGACAGTATGGTGTCCGGAAAGGCAGCAAGGCCTGATGGTATTCCCACAGAATTTTACAAAGTTTTTAAAGATGAGATGAGTTCGGTCTTGTTAGTTTATTTTGAAGAAATGTATAATTCTCAGTGTCAGTCAGGGAATTTCGCCGAAGCTACTATTGTTGTGTTGGAAAAGCCTGGGAAAGACCCCACTCAAGTGGCAAACTATAGGCCTATTTCATTGTTAAACTCTGATTATAAAATTTATGCCAGTGTTTTAGCTAGTCGATTGTCAACTGTCATTGGTGGTTTGATACATCCTGACCAATGTGGTTTTGTGCCAGGGCGGGCGGCTTCGGATAACGCTAGATTATTATGTAATTTGCTTGACAGGGCTTCTTTAAGTGAGCTTCCTTATGTCGGCCTCGCCTTGGATGCAGAAAAGGCATTCGATAGGCTTGAATGGTCTTTTCTGTTTGAGGTGTTAGGGTGGTTTGGTTTGGGTTCCAGGTTCATCAACATGGTACAGGTATTGTATGCAAATCCCACGGCCAGGATATTGGCTAATGGTAGTCTGTCTCAGACTTTTTCATTGCAGAGAGGAACTCGTCAAGGTTGTCCTCTCTCGCCGTTATTATTTATTTTAGCCTTGGAGCCACTGGCAATTGCTCTCAGGCAACATAAGTATATCAAGGGAGTTGAAGTTGTGGATACACAAGTAAAGTTATCTGCCTAAGCGGACGATCTTTTATTATTTACGCAGCCAGTGGAAGTCCCCATAATTTTGGATCTGATTGAGTCCTATTCTAAATTGTCTGGTTAATTAATTGGGCTAAGTCAGTGGCTTTTCCATTGAATTCTTGGGCTTCCTCGGCTTTGATGGTGGATTATCCTTTTCGCTGGGAGGCAGGAAGTGTTAAGTACTTAGGGGTTAAGTTTTCTGCATGTGTTGAATCTACTGTGCAGAGTAATATAGCAGATTTGTTGAATGTGATTAAGAGAACTGCAGTAACTTGGACACCTTTGCACTTAACCTGGTGGGACAGATTGGAGGCGATTAAAATGACATTAATGCCGAGAGTTAATTATGTTTTGGGGATGCTACCGTATAAAATTCCGGTCAGTTCTTTTGTTGCGTTAGAGAGGTCTTTATCCAAATTTCTCTGGGGTAATTCACAGCCGAGGATAGCTTTGAGTAAGCTCAAGGTGTCTAAGGAAAAAGGAAGGGTTCACTTCCCGGATTTTAAGTGGTATCATTATGCGTTTCTGTTAAAACAAGGGGCTATGTGGCTGAGGGAGGGTTCATTAATGCAAGTTCCCAGATGGGTTGAGGTGGAGAGTAAAATCGTAGCGCCATGTCCTATGGATAGACTCCTTGGTATGAAACATCCAGAGGAGACTTTGGTGAGCGGTCCGATAGCTGCCACCCAAGCAGCTTATTTATCGCTTGTGCAAAGGGCAGGGAGCGGGGATGCTCCTTCTAAACAGCTCCCATTGTGGTGGAATCCGGGATTCAAAATAAATGGGAAGATGTTCGCGTGGAAAAGATGGCAGGAATGTGGTATTTGGTCGCTCAGGCAATTACTGCGGGCTCAGGAGTGGAAGGATTTTCAGGAGTTGCAGTAGGAGTTTTCGCTTCCCTCTTCTGCTTATTTTCAGTGGATCCAGTTGAAGCATTCAATAACTGGGTTAATAGTCAATGTGAAGGGTCTGCCAGAGACTGGTGTAGTGTTTGAAACAATCAAGGGTCTGGTAGAGAAGCCAGGTGCAGCATCAGTGTTATATGCATACATCAGGGATCTATCCTCTGTGAATCCATTAGGATTGATCAAGAATTGGGATTCGGAGTTGGAGTCTTCTCTTACAGAGAAAGAATGGAAACTTTTATGGGGTCCAATAACTAGGGTATCTAGGTCTGCGGCGATTACGCAATCAATGTTCTTTTTCCTCCATCGTGCTTATATTATACCAGTTAAAATGTCTAAATGGGATAAAAAGACGAATGGTAAATGTTGGTCGTGTCATGGTGGGTTGGGTACTTTCCAGCATATGGTATATAACTGTCCCTATGTTCAGAGGTTTTGGAAGTTGGTGTTGGTGTGGGGGAAAATACAATGTATACTAGGTTTTTCTGCTCGGCTCACTTGGAAGATTGTATGCTTGAGATCTGTTGAGCACAGTCTGGGTTTAGATAAGAACACATTTTTTTTGTTGAATTTTATGTTGGCGATAGCTTTGAAACTCATCTTTACAAACTGGAAAGTGCCTTCTCATTTAACTAGTGATATGTGGTGGAATCTTCTCGCTCAAAGTGCTAGTTATGAGAAATTGTATGCTAGGGTGCATTGTGCGGGAAAGCCTGGTTGTCTGGAAAAATGGGCACCTTTAGATGAATATGTCTCCCTGGCTAAAGTTTCTTCTGTAGGTGCCCGTTTGGGTTCATAATGCATTTTGGCGGCGGGGGGGGGGAAGTAGTGGGGTGGTAATGTTAGACTGTTCTTTCTGTCAAGAAAGGGGTGCCTAGGTATTGCTCAGTCGGTTCCTCAAAGAGCTAGGGGGGTCGGGGGGTTGGTGGGCAGTTTGTGGTGTAATCGATATGTATGTAGTATGGTGTTGTAGTTTTGTTGTATTGTGTAAATTGCATAAATAAAGAATTAAAAAAAAAAAAAGCAGTGGGCCCAGCACAGATCCCTGTGGTCCTTCACTATTCACCTTTCTCCATTGAAAAATTGTCCATTTAGCTCTACTCTCTGTTTTCTGTCTTTCAACCAGTACATTGCCTCCTATCCTATGGCTTTGTAATTTCTCCATAAGTCTCTCATGATGGCTTTCTGAAAATCGATATATACTATGGGGTCTATTCTGAGCCATGAATAGTGTGGATGTCCATCCCCACTATTCGCCCCCCTTTTCTGTCCATGACTAAGCTCCCCTTATGAACAGGGAGTTTGTACAGGCAAGCTAGAAAGGGGCGGGAAAGGGGTGGTGCAGAGGTGGAGACAGGGCGGGCAGTGGGCGGTCTGTAGCCCCAAATGTACAGGGTCGATTCTGATGTTGGCCCTTTACATCCAGGGCCAGCAGAGTAGATGGGGAACTTATTCCACCTCTGAGGTGGAATAAGTTCCTCTAGATGGCAGGAGACGGAAGGCCCAGGGTGCATCAAAAGGTGGAGGGGCGCAGGAGATTCCCCGTAGCCTGACCCTGGCCTTGGGAGGCCAGATCGGGGGTTGGGCTGTGAGGAATGAATTAAGTCGATGGCAGCTGGGGATCGCGGCTCCTGAATGTAGCCACGGTGCCATGACAACCGGGCGCCATGGCACCACAGCTCCATTCAGGAGCACTGACTGAGTTAGCCAGGCAGGTGTCTGTATGTGCAGACTGACCAGAATCAGGTCCGGGCCTGCACGTACAGGCTTAGATGGGATTCTGATCCCGCGGGGGCTAGACATGCCCTGTGGGATCAGAATCCTGTCTTCCTCTGTGCAACTGGTTCAGACCAGACACACAGATGCCAAGACATCCAAGTCAGAATAGGCCTGCACATCATCTGGCTCTCCTTTTTCTGTTTATTTACACTTTTAAACAAACATAAGAGATTGGTGAAACAAGATTTTCCTTGGCTAAATCCATCTTGGCTTTTTGCCATTAAACTATGGGGTATGTTTACTAAACCGTCTTAATGTGCGCTCTGTGACGCGTGAAGCGGCGCAAACGAGCGCTGAAGGCGGAGAAAGGCTCCCGGAGGGCGGAGGAAGGCTCCCCAGGGGTGGAGAGAAGGGGTCAATGGGTGGAGAGTGGGAGGGGAGAGGCTCCCCACACACTAACTCTGTGAAATCCGAGGCTGAAAACTAATGCCAGTGAAACCCTGGCGTTAGAGCTGATTTAAAGGGAAGAGAAACCATTTCTGTCAGCAGTGTACAGCAAAACTAGGGAAACCAACAAAAAGTGATAAGTGTGATACATGTGCACGGAACAAAAGGGCAAATAAACAGTGAAAATGAACAGAAGAAAATGGAAAAATAAAATAACCAAGCTGGGCAATAGTGATCTCAATGGGAAACATCAAAAAACACTCCCAAGAAAGCACCAAAAAAAGGATATGAATTCTGGAAGAGTCCATGCTCCATCCCCATACAAGGTGAATGAGCCCACAGTGAAATTGCTCTGTGCAGGGTTTTCCTCTCCATCGGACAGGTTTCCTATGGCATGCACATGTGCGGCAACAGCAGGGCGGGCATGTCGGAATGGCCAACTGGACAGATGCTTGAAAATGGGATACAGAGGGCTGCAGGCGGCACATGCTGTGGTGCAGCTGGGGCACAGTGCGGACTAGGCAGATGCCTAGGTGGCACTTAGGAATGCTGAAACTGTACAGCAGCCAGACAGCAACTGATGAGGGCCAAATATATATATAAAACCTGTTTAATATATATATAAAACCTGTTTGCGACATCTTTAAAAAATATGGTGTACTCTATCATCTATATGCAGATGATATTATGATGTACATCCCTTTCACAATTCCTAACATACCGTTGCAGCTACTATCAGATTGTTTTAATGAAATAACTTTATGGCTAAATGCCCACAACCTTCAAATAAACCATTCAAAAACCGAAGTGCTAATTGTCACTAAAAATCAAGACTACACCCCACCTACACATATAACACTTCAAAACCAAGAAATTAAAATAAAAAATGAAGTGAGATACTTAGGGGTCATTATAGACAAACACCTCACATTAGATACCCATATCAGGAACACCACAAAGAAAATCTATTTCAAACTCAAAACACTGAAACAACTTAGACCGCTTGTATACATACATGATTTCATCAGTATAATCCAAGCCACCATAACCCCCCACTTTGACTTTGCTAATCTTATATTATTAGGTACATCAAAACATAACATAAAAAGACTGCAAATTGCACAAAACTCAGCAGCGAGGATTATAACAAAAACACACTCTCATCAGCATATAACACCAATACTAGCTTCACTTCACTGGCTACCAATTCAAAGCCGAATAACATACAAAACACTAATAACTGCATTTAAAACACTATTTGACATGGCACCAAGAACATTAAGTAACTTAATTACCAAAGAAAATCCAAAACCTACTCAAAGAAAAGGTCATCTGAATAAACTCAAAACCCCTAATGACTTCATAAAAACAAAAAAATCAACAAACAGAGCGTTCTCTCATGCAGCCCCAATAGCCTGGAATGCCCTCCCTGTTGAACTAAGAATGTCAACAGAGATTAATGATTTCCGTAAAAAACTGAAAACACACCTTTTCACAATTCACTACAATAGCATAGACCAACCTTTAAATGAACTAGATAATGGATAATCACTAAATCTATGCTCAACATCCCACTATATCAGAAAAGATAATCCCCCCCAATTGAATCAGAACTCAATACGGTTATACCTCACATAAAATGTAGATGTATATATAATGTATAAAGTGTTGCACCGTTATGTGCCAAATTGTTCAACATTTTCTGTTAAATTTACATTGTATATAGTTATATGACGTTACATGTAAAACAAACTATGCTTTTGTTGACTGTTGTTAATTGTGAACCGCAGCTGATCTCTGGAAGCTGCGGTATATAAGCGCTTGTTAAATAAAATAAAATAAATAAATAAACATGGGCACGAGTGTGTTCATCACAGTGTCACAGGGGATAGTACCCAGCAGGTACCTCCAAGGGCACAGAACATTGGCAGGTGGTGTTGGGGGGGAAGCGTGGACGTCTATGCAGGCACCCCTACCCCAGAACACGCACCATAGACAGCCGCCTACCTGCACACTGGATGGCCTGAGACTGCGCACCACCAGGACCACCAGCAGAAGGGCATGTCAGCATGGTGGCAGAGGTGTACTAGTGGTGGAGGGGGGCAGTGGCAGCTGCCCAGAGCAGACCATGGCCTAGCCCTGTGTAGGTGGGTGCCATGCACTGCAACAGACAGGCCCTGCCGGACAAACAGTCATGGTATCACCAGGGAATGCACTGTTTCTGTGGTAACACGGTGGTGTAGTGCACACAACCAGTGTGTTCAGAGGCAGAAGGTCACAGGTTCAAGTCCCAAGACTCCAAAGAGCCACTGAAAATGTCAGTCAGTGGAGCCACTAGAATGTCCCTAAAGTCCCTTCAGTATTCTCGGATGTATCCCATCCAGTCCCATCACTTTTGTCTACTTTTAGTTTAGCTAGTTCCTCACTAACACAGTCTTCTGAAAATCATTTGAAATCCCCATTGCTTATATTTCTATTTGTGGATATTTTCTGAGGCCCTTGATCTGTGAACACAGAACATGCATGAGAGAAATTACACCCCTCCTCAAAAAACCTTCACTTGATCCCACTTGTCCTTCTAACTATCGACCCATCTCTCTCCTTCCTTTCATCTCTAAACTACTTGAGCGTGCAGTCTATCACCTGTCGCAACCCCAGCCCCCGAGCCACGTGCTTAAAGGGTCAGGGTGGACATTATTGTTTTCATCCAAGGGTGAAACTTTTCTTAGCCCAGATGCATGCTGGTACTAGTAGTCCCTTTCTTGAAATAATTAGTTGTGAAAGCCATGTGTAAGGTAAAGGGTAAGGTTTATTCCCATAATGCACAAAAAAAGGTTCAACGAAGGAAAACAGGATTCTCACCTCATTCAGGATTTTCAAAAAGGTATTTACAGAATTCAAAAGTTAGACGTGCTTCACAGTCTTATTAGCTATGCAGGTGTTAGAACAAACCAGTTCATGGAAACAAAAGCAAGCTTCTACTTTTAGCTTATCAAAACTGTATTTTAACATATACCCTGCGAGCTTTACTTCTGCCAAGGATTCCAAACTCCCAGCTAGACAAAGTGTACAATCCATGAGACAGTCAGGTAGCAATGAATTGGGTTCAGCAGGATCTATTTACATCTCCTCCTGTTCTGATGATATATCTGCTGGCCCTGAGCTTTCCTCATGTAATTCTGGCTTCACTTCAGAGTTTCTCTCTAAAACTCTCCAGCCTGGCTCTACCTGGTCTGGAAAACAGGTAACAGGACTTTTAGTTATCACTTTTTGTACAGGTTCCCAAACCTCTCTCCAGCTGTGTTTTCTGCACCTACAGCTCTCTGGCTTCCATGCCTTTCTAGGGCTTGGCCACAATTCCTGGTTCAGTGTTGTGTTTCTCAGACTCCTGGGCTGAGTCTTGTGCACCCACCTCTGAACGCCTTGTAGCTCACGGTCAGGAAAGGAAGTATGCAGGTACCTCTGCTGTCTGAGCTGTGCTTCTCTGGTACTTTCTTTACTAGGCACTTTCCAGATCCCTCTCCTTTCTCTGTCTTCCTTGAAGACTTCTCCCTGGAGCTTTCCAGCATGGAACTGTTTCTCCTTCTCTCCTCGGAGCCATCACCTTTCTCTCTCTTCTGCATCTGCATCTGTGTCGTCTGCTGCTGCTGCTGCCGCTGCTCCTTCTGTCGTGTCTAAGCCATGCTTATAAAGCTGCTTCTCAGTTAGGGTTTCTCTCACCCTGACCAGGTGTGTCTGATTATCCCTTGAGTTAGTTATTGCATCATCCAAGCTTGGGTGTGTCAGCCTACCCTCTGATTCTTCATGCTTGCTCCCTCTGGCTGCGCTTTGCAGTAACTGCACTTTCAGTCTGTCACTTTCTTTAAAGGGATCAATGATTTTTCCTATCTCCATAGGTTCACTGGCCTCTGCTTCATCACACACCATTGTCTTGATTTTCTCTCCTCTCATACCCTCTTGGATCCTTTACAATCAGGCTTCCATCCCCTACACTCCACTGAAACGGCTCTTACTAAGGTCTCTAATGATTTGTTCTTGGCAAAGTCCAAAGGCTTTTACTCTGTCCTCATTCTTCTCAATCTCTCTGCCTTTGACGCTGTTGACCATAACCTTCTTCTTATCACCCTATCCTCTCTTGGTTTCAAAGAATCTGTACTATCTTGGTTCTTTTCCTATCTATCCCATCGCTCTTTCAGTGTGTGCTTCGATGGCTCCTCCTCCTCTTCAACTCCACTACCTGTAGGTGTTCCTCAGGGTTCCGTCTTAGGTCCACTCCTCTTCTCTCTCTATACCCAATCCCTTGGCACCCTTATCTCTTCCCATGGTTTCACTATCATCTCTATGCCAACGACTCTCAAATCTATCTTTCTGCACCTGTTATTTCTCCTGCTATCCAGTCTAAGATCTCACTCTACCTCTCTGACATTGCTGCCTGGATGTCCCACCACTGCTTAAAACTGAACATGGCCAAAACTGCTTTCCCCCAAATGCTTCCCCTCTTCTTTCCCCTTTCTCTCTCTCTGTCGATAATTCTGTACTCCTCCCTGTCTCTTCAGCACGTAACCTTGGTGTTATTTTTGATTCCTCTCTCTCTTTCTCTTCACATATCCAGCTCATTGCTAAAACTTGTCGTTTCTTTCTATACAATATCTCCAAAATTCGCCCCTTCCTCTCTGTTGACACCACTAAATTGATTGTCCACTCCTTAATCACCTCCCATCTTGATTATTGTAACCTTCTCCTTGCCGGCCTCCCTGCAAGCCACCTCTTTCCTCTTCAGTCAATTCAACATTCCACTGCTCGACTCATTTTCCGCCAGTCTCGTTTTTCCCACATCACTCCTCTCCTCATGTTGCTTCATTGGCTTCCCATCCATCTCCATAACCAATTTAAACTTCTCCTTCTGACCTATAAATGTATTCACTCTTCTGCCCCCCAGTACCTTTCATCTCTCATCTCTCCTTACACCCCCTCTCGGTTGCTTCGCTCTTCTAATAGTCTTCGTTTATCTGTGCCCTTTACTCGTACTGCCAATTCCAGACTTCGCTCCCTCCAACTGGCAGCACCCTTTGCTTGGAATAGTCTTCCTGTCTCTGTACGCCAGGTGTCCTCCCTGGCCATTTTCAAGTCAGGACTAAAATCCCACCTCTTCACTATTGCTTTTCATTCCTGTCTTGCCCTATCTTGATCTCTCTATCAACATTTTCTTACTTTGTCCTGTAAATTTTGTTATTTGTATTATGTAACTTATTTTGTTTTCTGTCTTATTAGATTGTGAGCTCTGATGAGCAGAGTCTGTCTCACTTGTATGTTTGTACAGTGCTTCGTATGTTGCGGCACTTTATAAGTCTTTAATAATAATAATAATAATAATAATAATAATAATAATAATAAATTTGCATAAAATGGAGGCAGTTCATGCAAATCTCTCTCATAAATATTCATTATGGTTATCCTGAAAACCCGACTGATGGGGAGGGAGGTTTGGTAAGTTCTGAGCTATAGTAAACATAAGAACATAGTGCTCTATATTCAAAGCAATTAATTAATTAATTAATTTAAAAGGATTTATATACTGTTTTGTCCAAAGCAATTAGAAGAGCTAAATGAGTTAATCGTGATGAACGGGATATTCAGCAGCACTAACATGGTTAATCTATTTATTTATTTACATTCTCTTATATACCGTGCTATTCTGCATCAGTGCGGTTTACATTGAACAAACTGAAATTACATTGAACAGGGCATTATAACTTGGAGATAACTATTTTACAGGGAACATGGGCTATGGAGGGTTAAGTGGCTTGCCCAAGACCACAAGGAGCACCTGTGGGACTAGAAACCCCAGTCCTTCCGGCCCAAGGTTGCTGTCCTCTAGTGGGACTTGAACCCCTGACCTTCTGGCCTGAAGTACATTGCCCCAACCACTAGGCCACTCCTCCACTCCAAAGTCCAAAGTTAATGTCACTGAATATCCATAGCTGCTGTCTCTAAGAACATAAGAACATAAGATATGTTATACTTGGTCAGACCAAGGTCCATCAAGCCCAGTATCCTGTTTCCAACAGTGGCCAATCTAGGTCATACATACCTAGCAGTTTCTCTACACTCCCGGATGCTCAACACTTAGTAATGGGGTGTGTTAGGGGTGTTCTCGGGTGGAGCAGAGGCGGAGTCAATCTATAACTGGTTAGTGGCAAAACTGAGCTGCTGACTAGTTGGTGATATTTGGTGAAAGCCAAGTGCAGGTAACCCTGGCCTAACCTCTGCTGCATATCATTAACTGGGCAGCTACTCAATATTACCACTGCCTGGTTACCAATTGGCAAGAGCAACTAACGCAGATATTCAATGCCACTATTACTACTACACTACTACTAATAATCATTTGTATAGCACTACAAGGTGAAGGCAACATATAGATGTAAGACACAGTCCATGCTCATTAGAGCTTACAATTTATTTATTTATTATTTATTTATTTAGTGTACACTTGTATCCCGCTACTTCCAGCGATCAGTATAACCAAGATGAAAAAAAAATCACAAAACTGGAGACTAGAGAATGGCAACATACACATAAGTAATGGGCAAGGGAATGAGGAACATCAGATCCAAAAGCAGCCTCAAAGAGGTGGGTCTTCAGCCTGGACTTGAGAATGAGCATGACACATCGACTCAGGTAGTTTGTTCCAGGCATATGGCGCAGCAGATGGAATCAATGAAATCTAGAGTTGGTAGTGGCACAGAAGGGCACACATAAAAGGGATTTCCAGAAGAGCGGAGTTCCCAAGAAGGAGTGACAAGAGAGGAAAGGTAGTGAGGAGCCGCAGAATGAATACACTTGTAGGTAAGTAGGAGAAGTTTGAACTGGATGTGGAAATGGATAAGGAGCCAGTGAAGTGACTTGAGAAGAGGGGTTATATCTGCATAGCAACACTGGTGAAAGATAAGCTATGCAGCTGAGTTTTGAAGAGATTGAAGGGGAGAAAGATGACTCAGAGGGAGACCCATGAGGAGCAGATTATAATAGACAAGATGGGAGGTGACTAGTGAGTGGATGAAGGTCTTAGTAGCGTGTGTAGAAAGGAAGGGACACATTTTGCCAATGTTACAGAGAAAGAAGTGACAGGTTTTAGCTATCTGTTGGATGTGTGCAGAGAAAGAGAGTAGAATCAAAGATGATCCCAAGGTTGTGAGCTGAGGAAACAGGGATGAGTGTAGTGTGACCCACAGAAATAGAGAAGGGGCAAAAAAGGAAGACGGTTTATGGTTTATTGTGACATTATATACTGCCCTTTGAAATGCCAGAGTGGGGAAAAATAAGAAACTCAGTTTTGGTGATGTTCATTTTGAGTCGGCGGTGAAACATCCAGGCAGCAATGTCGGATAAGCAGGCACAGATCTTGGCCTGAATTCCTGGAGAGATTTCAGACATCAAAAGGTAGATCTGAGAGTCATCAGCATAAAGATGACACTGAAAAGCATGGGAGGAAATAAGTGCACCAATGGACTGAGTGTAGAGAGAGAAAAGGAGAGGCCCCAAGACAGAGCCCTGAGGTACACCAACTGAAAGCAAGCAAGCAAGAAAGCAAGGGAGGAGTGGCTCAGTGGTTGGGACAGGTTACCTCTGGCCGGAGGGCTGCTGGTTCAATTCCAGCATAGGGACAAGCAACCTCAGGCCAGAGGGACTGGGGTCTCTAGTCCCATAGCCACTCCTTGTGGCCTTGGACAAGCCACTTAATCCTCCATTGCCTCAGGCACACTTAGCTTGTGAGCTCTTTGGGGACAAGGGAATAAAAAGTACCTGTTAGTATACATGTAAACTGCACTGATTCTAAAGAGCGTAGTATAAAAAATAAATAAATAAATAAGGATGGCAGTAGAGGAAGATCCACCAGAACATACATTAAACTGTGCTGTGAGAGATAAGAAGAAAAACAGGACAGAACAGATACATGCCATGTTTCCTCAGACCCCTGACCATTGTTGGCGGGCATGTGGGGAGAGGGGAACTCTATACCATGTGTGATGGGAGTGCTCAGTAGTCTCACAGTACTGGGGTAACATCAGAAATATTATATAGATGGTCTTTGGGGTGTATATAGGGTGGGACCCGGGATATTATCTTTTGGGAAAGTGGTCAGAGGAATGACCACTTCAGTGGGCACATCCCATCCAGGCGTGCCTTCAAGCAGCCAGAGGCGAAATCACTTGGAACTGGAAAAATCCCGCTGCCTCAACCATAGAAGCATGAAGAACATGCTTTTTGCATCGAAAAACACTGATAGAGCGACTGACTGCGACCTGGCATCAGAAGACTGATCAATTCACCAAACAGTGGCAGATATTATTGACTTTCTTGAATTCATAGTCCATGGGGTGTACGGGGAGGGAGGAGGGGGTGTTAGAGGGGTGGGGGCTGGGGGGAATTTGAGGTTGTATTTTCTAAAAAAAATGTTACATTCAAATGTTGAGTGATGTTAAAGTGATGAGATTGTGCCCTGGTGTAAATAAAAATTGAAATCATTAAAAAAAAAATGCAAGGTCATGCATTTGGGCTGCAGCAATCCAAAGGAGCAACCTAGTATAGGGGGTGAAGTACATCTGTCCACTAAAGAAGAGTGGGACCTAGGCGTGATTGTACCTGATGATCTTAAAGTAGCTAAACAGGTAGAAAAGGTGACAGAAAAAGCTAGAAGGATGCTTGGGTGCATAGGGAGAGGAATGGCCAGCAGAAGAAAGGAGGTGATAGTGCCTCTGTATAAGTCTT